>LR738714.1:579256379-579308611 GCA_902687465.1 Secale cereale
CGGGGGGGGGGGGGAGGAGAAGACAGTGGTATGGACCAGGCGTCGTTCAAGGAAGTTTCGCCTTGCCGGGAAGCAAACAACAAAAAAGCTAAGTTGCCAAAGTTCGAGCAATCAAAATTTTAAATTTTTGAGTTATCTTCCTTGAACGACTGCACTTTGTATGGAAAACCTGTGCGCGGAGGAACCAACTCGTAGCTAGTTGCGCCCTTAACTTTGTTTCGAGCTCGCTCAACAACTTTGTTTCGAGTCCGCTCAACAACTTTGTTTCGAGTTCGCTCAACAACTTAAGTGAGCTGCAACTAGTTGCGACAAGGTTTCTTGTCGGTAGCAGCACCGCCAACAGGCTGCTGACATTCCGCACTCAGCGCTCGCGGCTAAGGTGCCTGCGCCGGCAAGTTCCCTAAAAGTGTAGGGCAGAAACATACAAAGGAAGGAGTCAAGTAAAGGAAATAGCGTTGCAATCACTACCCGAAATAGAGTTATATTACAAGATAGCTTGTCGCAGCTCTAACAGATTGTTCTCGTAACATGACAAGCAGCGACAAGAAAGAAGAAAACGGGCGGCCTAATCTGCGCGGTCGCCCTCAACCCTCTTGATCCTGCTCACCTTGTCCACAATGGGTGCGACAAGGGCCTTGAGCGCCCCCAGATCAGCATCCTGCGGCAGGGACTTGAGGACGTTGGGGAGGTTGAGGCCCGGGTTGCGGAAGGCCACCTTCACCAACACCTTTTGAAGAGCTCCCGCGTAGAGCTTGCAAGACTCGTCGGCCAGCTGCTTTGGGATCCTCTCCTGGAGTCGCTGGAGAGCCGTCGCCATGCCTTTGAAGAACAGGGTGAGCTTGGCGCTGGGGTGGAGGTTCTCATCGGAGGAATACCCGAGATATTCCGCCCCCAGCTGCGCCAGCTCCCTGTCGATATCTGCGGCAGCATTGACGAGACCCTCCGTCCAGTGCTCCACAGTCTCCCTGAAGGTGTTCTGGACGATCGCAGCACTCGCCAGCAGCGCCTTCTCGGCCTTGATCTCCTCCTTCAAGGCCACCTCCCGCTCCTTGGCGCCGTCCAGCGTCTTGGTCAAAGTGGTCAGCTTCAACTCGAGATCTGCATTGGAGTCCTTGGCGGCGGCAAGCTCCTTGCCCTTCTCGGCGAGGCGAACCTGCAGCTCCGAGTTGCTGTGGGCGTCCTTCTCCCGCTCATGCTTGAGCGCGGCGATCTCCTCACCTCTCGCCTTGAGATCGGCCTCGAGCTGCGCCACCTTCATCTCCAACTCCTTCTTGGCGACCTCGGCAGCTGCGGCAGCGTCCTCTGCTTGCTTGACGGCTCCGCCAAGTGATCGTTCGCGCGCGGCAAGCTCCTCCTCGTGGCTGTCGAGGTTGACCTTCCGCTGCGCCAACTCGCCTTCCCGTGCAGATAGCTTCTCGGCGGCAAGCCGCTAGTGCTCTTCGACTTCGGCCTTCTCGAGGAAGAAGGCCGTCTGCTCCTCGGCAAGTCGCTCACGCTCCTCTGCCAGGGACCGGAGATCTGCCTGGTTAAGACCCCGGAGCTCCTCCGCGCGCTTCTCAATGTCTGCTCCCGCCTTCGCGACAAGTTCCTCGCGGGACTCCAGCTTGGCTTGGCGAGCGCGGTAGAGCGACAACAGCTTCTGCAGCAGCCGCTCCTCCTCAGGCTCGCCGCCGCTGCTGCTTGGCGCGTCGACCAGCGTCAGCCCAGCGGAGGCGAGCACCTCTTCGTCAAAGATTTCTCCCTCGACCGGCGCCCTGGAGCTTGACGCCCAGGGGAGTTTGATGAAGACGCCATCGCCGGCCTTTCAAGTAGGCGCCTGGCTGGGGCTCTTCGGAGCCTGGCGCTGCAGCAGCGGCGGAGGGCTCGGCGGTCGGCATAGCGCCTGGCGCTCCTGCGGCCTCAGGGCCGTCAGTGCGATCGCCAGACCCCTCGCCAGCTGCTGCGGCGGCAGCCTTGGCGGCCTCTGCGCCGGCGGGATCGTCAACGCCGGCTGCTTCTTCGGTGGCAGCGGCGTCGTCAGCAACGACCTCAGTCTCCATCGACTCAGCAGCAGATGGATCTGACAACCGGAAAAGGAAAAACAGTCAAGCAAATACCCAAAAAGAAGATCAAAAGAAGAAGAATCCAAGGGAAGATGTCAAGCGAGAGGATTACCTGCGCGAGCCGGCTCCTCAACAGAGTCCCTTGCCGAATGACTCTCGCTTGCCGGAGAACCCCCCCTCGCCAGAGAACTCTCCCTTGCCGGAGAACTCTCCCATGGCGGCGTGGATGGCTTGTCGGGGGCGGCCTCCGGTTCCCTTGGCGGCGTAGTTGAAGCAGATGGTACTTTGGGGGCGGTCTCCGGGCGCTCCTGGTGTGGCTGCTCTGCTCCTACACAAATCAACAAACAAATGTCAGCAAAGATAGAGCACCCACGCGCGCCTAACAGCGGAAAGTGAACCACACACTTACGCTGGGGGCTGCGCTGGGGGCTGCTTTGAAGATCAGTTGCCGGGTCCGGCAAGGTGGTCTCAGTGGGTTCATCCTCGACGATGATCACCTCCTCTCTCCTCGCCGGGGCCTTGGCTCTCTTTGCCGCTCTCTGGGCCAGAGTCCTGAAAAGGGATGAGTTCGGAGTAAGGCAAAAGAGATACAAGACAAAACAGCAAGAATTGAAGAAATACAAGTACAACAAGAATCTTACTCTTCTTCTTCCTCGTCGGAGCTGAGCGCGGAGAATTCGAAGTCCGGCTCACGTCCAGTGCGAGGAGGTGGAGGAGTAGGCTCCCTTGGCCGCTTGGCGGGAGCAGTGGTGGTGGTCTGAGACGACCCCGCTCCGGCTGCCGCCGTGGCGTGAGGAGCGGCAGGAGCAGAAGCGATGGTCCGGGAGGACCCCGCTCCAGTTGCTGCAGCAGCGCGAGGTGCCCCCGCGGCAATAGTGCTTGCCGCGGTGGAGCGTGTCGTGCGGCGCGGCTGCTGTCGACTCGTCTGCCGCTCCGTTACGTCCCCGACCTTGCGGAGACGCCTTCTTGGTGGAGCCGGGGGCTCTGCTAGCGGCGAGCTTCCTGAAGAGGAGGAGGAGGAGTCGATCTCCAACGAGCCGCTCGTATCCTCGGCGGGCTCGCTCGACTCGACACCCTGCCCGATGGGATCGCTCGACTCAGCGTCATGCCCGGCAACCTCTCCCTCGCCGGCAAACTCCCCTCGCTCGGTAAGGCTTGCCGCCTTTGCTGCCTCTGCCTCCTCCACGGTGAATCCGAACTCGCCCGCGGCCGCGGCTGCCGCCGCCTCTTCCAGCCTAGTGGCGTTGTATGCCATCTCCTTATCAGTGGTGTCGCGGGTGAGGCCTTTCTTCTCGTCGGAGCGAATCGGCACTTCTTCCAAGCCGTCAAAGAACTCCTGCACGGCGTCATCTGCAGGCTCTTGCCAAGTTGGGTCGATCCCATGCAAGTCGCACAGCGGCATCATTGCGCGGATGCAGCTGAGCCAGAGTTGTTGCACAGTGGAACGCCGCCCTGTGACAACTTGAATACTTCGGGATGATCAGGGTCGTACTTGAACAACTCCTGTAGCATCCCGTTAAGCTCCATAACAGTGAAGTTGAAGTTGAGGCCCAGGCGCAGCCTCATGATATTCGCCGCATTCTCGAACTCCCAGGCGGGTCTCCTCGTCTCTTGCAGGGGGGCAATGCGGCGGCGAAGAAAATCTGCGCCAACTGCGCCTACAGTGAGCCCGGCAAGCCTGAGGCGTTGGATCCGGGTGACGGCGATCTTCAGCCTACTGTCCTCCATGGCCGAGTCACTCCAATCATTGCCGCGTACTACTGGGGCTTGGCGCCGGGCTGTAGGATCGAAAGTATGTCTAGAGGGGGGGTGATTAGACTACTTGTAAATATAAAAATTCTGCCTTTTGATCATGAACAGTTTTTGGCAGATTCACAATTATGATCAAGACAAGCATCACCCTACACATGCAATTCTAGAGTATAAGCAGCGGAAAGTAAATTGCACATGTAGTAAAGGGAGGTGGAGAAGAGCAAACGCAATTTGGAGACGCGGTGATTTTTCCCGTGGTTCCGATAGGTGGTGCTATCGTACATCCACGTTGATGGAGACTTCAACCCACGGAGGGTAACGGCTGCGCGAGTCCACGGAGGGCTCCACCCACGAAGGGTTCACGAAGAAGCAACCTTGTCTATTCCATCATGGCCTACGCCCACGGAGGGCTAGCCTTACTCGGGGTAGATCTTCACGAAGTAGGCGATCTCCTTGCCCTTACAAACTTCTTGGTTCAACTCCACATCTCGATGACGGAGGCTCCCAAGCGACACCTAACCAATCTAGGAGGCACCACCCTCCAAAAGGTAATAGATGTTGTAGATGATGATGAACTCCTTGCTCTTGTGCATCAAATGATAATCTCCCCAACACTTAACTCTCCTCACTGATTTGGCTGTGGTGGAAGAAAGGATTGAGTGGAAAGCAACTTGGGAAGGTTAGAAATCAAGTTTCATATGGTAGGAATGGAGCAACTTGATCTCAACACAAGGGTAGGTAGTTCTCTTCTCAGAAAGTGTAAGGTAGGAGTGGTAGTTCTTTCTGATGGCTCTCTCCACGAATGAAGAGGGGGTGGAGGGGTATATATAGCCTCCACACAAAATCCAACCGTTACACACATAATTGAGCAATCTCGGTGAGACCGAAGTTGACAACTCGGTCAGACCGAAAGTTCAAATATAGTGAACGTTGGGGTTTTCGGTGGGACCGAAAATACCATCTCGGTTTGTCCGATTTGAGTAAAGATAGGAACTTGCCAGTTTCGGTGAGACCGAAATCATCAACTCGGTTATTCCGATTTGAGGACAAACGGTTACAGAAGCTTGGCAGCCCGTGTTTCGGTGAGACCGATCTCAAACTCGGATTGACCGATTTTTCTAGGGTTTGGCTTATGGCTGAGGTGGTTCATCTCGGTGGGACTGAGTTTGGAAAATCGGTTGGTCCGAGATTACTTATGAGTGTGTTTAGTAGTGAAAGTTGCTGATAGTTAAAGGAGATATATCACTAAGCACTTGAGCAACCAGATCATCAACACAACCTCATCCCCTTTTAATAGTATTGGCTTTTCCTATGGACTCAATGTGATCTTGGATCACTAAACCAAAAATGGAGTCTTGAGCTTTTGCCAATGCTTGCCTTAGCATTTTGAGGGGTCCACTTCTTCAGACATTGCCATACCCATATCACTGAACTTCTCTGAAATGATTCTCAAGTAACTATTATTCAATGATATATATGTTGTTATTAATTGCCAAAACCACCCGGGGATTAGTTGCACTTTCAATCTCCCCCTTTTTGTTAATTGATGACAACATATAGATCAAAGCTTCGACAAAGGATATAATCAGTGAATAATATCGTCGCTTTGAGAAGTATGTGATAAACAAGAGCTCCCCCTAAATTTGTGCATTATTTAAAATTTGCGTTTGAATGCAAATGCACAATCAATTAGGATCATGGGTCACTCTTCCATGTCACATACATCTTGGTGGAGCGCACAAAATGATAAGAATGAATAACATGCACCCAATCACCAAGACATGAGTAAATAGCCATACAAGATAGGAATAGCATATGATAAGCATTAAGCACACATTAAAGCATAGTATGACCAAGCACTCATAAAAGTAGCATCAAACGTAGTATCCAACACACTGAAAGTTTCGAGAACCAAAAGTACCAAATGAAACGGCAAAAGAACGAAAGAGCACTCTCTCTCTCTCGAAGCCCTATGATCTATACAATTTCTCCCCCTTTGGCAACAAGTTACCAAAAAGTTTGAAAAAGCATAGAGCTAAACGTCACTGTGGGCTCTGCTGGCGGCTCCTGTCTGGGTAGATGTCGGAGTAGATATGACGACATCGGCGAAGACTTCAGCTGATGTCTGCGCTGGAGGAGTGGATACTGGAGCTGTGGCTGGAGTGACTGCTGGAGCTGTAGGAGGTGCTGAAGTGGTAGTCCTGGAGTCAGTCACTGGGATAGCTGCTGATCGGGATCCTCTGGGAACCTGAGCAGTCTGGCGATGAGAGTCCTGGACTAAGTCATCCTGCATGAGCTCTGCCCTGTCCTGCCTTGCTTCCTCCATGTCTGCCTCAAGCTTGTTGACGGTCACCTGAAGTTCAGTCAGCTTCACGTCCAGAGCGTGGATCTTGTCGTCAACAATCCTCTCTAGGCTCTCCTGAGATTGTTCAATGCTGGCCAGGCGTTGTTCAATCCTCTGGGTAGCTTCAAGAATCTGCTCTCCGAAGCTCTTTGGTTTAGCTGCTGCTGCTGCTGCCTCTTTATCAGCTTTGGCTTTCCTAGCAGCTTCAATCTTGGCTTGACCAACAACCAAAGTTGGATCCTCCTCGTCCATCACAACAACATTATCTTCATGTTCTGGCTGCAGTGGCAAGTGCTTCCTATCCAACATGAATTTGCCCGTGCCAAACTTGGCATTGATAAGCATCTGAATCTGCGGGGCAAATCCACATGACCTCTTCTGGTCAGCTGCAGTCCTCTTAATGGTCTCTACCATTAAGTCCATCACCTTGAAAGGTGCCTTCTCATCAAGTATGTGCAGCATGTTGATAGAATAGCCTCTGATCATGCGATGGTCTCCAGACTTGGGCATCAAAGTATGCCTCAGAATAGTGTTAGTGGTAGGTAGACCTGCCTGGAGATAGTACACTGAGCCAAGCTTCCACACTTCCAAATCTGCTGCGGGGATCTCCTTGTACATGTTCTTCATGGAATCATGGTTCTTCTTAGGAATCCCATAGACATCAATGTCGTCCTCTCTTTGCACTGGAGCATTCAGAAGTTCTGCCCATTCTTCAACAGACGAAGAAAACCTTTGACCTTCAGTCATCCAGGTGATCTTCCCATCAGGATAGAAATGAGCTGTGGCATAGAACTGCATAATCATCTCGTCGTTCCAGTCTGTCAGTTTCTGACCCACAAACTCATCAACTCCACATGCAGTGAAGCTCTCATGCACATGGGGAAAGAAGTCTCTGTGCTCTTCACTGTCAATGTACTTCCAGTCAACATATCTGGTATCTGCAACAATAGGCTTCTTATCCATCAGCACAGTCTCATAGAAGTCCTGCTGCTCTCTGGTGTGAAATCTGGGGTCCACAGCAGTCCTTCTCCTCACGGCATATGGATCAGACTGTCTCCATAGCCTGAGACCTCTATCTTTCCTTGCCTTCATATCCTCGGCTTGAGGATGAGCATCATTGTGGAGTGGCAGTTTTGGACGGAGCTTCAGCAACACATGTTCTTCTTCAGACTCAGATGGTGGCACATCACCTTTGTTCTTCTTAGACGCTGGAATGTTCCTGGTTGTCCTCTTGGGCTTGGCAGAAGGCTTTGCTGGAGCTGCCTTAGCTTGAGCAGGCTTCTTGGGCTTTGAAGTGGCTCCAGCCCTAATAGCATCACCCATGAGCTTAGCCTTCTGAGGAGGAGGCTGGGGTGCTTCTTCTTCTTCTTCTTCAACTGCTGCATCTGCATGAGGTTCAGCATACACTACCCTCTTCCTCTTGGAAGTTTTCTTCACTTTACTTGGGGCTGGCTCTCCCAAGTTCAGCTTCTTGGCAACAGCTGACTGTTTGACCTTGCTGGTGCCTTTCTTTGACTGATGCCCTTGGTGCTCTTTGGCAACAACTTTTCTCTTAGGCTTGGAGGACACTTCTTCCTCAGCTACAAAATCAGAATCCTCATCATCTGAGTTCCTCTCCTTTCTGGTTCTGGTGGCTGCAGGAGGCAAGCCACTAGGTGTACTCCTCTCACCATCATCAACTGGACTACTAGCCTCAGGACTAGTATCTGCCTCAGGAATCTCTACAAAAGGTGACTCTGACCTGTTCTGGCTGTCACTGGCATCTGACATGGCTGACAACCTGTGAATAGATAAGGTATAGGCAGAGTAGAAGAGTTATCACAAACTGCAGAAGTTTTTGCAAACAAAATGAGTTCAAATCTTAGTTTTGAGTTTTCACAGAAGGCATTTCGGTCGAACCGATTTTAAGTTTCGAAGTGTATACAGAGGCTTACCATACCACTTTCGGTCAGACCGAAGTGGGTTTCGGTCCTGCCGAAACACTAGGGTTTCACTAAGACTCTACTTCGGTCACACCGATTTGCACGACTCGGTTAGACCGAAAGGTGCAGTGCAATGGCCAGAGGCCAAATCGGTCATTCCGAGTTTTCAAAATCGGTTTCACCGAGATTTATTCCGTGGAAACCTAACCCTTAGAATTTTACTCGAAACTAGAACCGATCTGATGTTAAGGAAGATTTCAAACGTGGCCAGATATAGGGCAAAACAATCGTGCATTGAATCAGATGGGGAGCACGAGAGGGATCGAGACTCACCCTAACTTGGTGGAGTCCCTCTACGGCGGCAACGGCGCGGAGGAGAATTCCATTGACGGCGGCGGAGACCTGCGGCGAGGGCGCACAGGCGACGACGGCGACGATCCGGAGATCACGGCGATGGCAGCAGGGGACGTGGGAGCGAAAACGTTTGAAGGATTAATCAACGCGCGCCGCCCTCAGTATTTATATCCCCTTGCTGTTGGTGGGACCGAGTTGAAAAACTCGGTGACACCGAGATGAATAACTGCTATGCAGTTACGCATTTCGGTCACGCCGAGATTTAGAACTCGGTTTCACCGAGATGAAACCTAGATCAGTCTAAGTGTTTCGGTTTGACCGAGTGGGAGGAGTTGGTCTGACCGAAATTTACTTAGAAGGTTTTGGAAGTCAGCCTTAGATGGATCGGTGGCTCCGAGTGCTCCTCACTCGGAGGGTCCGAAAATGACTTGTTCAAAGTTTGTGATATAAGCATGAATAGAATTTGAGACAAGAAAGCATAGATAGCTAGGGAAGGTACTTAGGCATTCTTGTCCATCCATTTGGCCAGAAAAATCAAAACAACCAAAACAACAAATGGATGTCCTCGAATGGATAAAATCATGCATTCAACATGCTCACACAATAAGATAGCAAATGAAGTATGTGTCAAACATGCACAACCAAAACTCTAGCTACTAGCACACAATTTGTCGATGACTAGGTCATCTTTATATGAGTATTTTGACTTAGGATCCAAATGAGAACATTTGATCATAGGTCATACTCATCGTTTAAGCACAAGTGGGGTTACCACTTTTACATAAAGCATTGATGTGTTCACATCATTTGGAGATGCTTTAGCTCAATTTTTAGAGCAAGGCTCCCCCTAGATGTGAGAACCCCTTTTAAAGGGTCAAACTAACCTTGGGTTGTCGTAGAAGACTTCATGTAGATGTTGAAGATGTGGATGCTCAATGTTGATGTAGATCATCAAGAGTTGGGAGCTATCCTTTGGATTAGGGCACTTTCAATACCTACATGGGTTAGTCCCACAAGTAACAAACAAGGATATCCATAGACATAGATTGAAGTTCACAAAAGATGATGTCCATGAAAGCAATGATTACCTTGTCCCTTGACTTACCAACAGGAGGGTTTGTGACTCCATGAACTAGTGCATGATGTGGAAGTTGATTGCACAAGTTCCCAAAATGAATGTGAGTGAAGTATGTTGGCGGAGTCACCCTCAAGAACCTTCTAGTTCTTCTTCTTTGGGATCCACATCATCTTGATGGGAATCCTTGGGGTTGTAGTTGAGCTTGACGAAGTAGAACTTGACGTGTCCTTGGGAACCCACTTGACCATGGCTTGAGGTGCTTCAATGAATGCATCAATCTCCTCTTGAAGCTTGTCCTTGGCTTTTAGCTTGTGGTCTTGTGGTGGAAGGTCATCTTGAGCTTGTTCCACATTGGAAGAAGTAGGATCATACTTCTCCTTTTGAGAAACAAACTGTGGAGTAGGGTATTGACCTTCTTCCCACTCAACACCTTCGGCGTTGAACTTTCGCTCAAAACCAATCCCTTGATTCTTCCGGTGCCTTCCTTGTTTGCGAACAATTTCCTCAAAGTTCTTGCTTCCGGCAAGACTTTTGTAGACACCTTTCTCTATGATTTCCTTCAATAAGCTATTCTCTTGCTCAAGTGTAACTTGGCTTGAAACATTGTTAGTGGAATCAAGAGAACTACTAGAAGTAACAACATTAGATTTAACATGGTTATTGTTACTACTAGAGGAAGAATTTTTCTTATGCTTGTCATGCTTAGTCTTAATAGGTGGCAAGAAATTAGACAAGAGAAGTCGTTTGGCAAGATATGAAGAACTCTTCTTTCGAAGATCGTCATTGATCGCTTTTAGAAACTCATGTTCTTGCTCTAGAGTGAGCTTCTCGAAGCGTAGCTTCTTATGAGATCTTAGGAGCTCTCTATGATCTTCTTGAGTTGTTTCATGAGCTAACTTAAGAGTGTTTAGTTCTTTAGTTAGACGCTCAATCTCCTTCATAGCATTGTCATTCGACTCTTCTCAACTATAAAGACTACTAGCATTTTCGTCGTTACTAAGCTCACTAGATTTATCATGCAAGAGCTCATCTTCACCAAGCAAGTCATCCTCATCACTATCAAAGTCAATGAATTCAGGGTGTGATACCTTGGGGCCTTTGGCCATGAAGCATCTTCCAATTCCCTCATTTGGTGAATCAAATAAGTCGTAGGAGTTGGAGTTGGAGGATACGAGTGCAAGACCGGGAACACCTTCATCTTGACTGTAGTCAGAGTCGGAGTGATAGCTTCCATCGGATTGATTGTCGGAGTCGGAGTCGGAGACCCATTCACCTACATGAGCTTGATGTCTTCTTCTCGTGTAGATCCTTGATGACTTGTCTTTCCTCTCCGAATCCTTGCTTCTCCGAGAGGGTCTTCGTTCATAACGATCATCTCTACTCCTTCTCTCTTTCCGAGGTGACTCATCTCTTGATCTTCTTCTTGGAGATTCTTCTCTTCTCTTGTGGGGAGCCGTACACTCATTTGAGAAGTGTCCGGGTCTTCCACAATTGTAGCAGTTTCGATCACGACTAGAAGATCTCTTTTCATCATATGATCTAGACTTTGAGCTTCTCTCTTTGCCTCTATTCTTGTAGAATTTGTTGAAGTTCTTAACCATTAGGCTTATCTCTTCATTGGAAACTAACTTGTCACTTGAGGTTGTAGGAGCATCACTTGTAGCTTTGTAAGCACCACTTGACTTGTTGTGAAGCTCTTTCTTATCCTTAAGTGTCATCTCATGAGCAACAATTCTTCCAATGACTTCAGTTGGCTTGAGAGTCTTGTAGTTTGGCATCATTTGGATCAAAGTGCACACGGTGTCATACTTTCCATCCAAAGCTCTGAGAATCTTCTTAATGATGAATCGGTCGGTCATTTCTTCGCTTCCTAAGCCGGCAATCTCATTTGTGATGAGAGCAAGCCTAGAGTACATTTCAGCGACTCCTTCACCATCCTTCATCTTGAACTTGTCAAGTTGACCTTGAAGAATATCTAGCTTTGATTCCTTCACAGACTCGGTACCTTCGTGCATTTCAACCAAAGTATCCCAAATCTCTTTAGCATTCTCAAGACGGCTGATTTTGTTGAACTCCTCGGGACACAAAGCATTGAAGAGAATGTCACAAGCTTGAGCATTGTTTTGCAACATCCGCAACTCTTCCGGTGTAGCTTCGCGATCCGGAACTTTTCCTTCCTCGAAGAATTCACCTTGCATACCAACACAAATAATGCCCCATGCGGCTGGGTTATGACCAAGAATATGCATTTTCATTTTATGTTTCCAACTAGCAAAATTTGTACCATCAAAGTAAGGACCTCTACGATAATTACCCTCACTAGACGCCATACTCTCCTAGGTTGTGAAACCAAGCTTATGGAGTCCAATGCAATGGAAACCAAAACAATGGATACCAAGGCTCTGATACCACTTGTAGGATCGAAAGTATGTCTAGAGGGGGAGTGATTAGACTACTTGTAAATATAAAAATTCTGCCTTTTGATCATGAACAGTTTTTGGCAGATTCACAATTATGATCAAGACAAGCATCACCCTACACATGCAATTCTAGAGTATAAGCAGCGGAAAGTAAATTGCACATGTAGTAAAGGTAGGTGGAGAAGAGCAAACGCAATTTGGAGACGCGGTGATTTTTCCCGTGGTTCCGATAGGTGGTGCTATCGTACATCCACGTTGATGGAGACTTCAACCCACGGAGGGTAACGGCTGCGCGAGTCCACGGAGGGCTCCACCCACGAAGGGTCCACGAAGAAGCAACCTTGTCTATTCCATCATGGCCTACGCCCACGGAGGGCTAGCCCTACTTGGGGTAGATCTTCACGAAGTAGGCGATCTCCTTGCCCTTACAAACTTCTTGGTTCAACTCCACATCTGGATGACGGAGGCTCCCAAGCGACACCTAACCAATCTAGGAGGCACCACCCTCCAAAAGGTAATAGATATTGTAGATGATGATGAACTCCTTGCTCTTGTGCTTCAAATGATAATCTCCCCAACACTCAACTCTCCTCACTTATTTGGCTGTGGTGGAAGAAAGGATTGAGTGGAAAGCAACTTGGGAAGGTTAGAAATCAAGTTTCATATGGTAGGAATGGAGCAACTTGATCTCAACACAAGGGTAGGTAGTTCTCTTCTCAGAAAGTGTAAGGTAGGAATGGTAGTTCTTTCTGATGGCTCTCTCCACGAATGAAGAGGGGGTGGAGGGGTATATATAGCCTCCACACAAAATCCAACCGTTACACACATAATTGAGCAATCTCGGTGAGACCGAAGTTGACAACTCGGTCAGACCGAAAGTTCAAATATAGTGAACGTTGGGGTTTTCGGTGGGACCGAAAATACCATCTCGGTTTGTCCGATTTGAGTAAAGATAGGAACTTGCCAGTTTCGGTGAGACCGAAATCATCAACTCGGTTATTCCGATTTGAGGACAAACGGTTACAGAAGCTTGGCAGCCCGTGTTTCGGTGAGACCGATCTCAAACTCGGATTGACCGATTTTTCTAGGGTTTGGCTTATGGCTGAGGTGGTTCATCTCGGTGGGACTGAGTTTGGAAAATCGGTTGGTCCGAGATTACTTATGAGTGTGTTTAGTAGTGAAAGTTGCTGATAGTTAAAGGAGATATATCACTAAGCACTTGAGCAACCAGATCATCAACACAACCTCATCCCCTTTTAATAGTATTGGCTTTTCCTATGGACTCAATGTGATCTTGGATCACTAAACCAAAAATGGAGTCTTGAGCTTTTGCCAATGCTTGCCTTAGCATTTTGAGGGGTCCACTTCTTCAGACATTGCCATACCCATATCACTGAACTTCTCTGAAATGATTCTCAAGTAACTATTAGTTCAATGATATATATGTTGTTATTAATTGCCAAAACCACCCGGGGATTAGTTGCACTTTCACGGGCGGTAAATGGCTGCGGGTTCTCCTCGACAATGCAGCACCAGCGTGCTCTCCATTCCTCCCATTTGCTGCGGAGCTCTCCCTCTAGATAAGCTTCCTTCTTGTGGGCCCTCGAGATCCAGGAGACTCCGCCGGATAAAGGCTCTCCTCTCTCAACTCGGGGCGTAAAGAAGTGGCGGAAAAGGGCTACATTGGGATGGACTCCGACAAAGTTTTAGCAGAGATGTGCGAAAACTGCCATGGTCAGAACGACATTGGGGGTGAAGTCAAGGAGGTGGAACCCGTAGGTGTTCATAATGTCGCAGAAGAATTCAGAGAAAGGCGGGCAGAGCTCGCAGTAGAAGAACAAGGCGAAGAAAGGGTATCCATTCGGAGCCATTTTACAAGCGACGGCTGGGAGTACCTTGGTGCGCGGATGCGCCCGCGTCTCCCCCGACCAGAAAAGGTAATAGTACTCCCTCAGCTCCTTCGCGGCAAGCTTGGGGGGGGGGGGAGGGAAGATTGCCCGCTCCTTCCGCAGCGCCGCGAGCCGCTGCGCCTCGGCCGACTTCACGACCTTCCCCTTCTCGCCTTTCGGAGCCATGGCGGAAGCGGTGAGGGAGGTCGACGACGCTGGTGGTGCTGGTGGCGATGGGGGGCGGAGCGCTGCTCTCTTTCAAGCTTTGGGAAGAAAGGGAGCGGCGGAGGTTTTCGAGGTTGGAGTAGCAACGGGCGGATGGGCGAACTACCCCTGTTTCCCCTGCTTATAAAGAGGGAGGGGGCGGACGTTCCGCCTTTTCCGAATAAAGCAACCACCCACGATCTCTCCCACGACGCCGCAATCAACGCGTGCCGTTCGGGGAGGGCGCGGTGGATACGGAGTAAGATACGGCACAACCCAGGCCGCGCGTGCCCGTGCCCTGTTTTGGGCCTGTCCCAACAGCGCTCGGCATCGTGTATGGCCCAGGCCCAGGGGCTCCTGTCGGTGTACTAGAGTAGGGGTACCCTTAGTATCCCGAACTTGTGCACGGGCAGTTGCAGCACCCCGCGGCAAGGCTTGCCGGGTGGCCGCCAAAGTCCTCCGTGGTTCCTTTGGAGCCATTCAAGAACAAAGTATTTAAGCCAAGGAGACAAGGCCCCGGCAAGAGGAGATTGCCGGGAAGGCCACTCAAGGCACAAGACCCCGGCGAGAGGAGCTTGCCGGGAAGGCCAACCAAGGCATCTCAAGGAACTTGCCGCGACGCGCCACGCGTCCCGGCAAGGCCCGGTGAGCGACAAGCTCCCGGACGCGACAAGACAACGACCGCGGCAAGGCGCTTGCCGCGGCAAGCTACCACTCCGTACCTGCGCTCCAGCACATCCGCCAACGTGTCGCTCTGGGACCCTTCCAGGCGTACGTCGTGGGAGGCTGTGCAGCCAGAGGTGCGCGGTGGCAAGCGGCGCTGACAAGATCGCCATCGTGGCTAATGGTGGCGTCCCTGACGGCCCCTTTTTGCACTATTTGGGCGACATAGACGGGCATTTAATGCTCTTGTCCCCTGCCGTCAGGGTTAGGTATGGAACACTGTACATGTAGTTGTACCAACTACAACACCTTTCCCATTTTTACCCTCAACTGCGTTGCCACCTGTCGGTGACCCCTTGAGCATATAAAAGGAGGCCCATGCGCAACGTAGAGGGGGGGGGGGGTTCGAAGCCAGAGAACTCTCACGCTCGGTCTCGTTAGCTGCTAGAGTATACTGTAGCTCTCAACGCTCCCGAGCAAGAACTCAATACAAACCACAAAGCAGGAGTAGGGTTTTACGCATCCGTGCAGTCCGAACCTGGGTAAACTGCTCGTGTGCTTCGCCTCGATCTGTTCTTCGCGCGATCTCCGCCCCCGCCGGATCGAAAGGGACTCGGCCCGCCGGTCCCGTAGGTGTTCGTGGATCAGTTTCCCCGACAATTGGGTGTGCTGGGGACACAAGAGACTCTTTGTTATTTGGTTGCAGGGTTGTTTGAGAGAGACCATCTTCATCCTACGCCTCCCACGGATTGATAAACCTTAGGTCATCCACTTGAGGGAAATTTGCTACTGTCCTACAAACCTTTGAACTTGGAGGCCCAACAATGTCTACAAGAAGAAGGTTGTGTAGTAGACATCAAGCTCTTTTCTGGCGCCGTTGCCGGGTAGGTTAGTGCTTGAAGGTATATCTTTAGATCTTGCAATCAAATCTTTTAGTTCCTTGTTTTATCACTAGTTTAGTTTATAAAATACAACTACACAAAAAATGGAATTAAGGTTACCTCATATGCTTCATCTTTTTAATATCTTTCGTGAAAATGATGGGAAGGAAAATTGTGCTCAAGTACTAGAAGAAGAATTACATAGAATGCTTGGCATAAAATATGTGCATGATGAGCATGATTGCAATGTTGTTAGTATGAATTCTATGAATACCCAAGATGCTAATGATATGCAAAGCCACAAGCTTGGGGAAGCTATGTTTGATGAAGATGATATTTTTAGTCCCCCAAGATTTTATGAGAATATGATGAAAACATGCCTCCTATTTATGATGATTATATTTATGAAAGTGGATTTGGAGAGGTCATGACTTTATTTAGTGATGAATCCACTATTTCTGAAGAGGTTCTAATTGATTATGAGAACAAAGTTGCTATCTATGATGATTATTGTGATGACATGTGTGCTATTAAGAATAATGATAACCATGAAACTTGTCATCATGATTTTAGTATTCAATTGGATTATGCTTCACATGATAGTTATTTTGTTGAATTTGCTCCTCCCACTACTATGAATGAGAAGAATTTTGCTTATGATGGGAGTAGTAAAATTTCTATGCAAGTAGATCACGAAAAGAATGCTTTTTGTGCTGGTTATATTGTTGAATTCATTCATGATGCTACTGAAAACTATTATGAGAGAGGATCATATGCTTGTAGGAATTGCAACAATATCAAGTTCCCTCTCTATGTGCTTAAAATCTTGAAGTTATGCTCGTTTTCTGTCAGGGATATTACTAGCAGGTATAAACCGGCTAGTATAAACCGGATTATGGTAATGTAGTCGTATAATTGTAATACCCAGTAGAGGTTATGGCCCATGAAGGCTTAGGGCCCATGTATAGAGTTACGGTTTGTAAACCGCCTGATCATGTAACTTGAGAGACAAGGAAGAAAGAGCAGAGACCGAGGCGGACACAAGTATGAGCCGGCCTCGGGACTCTGTAAACCGGACTGGGCGTCGCCTCTATATAAAGGGACGACCCGCCGACGGTTCAAGGACAGGGA
Organism: Secale cereale; assembly: GCA_902687465.1. Classification (NCBI taxonomy): domain Eukaryota; kingdom Viridiplantae; phylum Streptophyta; class Magnoliopsida; order Poales; family Poaceae; genus Secale; species Secale cereale. The sequence goes on from LR738714.1 coordinate 579,273,060, forward strand.
ACAACCCGTCGAGACAGAGGCAAGCGATCCGCTCCCTGTTCATCGACGCCCAAGCAATACCAAACCAAACTAGACGTAGGCTTTTACCTTCCTCGAAGGGGCCGAACTAGTATAAAACCTCTGTGTCCTTTGTGTGCTTTTAACCCCTTCAAGCTAACCAGTGCGATGGTTCCTCAACTAAGTCCGTTAAACCGGACATCTGCCATGTTAATTCCACGACAGTTGGCGCCCACCGTGGGGCCTCCGCACGATGGTTTTGAGTTCTTGAAGGGCAGCTTTGAAGGGCTCAGGGGCTACGCGGTCAGCCGGATGACCAAGAGCCGTCGCGGCCGGATCTACATCGACGACGCAGGCTAGGGCCCGGAGGCCGATTCAATCGAATACGGGTACCGGGTTCCCTTCGGTGGCATCCACGTCTTCATCGGCAAAATTGGTGAACCGGGACCTGGGCCGGACATCTTCCCCAACATCGTCGAGCCGGCTCAGCGTGCGAGATCGACCCGGATTCGACCAGCCATGAAGCATGTTTTCGTTGGAGCAGTTCACGGGGTCCAAGCCGAGGACGGATCGGATTCCGGTGGCGAGACAGTTATCTATTCCGACGATGAATCTTCATCCGGAGAGACTGAGTCTTTGTATCAGTTGCGGGACGGCCGGTCTGAGGGTATGTCCGACGGAGACAGTATTCCGGACCCCTTTGATCCGCCAAACCGAGTGGCTGTCTTTATGGCCGGTTCACAACCTACGCCACTGTCCACGGTGAACAGGGCGATGACAGCAGAAGCTGGTGTAGGGGGGAGTGGCCAAGCCCTCTCGCCCTCTGACGCTCTATCCACCTTGATCGAGGAGTTCACAACCTGGGCCGTAGCAGAGGTGGCTCCAGCAGACAAGGCGCAACACGATGCAGAGCTCCTTCAGCTGAAGGGCCGGATCGATCAAGCAAAGGAAAATCTGAAGGCAGAGAAGGCTATGATAGCAATGAGGCATGCAGAGCTAGATGATCAGGCTTTTCAGCTGAGGATGGAACAGGCCTCTACACATGGAGTAAGGAATCGAAGGTACCAGTCTCGTCTACCGCCGGTTTACGAGGCGATGAATCTTTTCAGGACACCAGGAGCAGGAGCCAGCAATGATCCAACGGTAAACCGGAGGGCAGCCCCGGCGAGGGATGAGCCGGTTCAGCAGCCCACTGCGGAGCAAGATCGCCGGATTACGTCCACGCCCCACATCCCCACTCCTCCGGGTCATTATTCAAATCATTTGGATAACATTGTTGCTGCCGCTTCACGCCTGGCCGCTTTACCCATTGAGGGGACATCCCCCGTGGCAATGGAGGCACGCAGGGTTAAGGATCTGCTTAACACGACATTAACACAACAGCAATCGTATTCTTATAGCAGGGAGAGGCTTCATTCAACACCCCGTCATAGCCGGAGTTACACTAGGCATTGGGAGGAACCAGAGGTGTCTAGTAGTGAACGGAGGAGACACCGTCACAGGCAAGATAGTCCGGTAGGCACAGAGGCACAATCTCAGGGGGCGCAAGACCGGGTTAGATCTGCAGCTCGCGAGGAGGTCCGCCAAACGACGCCGGTTCACACAACCACAGCAGAAACAGGAGTCACGACGAGTTCCTTCGGGGTGCAGTGTCTTGTTCCCGCTTTACGGAGCGTGAAGTTGCCCAAGGATTTTAAGGGTCCACTTAAAGTGCCTAATTACACAGCAGATCTGGCTCCGGAGGCTTGGATTGAGAGTTATGAGATGGCCATGGAGATGCTGGATGTGGATGAAACGGCTTGCGCGAAATACTTTACCATGATGCTTGAGGGAACAGCCCGGACCTGGCTAAAGGGTTTGCCACCTAATTCCATCGGATCATGGGGAGAGTTACGCCGCCAGTTTATCAAAAATTTCAAGGACACGTGCAAGCAGCCAATGTGAGTGGTGGACTTAGCAGCATGTATACAAGGGGAGCATGAGCCTACAGGGGCATGGGTACGACGAGTATCAGAAATCTTGCACTCTTCGAATGGTATCAGCCCTAGTACGGCGATCGTAACACTGGAAAACAATTGCCGGTTTGAGTCTCTGAAGTTAAATCTGGGACGGCTCAAACGGGATTGTAATGACATGGGAACTCTCATGAGTGCTCTGGTAAAGTACGGGGACTCCGACAGCACTAAGTATCCAGAAGCGGATGGAGACAAATCTGGAAAGGCAAATAAGTTTGGTAAACCGGTGCAGGCTAATCCGGTCGGTACAAGCTTCTTAGGCAAATGAAAGGCAGAGGGTGGCTCCGATTTCGTGGCCAATACCCAAGTCCAAGGGGGCTTTCAGCGCAATAAGGGTAAACCGCCTCCACAAACCGGCGGAGGGCCCGCTACCTGGGAGCAAGAATTGAATGAGCCTTGCCTGAAACACGGATCAAGGGAACGTCCAGCCAAACACACTATAGGAGAATGCAAGGCCATGATGGAAGCCATGAGTCGGTTCAGATCTAACAACAGGCCACCGGGCGGTGGATCAGGCCCCGGATTTTACGGTCCGGGTCACCAGGGGAACGGCGCCGAATCATATATCGTGGCAACAACAGTGGTTATAATACCCAAGGCAATAACCAATATGGTCAAGGCGGTTATAATAACCAAGGCAATCAGCAGCATGGTCAAGGTGGTTACAATAACCAAAACAACCAACAGCAGGGTCAAGGTAATCACAATAACCAAGGCAATCAGCAGCGTCAGCAGCAGCAGCAGCAATCCGGATATCAGAGTAATCCGAAGGAGTTGAGTAGTGGGCAGTATCATGTGTTCACTACGAGTTTGTGTAAACGGGATCAAAAAATTTTAAAGCGGGCGATCCACGCGGTTGAACCGGCGACACCGCAATTCCTGCGCTGGTCAGAGCAGCCTATTGTGTGGAGCAGGGAGGATCATCCGCCGCGAGTTGATAATCCGGGCCATTTGGCCTTAGTGGTAGCGCCACAGGTGGGAGGTTACAAATTCACTAAAGTCCTCATGGACGGCGGCAGCAATATCAATATCTTATATTATGAGACTTTCCGTCGCATGGGGCTGACGGATAAAAAGCTAAGACAGTCAAACACGGTGTTTCATGGGGTAGTCCCAGGTAAATCAGCTTACCCAGTTGGGAAAATTGAATTAGAAGTTACCTTTGGAGATGAACAGGATTCCAGGTCAGAGATGATAACCTTTGAAGTTGTCAAGATCCGGAGCCCTTATCATGCTCTGTTTGGAAGGACGGTTTATGCTAAGTTCATTGCTAGGCCGTGTTATGTTTATCTACAGCTCAAGATGCCGGGTCACAAAGGAACCATCACGGTTCACGGAAGTCGCAAGATTGCATTGGAATGTGAAGAAGGAGATGCTGCTTATGCGGAAGCAGTATGTGCTACGGAGGAGTTGAAGTTTTACAAGGACAATGTTGATCCAGCAGATATGTCCCCGTTGAAGAAGCCAACTACAGAGCATGATCCGACATTGAAGTTTAAGTCAGCAGAGGAGACCAAGCAAGTTGATTTTGTGCCAGGCGATTCATCCAAGCAGTTCCCTATCAGCGCTAACCTTGATCCTAAATAGGAAAGCACGCTCATCGAGTTCATCCGTGAGAACCGGGATATCTTTGCATGGAAACCTTCTGACATGCCAGGTATACCGAGGGAACTCGCTGAGCACAGTCTTAACATTGATCCGAAATTTAAACCGGTCAAGCAGTATCTGTGCCGCTTCAACGAAGAAAGGCGCAAGGCTATAGGAGAAGAAGTGGCCAGACTTTTGGCCGCAGGGTTCATAGTGGAAGTTTTTCACCCGGAGTGGTTGGCTAATCCGGTGCTGGTGTTAAAGAAAAATGGAAAGTGGAGAATGTGTGTAGATTACACAGACTTAAACAAAGCTTGTCCAACTGATCCTTTTGCTCTTCCTCACATTGATCAGATCATTGATGCCACAGCAGGATGTGAGCGGCTAAGTTTTTTGGATGCATATTCAGGATATCACCAGATCAAGAGGGTAGTTAAAGATCAGAAGAATATGTCCTTCATAACCCCTTTTGGTGCTTTTTGCTATGTTTCTATGCCCTTTGGGCTCAAGAGTGCCCCAGCAACTTATCAGCGTTGCGTACAGAATTGTCCTAAGGGACAGATAGGGAGGAATGTTCATGCCTATGTGGACGATATTGTGGTGAAGTCAAGGAAGGAGGAGACGCTGATAGAGGACCTCAAGGAGACCTTTGACAATCTTCGAGCCTATAAAATGATGCTTAATCCGGAGAAGTGCGCTTTCGGTGTTCCGGCGGGCAAGCTCCTTGGATTTTTGGTGTCAAACAGAGGAATAGAAGCCAATCCGGAGAAGATCAAGGCAATTACATCTTTGACTAAACTGGCTTGCATTAATGATGTTCAGCGTATCGCCGGCCGGATCACAGCATTGAGCCGGTTCATCAGCCGTCTGGGGGAGAAGGCGATTCCGCTTTATCAGATGTTGAAAAAGACGGACCGGTTTCTATGGAGTGGGGAGGCAAACGCTGCGTTTGAGGATTTGAAGCGGCATCTGGCAAAGCCGCCGGTCCTTGCTGCCCCTGTTGATAATGAGCCGTTGCTGTTATATGTCGCCGCCAATGCACGGGCAGTCAGCGTGGCAATCATGGTTGAGCGCAAGGAAGTAGGAAAGGAATACCCGGTTCAGTGTCTAGTCTATTATGTCAGTGAAGTGCTCATTGAGTCCAAGCAAAGGTACCCGCATTGGCAGAAGTTGGTATATGGTGTGTTCATGGCAAACCGGAAGTTGAAACATTATTTCCAAGGCCACCCAATAACTGTTGTTAGTTCGGCACCATTGGGGGATATAATCCAGAACAGGGAAGCTACGGGCAGAGTGGCGAAGTGGGCCATTGAGCTTAGCCCACACGGTTTGAAATATGTGCCACGCACCGCTATCAAATCTCAAGCATTGGTGGATTTCATCAATGATTGGACAGAACTGCAAACACCAGAGGAGAAGCCGGATCTTACATACTGGACGATTCACTTTGACGGTTCAAGACAGTTAGAAGGCTCGGGGGCTGGAGTTGTTTTAACTTCCCCGCGAGGAGACAAGTTTTGTTATGTCCTCCGTCTATTGTTTCCTTGTACTAATAATGTAGCAGAGTATGAAGCATTACTTCATGGCTTACAGATGGCCAAGGAAATGAACTTGAGCCGGGTCAAGTGCTTTGGCGATTCAGATTTAGTGGCACAACAAGTATCCGGTAAGTGGGATTCGAGAGATCCTCTCATGGCAGCTTACAGACGAGAAGTTGAAGCGGTCGCAGGATATTTCAAAGGGTATCAGGTGGATCACATAGACCGGCGAAGGAATGAAGCGGCCGATACTTTAAGCCGGCTGGGTTCTCAACGTAAACCGGTGCCACCGAATACTTTTTTGGATGAGCTACACAGTCCATCAGTTCAAGTACCATCGGAGGAAGACCTGGCTGTCCCTAATCCGAAGGCACAGCTAGTTGCAGCACTTCATGTTATTCCGGATTGGACGCTGTCATATTTGGCGTATCTAAGCCGGGGAGAGCTACCGGACGACGAGATCGAAGCAAGACAGATAATCCGGCGCTCTAAGTCCATGACAATTGCAAACGGAGTACATCACCATCGCATCGTTTCTGGAGCGTTTCAGCGGTGTGTGTCATCTGAGGAAGGTTGTGATATTCTTCGTGAGATCCATGAAGGGGATCGTGGTCATCATGCCGGTTCAAAATCTTTGGTGGCTAAAGCTTTTCGACATGGGTTCTATTGGCTGACAGCCCATGCTGATGCGGCGGATCTAGTCCGGAAGTGTGATGCTTGTCAGAAGTTTTCACGACGTGCTCTTGTTCCGGCACAGGAGCTCCGGATGATACCGATAACCTGGCCGTTTGCGACTTGGGGGCTTGATATGGTTGGGCCCTTCAAACGATCCCTAGATCAAAAAACTCATCTATTGGTTGCTGTGGACAAATTTACAAAGTGGATTGAGGCAGAGCCTGTGAGCAAGTGTGATGCGGCAACAGCGGTTAAATTTATCAAAAAGGTAATTTTCCGGTTTGGTTTTCCACACAGCATCATCACAGACAATGGCACCAATTTATCCAAGGGAGAGATGGAAGAGTTTTGTCAACGTGAGCATATTCGTCTAGATGTATCTTATGTAGCTCACCCTCAATCCAATGGTCAAGCTGAAAGGGCAAATCAGGAGATCTTGCGAGGCATCAAGCCCCGGCTTATGACTCCCCTCCAAAGAACACCAGGGTGCTGGGTTGAGGAGTTACCTTCTGTCCTTTGGAGCATCAATACTACGCCAAACCGGTCCACAGGTTATACACCTTTCTTTATGGTGTATGGTGCTGAAGCGGTCCTTCCAAGTGATATCCGTCATGATTCGCCACGAGTGACGGCTTATGTTGAAGCGGCCAATGAGCAGGAAAGACAGGACAGTCTGGATCGGCTAGATGAAGAACGTGACATAGCAGCATCACGGTCTGCAATTTATCAACATGACTTGCGCAGATACCACAGCCGCCGGATCAAGACCAGGACGCTCCAGGAGGGAGATTCGGTGCTCCGGCTCATCCAAGATCAAACAGATATGCACAAGCTATCCCCACCTTGGGAAGGGCCCTTTGTGGTCAGCAAGAATCTGCACAACGGTTCATATTACTTGGTGGACGTTCGAGAACACAAGGACTCACGGACATCGGAAGAAGAGACAAAGAGGCCGTGGAACATCGCTCTCTTGCGGCCCTATTATACCTGAGCCAGGAGCTCCGCTGTATCCTATGTATATATTATGATTAATGAATAAACTGGCACCCTCGGTAAACCGGGGGCTCAGCCTTTTTTCCAATATAATTGTCTTATGGTGATAACCATCTACAACTTACGTTTCTTATTATATGTCATATCTTAAAATGCTTTGATCAGTCTATCAGGCTGTGCAGGACAATTGTCGTAGATGTACTCTGGAGCTGTGATCACTAATAGGCTTCCTTCTCAAACATAGGTCGTATCCGAACCAAAGAGAGCACAGCCGTCCCGCTCAAACATAGGTCGTATTCGAACCAAAGAGAGCATAGGGCTTCCTGTTCAAACATAGGTCGTATTCGAACCAAAGAGAACATACCCAAACTTATTGACGGGCTTCCTGTTCAAACATAGGTCGTATTCGAACCAAAGAGAACATACCCAAACTTATTGACGGGCTTCCTGTTCAAACATTGGTCGTATTCGAACCAAAGAGAACATACCCAAACTCACTAAAGCCATTCTGTTCAAACATAGGTCGTATTCGAACCAAAGAGAACATGGCTAAAGGCCGGTAGGGGGCAAGATCGTATCCGAATCCTAGCTTAGCCCGTATGGTCCGGTTTGTATGGTCGTATCCGAACCATAAGCTCATTGGATCGTATCCGAATCCATTGCTTGGCTAAATTTTTAAGGCCAGTAGGGGGCAGGATCGTATCCGAATCCTAGCTTAGCCCCTATGGTCCAGTTTGTATGGGCGTATCCGAACCATAAGCTCAATGGATCGTATCCGAATCCATTGCTTGGCTAAATTTTTAAGGCCAGTAGGGGGCAGGATCGTATCCGAATCCTAGCTTAGCCCCTATGGTCCGGTTTGTATGGTCGTATCCGAACCATAAGCTCAATGGATAGTATCCGAATCCATTGCTTGGCTAAGTTTTACTTTGGAGCCTGGCAGCTCACAAAAAGCCTCGACTACATGGTTTTATTTGCAAACTTGTATTTCTGGCATTTGTGTTTTATGGTTCTTTGATCCGGAGTGGGACAACTCCAGAGTTAACCACGTATCTTCAAAAAGTCTGGACAGAGCTCCAGCATGATCTAAACTGGTAGCTTCTATAAAACCCGGAATTATTATTGGATCTATCACAAGGGCAACCTCAGAAAACTGCAAAGTTCGCCGGATTAAGAATATCAAGCATACTTAATCGCAGGTATGAAGTTATTTCTGGTATAAACAAACACTTGTTTGATATATTTTTTGAGCCGTTTAATCGGTCCAGCGGTAAACCGCTAGACATCTTTTAAGTGTTATCTATGCAGAAACAGATAGTATGCAAGATGAATCATATCAGACAAAATTCAAGTTGGCAAATGTCAAAACAAAACGTTGGGACATCCGGATCAAGACGAATAATGTTTTATGCTATCCTATTACAAGGCATAGCAAGCCTGAACGGATTAAAGTCTTTCCAGCAAAATGAGACTGCAACTACAAAGATACACTATATGGCCTATGCTTCCTCCTGCTGCGACGGCTGGGGATCAACTTGTTCCAGAGTTTCTTCCTCTTCTTGAAGTTGCTGGAAGTCAGGGGTGCACCAATCGATTTTCGTTAAAGCACGGAAGTACACCTCTTCCATGATAAGTTCAGACGGAATAATATCTGGGGCGAAAGTATGGGGGCGTACTGGTGGGATTAGATTTATGGTATCATAAACCGGCCGATCCACCCGCTCGTTCTGTAAATCATACCCCGGATGATACCTGGTCAAGTCTGATTCGGCAGCAAGATTGCTAGCGAGAGGACGCATCTCCTTAGTCAAAGCATGAAGATCTTTGGCAGTGAAAGCTGATCTGTCTTCTTTAGTGTTGGGATACCCATTCAAGGCTTCCTTCGGATCAAAATCTGGAACCCACGCTTTGGCTCTGGTGAGCGCCATGTGAGAACCGGCTCGAGCAGCAGACTTCTTCACTTCCTCCAAGCGTGTTGGCAAGACAAAAAGTTTCTCTAGTGTGCCTTGGATGGTAGTGGGGGCCGGTTTATTGAAAGACATGGCGCTTATGATCCTTTGAGCGCCGGAATACAGCTGCTCGACCAGAGTATAAGACGCTTTGAGTTTCTTCCGTAAATCATTCCCAAGATGGGTAACACGGCGCCCTACATAAGATGATTACAGTTAAACCAGACCGGAATACCGATTGCAAGGATGAAAGTATGCGTGCAGATTAAGTACTTACCAAAGACAGCAGAAGTCATCAGTTCGATTTGCCGTTTTAAACCAGACAATTCTTCTGACACCGGATTAAGAGCTTCTTTAGCATCTTCTGACAACTCTGTGCTCCATTTGCCCTTTTCTTGATGCAGTTTCTCCGCTTTAGCTGTATGCTTAGCTAAAACAGTGGGCTCAGCAGGAGCGGTATAAGTTGTACCTGTTACTTGAACATCCGGAGAAGGAGCAGCTGCCGGTAGTGGAGTAGCCGTGTGAACCGGGCTAGCGGGAGCCGGGCTAGTCCGAGGAGGGTTGGCCCGGGCAGGACTCGCCGGTTCATGGATGTTTTCAATGTTGGGATTTTCAGGAGCAGTGGTATAAGTGTGATCCATGGGAGCAGGATCTTCAAGCGAAACGGTAGGCTCATTCTCTGGAGGGATGGTAGTGTCCGGATCAGCCGCCGGATCATCAGTGGTAGTCTCAGCAGCTGTTTTGCTGGCCTTTACCTTTTTGCTAGGCTTAGGCTTGCTGAAAGGAATTAGAAAATAAATCAGAATCACAAAGGAAAATGTAAAGGTAAACCGGATGAGGTAAAGGACTTACCCAGGGACAGTCTTCAGAGCCGGGACTTCTGTGGCAGTGGATTCACCTAAAGAAGATAAAGGAGTTTCCTGATAATTAGGGTCAGACGGTTTAAGTGGTTTGCGTATAAGCCCGACCTTGGGATGAAGAAGAGTTGGAGAAAGTATAACCTCAGAGCGGCGCCTCCGAGCCGGAGTAAGAGATATTCCGGAAGACTCGACCACAAGACCACTATGGCGTGTAGCCCGGCGAGCTTCATATTGCTATTTCTTCAAAAGAAAATTGGGGTCCAATTGAGCATAAGGGTGAGAAAACTGATATTTCCGGACTGTCCGACGAATTTTTGGTGGAGGTGGTTCTGAATCTGAAGAAAGAGTGATTACCTCAGTTTCTGCCGCTTTATCCCCTTCAGCCAAATCCTGTGGAAAAGACACTATTAAACATAAACCGGGATAAAAGAATAACGAAGCATGTCAGGTTTGATTCATACCTCAGAATCTGGATCATCCTCTGCGTGAGAACCGGAGCCTGCAGCCGCTTTTCTCTTCTTAACTACGAAGGTTTTCCGGCGCGGCTGTTTGCCTGCCTTATCCTGAGGTTTCCTTTTCCAGAAAGGATCATCGGCCTGTTCAAAAGAAAGAGATAGTTGGAAAACGGTTTAAATGAACGGATTAAAAGCGGACAAAAGAGATTATGGCTTACTGCAGGCAGCTTGTTTTTCTTATAGTATGGAGCCAATCCGGTTTGGCTACATTCTTCCAAGGAGACGTTGAGCATCTTCTTAGCAGATTCAATGACTTCCGATTCAGAAAGCTTTTCCTTGGAAAACCGTTGGGGATCATCCGGTTTTCCAGAATAGTTGCACATCAAACTAGAGCGCGGACTCAGAGGGAGGATACTCCAGCTAAGCCAGCAGCGCATAAAATCAACCCCGGTTAATCCGTTAGCCATAAAAGCCTTGAGTTTGGCGAGTTGAGAAGCAAACCGGGGCCGTTCTGAGGAGCTGAGACGCTGCGGCAAAGGGTGATCTTCTGGAAGACGATGCTCGTGATAACCCGGCAGTGGGTTTTCCCCTTCAGGTGAAGTGTCAACGCAATAGAACCAAGACTTGTTCCAATCCTTCGGGTGTGTATGGAGAGCGGCATGAGGAAAGAATGCATCTCTTCTCTTTTGGATGCTGACCCCTCCTAATTCTTGATGAGGTCCGCCAGTAAATTCAGTGCGCCGGTTCAAATGGAAAAAATCCCGGAACAAGTCGACTGATGGCTCCTCTTGCAGATACACCTCTAAGAAAACTTGAAAATCGTAGATGTTTGAAATAGAGTTTGGACCTATGTCCTGAGGGTGAAGTTGAAAAGTGGCAAGCACGTCCCGGAAGAACTTTGAACCGGGAGGAGTGAAACCTCGAGCCATGTGGTCGAAGAAGACAATAACTTCCCCCTCTCTGGGGGTAGGGGGACATTCATTTCCTGGGGCCCGCCATTTTAGGACTGCTTGAGGACCCAGAGTACCAACGGTAGCAGCGTTAACTAAGTCTTCTTCCGTAATAATGGAAGGGACCCAGTCGCAAGAAACAAACTGTTTGGCAGCCATAGTAGCAGAATGAAAGTGCTGAAAGGATAAAGTATAAACTCCGGATTATTCAAGTACAGAGGCATAAACCGGAATACATATGCAAAATCACAACGACGGTTTAGACAAGGGACTAATGACATTACTAACCCGGAAGTACGCAGGAAATATACTACTGCCGGTTCATGATAACAAAAGAGAGGAGCTAAACCGTCGTGTTCATTGTCGATGCATTACAGAAGCAATATTTGACTGACTAAACCGGCGAATATATTACATATCTACAAGGATGAAGAAACAAGTTTCTACAAGAAAGTTAAGGTAAAATAGATCTGAGCAGTAAGAAAAAGAGAAAATTATGCAGGTCTATTACAGAAAGAGCTACGGGGGTCTTATACAGAGCGGACGAATTTAAAGGTTGAATCAAATGCCAAAATCTAAGCATAAGGCAACGGGGCAGAAACAAGTTTCGAAGACAAATCTAAAGATTGAAGCCACGACGAGCATGGTATATAGGACGAACAGATGAAGCTTTCCTAGGTCTAATGGCGGAGGCACGGAAAGAACCCTAAAGGCTACAGATCTACAGCAAGGGAGAAAGAATACCCGAGACAGCAGGAAACGGCGGCGGAGTTATCTGGTCACGTTCGGGTTGATGCGGCGGCTGGACTTGCTGGCGACGACGAGCTTGATGGACGACGGCGGAGGCTTGAGCTCGGGCGACAGAGGAAGAAGACGAGCGGAAGGAGATGAGGAAGAGAGGCGACAGTATTTATAAAGGGGGAGAGACGAAACGGCAGGCGCGGGATTTGAGGAAGTGAGAGATTGGATAAAGATTCCCTGTTGCCTCGATTCTCGGGATGACCTTTAAACAAAAGTAATAGACAGCTGCGCGCGTTAAATGCGGAAGTGATGTCACGATCGAATTAAGTGATTTCCAAGGATGACGTCATCGCCGGTTTACAAAAATGAGAAGGCACAAGAAAGAAGATCATGCAAAACTGAGAAGACTAATGTGAACAAGTTCAAATCATTCTGGGGCCTAATGTCAGGGATATTACTAGCAGGTATAAACCGGTTAGTATAAACCGGATTATGGTAATGTAGTCGTATACTTGTAATACCGAGTAGAGGTTATGGCCCATGAAGGCTTAGGGCCCATGTATAGAGTTACGGTTTGTAAACCGCCTGATCATGTAACTTGAGAGACAAGGAAGAAAGAGCAGAGACCGAGGCGGACACAAGTATGAGTCAGCCTCGGGACTCTGTAAACCGGACTGGGCGTCACCTCTATATAAAGGGACGACCCGGCGACGGTTCAAGGACAGGAAACAACCCGTCGAGACAGAGGCAAGCGATCCGCTCCCTGTTCATCGACGCCCAAGCAATACCAAACCAAACTAGACGTAGGCTTTTACCTTCCTCGAAGGGGCCGAACTAGTATAAAACCTCTGTGTCCTTTGTGTGCTTTTAACCCTTCAAGCTAACCCGTGCGATGGTTCCTTAACTAAGTCCGTTAAACCGGACATCTGCCGTGTTAATTCCACGACATTTTCCCTTCCTATGCTAGTTGATTATTGTTCCCATACGTTGTTTGCTCACAAAATCCCTATGCATAGGAAGTGGGTTAGACTTAAATGTGCTAGTCATATTCTTCATGATGCTCTCCTTATGTTTCAATTCTTATCTTTTATGCGAGCATCATTGAAATCATTGTGCCTAGCTAGGGGCGTTAAATGATAGCGCTTGTTGGGAGGCAACCCAACTTTATTTTTGTTTCTTTGTTTTTGCTTCTGTCTAGGAATAAATATTGTGTCTAGTTTCTGTTTAGATGTGTTTTTGTGTTTTAATTAGTGTTGGTGGCAAGTAGAACCTTTGGGCAGACTTGTGTGAAGTTTATGCGATCATGCTGTGAAAAAACAGAATCATTAGCGCTCGCTAGAATGGTCACCAGATTTTGCTGGAGTGTGCTATTTAGTTGATTCTTTTTGCAGATGATTAATAGACAAATTCCTGACGTTTACCAATTTTTTTGGAGTTACAGAAGTATGCGAAACTTACATATTACTACAGACTGTTCTGTTTTTGACAGATTCTGTTTTTCGTGTGTTGTTTGCTTATTTCAATGCATCTATGAGTAGTATTGGGAAGTATGAATCATAGAGAAGTTGGAATAAAGTAGGTTTAACACCAATATAAACAAAGAATGAGTTCATTGCAGTATCTTTGAGTAGTGGTTTGTTTTCTTATACTAACGGAGCTCACGAGATTATTATCTAAGTTTTGTGTTGTGAAGTTTTCAAGTCTTGAGTATTGCTTTGATGGACTATCGAACAAAGATTGGCAAGAGCCTAAGCTTGGGGATGCCCAAGGCACCCCAAGGTAAAATTCAAGGACAACCAAAAGCCTAAGCTTGGGGATGCCCCGGGAAGACATCCCCTCTTTCGTCTTCATCCATCGGTAACTATACTCGGAGCTATATTTTTATTCACCACATGATATGTGTTTTACTTGGAGCGTCTTGTATAATTCGAGTCTTTGCTTGTTATTTTGACACAATTATCCTTGCTAGACACACCTATTTGAGAGAGGTAAATATGGCATAGGAATTGATAGAACACTCTATGTGCTTCACTTATATCTTTTGAGATGAATAGTTTTTGCTCTAGTGCTTCACTTATATCTTTTAGAGCACGGTGGTGATTATATTTTGTAGAAATTGTTGATCTCTCATGCTTAACTTATATCCTTTTGAGATTCTTTTAAAACAGCATGGTCATGTGCTTTGGCTATAAAACTAGCCTTCACATGATAGACATCCAATATCAATGTAGTAAAAACTTTCACACTAAGTGCATTGAATATGATGAGAAGTTGGATGCTTGATAATTGTTGTGAGATATGAGGATAGTGATATTAGAGTCATGCTAGTGGAGTTATTATGAAACTGAGAAATGCTTGTGTTAAGGTTAGTGATTCCCGTAGCATGCACGTATGGTGAACCGCTATGTGACGAAGTTAGAGCATGATGTATTTGTAAAGTGTCAACCTTTGTGTGGAGGTCGGGGGCGCGCGATGGTTAACTCCTACCAACCTCCCCCTGGGAGCATGCGTTGATTTCTTTGTTTCGATGACTCGTAAATTTTTGCAATAAGTATATGAGTTCTTATGACTAATGTTGAGTCCATGGATATTACGCACTCTCACCCTTCCACCATTGCTAGCCTCTCTTGTACCGCGCAACTTTCGCCGGTACCATACACCCACTATATATCCTTCCTCAAAACAGCCACCATACCTACCTATCATGGCATTTCCGTAGCCATTCCGAGATATATTGCCATGCAACTTTCCACCGTTCCATTCATATGACATGCTTCATATTGTCATATTGCCATGCATGATCATGTAGTTGACATCGTATTTGTGGCAAAGCCACCATGCATAACTTTTCATACATGTCACTCTTGATTCATTGCACATCCCGGTACACCGCCGGAGGCATTCATATAGAGTCATACTTTGTTCTAGTATCAAGTTGTAATATCGAGTTGTAAATCAATGAAAGTGTGATGATCATCATTATTAGAGCATTGTCCCGTGTGAGGAAAGGCTTAATCAAGAAAGCCCCTCCAAAAAAAGAAAAAAGAAAGAAAAGAAAGGCCAAAGAAAAAAAAGAAAGGCCCCAAAAAAAGAGAAAAGAAAAAAGGGACAATTGGTACTATCTTTTTCCACACTTGTGCTTCAAAGTAGCACCATGTTCTTCATGGTGGACAGCTCATGTTTAGTCACTTTCATATACAAGTGGGAATTTTCATTATAGAACTTGGCTTGTATATTCCAACGATGGGCTTCCTCAAATGCCCTAGGTCTTCATGAGCAAGCAAGCTGGATCCACACCCACTTAGTTTCTTTTGTTGAGCTTTCATACATTTTTAGCTCTAGTGCATCCGTTGCATGGCAATCCCTACTCACCCAGATTGATATCTATTGATGTGCATCTCCATAGCCCGTTGATACGCCTAGTCGATGTGAGACTATCTCCCTCCTTTTTGTCTTCTCCACAACCACCTCTCTATTCCACCCATAGTGCTATGTCCATGGCTCACGCTCATGTATTACGTGAAAGTTGAAAGGTTTGAAAGAGTAGAGTATGAAAACAAGTGCTTGGCTGAAACCGGGGTTGTGCATGATATGAATATTTTGTGTGATGAAGAGGGAGCATAGCCAGACTATATGATTTTTTAGGGATAACTTTCTTTTGCCATAGTATTTTGAGAAGACATGATTGCTTTGTTAGTATGCTTGAAGTATTATTATTTCTTATGTCAATATAGACTTTTGTCTTGAATCTTTCAGATCTGAACATTCATGCCACAATTAAGAGAATTACATTGAAAATTATGTTGGTTAGCATTCCACATCAAAAAACTGTTTTTATCATTTACCTACTCGAGGACGAGCAGGAATTAAGCTTAGAGATGCTAATACGTCTCCAACGTATCTATAATTTTTTATTGTTCCATGCTATTATATTATCCTTCTAGGATGTTTGATGGGCTTTATTATACACTTTTATATTATTTTTGGGACTAACCTATTAACCCAGAGCCCAGTGCCTTTTTCTGTTTTTCTACTGTTTTAGGGTTTCGCAGAAAAGGAATATCAAACGGAGCCCAATTGACCCGAAAATCAACGGAGATCATTTTTGGACCACAAGAAGCCCACGGAGCGTCGGAGGGGGACGAGAGGACCCATGGGCTGCCCACGAGGGTGGGGGGCGCGTTCCCCCTACTGGGCGCACCCCCTGCCTCGTGGACAGCCCGTAGCCCCCTTTGCTTGGCCCCGACTCCAACACCTCCTATATATACCGAAACCTTCGGAAAATGACCGAGATCGGGAGTTCCGCTGCCGAAAGCCTCTGTTGCCACCGAAAACCAATCTAGACCCGTTTTGGCACCCTGCCGGAGGAGGGAATCCCTCTCCGGTGGCTATCTTCATCATCCCGATGCTCTCCATGACGAGGAGCGAGTAGTCCACCCTCGGGGCTGAGGGTATGTACCAGTCGCTATGTGTTTGATCTCTCTCTCTCTCTCTCTCGTGTTCTTGAGATGGCACGATCTTGATGTATTGCGAGCTTTGCTATTCTAGTTGTATCTTATGATGCTTCTCCCCCTCTACTCTCTTGTAATGGATTGAGTTTTCCTTTTGAAGTTATCTTATCGGATTGAGTCTTTAAGGATTTGAGAACACTTGATGTATGTCTTGCATGTTTTTATCTGTGGTGACAATGGGATATCACGTGATTCACTTGATGTATGTTTTGGTGATCAACTTGCGGGTTCCGCGACCTTGGGAATCTATGCATAGGGGTTGGCACACGTTTTCGTCTTGACTCTCTGGTAGAAACTATGGGGCACTCTTTGAAGTTATTTGTGTTGGTTGAATAGATGAATCTGAGATTGTGTGATGCATATCGTATAATCATGCCCACGGATACTTGAGGTGACAATGGAGTATCTAGGTGACATTAGGGTTTTGGTTGATTTGTGTCTTAAGGTGTTATTCTAGTACAAACTCTATGATAGATTGAACGTTACTACGGACTCTTGAATAGATCGATCAGAAAGAATAACTTTGAGGTGGTTTCGTACCCTACCATAATCTCTTCGTTTGTTCTCCGCTATTAGTTACTTTGGAGTGACTCTTTGTTGCATGTTGAGGGCTAGTAATATGATCCAATTATGTTATCCTTGTTGAGAGAACTTGCAATAGTGAAAGTATGAACCCTAGGCCTTGTTTCCTATCATTGCAACACCGTTTATGCTCACGTTTACCACTTGCTGCCTTGCTGTTTTTATATTTTCTTATTACAAAAACCTATATCTACCATCAATATTGCACTTGTACACCATCTCTTCGCCGAACTAGTGCACCTGTACAATTTACCATTGTATTGGGTGTGTTGGGGACACAAGAGACTCTTTGTTATTTGGTTGCAGGATTGTTTGAGAGAGACCATCTTCATCCTACGCCTCCCACGAATTGATAAACCTTAGGTCATCCACTTGAGGGAAATTTGCTACTGTCCTACAAACCTCTGCACTTGGAGGCCCAACAACATCTACAAGAAGAAGGTTGTGTAGTAGACATCACGACACTATCTACCAGATATGCGGGCGCCGAGATGAGGAATGGGACATGATCAGTACCAGAAAGAACAGGTCCATTACAGCTTTCATGCAGGAGTTAAACCAGCACATTCATCGACAAGAGCATCAGATGTGCGCAGGCATGATAGACTTGAAGAAGGCGTTAACCAGGAACACATAACTAGAAGAGGAACTCAAGTTTTCACGTGACAGATACTAGGAGGAAATCACAATACTTGTGGAGAAGAATGACGACTTGACAAGGAAGCTAGGAGTATTCATGGGAGACCCCGCGCCAGGAGGGGAAGAAGACGAACCCAATGAGATCCGTTCTGAGGATTACATCATCATCAACAACACCGACTCAGACCCTGATGATAGTGATGACGACTATGAAGATGAAGCTGGAGCAGATATCATGGAATCTTCCACCAATCAAAATTTCTAGATGACCACCATATTAATAGTAGTTTTCCCCCATATAGTAGAAGTCCGAGCACTTTTGTAACATTAGTTTAGATCTTTTTTATGCCCTTGCTTGAAATTGATTGGTGTGATACGATTGTGTTTGTCTCATGTGCATATGGGTAGTGAATTTCCCCCTAGACCACATTTCTATTCTAATCTCTTCCCTCTAAACCCATCAGATGCCTTCGAGACGTGAGCCAGGATTTCAGTTTCCCCCTGAGCTCACTCAGTTGATCCAGCAGCACAACACTTTGATGCAACTTCTTGTCTAGAACCAGAATAATCAGAACAACAACAACAACAACCCTCCACCACCACCACAAGTGGACAACCTAGCCCGTTTTCTAAGGTTGCAGACGCCGGTGTTTTCTAGTAGCGTCGAGCCAATAGTTGCTGATGACTGGCTATGCAAGATTGGAAGGGAGTTGACCACCGCAGGTTGCACAGATGCTAAGAAGGTGCGTTTGCCGCACATCAATTGGATGGACCAGCAGCCTCATGGTGGGAGAATTACACAACCACTTTTCCCATAGCTAATGTCACTTGGGATCAGTTCCAGCAAGCTTTTCGCACCGCCCATGTCTCAACTGGAGCTATGAGCATGAAGAAGCATGAGTTTCGCAACATGCGCCAAGGAAATCGTACTGTGGCTCAGTACGTAGATGAGTTTAGTACTCTATCTCGCTATGCCCCTGATGATGTGGCCACAAATGCCGCAAAGTAGGAGAAGTTTATGGAAGGGCTGAATGATGAGATGAGCATACAGTTGATGGTGGCAACCTTCAACAACTACCATGAGTTGGTAGACAAGGTTCTTATGATTGAAGGGAAGCAACAGCAGATTGAGAGCCGCAAGAGGAAGTATGGACAAGGAAAAGAATAATTCTGGAGCCCAGCAGAAGCCCTGTTTCACCCCGAATTCGGGAGGATACACCCATAACCATGGAAGCCACACCCATAATGGAGGGAGTTCTCATAACCACAATGGCCCCAAGCATGGGAATGGGAATGGAGCAAACAATAATCAGAACCGCTCCACTCCATCCACACCCGCCAAGAGGGATTTAGGTCACATTACCTGTTTGAAATGCGAGAAGAATGGACACTACGCCGCGGAGTGCCCGGAAGCGAAGAATGGGAATGACAATGGAAGCGCTGGGAAGAAACCCAACCCTTTCAACACGGGACAAGTGAACCATGTGAACATGGAGGAGGTTGAAGAGTAGCCTGATGCTGTTGTCGGTAAGTTTTTGGTTAAGTCATTTACCACAATAGTTCTTTTTGATACTGGTGCATCGCATTCATACATTTCAAGGGGATTCGTGGATAGATATAAGTTTCCCACCAAAGTACTTATGACCCGTATGTTAGTAAGCTCACCAGGAGCTGAATACATGGCAAGTCAAGGCATGTATAATAGCCAATCCATACCTAGATACATGCGCCTAGGAGGACACAAGTAAATTCTCTCTCGGGAGTTGTTCAGGAGGAAGTGCCTGTAGTAAAGGATTACCTGGATGTATTTCTAGAGGAGCTACCAGGCATGCCGCCAGACCGGGAAATTGAGTTTTTGATAGAGCTATTACCAGGCGCCGGACCAATATCAAAGAGACCATACCCGATGCCAGCGAATGATCTGGAGGAGACCAAGAAGCAGATTAAGGAGTTATTGGAGAAAGGATTCATTCAACGAAGTTCATCACCCTGGGGAGCGCCAGTGCTCTTGGTCGGGAAGAAGGATGGATCTTTAAGGATGGTCATTGATTATCGGGCACTGAACGAAGTGACGATTAAGAATAAGTACCCACTGCCGATGATCAACGATTTGTTCGACCAACTTCAAGGAGCTACAGTATTCTCCAAGATCGATCTACGATCAGGATACCACCAGTTGAAGATCCGAGAGAAGGATATACCAAAGACAGCCTTCACCACAAGGTATGCGCTATATGAGTATACAGTTATGTCATTTGGACTGACTAACGCCCCTGCCTATTTCATGAGTATGATGAATAAGCTATTCATGGAGTTCTTGGATAAGTTTGTCGTGGTATTCAATGATGATATTTTGGTGTATTCGAAGGACGAAGAGGAACACGAGGAGCTTTTGTGTTTGGTTCTTTAGAAGCTCAAAGACAGCCTTCACCACAGAGTATGGGCTATATGAGTATACGGTTATGTCATTTGGACTGACTAACGCCCCTGCCTATTTCATGAGTATGATGAATAAGGTATTCATGGAGTTCTTGGATAAATTTGTCGTGGTATTCATCGATGATATTTTGGTATATTCGAAGAACGAAGAGGAACACAAAGAACATTTGTGTTTGGTTCTTGAGAAGCTCAGAGAGCACCATTTATATGCCAAGTTCAGCAAATGTGAGTTTTGGTTGAAGGAAGTTGGATTCTTAGGACACGTTATATCAGGAGAAGGTATAGCAGTGGATCATATCAAGGTGCAGGCAGTCACGGAGTGGTTGGCACCCACCTGTTGGAGAAATCCGCAATTTTCTTGGACTCGTGGGATATTTCCGGAGATTCATAGAGAATTTCTCCAAGATTGCGAAGCCTATGACGGCATTGTTGAAGAAGGACACAAAGTTCCATTGGACTGAGGAATGCGAAGAAAGTTTCCAGGAGTTGAATAAACGTTTGACGACAGCCCCAGTGCTGATCTTGCTAGATATACGCAAGGATTTCCAAGTGTATTGCGATGCTTCACGCCTAGGACTTGGAAGAGTACTCATGCAGGACAGAAGAGTTGTTTCTTATGCATCCCGTCAACTTAGACCGCACGAGTTGAATTATGCTATGCATGATTTTGAGTTAGCAGCGGTAGTGCATGCGCTGAAAACCTGGAGATATTTCCTTATTGGAAATCATTGTGATGTGTACACGGATCACAAGAGTTTGAAGTACATTTTCACCCAGAAGGAATTGAACCTCAGACATAGGAGATGGTTGGAGCTCATGAAGGATTATGATTTGAAGCTACACTATCATCCAGGCAAGGCCAATGTCGTTACAGACGCTTTGAGCCGGAAGAGTTATGTCAATACCCTAGTAAATGGAGGATTGCCAAAGGAGTTAGCAGACGATCTCAAGGAGCTTCGTTTGGAGATAGTTCCTAGAGGCTTTGTTGCAGCCTTGGAGGTTCAGTCAACATTATTGGGAAAGATACGAGAAGCTCAGAAGGATGACAAAGAAACTGCAGAAATAAAGGAGAAGATGAGTGAAGGAAAAGCCAAGGGTTTTCGTGAGGACGAACACGACACCTTGTGGTTTGAGGACCGAGTCTATGTGCCCAACAACGCCAAGATCAGAAAGTTGATACTACAGGAGGCACATGATTCGCCATACTCGATACACCCCGGAAACACTAAGATGTATTTGGATTTGAAGGAACGTTTTTGGTGGACGGGAATGAAGAAGGACATTGCCGAGTATGTAGCCGTATGTGATGTATGTCAAAGAGTGAAGGCAGAACATCAGAAGCCAGCAGGATTACTGTAGCCTATGCCGATACCCGAATGGAAGTGGGATATGCTTGGCATGGACATTATCACCGGATTACCTAGTACCTGATCGGGATATGACTCAATCTGGGTAGTAGTGGATCGTTTGACCAAAGTAGCCCACTTTATCCCCGTGAAAACCACCTATACCGGTGCGAAGTTGGCCAAGATATACATGACCATGATCGTATGTCTGCACGGAGTTCCGAGGACCATCGTATCAGATAGAGGAACACAATTTACTTCAAAGTTTTGGCATCAGCTACACCAGACTTTGGGTACCAGGCTAGAGTTAAGTACGACCTTTCACCCGCAGACTGATGGACAGACCGAGAGAGTCAATCAGATCTTGGAGGACATGTTGAGAGCTTGCACGCTAGATTATGGATCTAGTTGGGATGACAACTTGCCCTACACAGAGTTTTCGTACAATAAGAGTTACCAGGCCAGCTTGAAGATGGCACCGTTTGAAGCATTGTATGGGAGGAGATGCCGAACGCCATTGATGTGGGATGAAGTCGGAGACCGTCAGTTATTCGGACCAAATCTGATCAAAGAGTCAGAAGAGAAGGTTAAGCTGATTCAAGATAGATTGAAGGTAGCTCAGTCCAGGCAGAAGAGTTATGCAGACTCGAAGCGCAAGGAAGTAGTTTATGAAATCAGAGACATAGCGTACCTGAGAGTATCACCTCTGCGAGGATTTAAGCGTTTCAGTGTTAAGGGAAAGTTAGCCCCGAGATTTGTAGGGCCATACCGTGTTTTGGAACGTATAGGAGAGGTCGCCTACAAGTTAGAGTTACCCAAAGGATTGTCAGGAGTTCATGACGTGTTTCACATTTCCCAGCTTAAGAAGTGCCATGCGGAGATGGCCGATATTCCTCTGAGAAATACAGTGCCCCTGGAAGAAATTCAGCTGGATAGTGATCTAACATACGAGGAGAAACCAGTCAAGATCCTCGAGTTTGCAAGCAGAGTCACCCGCAGCAAAGTTATCAAGTTTTGCAAAGTTCAGTGGAGCCACCATACCGAAGATGAAGCCACCTGAGAACGAGAGGATGATCTACGCAAGGACCACCCACACCTATTTTCTAGCCAACCCGAATCTCGAGGGTGAGATTCCTCTTAAGGGGGGGGGGGTAGGTTTGTAACATCCCAAATTTTCAATTTGGAATGTTATACATAGGTCATCTTGCATATCATATTTTTAGCTACATTTGTGTGTTGTGAACCTTGAAATTCTAAGCAACTCAAGGACCCACGGAGAGAGTTGGGGATTTTACCATTTTCATATTTGAGTTTTCTCAAATATCGGTACGAGGATCAAGTTGGTTTTAATTGTTTTTCTCTCCGAATATATTTCATAATAAAAAAAATGAGCGCAGATAAAATGACTTCTCCAAAACAAAAGAAATATTGGAGGAAAAATATTAAAATCAATTATTGTATTTTAATTGGATTTATTCGCAAAAAAATTTGCATACGAAAAATGCGCGTTTTTGAAAATTGCATTTAGGTCCGGGAAAAATGATCACTTTGTCCTAAATATTTTTAGAGGACGAGGAAAATTTATTTTGGAATTCATTTATTATTTCTTTTCTTTGTTTTTCTGCTCATCGGAATAATTTTTTTTTAAAAAAATACCGCCTTACCGGGCCGTGTCCGACCTGGACTTCGACCCGGCCGGCCTTATAAGCCGCCTCGCGACCCCCCTGCAGCCCGTCCCGCCGCCGCAGCCCACCAGCGCCCGAAACCCTAGCCGCCAGCTCGCTGCCGCCAGCTCCCACCGCGAGCCGCTGCCACCACCTCCCGCCGCGAGCCGCCGCCGCCGCCGCGTTGCCGCCTGTCGCCGTCGCCCCGCCGCCACCCGCCGGAGCCCCGCCGCCACCGGAGTCGTCGCCGCCGCCAGAGTAGCCGACGCCGTCATCACGAACGCCGAGGTAGCTGCCGGTTTTTTTTATTTTAAAAAACGATCGGTTTTATTTCAAAAGTGAGATTCGTTTTCTTTTAAATTAGATCAGTTCGGTTTTCCGTCGGTTTATTTATTTTGCGGATGTTCTCCGTATGTTCATTTTAATGAACGCCGTTCTTCCGTTAGCCGCAGACAGCGGGCGTTCGTTCATTAGCCTGTTCGTCAGTTTTTCTTTTTCCAGGGTTTTCCGCAATTATTTTTTATCGTGATTTTAATGCATTAGTTGAACCCTCACACATTGCATGAGTAGGATCTCGTAACATGTGGGTCTGGTAAGTAGATTGAGGTAGAACCTATTACCTGCTTTATTATCAAACCCCTCGGAGCTACTTCTACGTTATGCTTAGTTTGCCATGCTATGCTCGTTGACGTGGATTGGGTTTGAGTGTATCCATGACAGATGTGAGATTATTAATTAATGGTTCAACTTAAGGTGGCTACTTTAATACACATATGGGTGGATTGGTTGCAGGGTACCTGGAGAATCCAGTGTTGTCCTAGGAAATCCCGGGGGTACCGTGTGATTATCCTATGGAATGCCACCCAGGCTCAAAGGGATCATCAGACTATTCATGCTAGAAACTTCCGTGTGCAGCCATAATGCCATTATGGGCTCTGACATAGTTGAGTATGTTGTGTGAGCTCTTTCAGTGGTGGACTAGCAGATGTAGGGGAAAGTAGGTGTACGGGTCCACCCAGGGTAAAGAGTAAATGCTTCTGAAAGACTGTGTCTCGGTCATCCGTCTCTCAAACACCATGCAGTGCGAGAAATCCAACGGAGGAGATCGAGTGTTGTGGGGAAAAGTGTGCAAACCTCTGCAGAGTGTACAAACTAATCATGATTAGCCGTGTCCCCGGTTATGGACATCTTGAGTATCTGGTACTTGAATTATTGGATTGATCTCGTCACTCTAAAACTAATTTGTTGGGTTAATTAAGATGGTTTTAATTGGTATTGAGTTGGAGGAACCTTCTCAATGATGTTTGAACTACCATGATAGCTAAATTAAAAGTTATTCCTTTATTGTAGGAAAAAAATTGGCTTTATGCAGAAACTTTAACCTTAGAGCCTCCACCAGCCATATATGCATGTAGTGTTAGCCTTTATTCTGTTACTTGCTCTACTGTGTTATCTTGCCAGCATATTCCATGTGCTGACCCGTTTCGGGCTGCAACATATCATGTTGCAGACTTTTCAGAAGAAGAGTAAGGTGCCCTAGGTCGTTTGTCATGCACTCAGCTATGCCGTTGGAGTTGATGGACTCACTTATCTTCCAAGCCTTTCGCTATTATCGTGTTAGATGGCCTTATGCCATATTATTTTGTAATAAGTTCTCTTTTGAGACATTCGATGTAATAAGTGTGTGATTGCCACTCTGTTATAAATCCTTCAAGTACTGTGTGTGTCAGCATTACCGATCCAGGGATGAGACAGAACACAGAGACTGCGGTCCATTCGGATCGTGGTCGCTACACAAGGACAAAAAGACTCACCTCTTGGTAGCAGTGGAAAAGTTTACAAAGTGGTCTGAGGCAGTCAGCAAATGTGATGCAGCGGCGGTGGTTCAATTCATTAAAAAGGTGATCTTTCGCTTTGGATACCCCCATAGTATCATCACGGATAATGGTACCAATCTATCTAAGGGTGCTATGAAAGAGTTCTGTCAACAAGAGCATATTCATCTTGATGTTTCATCTGTGGCTCACCCCCAATCCAATGGACAAACTGAGAGGGCGAATCAAGAGATCCTAAGAGGCATCAAGCCCCGACTTATGGCCCCTCTGCAGAGGATGCCGGGTTGTTGGGTTGAGGAGTAACCTTCTATACTATGGAGCATCAACACCACCCCTAATAGATCTATGGGTTACACGCCTTTCTTCATGGTTTACGGGGCAGAGGCGGTTCTCCCCAGTGATATACGTCATGATTCACCTCGCGTGGCGGCTTATGTTGAAGCTGTTAATGAACAAGCATGTCAGGATGACCTTGATCTCCAGGACGTAGAGCGTGACCATGCGGCAGATCAACAATCTATCAACAAGACCTGCGTCGTTATCATAGTTGCCGATTTGAACGCGCACCTTTCAAGAAGGTGACTTGGTGCTCCGGCTCATCCAGGATCAAACTGATATGCACAAGCTATCCCCAGCTTGGGAAGGACCTTTTGTGGTCAGCAAGAAATTGCATAACGGATAGTACTGTCTCATCGATGTTCAAGACCACAAGGACTCACGCACGTCGGAGGAGGAGACCCGTCGACCGTGGAACATTGCCCATCTTTGGCCTTATTACACCCGAGCCACCGGCTCTTGTGATGTACATATCTTAGTCAATGTATATATACTATGATCAATACAATAAAGCCGTCATCCCTAATAATTCGAGGGCTTTGTCGTTTCATTTCTGAATATTTGAGTCTTTATTAAATACATGGGGGCTTCCTACTCACTGAGAATAGCTATGACTACCCTTTGATCCGGCTTATGGGCTGGGCTGTAAAGATCACTTGGGGGCTTCCTGTTCAAACATAGGTGTATTCACCAAAGAGAACATAGCGTTACTACCCTTTTGACTGGTTTGGAACACCAGGTATATTCACCAAAGTTTCTGGGTTATCTTGTTCAAACATAGGTGTATTCACCAAAGAGGACATAACCTTTTAATTGGCTTGGAATGCTAGGTGTATTCACCAAAAAATTCCGGGTTATCCTGCTTTGTAAAGTCTGCCACTCCACCCAGGTAATCCTGGAATGACCCGCCGAACTCTTGACAGTCAATCTCATAGACCCTGAACTTGTCAACGTTAAAACGGCAGTTTGTCATGTGAGGCTCGGCTTAAGAGGTGTAAAAGGTTAACTCAGTGGCTTGGCGGCCCATGAAAGCACTTGAGATTTAGGCTTGGCGGCCTATGAAAGCCTTGTTTTTCTTGATTTAATTCGTTATCTTTTTCAGGGCATTTTTTGGACTCATATATTTATGCCATACTAACATATGGTTTGAAAAAGATTCAGGCCATGTAGCCTTTATCATTATCGCTCATATTTGAGCATACCTGGAGTTTAATAACCTGGCCTGGCTTAAGACAATAAGTCGCCAGTATGATATGATTGAAACACTTGGAATTTATGCTCTGAGGCCTTTTGGGGGTTATTGCCCTTATCTGATGCACATGGTATATTAAACCGGCAGTCCGAACAAAACTTCACAGGTATGATTTTTATATGAGGTTTTGATAAATTTCCGTGGTTATGGACTACGGTCACCAGCAATTTATATATGGAATATCATGACCCGCCCTGGGGTAAACCGCCAGGGAAAATATTATGTGCTTATGTGCAGGAATGGTGAGGCATGTCGTCGACATAAAGCTGAATCATAAGCATCCACAGTAGGTTTTTTTTTATCACAAACCGACGATTCGAAGTGCAAACAAAACATGCACAATGGCATGACAGGACATTGTTTCCAACTAGCCTATTACAAGGCGTCGTCTGGCCCAAAGGAATAATTGTTTTTGGCACGATTATCTAAATGATAAGAAGGATAAAGCCGACTTTATGATCAGCTATACTGGCCTTGGCATGATGATGATTCCGGGTTATCTCCCACCGGTTCTTCTTCCTCTTTGTCACCTGTTGGCTAGAAGTCAGAGGTAGCTCAATTGATCCAAGTCAAAGCCTTAAAAATAGCTTCATCGTCCATAAGAGTCGACGGGTCAATATCAGGTGCGAAGGTATGCTTACGCTTTGGCGGGATAAGATCTACGACTTCATGAACCGGCGGCTTTCCTCTAGCATTGTTAGCATCGTAAACCGAATGATATTAGAAAGGTCAGTTTCTTTGGCTAATTGGCTGGCCAAAGGACGCATCTCCCTTACTATTTGAGTAAAATCCTCAACAAGGAAGGGAGACCCGTCTTCTTTAAAACTGGGACATCCAGTGGATAATTCAACAGGGTTAAACTCGACTTGCCATGCTTTTGCCTCGCTTAAAGCAGTAATGGCGCCGTCTCGGGTAGCTAATCACTTGAATTCTTCCAACCTTTGTGGCAATACAGACAATTTTTCCAACAATTCCTTGATAAGAGAAGGAGATTTCTTCTTATGGAGGGCAGCAAAAACAGCCCATTGGGTGCCGGTATACAACCGTTCAACAAGAGTATATACAGCCTTAAGCCTCAAACGCACATCGTCACCCAACTTGGAGCTTCTAGAACCCGCATTCACAAAGAATGATTCATTAGTCGATAAATGATGGTGAGACACTGATGAGACATGCATAAGAGTCTGATGTTTACCGAAGATGGCAGCTGTCATCATGTTGATTTGCTGTTTTAAGCTGGATAACTCATCAGTCACCTGCTTAAGAGCAGCCTCATCATCTTATTCTCTCTTCAATAGCGCTGCCTTCTCAGTCTCCCAACCGGCTCTCTCACTGCTAAAATCCCCCTTCAGCTTTTCAAGGTTTTCCAAAGCAATTTTAACTTTGGAGTTTTCCTTAGAAGTTTCAGATTGCTGAGCTTGAAGGTTCTGCTTCAGATAAGTCAATTGAGTTTCTTTCATGCTCAATTCAGCCTACATGATAATCATTTGTGAAGTCCCAAGCACAATACTAGTATTTTACTTGGCACTTGGGGGCTAATGTACATTTGCGCTATTGTAGACAAATTCTTGGATGACCCCCCTACAGTTGTTCCAACTACAGACGACTCATGGGGGCTACATATTTGGACTTTATCTACCATTCTATTGATAAGTACCAGTTTAACTTGTCAGTTTAAACCGGCCCTTGGGGACTATATGTGCAAAATTGAGCTATGATATATAAAGTTCCGGTTCAACTTGACAATTTAATCCGACCCTTGGGGGCCGCACATGTGAAAATAAAAGATCATACTTTGAAGTCCCGACTTAGCTTCACAGTTTAAGCCGGCCCTTGGGGACTACAGGCAACGGTTCTATAACTCCGGTGTCATTACATGAGCATAAGATCGAATGAATTATATACAAAACTACGAACTATTCAAGTCTATCATATCCAGTAGGCTTGGCGGCTGGTATAAACATAGTGGCATGAAGAGGATTGTGCAGCTTACCTCGAAGCGTTCCTTCATGAGATCGACCAGGCTGGCTTCAAGGTCACGGATGGTATGAAGGCGGTTTAAATAACCAGAGTGAAGCTCCTGATAGTTGAATTGAGCATAACTTTCCAGATCCAGCTTCCACTTGCCTTTTTCAACAGCTGGAATTTCTTCTTTACCACTATGCTTGGATAAGACATTAGGAGTACTTGGAGCAGTGTAAGCCATCCCAGTAATGGCCACATCTTCAGCTCCATGAGCCGGCTGAGCAGGACTGGGCGGTTCAGCACTCTCCAGGTCAATTTCCATGGAATCAATGGTAACAAGATGCTCTTCTGGCAGCGGATCATCCATTATTGCTTTGGAAGATTGATGCACATGCTAAGAAATAAAGGGTTCTTCCGGGTTGGCAGGTTTAGGATCCTTGGCCGGTTTATTCAATTTGAGTTTTTTACTGGGCTTGGCCATGTCACTAGAAGCAAAACATATGATGAGATTGGTATAACAGCAGAGCAGAAAACATTAAAATAAGCAAGCTTAGAGTGTCCTCACCCATGATCAGTCTTGAATAAGGGAACCTGAGTCCTAGTGGATTCACCAGAGGAAGAATGAGAGGTTCCCTCATAATTTGATTCAGACGGGTTAAGAGGCTGTCGAATAAGACATGCTTTTGGGAATTTTAAGCCGGAAATTTGAGAAACCTCAGCTTGACGCTTGCGACGAGGCGGCGTATTGGGTAAGCCGGAAGAGAGGACCCCGCAGCTAGTATTCCGGGTCGTACGGCGAGCTTCATGCAACTGCTTCTTCAAAATAAAGTTGGGATCTAAGTAAGCTAATGGGTGAGAAAATCTTACTTTCCGGCACACTTGACGGACTTTCTGCTATGGCAATGATTCTGAGCCGGAGGAAAGGACAATTACCTCTTCAACATCTACGTGGCTGGCTTCCGCATCATCCTGATAATAATATGCGTCGATAAGATGAATAAAGAGAGAGCCAAGGGAATCAAGTTCTACCTCCGACTCATTATCGTCCAAATCAAATAGTTCTGAAGTATTTGACTTCTTCTTAGCCGGTTTCTTGGGAACCTTAGTCTTGGTCCGAGTCTTTTTTACCGGCTTTTCCACAAGCTTCTTGGTCCAAAAGGAGGAGTTAGCCTGAAATAATAAAAATGATAGGCAAGAAGGGCGGCTTATAGAGTTAACAATTAAGCCGGAAATCGTTCAAAGATACTTACGGCAGGAGGATTATTGTTGACATAAAATAGAGCCATTTCGGTTTTGCTACAAGTTTCAAGATCCTCATTCAACAACATATTTGTTAAAATGTTGACATCTTCATCGGTTAGTGCTATGTCACATTGACGTTGAGGATCCTTGAGGTTATCGGTGTATTCACACATTAAGCCGGGTCGGCGGCTTAAAGGCAATATTCTCCATGCAACCCATCATCGGACCAAATCAACTCCATTCAACCCATTGGACATTAAAGCCCGGATCTTTGAAAATACAGGCATATATTTCGCCCGTTCCTTGGTGCTGATCCGTTCTGGCAAGGGATATCTGTTGCTAAGCCGGGTTTCACGATAACCCGATAGAGGATTCTCACCTTTAGGGGAGGTATCTTTGCAATAAAACCATGTATAATTCCACTCTTTAGGATGGCTAGGGAGTGTGGTGACAGGAAAGGTAGCTTCTTTTTGCCGCTGAATTGAAATGCCACCTAGTTCCAACCTGGTCCATCCGTGAATTCAGTCTGGCAGTTCAAATAATAGAATTCCCTGAATAATTCTACGGTGGGTTCCTGTTGAAGATACACTTCGCAGAAGACTTGAAAATTGCAAATATTTGAAATGGAATTGGGACCAATGTCTTGAGGATGGAGCTTGAAGAAGTGCACCACATCACGGATTTTTTTGAACCGGGCGGAGTGAACCCTCGGAGCATGTGATCAGTAAAAACTATAACCTCACCCTCCTTAGGCCGTGGAGGAGTTTCCGTGCCTTGGACCCTCCAGTGGATGACATCTTTTTTGGCTAAGATGCCCATCTGAACATAATCATCGAGAATTTCCTCGGTGACCCAGGAAACAACCCAATTGCAAGAAGTAACGGTCTTGGCTTTCAACATATTTGACTGTAGAAAGAAAGATTGCTGGCTTAATTGTGCTAGTAAGACGGACAATGTTACGGAGGCCGGCATGGATAAACCGAAATATAACATCAGGCTAAAAGGATTAAACTTGGCGGCTTATTAAGGGGCCTAATGATACATGGTGGATTATGGTTATTTTATAACCCTCCCATAGGGTTGCGATGCAACATATTGAAGGATAAGTCTTCCAAAGTAAAGGAAACACATTTTTTCAGATTGATGCTATAATTTTGGATCTACAGCGAGCTGGAAAATACAAATAAATACTAAACCTAAGTAGGCAAGGGTGGAAACATTCATGTGCTTGGGTGCTCACTTCAACTGAGATATTGATTTTAGCTACGAGGAATAAGCAGTAAAACAGCGGCCTCACATTTTCACAACTGGGTTCGAATCTAGTCACGTGATGTAAGATGACCAGATGACAAACGGTGAAGAACACCGATGAACGTCGGAAACCCTAAATGCAAATCTATTACACGGGAAGATAGGTACTCACAGACGTTGTTGAGCAGCGGAGGTGCGCTACAGTTCTCTGGTACTTTCAGGTTGATGAGGCGGCCGCCGGGATTGGTGTGGTTGACAAAGGTCGACGACGGCGGAGCTCGGGGCTGCCGAGGCGTCGTGAGGAGGAAGATGAAGACGAGGGGGCAGGATAAAAAACGAATGAAGGACCCCCCCGTCCCTATTTATAAGGAAGTGAATAGATGGCATACACGGGAATCGAGGAGGCCGAAAAAATGATTATGTGTCGACAGAGGTGCCTCGATTTTCGGGAGCCCATTAAAAAGGGATCTACTGAGACGTGCCGAGTTTCACGTACATTTTAATGTGAGATGACATCACGACGGGTTAATATAAGCTTGATATGTGACATCACGATGGGCTATAGCATTATGGAAAGGAATTATAGAAGAAAGATTCTGACATGCAAGTGTTGAAGATTGACACGAACAAGTTAAAGTCAACCCGGGGCCTAATGTTGGAGATATAACTAGTGGGTGTAACCCGCCCAGGAGGGGCCAGGTCATACCATCGACGGTTTAAGGTAAAGAAGCCCAAGACTGTGATGTGTGAAGGCCCAAGACTAGGAGGTGGCTTGAGGCCCGTGAGCGTGAACCGCCATATGTGTAACTTGTATTGTAAGGCAGACATAGTTTGTACCGAGCTGGGCATGTTGTGTATGATCCGGCCGGGACTCTGTACACTGATGGGCATCGACCTGCATATATAAAGGGGTGAACCGGTGGCGGGTTAACTTAAGATACAACCGCTCGAGAGCTAGGTCAAGCATATTCGCTCCCGGGTTATTGAGTCTCGAGAAATACAACCCTAGCTGGATTAAGCTTTTACCTCATTGAGGGGCTGAACCATGATAAAAAAACCTTCGCGTCCTTTGTCCCATTTAACCCCTTCAAGCTAACCCGACTGTGATGGCTCCACACCTATGTCCTAAACCTAGGGCATCTGCCGTGACAAATCCATGACACGCCCAATACAGGGCGGGTCAGTCATCTATAGGCCTAAAGTTGTTGGAATTTTGCTAAGTATGGGCAAACATGTTTTACATATCACAACTATAATTTTGGATCAACGATAGCTTAGGAAAGATGAACAAGTTGCTAAACCTAGAATACAGCAGAGAAGAACTAGCGAGCTATGTATTGATTCAAAGAGAAAGAAGATTTATCTAAGATGCAAGAGAGAGGTTGAAACCAACGACCACTCTGGCCGTATATACTTTTTGGATTGAGCTATGTTTTCTGAGCAAGAGGTGGATGAACTTGGCGGAACTACGACGAATTACGACGAACTCCGTGAGCTAGGGTATCTTAACGTGGATCTGAACGAAGGGAAGAGTATTACCTGAGGATTTGATTGAAGAGTGGAGGGCGCCGAAGTTCTCTTGTCCGAACAGGGTGATGCAGCGGCCATGGTGGAGCGGGTGATACAGTTCCGCGGTGACAGTGCAGCTCCGGTGGCAACGGGCGACACGAGGAATAATAAGAAGAGAGGAAGACGGAGGTAAAAGTGAAAAAGGAAGCCCCCGTCCCTATTTATAATGGAAAAGGTGAACAATGAAATGGCAGGCCCAAAAATCGAGGAGACATCATAATTATCATAATTGAAGGGATGCCTTGATTTTTGGTATGACTGATTAATACGAAGATCCATTGTGGCGTCATGGGATTTTTTTTCTGAATTTAATGACATGATGTCATCTTTCATCTTGGCGGGTCATGAAGATTTGTCAAGGTCAAATGTTGAGAAGAATTCAAGAAGATTCGCCAATCGAAGGGTGAAGATTGACACGAATAGGTTGAAATAAATTTGGGGCCTAATGTTAGGGAAATAACCCCGTGGTGTGACTCGCCCAGGAGGGGCCGAGTTACATTGTTGGCGACTCATAAGCAAAGGCCTAAGTAGGCCCAGGAAGACAAGATATGAAGACCAGAGGCGGTTTACTAATGGGCCTGTTGAAGGCCCAAGACCCAGAGGTGACTCATGACCCAAAGGTGTGAGCCGCCCGATGGTGACTTGCCTAGCAAGGCAGGGAAACTTAGAACTAGAGTCGTTTATGTTATATGACCCGACCTGGACTCTTGTAAGACAAGGGGCCTCGACTTGTGGATATAAAGGCGAGACCCGGCGACGGGTTAGGGAGAGGTGACAATTGATCAAGAGCGAGGTTATCGATTCCCCTCCCTTGTAATCGATACTCAAGCAAGACAACGCAAAATAGGAAGTAGGATTTTACCTCATTGTGAGGGGCTGAACCTGGGTAAACTCGTGTCTCTCGTCCCGCTCGACCCCTTTAAGCTAATCACCATAGTCATGGCCTCGCACCTAAGTCCTTTCACAAGGGCATCCGCCATCACAAAACCACGACATAAAGAATATTGTAACCAAGAGATTCTACTAGCATAACATTTTGAACAGAGCTATCATTGGATATGGCCACCTTACCAAGGCCAAGTACCATACCCTTGGAGATATCTCCAAAAGTCACATACTTGCGTGGACCATCATTTTTGGCAAGCTCACAAAACATGCCTTTATCTTCGGTCATGTGATCGGTACATCCACTATAAAAAATCCACTCTTTTCCTTCGGCCATGTAATTGCGAAGATTTTCCATGAGACTAAGAGTCCTCATAGTCTTCTCATATTCGATGTCAAATTATTTATCTTCGTCATAATAGCCATTCTCAACATCATCATGTGTATGATCATCACCTAGGTCAAGTAATTTGTTAGAAATTTGATCATGACAATGTTCAAGTTTGTGAACTCTAATAGCTTCTATGATAATGTTGCCAATAGTACCAACATCACCCTTAGTACACATAAGATCACGAAGCTCAAATAGAGATTCATTAAACTCATGATTAGTAGGTTCCATCTTATGAAACGCAATGGTATTAAGAAGAGTTTCATTGAGATTTTTCAAAGAACAATTTGGAAAGCGCTCCTCAATATTTTTCCAGAAGGTATATGTTCATTCAAAGTTTGCGTATGAACAAGCACACTTCTAGGTAATCCACAAATGATAAGATTGACAATTATAAGATTACGAAGCATGGGTTGGATGCATATGATCAATATGAGTCACATAAGGAATTTGAACATACTTTCTCAAGTCAAATTCATCAAAGATAGCAGTCATTTTAGTTTTCCAAGTGTTATAGTACTCTCCATAAGAATAGACACTGTACGTCTAAGACTCCCCAAAGTAGACTCATCCATTTTCCTCCAAAGGTGATTAAACCAAAGCTATAGAGACCAGTGCTGTGATACAAATTGTAGGATCAATAAAAAGTGTCCAGAGGGGGTAATTGGACCCTATACAAGATAAAGTTGCAGCTTTTAATTTTCTCTAAGTTGTAGTTGATTTTAGCACATGTTAAGGCGCACACGGGACATTCTACACAAGCATACAATGGGTATAAGAAGCAGAAAGAGTAAGTCATGCAAGTGCAAGAATGTAAAAGGGATGGGAGTTGGAAAGTGCAAACGCGAAGGAGACATGGAGAACTTAGGCATGGTTTCGATAGGTGGTGCTATCGTACTGTAATGCCCCGGATGTAATACTTTCCCTTTTGGGTATATAATATATCTCCGGCTTCATCTATTTCCATTCCGGGTTCTTTGTCTTTCGGGTTTTCGTCGTTTTGTTGTGTGAGTGTGTGGCATTCATTCATATCATGTAGACATGTACATCGCATTGCATTTGTGTTGTCGGTTGCATCCGGTTCCACGCGTTCCTTCCCGTTGTCCGTTTCGCGTTCCGGAGCTCCCTCACGTGTCCGTGACGTCCCGTAGGCCTACTTTGTTGTTTGGGCGTGTAACGTTACCGGTGTGCCGCGAGGTTGTTGTCTGTGTTGTTGTTTTGTTGTGTGCAACCCGCCTCTCAAATCGCGTCTCGTTTGGACCCCGTTGGCTATCCCATCCGTTGTTCGTGTGGGTCCAAAGTGCCTTCACTTTGTGTCCCGGAAACACCCCTACTGCAGTCTTTTATCTTCTCCTAGGCCCTTTTAATCTACCCCCGCGATCGGATCCGTCGGATCGCGATCGGAGGGCTCCAAACACCCCTAAATTCCCCCCTAACCCTAAAAACTGCTATATAATAGACCCTAGTCTTTTTTTGCATCTCTATCTTCTTTCCCCTTCCTCCCCTCATTTTTTTCTTCAGATCCAAAGAACTCCATTTGCCACTTGGCCTTCTCCCGAGGGAACCAGCCGCCCCCCCCGGCTGATCGATCTGGCCAATCGATCGACCGGCCGGGTCAACGCCGCATCGAGCCGGCGCGCCAGGGAGGCCTCGCCCCTTTCCCTCGCTCGGCCAGGTCCCAGGCGCCGGATCGGGCCCAGCCCACAGGTCCCCCGGACCACTTCGTCGCCGACCGCATCGGGCCCAGGTCGCCTCGCGCCTGGCCCGTCTCCACCTCGTTCGATCGCCAGGTCCCCCGGTCCCCACTTCGCCACCGCGAGCCGCCAGCTCCCGCAGGCCGGCGCCGCACCGCCCAAGGCCCAGATCCGCAGGCGCCAGCCCCCCC
>LR738714.1:579308657-579320883 GCA_902687465.1 Secale cereale
CCCCGCGCGGGCCGCTTCTCCGGTCGCCAGGTGGGCCGCTCCGCTCGCCGCGGGCCCAGCCGCCGTCGCCTCCCGCGGGCCGCCGCCTTCACCTCCAGATCGGGCCGGTCCAGCCGCACCGCCCGGGGCCCGTTGTTGTTTTTTTCCCAGATCTGGATCTGAGGTTGCTCCTAAATTCTTCTAAGTCCCCTGTGATTTGTGTGCTGTTGCAATGTTCAAACATGCATATCTTTTTGTGCATAGCTCCGTTTCGCGCAAATAGCATGTCCAGACGTTCGTGGGATCGTGCTCTACGTTTTATCTGTTGTTGTCATGCATGTTAGAGATCATCTAGGTGCTTGTTTTGCTGTTGCAAGAGTGCATCATGATATAAACTACTGCTATGTGATGTTTTTATGCCATCTTTGCCATGTGATATCTTTTAGCTCGTTTGTCCGAATGATGCAAATGACATGTCCACGTGTTCGTCTTGCCATGCTCTACATGTTGTATGTGCTAGGTAGCATGTTAGATTTATTCTTGCCATGTTTATCATCGTTGCAAAGTGCCATGTGGCTGTGATGTTGTTTCACTTGTTTTGAAATGCCATCTTGTTGAGCTCGTTGCTATCGTTGTGTTCACCTCAATGATGCATGCTTGTGTGTTTCGGGATCACCTTCATGTGTACTTTGATGAGGTGCTTACCACTTGCCATGTTTAGTTTCGAGGTGACTTAAACATGCTCTTTTAGATGCCATGTTGAAATTGCTGTTTTAGGACTTAGTGGATTTCCACTAAGTCTGAAATCTGTAACGTTCCGATGCCATGTTCGTGTGATGTTCTAGGACAAAGCATGATAGTTTTGGAGTGGATTTTGATTGTTCCTTGTAGTATATATTGTTGTCTTTCCATTCATGTCCTCACATGTCTATTTAAGTGGCTGTAGCATGTTTATCTTTTGCTCCAAAGTTTCAATAAAATTGTGCTGCCAGAATTTTATTGTCAAGTTCCATATGTCCAAGATCATTGCTATTGATCCGTGGCTCCGTTGGGGGTGCACCTTTGGACTTAGTTGCTGTAGTATATGTCTAGTTTGTGTTCATGCCATTTGCCATGTTATTTGAATGCTGTAGCTCAATTATTTTGTGCTCCGAAGATGCTATGATGCTGTAATTTTCAGCTTTCGCTCATTTCTTGTTTCGGGCATAACTTTTAGCCCGTAACTCCGATTTCAGCGTATCTTATATCAAACTTGATTGATTTTTTGTGTAGAATCATAATATGTTATTGTTATCATGTTTTGAAGTGTTTTGCTTGAGTGATATTTTCCGTGCTCCGTGTGCATCCTTAGTGCATCCATCATGCATTCATCTTTTTCGAGTGCGCATTGCATCTTGTTGATTGGTGCTTAGTGTGATTGTTTTGTTTAGAGCCGGAAGCAGAGTCTGAGTTCGAGTACGAGCACGAGGTTTCCAACGAGGTTGAGCACGAGGACCCTTCTTACAATCCGAACGACTTCTCTTCAGGCAAGATGACCGAACCCCGATAACATTACTATCTTTGCCTATTGCTAGTAGTCTCGATCTATAGCTTTGCCTCGATGCCCATGATCTTCTTGTCAGCCTCCTACTTGTAGCCAATTGCCATGTTTAACCAACCTACCTATGCAAACCGT
This sequence comes from Secale cereale, assembly GCA_902687465.1. Taxonomy (NCBI): domain Eukaryota; kingdom Viridiplantae; phylum Streptophyta; class Magnoliopsida; order Poales; family Poaceae; genus Secale; species Secale cereale. Next base: position 579,310,312 of record LR738714.1, read on the forward strand.
TGCTTGGCTAAGTACGCTTCGCTCAGCCCTTCTTATAGCGTTGCTAGTTGCAGGTGAAGATCGAAGATGCTTGCTTCATGTTGAAGTTTGTTGGGTTATATCACACTATATAAATGCTTAAAATGAAATCATCTATATATTGGCAAGGGTGGAAGGCTAAGCCTTTTGCTTGGTGATTTGTTCCACTCATGCCGTTAGGATCCGTATAAGCCGGTGTTATGTTCCTTGATTATGCGTTCCTAACACGGTTGGGGTGTATGGGACCCCCTCGATAAACCGCTAGGTGCTAAGTCTTTTCCAGCAAGTCCCAACATTGGTACTATTTGCCTAATAACAAACTAAACTTGCATAGGGAGTAATTAACCCTCTTTCTTAATCAACTACCCGGGCCAGTGCTCCACATGAGTGTTGGTCCGAAACGAGCGGACTGCGGGGCCGCCTTGGGGCAACCTGAGGTATCTGGCATACACCTGTAGGACGTCTCATACGGTCGTGTCCTGAGACTTAGATACGCGCGGCTACTATCAGGGTGTCGACACGCCGGGAGGATTTGCTGGATTAGCCTTACCTTAGTTCGGTATATCTTGAGCACGGGATTCCGAGAATACTCGGGTCTTCCCACTTTGGAGTTGCGACTCCGCGGATCGTGGGCTTGTAATGGGTCAAGTTGGAACACCCCTGCAGGGTTTGAACTTTCGAAAGCCGTGCCCGCGGTTATGTGGCAGATGGGAGCTTGTTAATATCCGGTTGTAGATAACTTGACACAATGTTTCTAATACACTACCAGCGTGTGTTCCGTGACCGTCAATTTCCGAATAGGGATTCGGGAGTTGAACACGGAGGGGTTATGATTGATGAGCTATAGCTAGGATCACTTCGTGATCACTTCTCGCCGAGGCTTTCTCTTCTCGCTCTCACTCACGTAAGCTAGTTGCTAGTTGCTGCTGCAGACACTTATTCTTTTCTTCAGCCTTATCCTCTCCCAAAGGCTTAAATAGTCTTGTTACCCGAAAACGGGATTGCTGAGTCCTCTGTGGCTCACAGTTACTTCACACACCAGATGCAGGTCCAACTGTGAGCTATCCAGGTGATGGCACCGAGCTAGATTGGGAGTACGACGAGGAGCGTAGTCGGTACTATGTGCGATACCCGGATGATCAGTAGTGGAGACTCTTACTAGGATTCGATCCGCCTGTGATTTATTTATCTGAGTTTGGTATCTTGCATTTGGATTTTGCCCTTAGAGGGTTGTGATGTTCTTAATGTATGATGATTGAGACTTGAATTGTAATTCTGTGACGTGGCGAGTGTAAGCCAACTATTTTCTGTTTACAATCCCCTCTTTTACATGAGATGTGCAAAGATTACCGAACTTGAGATCATTCTAGGATGGGTTTATGCCTTTAAGTCGTGCCTCGACACGTAGGAGGTATAACTCCATCCTGGGCATTACACGTACGTCCACTTTAATGGAGACTTCAACCCACGGAGGGCTCCACCCATGAAGGGTCCACGAAGAAGCAACCTTGTATATTCCACCATGACTTCCGTCCACAAAGGACTAGCCTCACTCAGCTAGATCTTCACGAAGTAGGCAATCTCCTTGCCCTTACAAACTTCTTGGTTCCAACTCCACATCACGTCGGAGGCTCCCAAATGACACCTAACCAATCTAGGAGACACCACTCTCCAAAAGCTATTAAATGGTATGTAGATGATGAACTCCTTGTTCTTGTGCTTCAAATGATAGTCTCCCCAACATTCAAATCTCTCTCACTGATTTGGCTATGGTGGAAGAAGGATATGAGTGGAAAGCAACTTGGGGAAGGCTAGAGATCAAGATTCAAATGGTTGGAATGGAATCTCTTGATCTCAACACATAAGTAGGTGGGTCTCTCTTGGAAATGAATGGTGGAAGTGTTGTCACGTTCTGATGGCTCTCTCACTCAGTAAGAGGGGGTGGAGGGGTATATATAGTATCCACATGAAATCCAATCGTTAAACACATTTCACCATACTCGATGGTGCCGATCAGAAATCTCGATGGCACCGACCTATGAAAAAGATATGAATGTTGGAGGTCTCGGTGGAACGGAATAAAAACATCTCAGAGCGACCAATGTGCAATGGTAGGACAAAACCTCATTTTGGTAGCATCGATTGCATCATCTAGGTAGGAACGAAGTGAAGCAATAAGAAAACAGAAAGCTGTCAAGCCATCTCGGTGGCACCGATTGCATCATCTCGGTAGGAATAAAATAAATGCAACAAATGACAGAGAGTTGGCATGGCCATCTCGGTTGGACTGAGATCCATATCGATGGATCTGATTTATTAGGGTTTGGTTGTGGTAGTGTCCAAATGAACTCGGTGGGTACGGACAGGTAGGATTCGGTGGAACCGAGTTGGCTTGTGGGTTTTGGACATATTTTGGTAGAGAATGTGGGTGAGGGTTTTGGAGCAATATCACTAAGCACTTGAGCAACCAGATCATCATCAAAACCTCATCATTTTTTAATAGTATTGGCTTCCTATGGATTCAATGTGATCTTGGATTACTTAACCAAAAATGTAGAGTCTTGAGCCTTTTCCAATCTATGTCCTTAGCATTTTTAAGGGGTACACATTCCCTTGTCCTTGCCAAGCCACTCATTGTACTTCCTGAAAAGTGCTAGATAAAACTATTAGTGCAACAAGGAATATGTTGGCATTAATTACCAAAACCACCAAGTGAGCAAATGTGCTTTCAGTTTTTTAAACACATTTTACTAGTCCTTTACTAGCGCGTTACTACATATTCATGGGTTCTCTAGTTATTCATTGACATTTTTTCATGTCACTAGTGCACCAATGTCACACTTCAAGTGCATAGGAAGGAGGTTGGTGTCCCACGTAACACTTCAGTAGTGTGTGAGGAGGATGTTGGTTATGGTGTTAGTGATACCTCTTCAGGGTAGATCTTTTGATGGATCGATCTCCAAAGGATGTACATGTCGGCTGTAGTACGTCCCTCTCAAGGAAATCATGTTCGACAAGATAACTTACATGCAAAGCACCATGGTAAATTTTTGCTCCAAGAAAAAAAGTTATTGTAAATGCACCCTCAGTAATTTTTGTGTAAATAACATGATACTATATGCACAGTAGGAGTGATAACTTATGCATCACGGAGCTGATAGTTCACGCACAAACACCTAGGTAACTTTTGAACCCGAAAAAAGTTGTTGAAAACATACCCTTAATAACTTATATGTAAATGTCATGATAACTTACATGCCACATACCTGGTAGATTACATACAATCAACATGATAACTTTGACCTGGAGAAAAAAACTTATTGAAAACATATCCCCGATAGCTTCTATGCAAATAGCATGATAACTTATGTACCACGGACCTGGTAGATTACATACAAACAACATGATAAATTTGATCCAGAGGAAAAAAATGTTGTTGAAACATACCCTGAATTTTTTATGCAACTAACATGATAATATATGCACCACTGACTTGATAACTTACATAATAAACAACATGATAATTAACTTTGACTAGAGATTTTTTTGAAATATACGCCGATAACTTATGTAAAAATAACATGGTAATATATGTACCACAAACATGATAGCTTGCGTACAAACCATGGTAACTTCTGAGCAAGGGAAATGTTTTGTTAAAACATACCGCCGGTAACTTCTATGTTAATTGAACAATAATAAATGCACCACGGACATGACAACATTAGGTACTAACACCACGACAACTTTGAACACGAGAAAAGAATTTGTTGAGAACACACCCCTGGTAATTCCTGTATATGTATCATGGTAATATAAGCACCGCTGACCTAATAACTTAGCGGCAAAAACTGCGTGACGGTGTTCTAGACTAGGGGGTACTAGCCTAGTCGACCCATGTTCCTCGAAGTGTGTTGGTGGGACCTCATTCCTATCAAGATGGACTCCAGAACGTGCAAACTAGAGGCGTAATCTGGACTGCATCTGCCGAAGATTTGCCATATGATATGTCTCCAACGTATCTACAATTTTTGATTGTTCCATGCTTATATATTATCAATCTTGGATGTTATACATACATTTTGTAGCAACTTTATTTCATTTTTGGGACTAACCTATTGACATAGTGCCCAGTGTCAGTTGATGGTTTTGCTTGTTTTCTTACTTTGCAGAATATCAATACCAAACGGACTCCAAATGCAACGAAACTTTTTGGAGATTTTTTCTGCCCAGAAGAGACCCAAGGAGACCAGCAGGTGCACCAGAGGAATCTCGTGGGGCCCACAAGACACTAGGGCGCGCCAAGAGGCCCATGCCCACCCTGATGCCTCGTGGGGCCCATGGGAATCTCCCCCACCGACTTCTAGCTCTATAAATACCCAAATATTCCAGAAACCCTAGGGGAGTCCATAAAAAATTGTTTCAGCCGCCGCAAGTTCCAGAACCATCAGATCCAATCTAGAGGCCCTTTCTGGCACTCCACCGGAGAGGAACACGATCACGGAGGGCTTCATCATCCTCATTGGTGCTCCTCCGATGATGGGTGAGTAGTTTACCACAGGCCTACGGGTTCGTAGTTAGTATCTAGACGTCTTGTTCTCTCTTTTCGATCTTCAATACAATGTTCTCTTCAGAGATCTATTCAATGTAACTCTTTTTGCGCTATGTTTGTTGGGATTCGATGAATTGTGAGTTTATTATTAAATCTATTTGTATCCATACATGATTATTACAACCTCGTATTTCTTCTTCGATATTTCGGTTTTGTTTGGCCAACTTTATTGATTTATCTTGCAAGCCCCCTCGTTATCGGTCAAGCATGATATATATAGACCTCAGGGAGCCCACAAATATGTGTGTTTTATATAAACAGCGCAAGGAGGCGTGCTCAATCAGAACACCCTCTATACCATGCATGCGGCCCGAAAAAATGTATGGGTGGTGTGTAATTTGTTCAAATCCAAAATGCACAGCTTTGATGGGGCACTAACTACATTAGTAACATTACAAAGCGAATATCGTACGCCCAGCCAAGTTAAAGACGTACAATATCAGTTCCGCAACTTCAAGGCGAGTGGGGGGTGAGGGAGTCCTAGATTTTGGGGTCCTTGGGTGTCCAGACTACTCGTTATGGGCCGAACTGATGGGCCGTGAAGATAAAGCAGAAGATCGTCCCCTGTGGCCGGGTAGGACTCCTATGTATGTAGAAAGGAAAGTTTGATGTCTGGGTGTAATGTTTCCTTCCTCTGCAAGTCAACTCTATACAACCCTAGGCCCCCTCCGGCATGTATATAAACCGGAGGATTTAGTCCATGGAGGCTAACACAAGAATCATAGGCTAGACGACTAGGGTTTAGCCATTACGATTTCGAGGTAGATCAACTCTTGTAAACCTTATATTCACCAAGAACAATCAAGCAGGAAGTAGGGTTTTACCTCCTATAAGAGGGCCCGAACCTGGGTAAACTTCATGTCCCTTTTGTCTCTTGTTACCATAGATCCTCAGATTCACATCTTGGACCCCCGTACCCGAGATGTGCCGATTTTGACACCGACATGGGGTTTGGGGGCGTCGTCCAACACATGTGCTCAAACTTGATTTGCTCTAACATGGCACACAGAGCAAGAGGAAACTTTCATGGTCAAACACTTCTCGTACATTGGGCCAAAGGGATAGATTGTGTGGGCCTACAGATCTCGATCATTCTCTGATTTTTTAACAAGAAATAACAATAAATAATGAAAATAAAATATTCTACAGATTACCCAAACAAGGATCCCAAGGTTTATATAATCATCATGACAGGTCCTGACAGACATAATTAGATGATAAATGTCTGTAATGATTGTATCATAGCGCTTTAATGATGCTTGAGATATGCAACTTCCCACCAGGCCACCCATCCTTAGACTCCTACAGCCCAAGCACACTTAACTTCTGGGTTCTATTCGACTCGATTAGCGGATGGGAAGCCGCCCCATGCTGATAAAACTTGCCTCCCTGCCATTAAGGTGTTTCACGTTGGTCACCGCATGGTACTTACTTCCTACTATCACACACATTTGTGCTTTCAGAAATTGTGTGCATTCTTTACATGGCCTGTGTGTCGCCGCCTAGCCTTCTATGAGCACTGGCACTGGTAGCGGGAAACCGATGGGAGAAGAGGTGGGAAACTGATGGGAGGAGTGGTGGGTAATGGTAGCATGTTTGGATATATAACACCATTAATACGGGAAACTTAGTAAAGAAGAAAGCGTGAGCTAGCACACACATGCGCACAGTGCTTACCCACGGGTGATAGACGGCTGACCAGAATCGCTTTAAATATTCAGGGTTCATTTGGCCTTTTTATACACTATAATTAAGATTTATAAGCATTAATTTAATATGCATAATTAAAATTAGTGCACCAAAATGGCTGCAAAAAATCTTACATGTGTCCTTGGAAGCATGTTTAGGTCCCATGCAAGGAATGGGAATGAATTACAACCGTCTCGGCGTCTCGCTCGGCCTTGGACATTGAGAATCTCGGTTTTTAAATCCCCGTAAAACCAAAACTCACTCGAAAATCATGAAGCTTGGCATGGTGTCACGACACGGCACATATATGTCGTGGCAAAAAATGTCCATTTTGGGGCAAGTTTTATTACAAGCTCTTACAAACCGGAGCTTCTCTCAAGAAATCTCGTGGTTTCGATAGGGAAACATGCCCCCGTGGTGGGCGCAACGATAATCGCTGGCTCTTCTCACCTTGTATTCTTTCCACAAGCAACATGGAACGACATGATATCTGTGCTGAAATATAAAATTATTCATGGTTCTTTTGGCCCTTTTATACATTAATTGAGTTTCCTAGGCATTTAATGTCCACAATTCAAATTTGAACTACAAATACATGCTACGATGCACCTAAATGGCTAGAAAAATCATACATGTGTCCTTGGGTGCATGTTTAGGTCCCATGCAAGGAATAGGAATGAATTGCAACCGTCTCGGCATCCTGGCTCGTCCTGAAACATTGGGAATCTCGGTTTTTAAATCCCCGTAAATCCAAAACTCACCAGAAAATCATGAAAGTTGTCATGGTGTCACGACATGGCACATATATGTCATGGTAACAAAATTGTCCAATTTGGGCCAAGATTTATTACAAACCTCTTACAAACCAAAGCCTCTCGCAAGAACTCTCATGGTTTCGATAGGGAAACGTGTCCCCCTTATGGGCGAAACTATAATCGCTCCCTCTTCTCGCATTGTAGTTTCTTCTACAGGCAACATGGAACAATGGGAGACTCATGTTGAAGTTTGCAATTATTTAGGATTCGTTTGGCCCTTTTTATACATTAATTCAGCATTTAATTTCCATAATTCAAATATGAACTACAAATACATGCTCCAGTGCACCAAAATGTCTAGGAAAATCATACATATGTCCCTGGGTGCATGTCTAGCTCCCATGCAAGGAACGGGAATGAATTCAACCATCTCGTCATCCTGGCTCGACCTCAAACATTGGGAATCTCGGTTTTTAAATCCCTGTAAATCCAAAACTCACCAGAAAATCATGAAACTTGGAATGCTGTCACGACATGGCACATATATGTCGTGGTACAAATATTGTCCAGTTTGGGACACACTTTATTAGAAAGCCTCTTACAAACTAGAGCTTCTCGCAACCCTCGTGGTTCTGGTAGGGAAACGTGCCCCTTGTGGGCGAAACAATAATCGCCGCCTCTTCTCGACTTGTATTTTGTTTTCTATAGGCAACATAGAATAACAGGAGTTTCGTGCTGAAATTTGAATTTACTTAGGATTCATTTGGCCATTTTATAAATTAGTTGAGTTTTCTATGCATTTAATGTCCATAATCCAAATTTGAACTACAAGCACATGCTCGAGTGCACCAAAATGGGTTGAAAATCATACATGCGTCCTTGGGTGCATGTTTAAGTCCCATTGTAGGACTAGGAATGAATTACAAACGTCTCGCCGCCCTTCAACATTGAGAATCTTGGTTTTTAAATCCTAGAAAATGCAAAATTCACCCAAAAATCATGAAACTTGACATTGATTCATCAAATGGCACATATATGCCATGGTAAAAAATCATCCAGTTTGAGACAAGGCGTACGCATTATGTGGGGACCCCGACATAGAAGTCGAGATCACCGAATGCATGTGCACAGTGATCCCAGAGATCAATGCTCATTGAACACACAGAAGCTGAATAACAAGAGTCTTACATCCATACATATCGTCTTACACAAATTATGGCCATTATGGCTAAGTCTTACATAGATAAAGCCTCACGGGCTGAATAGCAAATAACTCAAATAGCGGAAGTCTTCGATAGTAGGTAGAACCCATGCCATCTGCCTTAACCCTACAGGCATTCTGACTGGGATAGCGTCCTAGTTCGCATGTTCGTCTCCAAAGAACTCTTCATCATATTCCTGTTCCTCCATGCCTGGCCAATTAAATAACCAGTGGCAAGCCAATGAGTACTTTGAATGTACTCGCAAGCAACCCATGATGTGGTACAAAGTAACAGTGCAATTGAACAATAATGAACAATCTAGCAAAGGGCTAGAATAGATATTCTACCATCAGGTTTATGCATCAATAAACTCGCGTAACCTCGAAGGCAGGTTACCGATATCAACATGGATATGATTCAACTCCTCGAGTCAAGTCTCCACCTTGACTCTCATACACACACATGGTTTCACAAACATTGGACGTAGCCCAAGAGCGGTTACCCAACTGGTCATGACCGTGGACACGGCTATTCGAATAGTTTTACACTCTGCAGAGGTTGTACACTTTACCCACAAGATCCGGGAAGCTTTCGTGTCATCCACGATCCCGCAGTACCTCAAGTACTCGGGGGAAGCACCCGGTCATTATCTTTCCTTAGACGACACTAACATAGAGTCCACTCGTTGGTACACGGCCCTCGAGTACAAACAGTAGATCACGGGACTTGCCCTAATTTCAATGTCACGCGTACCCGAAGGGACCAACGGTGTGTCCGGTGCCCTGTGAAAACAGTCATGGTCGTCTATCCAAGCACGACCCCGTCCCGGGAAAGACCTCAAGTCTTCCCGTCACTAGTAATGCGGGCACCATGCTAGTATCGGCCTAAGTAATCAATAACGCCCCGTCCCATAAGGGGTAGAGTGGTTGCACATGTATGGTTGGAATAACGGTCGCAACTTAAACCAATCCGTTTGAAAAACACACACTTGCCTCGGTACACCACTTCGTCATCAAGTGGTTACCCAACTCATCATCTCCCTCGGGCATGAATGGCACCCGACGGGGTTTTATGCAAAGATTTCAACCACAAGGGTTCATGTCATACATGCATCACTACTCATTACTACTAACCATATGCATGGCATCTAGCACATGGCAAGATCAAGAGTAAAGCATGCATCTTGTGGTGATTTCAACTAGGTCACCACCGTAACCCTATCATCATGCATCGGAAACAAACGGGTTCCGAAGAACAAGCGTATCATGGTCAAAGGGCTGCTTGCCTGGATTGGCTTGGTCTTCAAAGTCTTCAAATCCTTCTCCTTCTCCTTCTTCAGCAACTTCGTTAAATACGGTATCTATACGTCGCATTATAACAACGGAAAAATAAGACCACAAATATAACAGAAAAATCAAAGTGCTCAGAAAAATGTCAACTTATTTTTGTTAAATACTAGAGGGATTTCTAAGATGGGGAAAATTCTTAGTTGGAGTTCTGGAGTAAAAGAATGAAATCTATTGATTTTAGAACATGAGTTTTATTGTTCAAATTTGAATTTAAATTTGAACAGAACAGAAAAGTTTCATGGATGTGTGTGAAAGTGACACCATTAAATAGGTTGGAATATTACAAGAATTTAGGAGTTGGAATTATTTCATTTGGACCAATATTCATTTCTGTAAAAATGTTTGAAATATTTACAGAAAAGAAAAGGAGAAAATGCCCTGTGCAACTGGGCCAGAGGGGCCACAGTGCACGGCCCAGGGCATCCAGCCCAGCCGCACGGGCGCCAGCGCGCGCACGTCAGGTTTTCAAACCTGACGGGCGGGGCCCGGCGGTCAGCGGCTGTGAGGAGAGGGAGAGAGGGGTGAGGATGACAGGCGGGGCCCGCCTGTCATCTCCAACCTCACGGCCACGGCGACGGCGAGCTCACCGGCGTTGATCTCGGCCATGGCGACGGCAACGGAGGGCAGGAACGGACTCAGCGTCGTGTTGCGGAGGTAGGGGTGGTGGTGCGCCACGCCGGGGAGGTCGGGTTCGCCGGCGGCGAGGTGGGACGGCGGAGGAGCTTCGGGAGGTCGTCGCTCCAGCCGATTCCAACTGCCACAGAGAGGGGAAAGTGAGGGGAAAGAGTCAGTGGTGTGTGGTGGTTCCAAATCGGGCAAGAAGAAGGGCGGAGGAGGCCTGTACTACGAGATCACCGGCGGCCCGACGCGGCGGAGCTCCGGTCGATCCCGAGCACAGAAGCTCTTTGGGGATGAACTGGTGGTGCTGGGGTGTTGCTGGGGATGAG
>LR738714.1:579320985-579463981 GCA_902687465.1 Secale cereale
GGGTCCTATTTATAGGGGAACGGCGGAGTCCCGTGGACCGGTGCGCCGGCAAGCTCCTGCTCGATGCTACAGCGCACGGGAGGCGACGGGGGCGTGTCTACGGTGTTGCTGGACGAGCTCTACGTCCATTAGAGGATAGAGGAGGAGCGGGGAGGCTTCCAGACCGTGCGCGCGTGCGAGCCCGAGGAATGGACGCTGCGGGTGGCCGGTGCGCGTGTGGCGACGGCCACTAGAGGGCGTAGGAGGAGGGGGGACTGCGCCGAGGTGGTTGCGGACGTCGAGGGGCGTCGACTGGCGCGAGGGGGGAGCCCGAGGCTGTCGGGGGCAGATGATTGACCGAGGCTACAGTGCGTGGGTGCACTGTTGCGCGCTCTGGAGCGCCCTTATCACATGCCACGGCATGCCATTGGGCCTCTGGACGCGTCCACCGTGTCTGGGGGGTCCAGGGTGATGCAAGAAGTTCGCCTGCAGCCTTGGATGCTCTGGAGAGTCAAGGAGAGAGAGAGAGGAAGCTGGTGACTTGGTAAGAAATGGCTGTCCAGCAGGGTGAACTAGGGTTTTTACCCCTCAATCATGGAGCTGGAGTCCTGGGGAAGTTACTGGAGGTGTCTAGTAACTGGATGAACATGTGGTAGAAAGTTGAGGCCAAGGTAAAAGGTGAAAGTGATCAAGAAGAGGGTTTTAGTAATAAGCCAGAAGGTGTTTGATCAGTGTTTGGTCAAGAAAATGATCTCCACTTGCCATGACACTTAACATGATTGAAAGACATGTGAAAATAGGGTGCTTCACCAAATTTGGGCTCATTTGAAGAAACTAGCCAATGTAAGTTTGGTGAACCCTAAAAATCAACAGAAATGGCTTCATCTTGTTTGAGTCAAGCTAATCATCTCCCCTTGATGCACCACTTGGTGTAGTTTCATCATTTGGGGTATTGATCAGGCCCACAAAGTTTGAAGCTCCAGGTAAAAAGCTGGTAATGTAAAGTTGTTCAAATTTGCATTTGAACAGAAAGGGTTTTGGGGTGTTCTGATCAAGTTGCTCTATTCCAAATCTTGTGCCATTTGGTCTAGATGCCTTATTAGGCATTTCTAGCATGTGCACCAAGTTTGAGAGCATTTGGACAAGTTTGGCAATGTAGAGTTGCTCAAATTTGAAATATGGACAGAATGGTTATGGAGGGTTTTCATGATGTTTTCTTGCTTCCCAAGGCATGGGACTTGGCAAGATCATCAAACCTGTCATATGTGACATGATAGAATTTCCCTGGAATTTTTGGAGAATATTTCCTTTGTAAATATTTCAAAAGCTTGAAATATCCAGAAAGGGTTTTAGAGGGATTAGCCCATTATTTTGAACATGACCAAGTGCTGAAACTCTTATATATGGACAATATATGTCCTCTGAGTCTCCCTGAATTTTGGAAAACATTTTTGAAATAGTTAAATAATTTTTCCCTATTAAAGACCATTTCTGGCCTTAAGAAAAAGCTTTTAAATAAAATAAGAAAATAACCTTTAAAATTATACTTTTGTGGTTTCTGGGAGTCCTATGACTACTAGGTTTCAAATGTTCCCTTTAAAATAATTTTCTCACCCTAAATCAAGTACTTGCAGTGCAAATCTCAATTCAGGGGTTTTTGGAAAACTAAATTTATAAAAATATATTTTGGCCAAATTAATTTTGTAAGAAAATACTATACTGATATATAACACTTGGCATGATCATTGGGCAGAAGTTTTGGGTATGGAGATGAATTCTACAAGAGTTAATAGTTGACTTTATTGAGCACATGAAAAAGCACATGAAGAAAACTCAATTCAAATAAAAGCCAAATGATGCCAAAATTTTTAGTTGGTCCAAATTTTCATGCTCCATTAATGCAAATAACATGTTACAAAATGCAGGGTGTGACACATTAATAGCGAACAAAATCCTTTTGGAACAAATAGCTGACACGTTATATAGCAAACAGTTGCATTTTTTTAACCGTGTGTGTTCCTACAACCATTTAAGTGTGGCCACACGTCCCTCTTTTTATTGGAGAGTACTACCTCGGTCCTGGTTCATTGGTCCTCTTTGTCTTTTGAGCCAAAATTAAATAGTCGATGGCGTGCGTGAGAAGTCCGCCGTGCAGGCTCAGCGGGATGCGTGCGAGCAGTGTGCCACGCAGGACCGACGGGACGCGTGCGACCTGTCCACTGTGCAGGCTAGACGACACATGCGAGTAGTCCGCCGTGCATTCTCACCGGGAAGCTAGCTCTTTCACCACACCATCCACCAGCTGCCCTCCTCGCTCACAACTTCTCCATTAATGGCGGCCAAGCAGCTGTTTAACATGCGGTTAATTAAAGCACCTGGACGGAGGGTGTTTGCTTGTGATCTCATGCTCCCGCTCAATGTTAGCATTTGATTTGTTCATGTTTTCAACTCGTATTCCGGATAATTTAAAATGCCACATGTGGCAACGAAATATACGGTGAAAAAATAAAATGGCAACAGATAATACGAAGAAAAATTTACAATGGCGCTGATAATAATTGTCTTACATATTTTAGATAATTTAAAATGCCACATGCGGCAACGTCCGAAAGACACGGGGGCAAGAGAAGAAGGAAATCGTAGACAACGATCTTGGTCGCTACTATCTCTACTCCTAGATGGATCGCCGGGCAATGAGATCCTCCAGCTCCTTCTTAAATTCCTCACGGCTCCAGCTTGCTCTCTATCCAGAGCTTCCTCAAGTCACCCATAAATTCCTTGATGACCGCTTTCAGCGTCTTCCCCAAGGCACTGCTCTGCTGTTATAGCTTCTTCCAGTCGGCGGCCTCCTCCTCCTTCTCGGCAAGTGCCTTGAGGAGCTTTGCATTGTCACCCATGAGTTGGTCGACGAGGCCGGTCGCCTTCTCAACCGAGGCATCACTAATCTCGAGCAGCTTCACCAAGCCGTCGACCAGCTCCTACTACCTAATTAGGGCAACAAGAAGGTCGTCGTGTGTGGCCAAGGACTTCAGCATCGCCAGCTCGTTGTGATCGCTGATGTGGTGGTGCACTTGTGAGAGCCCTCGCGTGTCGGTGAGAGCTCGTTCGAGGGCTCCACGACGCGCCAGGACATTGCTGCTATGGCTGTTGTGTAGCGGTGAGACCTCTCTGTAGCTTCCACAGCCTTGTGACAACCCACAAGTATAGGGGGTTAATCTTAGTCCTTTTGATAAGTAAGAGTGTCAAACCCAACGAGGAGCAAAAGGAAATGACAAGCGGTTTCCAGCAAGGTCATTTCTGCAGGCACTAAAATTGTTGGTAGCAAGTTTTTTGATAGCAAGATAATTTGTAACAAGTGACAAGTAGCAATAGTAAAAATAGGTGCAGCAAGATAGCCCAATCCTTTTGTGGCAAAGGACAGGCCATAGCGGTCTCTTATAATAAGCAAGGCATTCTTGAGGACACACAGGAATTTCATCGAGTCACTTTCATCATGTTGGTTTGATTCACGTTCGCTACTTTGATAATTTGATATGTGGGTGGATGATGATCCACAAGTATAGGGGGTCAATCGTAGTCCTTTTGACAAGTAAGAGTGTCAAACCCAATGAGGAGCAGAAGGAAATGACAAGCGGTTTTCAGCAAGGTAATGTCCGCAAGCACTGAAATTGTCGGTAACAGATAGTTTGATAGCAAGGTAATTTGTAACGAGCAAGTAACGTTAACGGTGGTTAGAGTTATATATATAGCCATGCATCTTTTCATATTTACCCTATTGTATAAGGGGTTTCCTTCATATATTCCACACATGTGCATGTATATATACTGGCCTATGGCCAGCTGGAAATACAAGTTGCTTTCCTAATAAGGTATTAGAGCCTTAGGGTTTTTTATTCGCACGCGCAACTCGTGCTCCCGATTCAATCATCGAGTGGCCGCCGTCCTTCTTCTTTGAGTGGTGCTGCTCTCTCCTCATCGAGCACCCATGCCTTCTACTTTCGCCCTCGAGTTGGCTCGTACTGCTCGATCCGGCCGGCTCGTCCGCTGGTCTCTGCCTCCATCCCGAGCAACCCATCTAATCCTCCCGCTGCTGCTTGTCAAGGATTGCACAACTGCTGCTGTTGCCAAGGACGCCGACCCCATCCCGTTTTCCCATGTTCCCTTGACCACTGCTGCTTCGCTCGGGGTCCTGCCCGCAAGAGCGGCTCGCCCTCCAGATTAGGCCTCGTTCTCGCCCGTGACTACTGCTGTGGTTACTCTCTGCTGGTACCCTTTTGTTGACAAAAAAGAAGAAGAAAAAACAGGTGCGATGTCTCTCTCCCCAGGCTATGTTGCTGTCCCTCGCTGTCCGATGATTTTTTATGGTACCAACTACATTGAGTTTGTTGGCTTTATGCGCATTCATATGCGTGGCCTTCGTCTCTGGGGCGTTCTTTCTGGCGAGGTCCCCAGTCCATCATGTCTGGTTCCTCCTGTGGCTCCTACTCCGCTGATGCCATCGTTTCTTGCTGCAGACACTAATCAGGCTGCAAAGGATGCAGCTAAGCTGGCTGATGATGCTGCCGTTCGTGCTTATGATGAGCAGGTTCAGACCTATGAGGACACACTCCAGACTTATCATGCAGCTTTGTCTGCTTACACTCAGTGACTTGATGAGGCTGCTCGTGCCGCAGCTGCCTCAGTTCGCCTCTAAGTTTCTCAGCCTCTCTACTGTATTGGAGATGTGGACTCGGCTTCGTCAGTGCTATCAGCCCTCTGGTGATGCCTTATACCTGTCTGTGGTTCGTCCGGAGCATGCTCTTCAGCAGGGTGACTCCACTGTTGTTGAGTTCTATGCATAGAGTTCTGCTATCTGGCGTCAACTTGATTCTCTCCGCACTGCTGGTTGTCGTACTTGTCAGTGTTGCCAGGTTGTACGGGCTGATTTGGAGTTTCATCGTGTCTACGAGTTCTTGTCTCGACTCCATAAGGAGTTTGAGCCTCGGCCCACTCAGTTGTTTGCTCGTGGTCGTATCTCCCTCATGGAGGCGCTTTCTGAGATCCGTGCTAAGGAAACTTGCCTCTATGGCGTTGGTTTACTTGAGGCTCCCTCTGTGCTCGCTGCAGAGTTCCTGCTATGCCTGGTGCACTGACTCCTTCCTGTTCGAGTGCACCGCCGCTCTTGCCTACTCCTACGGGTGGCCAGGGTCGGTCTCGTCCTCATTGCTGCTACTGTAATATGGATGGTCATGTTGAGTCTCAGTGCTTCTAGAAGAAGAAACACCTGCATAAGGCATGATCATCAGCTTCAGGGACTTCTTCTACTTCGACATCTTCAGCCACCGCCTTGACTAAGCAGGATATTCTGCGACTTAAGCATCTGCTTGCCACTTCAGGTTCTCCTTCGACGGGTACTGCAGGTTCTGTGACTGATGCTTCCCGCACTGAGCAACCACCCTCTAAACAGTCAGGTACATCCTCGTGGGTTCTGGACTCCGGAGCTTCTTTTCATATGTGTCGTGGAAATAACACGTCAGATGTCCGGTTTAGCGGACTTAGTGGTGAGGCCGCGCATCTATGTAGTAGCTTGAGAGGGGTTGAGCGGGATCGAGAGGCGCGATGCAAGACATGGATTTAGACAGCTTCGGTCCCCGGGAAACATCATCCGGTAATAACCCTACGTGCTGTTTGAGGCTAGGTCTCATTATGATCCTCGTGGTGTCGCCGGTAAACCGGCTCTTTGTGTCTAACCCTAGAAACTTGTCTAAACTTCTCCTCTAACTTGTAACTCTAAAAACTTGTCCTCTTTGGGGAGCCCTGCCCCTCCTTATATATGTTGAAGGGGCGGGTTACATGACTAGTCCTAGTAGGACTAGGATTGATCTATTACAAGGAGTCCTAGTCTTGCTTCCTTAATATGAAAGTATTCCTTATCCTTTCTTCATAAACCGGCCCACTATTAATATGAACCGGACTTCTGGGCCTTGGGCCTTGTCATCCATGATCCACCTGCCGGGTTACCAATAACTTGCCAAATATAAACCGTCTTAAGTAGAATGCAAAGTCCGGCCGGGTTATAATTCCGGCCGGTTCATACCGCGGGGTAATATCCCCGACATTAGCCCCCAAGTTTAGCTTGGATGTGTCCATGGTAAACTTATGCTGCAAAATAACACAATAGCGAATCTGATAGGTTGTGCTCCGGGTTAAGAATTTCTTGTAATCCGTCATCTGACCATCCTTAAGTCATTGTCTTTCCTTCTTCTAGAAAATCCGGGTCAACAGACCAACTTCATAATCAACTTGCTTGCATAAGAGATATTGTAAATAAAGAATCCATTTAAATGGGCTTCTAATGGTCTGACTTGACAAAAATATTGGTGTTTGAAATATTCAACTGATATCCAGCCGGCTTGAAGATGTAGAACTTGCCGGTTTATGATTGCCAAAATTGCCGAGTCACACAATTAATCTGATTTGCCAGAACTGAAAATTTGAAGATGTTCCTCCTTTATATGCATATTATCTATAGCCCCCAAGTGCCGGGTCATTATGTAATAATGAGCAGGGACTTTGTATATACTTCATTGAAAATAGCCTTGTATAATCTTGAAGAAATCCGGATTGTTCATCCCAATCACTATGAAACTGAATATTCCATATTATGTAGCCCCCAAGTGCCGGGTCATTATGCAATAATGAGCAGGGACTTTGAAAATATGATCATGTAAACTTGAATAGCAACATATAGCCCCCAAGTGCCGGGTCATTATGCAATAATGAGCAGGGACTTTGTAGATATAATCATTGAAAATAACACTATATAATGTAACTTCCATCGTGAGGTTTGAATCCACGTCCACAAGGTTAAGAGCTTTGTGCTTTACCAACTGAGCAGTGGACCCTTCAATATAATGAATGAATACTTGTGTACCTTGAATTGTTGACAGGAGCGATTGGTAGCCCCCAAGTTCCGGTTTAACTACATTTAGAAGGTGAACCGGTACTTCCAGATGAAGCAAATGATCTTTCCATTAACCCCCAAGTGTCAAGTAGACAACTTGCTTGTGTGCTTGAGACTTGTGTATTTGAATTGCTGCTGTTTACTGCTTCAACTGCCCATTAGCCCCCAAGTGTCAAGTAGACAACTTGTTTGTGTGCTTGAGACTTGTGTATTTGATGTAATCTTAATCTGAATAATGTAGCCCCCAAGTGCCGGGTTGTAAGCCTGCAGAGACTCGGGACTTTTCCTTTATAGAATAAATCAATTTCATTGATGAAATAATATCCATTGCGCTTAAAGCGACTTTGAAAAACCTCAATCATAATATTTGTAAGCATAATAAGAATCCAGCCATGTTGGCTATTGAAGAATATAATCCGGTTTGAAGACCGGTTCCAATGATGTTTGATCACAATCGGGCCGGGTTTAATAAACACCGGTCATTATTTTACCTCATACTGGCGACTTATAGTCAAAACCAGGCCGGTTTAATAAACACCGGTCATTATAACTGATCATGTACCGCCAATATGTATTTAAAAACAAGATACTTCACACCTGCGATCAAGTATGCTTGATATTCTTTAATCCGGTAGAACCTTAAAATTTCTTGATGAAGATCTTCATGGATTCAATAACAAATCCGGGCTTGATAATAGACACCGGTTTAGCTCGTTCTTGAAACTTTGTTCAGAAATTTGTGGCTTATTGCCTGATAGATGATCCGGGTTATAATGAACACCGGTTTACTCATGCTGGTATTCATGACCCAGACTTTTCACTTTATAGATATGTGGTCAGCTTCTGTAGTTGTTCCACTCCGGTTTATAGAGTTATAAAACACAAACACAAAAAAGATGCAAATTTTTCAAATAAGACCATGTAGTCGAGGGTTTTTAAGAGCTGCCAGGCTCAAAGCAAGGTTCAGCCAATCAATGGGATGCGGATTGGCCGACACTCCCAGGGGGCCTAGCCAATCACTGAACGTGGATTTATCCAACTTTTCAGAGGGCCGAAAGAACCGCAAATAAAAACTGAGCCAATCACTGGGACGCGGATTAGCCGACACTCCCAGAGGGCCTAGCCAATCACTGAACGTGGCATTATCCAACTTTTCAGAGCGCCGATAGAACTATGAAACCGATCCGATCACTGGGAGTAGATGATACCACTCCCAGAGGGCCTCCAGGGTTCCTCCTGAACCGGTGGGTCAATGTACAAACTGAGCCAATCACTGGGACGCGGATTAGCCGACACTCCCAGAGGGCCTAGCCAATCACTGAACGTGGCATTATCCAACTTGTCAGAGGGCCGATAGAACTATGAAACTAATCCGATCACTGGGAGTAGATGATACCACTCCCAGAGGGCCTCCAGGGTTCCTCCTGAACCGGTGGGTCAATGTAAACCAATCACTGAATGTGGATTTATCCAACTTTTCAGAGGGTCTCCAGGGTTCCTCCTGAACCGGTGGGTAAATCATGAAGCGTCCTCTCTTTGAACCGGATGTGATCTCATGTTCTTTAGAGAGTTTTATTGCTTCTTTGTGCATATGCCCTGCACAACCAGATAGACTGATCAAAGCATCTTATTTTCTTAAAAAATAATATATAATAAGAGAAATAATATTCTGGATGGATATCACCTGAATGAATTTGAACCGGTACGTTGAATAGACCGGATCACAGGTTGGATAGTAAAACGACCGCCGCATCAGAAATAGCGCAGACATATGAATCGGCCGCGGTATTGTAAGCCGGTGGAGATGAACGAGTTATCCTCCGTGTTGTAAACCGGTGCGGGCGCGTGAACCGGTCGTCCGTTCATTAGGTAATGTGACACAAAGGAAAACGCCGTTGTAGAATATGGCCTATGCGTGTTTATATCCGCAGTGTAACAATGATTTTACCTGTATATTAAAATACCAATAGGGCAGTGTAATGGTGCTCAGAGGAAAAATATCCTGATAAAGTATATAAGAGAGATAACACCTGATTTGTTTGAAGAACAGATGGGCCGGCCGGCGCGGTCACGAGAGACGGCCGCGTCGTTGTAAACCGGTGCTGTAGCGTGAGACGGCCATGGCGTTGTAAACCGGTGCGGTTGCAAGAGACGGCCGCGGCGTTGTGAACCGGCGCTTGAATCCGTGGAATAACGACGATCACTTGTGTCGAACAATGCTTGGCGTGCTTCCATCTCCACGGTATAATACCGCCTTGTAATAAATAATTTTCCTGCGTATAAAATACAGCAGGGCGGGGTATTTTTGTTCGGACGATTTTAACATGTATTAAAAATAAATAGGATAGATATCACCTGATTCGCCTGGAGAACATATGAGCCGGTCGCGGCCTTGTAAGCCGGCGCGTGCGGGTGAGTTAGTCGCAGGCGCAAACATCTGTGTGTTTAAGGTAGACCGGACCGTAAAAAACACAGCGGCGTGCGCTCGTCCATTGGCGAGGGAGTCGGTCGTGGTGTTGGAAGCCAGCGCGCGTGGGCGTGGGCAGACGAGCCGGCCGGCGCGTTAATGTAAAACGGATCACAACACACATGCTTATGAAGCCGCAATATCCCCTGACGATGATCCGGCTGCCGCTTTTAATCGTCGCCCTGTGTAAAAGATATTACCTGCGAGAGTAATTGTTGTCGGAAAAATTCAACTTATACTGATAAAATACATAGGAAAAATAACACCATATTTTTTGCCGGATGATCGTGGGTATCCATCCATCGCCGCGACTTGGAGCAGTGGCAGGGGTAGTGTGCTCAGGGTCGGCGACTTGCTAATTAGAACATCGGAAGTGCTTGGCGATTCTCTTGAATTTGACTTGGTCCCCGAGTCGTACTTGTCCTGCTCTTTCAATATTCCTTGTAACAGTCTCCTCAATCCAATCCGTGTATAACCTCTTTCAATATTTGCCTCGGGACCTGAGTCTTTCGTGAGCACCCGTCATTACGGAGTATAATACTGATACTGTAACATGGCAGAACGCCAGGCCGGTCGTAATGGCTCAGAAACGCGGTGATGATTAGAGGCGAGGCTGACTCCGTGCGCCCGAGTCCTCCTCCGGGTCGGGATTGGTTTGACTCCCCTTTTTTTTTCACGTACAGACCACAGCTGCGGCTCGGCGCGACCGCGGAGTCACTCGGGGACGGGGGAGCAGCAGAACCGGTGCGAGGTCTGTGTTGCAGCAGCCCAGAGGCAAGATGCCAAGCTGGCTAGGTGACCGTGTTGGTGTTGACTAATCAAACAGATCAGATGTTGGAGTCCTTGCCTCACATGCATGTTCACGTAAGGCAAAACAATGCTATTTTTTATACTGTTCCTTGAACGTTGCCAAACCGAGTTGCCCTCCGAGTTGGACGTACTGCTATACCGAGTTGATCTGGCACAAGCGATAACGTTGACTCCCGAGTCAAACTCGTTTCCAATCCTAGATCCTGGACATCCTTATGGACTTGGGATTTCAAGCGGGCGCTGTGGCAGCCCCCGGCGATGATGCGGTGCTGCGGCGACTCAGATGCATGCAAGGTGGATCAAAGACGAGGCGGCTCATCCATGTACAAATTGCCTGGTCGCGTGCGAGGCATAACAGCAGAAAACCAAACTTTGGACAGATCGTCTGGCAACACGTGCGGCGCTACACACAATCCTTCTTGATCTTGAATTATCGGGTTGTTCTGTAAGATTGTCCATGTCGGCTCTTCTTCATCTGATCAAAGTGCAAACTCCTTGATCCCTGGAGAGATCCCTCCAAGAACTCATCACCACCGTGCGCTAGCCCCACGGTGGGCGCCAACTGTCGTGGAAATAACACGTCAGATGTCCGGTTTAGCGGACTTAGTGGTGAGGCCGCGCATCTATGTAGTAGCTTGAGAGGGGTTGAGCGGGATCGAGAGGCGCGATGCAAGACATGGATTTAGACAGCTTCGGTCCCCGGGAAACATCATCCGGTAATAACCCTACGTGCTGTTTGAGGCTAGGTCTCATTATGATCCTCGTGGTGTCGCCGGTAAACCGGCTCTTTGTGTCTAACCCTAGAAACTTGTCTAAACTTCTCCTCTAACTTGTAACTCTAAAAACTTGTCCTCTTTGGGGAGCCCTGCCCCTCCTTATATATGTTGAAGGGGCGGGTTACATGACTAGTCCTAGTAGGACTAGGATTGATCTATTACAAGGAGTCCTAGTCTTGCTTCCTTAATATGAAAGTATTCCTTATCCTTTCTTCATAAACCGGCCCACTATTAATATGAACCGGCCTTCTGGGCCTTGGGCCTTGTCATCCATGATCCGCCTGCCACGTTACCAATAACTTGCCAAATATAAACCGTCTTAAGTAGAATGCAAAATCCGGCCGGGTTATAATTCCGGCCGGTTCATACCGCGGGGTAATATCCCCGACAATATGTCTTCTCATTCTTCAAATTTTCCTCTCTTAAATCGCTTGATTTTTCTGTTCATGTACCCACTGCTGATGGTACTCCTCTTTATGTTGCTAGTCGAGCAATCTTATCACACCTTCTTACTCCGTTCCTGATGTTGCTCATGTTCCTCGACTTGCCCTGAGTCTTTTTTCTGTTGGTCAACTTACTGATTCTGGTTGTCGCGTCATCCTTGATGTCGACTCTGGTTCTGTTCAGGATTGTCGAACACACACTTTGGTTGGGGCTGGCCCTCGCCGCCGTGACTCTCAGGGTCTTTGGAGCTGGACTGGCTTCATGTTCCTTCCGCTACCACCACTATCACCAGTCCATCCCCTTATGTCGCTTCCTCTACTGGCTCCTTCCAGAAGTGGCATCATCGACTTGGTCATCTTTGTGGGTCTCGCTTGTTGTCATTAGTTCATCGAGGTCTTCTGGGGTCTGTCTCAGGAGACATCTCTTTAGAGTGTCAGGGCTGTAGACTAGGAAAATAGATTCAGTTACCTTACCCTACTAGTGAGTCGGTATCTCAACGTCCTTTTTGATTTAGTCCATTCTGATGTATGGGGTCCGGCTCCCTTCGCTTCGAAAGGGGGCCATCGATACTATATTATTTTCATAGATGATTTCTCTCGTTACACTTGGCTTTATTTTATGACTTCTCGCAGTGAGGTTCTTTCTATCTATAAGCGTTTTGCTGCCATGATTCACACTCAGGTCTCTTCGCCTATTTGTGTGTTCCACGCTAACTCCGCTGGCGAGTATATTTCCAAGATGTTGTGTGGTGTTCTTGCTGAGCAAGGCACACTTCCTTAGTTCTCTTGTCCTGGTGCTCATGCTCAGAATGGCGTGGCTGAGCGAAAGCATCGCCACCTTCTTGAGACGACTCGTGCGTTGATGATCGCCACTTCTCTTCCACATCATTTTTGGGTCGAGGTTATATTCACCTCCACCTATCTCATCAACCTTCAGCTGTCCGCTGCTCTCCAGGGTGGTGTTCCTTTCGAGCGTCTCTTTGATTGTTCTCCTGATTATTCGACGCTTCGCTTGTTTGGTTGTGTTTGCTATGTTCTTCTTGCCCCTCGCGAACGCACCAAACTGACCGCTCAGTCTGTTGAGTGTGTTTTCTTAGGCTATAGTGATGAGCATAAGGGCTATCATTGTTGGGATCCTATCGGTAGTCGGATGCGTATTTCTCGGGATGTGTCTTTTGATGAGTCTCGTCTACCCACGTCCATCTTCCTCGACCTTTTCTGTGGAGGAGATCTCTTTCCTCACTTTTCTCGACAGACCTATCACTCCAGTTGAGCCCTAGTCTCTCCGTCCTTCTCACTCTACTTCTCCACCTCTTGCCGATTTGCCGCCACCATCTCCCACGGTTTCCTCACCTTGCATGTCACCGGATTCTGCACCTTCATCCCCGGTGGTTTCTTCGTCTCCACCTCCTGATTCTACGTCGGCTATTCCTCCTCATATTCTTCCATCTTTTCCTCATTATTACACTCGTCATTCACGTAATGTGGTGCGTCTGCTGACGTGTCGTCCTCCTCGTCTCGGCCTACATATGGCTTCCATCCTCGTCTGCTCCCGCCTATTGACCGCCTTGGTGTTTCAACCGCTGGTGCTGCTGTTCTTGAGACGACTTCTTATCGTGAGTCTGTTATTCATTCTGAACAACAGTTTGCGATGGCAGAGGAGATTGCTGCTCTTGAACGCACTTGTACATGGGTTCTTGTTTCTCTTCCTCTAGGTGTCCGTCCCATCACTTGTAAGTGGCTCTACAAGGTTAAGACTCGCTCCGATGGTTCTCATGAGCGTTACAAAGCTCATCTTGTGTCTCGTGGCTTTCAGCTGGAGCATGGTCGTGATTACAACGAGACTTTTGCTCCTATGGCCCATATGACCACTATTCGTACACTTCTTGCCGTGGCCTCTGCACGCCACTGGTCTGTATTTCAGCTTGATGTTAAGAATGCCTTTCTTAACGGTGAGCTACGTGAGGAGGTATACTGCAGCCACCACCTGGGTATTCTGTTCATGATGGCATGGTATGTCGTCTTCGTCCCTCTCTCTATGGCCTTAAGCAAGCCCCCCGCGCCTGGTTTGAGCGTTTTGCCTCTGTGGTGACTGTCACTGGTTTTTCAGCGAGTGCTCATGATCCAGCATTGTTTTTCCACCTTTCTCCTCGTGGTTGGACTCTTCTTCTTCTCTATGTTGATGACATGATCATCACTGGTGACGACCCCGAGTATATTTGTAAAGGCCCATCTTAGTGAGCAGATTCTTATGTCCAATCTTGGACCTCTTCACTACTTTCTTGGGATTGAAGTCTCTACTACCTTTGATGGCTTTTTTATATCCCAGGAAAACTATATACAAGCTCTTCTTGCTCGTGCTGCTCTTACCGATGAGCGCATTGTCGAGACTCCCTTGGAGCTCAATGTTCACCTCCGTGATACTGATGGTGACCCCTTGCCTAACTCGACGCATTATCGTCATCTTGTTGGGAGCCTTGTCTATCTAGCTGTCACTCGTCCGGATATCTCTTATCCGGTTCATATTCTTAGTTAGTTTGTCTCCGCTCCCACTTCGGTTCACTATAGTCACCGCCTTCGTGTTCTCCGATATCTTCGGGGCACGATCTCTCACTGTCTATTCTTTCCTCGCTCCAGTTCTTTACAGCTTCAGGCCTATTCGGATGCTTCGTGGGCTAGTGATCCCTCAGATCGCCGTTCACTTTCTGCTTACTGTATTTTTCTTGGTGGTTCTCTCATTGCTTAGAAGACGAAGAGACATACTGCAATTTCCCGTTCGAGTGCAGAGGCTGAGTTACAAGCTATGGCTCTTTTGACGGCAGAGGTGACTTGGTTACGGTGGTTACTTCAGGATTTTGGTGTTTTTGTTACTACACCTACTCTGCTCTTGTCTGATAGTACAGGTGCTATTAGCATTGCGCGCGATCATGTGAAGCATGATCTCACCAAGAATATTGGTGTTGATGCTTTCTATGTGCGCACGGGTGTGCATGATCATGTTATTGCTCTTGAGTATGTGCCTTCCGAGTTACAGTTGGCGGATTTTCTGTCGAAGGCCCAGCCTAGAGCGTAGCATGGCTTCTATCTCTCCAAACTCACTGTTGTTAATCCACCATGAGTTTGAGGGGGGGGGGTGTTAGAATTATATATATAGCCATGCATATTTTCATATTTACCCTATTGTATAAGGGGTTTCCTACATATATTCCACACCTTTACATGTATATATACTGGCCTATGGCCACCTGAAAATACAAGTTGCTTTCCTAACAATGGTAAATAGTATGCATCAAGGTAGCCCAATCCTTTTGTGGCAAAGGACATGCCAAAATGGTCTCTTATAATAAGAAAAGCGTTCTCAGGGAGACACGGGAATTTCATCCAGTCACTTTCACCATGTTGGTTTGATTTGTGTTCGCTACTTTGATAATTTGATATATGGGTGGATCGGTGCTTAGGTGCTATTCTTACTTGAATAAACCTCATACATATGATTAACCCCCTCGCAAGCATCCGCAACTACGAGAAAAGTTTTAAGATAAAATCTAACCATAGCATCAAACATTTGGATCCAAATTGGTCCCTCACAAAGTAGCACATAAATT
This sequence comes from Secale cereale, assembly GCA_902687465.1. Lineage (NCBI taxonomy): Eukaryota > Viridiplantae > Streptophyta > Magnoliopsida > Poales > Poaceae > Secale > Secale cereale. The sequence continues at coordinate 579,336,009 of LR738714.1, forward strand.
AGAGTTTAAGCTTTTGTCACTCAAGCGACCCATCATCTAATAACTACTCCACAATGCATTCCCTTAGGCCCAAATATGGTGAAGTGTCATGTAGTCGAAGTTCGCATGACACCACTAAGGGAAACGCAACATACATATCATCAAAATATCAAACACATATCAAGTTCACATGATTACTTACAACAAGATTTCTCCCGTGACCTCAAGAACAAAAGAAACTATTCACAAATGTTAAACATGATCAAGATCAGAGAGGTATTAAATAGCATAATGTATCTGAACATATAATATTTCACCAAATAAACCATATAGTAATCAACTACAAGATGTAATCAACACTACTAGTCACCCACATGTACCAATCTGAGGTTCCGGTACAAATATTGAACACAAGAGATGAATTAGGGTTTGAGAGGAGATGGTGCTGTTGAATATGTTGATGAAGATGGGCCTCCCAAAGATGAGAGGGTTGTTGGAGATGACAATGGCTTCCATTTCCCCCTCCGGAAGGGAAAATCCCCCGACATAATCGCTTCGTCGGAGGGCAAAACTGCTCCCGCCCAAGTTCCGCCTCGAGACGGCGGCACTCCGCCCTGAAAGTCCTCTCCTTATTTTATTTTCTAGGTAAAAATGACTTATATACCAGAAGAGGGGCACTGGCGGTGGGCCGAGGAGGGCACAACCCACCAAGGCGCGCCCTGGTTGGTTGTGCCCACCTAGTGGGCCCTCTCTGGTAGTTATTTGCTCAATTATTCTTCATATTCCAAAACAATTCTTCGTCAATTTTCAGCTCATTTGGAGATGTGCAGAATAGGTGGCCTGACGTAGGTTTTTGCAGGTCCAGAATTCCAGCTCTCGGTATTCTCCCTCTTTGTGTAAGCCTTGCATATTATGAGAGAAAATGCATTAGAATTACTCCATAAATCATTATTATGGATAAAAACATTATAAATAACTGTAGGAAAACATGATGCAAAATGGACGTATCAACTCCCCCGACCTTAGACCTCGCTTTTTCTCAAGCGAAAACCGAAATCAAAAAACATCTCCACACGCTTAGAGAGAGAGGTGTCGATAAAAAAATAAAATACAAACATAGTAATAGCAACAAACTTTATTACAACACTTTATCATATAAATTCTCATGCACAAGTAACAATCCGTCACAATATCGAAGTAGAAGCATAAACTCTATTGAAAACCAACAAACTATGTTCTTAGTCAACTTTGCAACTACAATTCATCATCTTTTCAGGAAGGGTCTCGTATCGGAGCCTTTAGGCAAGTCCACACACTCAACCATCATATAGTTTTCTATGATTGCTAACACTCGCCACATACACTTGAGCAAACAGTTTCAACCGAACACATAGAAAGATAGGGGCTTATAGTTTTGCATCCCAACGTATTCACCTCTAGGGTGATGTCAACAATAATAATTCATGCTCAGCCATATCCAACGGATATATGTGCCTAGATCTTTCCTCACCACATGATGCTTGCAAAAAGAGAAAATAAAAAGGAATAGGGAAGGATACTTTGACTCTTGCATAAAAGTAAATACATAAAAGTAAAAAAAAGGCCCTTCGTAGAGGGAAGCAGAGGTTGTCATGCGCTTTTTGGTTTGCATGCTCAATCTCTTAGTGTAAAAGAACGTCATGTTATATTGCTCCTTATGATAGCAACCGTTATTACGCACTTTGTCGCTTTTATTATTTTGCCATCACAAGTTCATACAACGCTCAATTTTCTCTTACACTAAATGATCCAACATATTTAGAAGCATTTTTTATTGCCTTATTGCACCGATGACAACTTACTTGAAGGATCTTACTCAATCCATAGGTAGGTATGGTGGACTCTCAAATAAGATTTTGGGTTTAAGGGTTTTTGGATGCACAAGTAGTATCTCTACTTAGTGCGGATTTTTTGGCTAGAAAAGATATTGAGAAAACACCACATGTTAAAGGATCTATGACAATATAACTTCTATTTGAATATGAACAAGCATAAGTCATTACGTTGTCTTCCTTTTCCAACGTCAGCAATTTTGGCATATAATATTTTGGTGGGGGCTCACAATCATAAAAAATAGTGTATTTACATGTGAATCTTCTCTTCCCTTATTAATTCTTTCAAGAATTGCATCATTGAGCAATGCTATGTTTGTCAGTCGTCAATAAATTTTACTACTTATACTTTTCCTTATGTGATGTGATTACTTAACATAAGATTAGCATATGACCTTTTCGTTTATTTTCGTTTATTTTGATTATAACAAGGGAGTAAGGAAAGCAAAAATTCAAACTAAACTTTATTATATATCTCGCATGTGATTACATAGATAGATAAATAGATAGATCACTAAGCGAACTCTCAAAGAAAGATCGAACTAAACTTTATTCAACTAGTGCAAAGAATAACTAAAGATCAAACTTAGATAAATAAAAGCAAAGATGGTGGTGTGATGCGATATCGGGGCACCAACCCCAAGATTAGCTCAAGCCAAGGGGAGTGCCCATACCCGATACTCAAGTCTCCTTTGGAGGTTAAGAAGAAGGAGATGGTGAGGTATTAGAGAGCTTGTCCTCTGGTTTCAAGGTAGTGGTTCGCCGTCATAAGAAGAAGCACAAGTCTCGCGAGTCCTGCAACTGGCAGCCAAACTCATACCTTTAAACCTTGCCTCATATTCGAAGACTTGGTTTTGGAGATCATAAATTTGGCTTTGTTGATAGTTGAAATGCTCGGTGAGGGTGATGACGACATCCTTCATGGGCTTACCATCCACCTTGTGATCACGGGTGAAATCTGTAATCATGCGGTGATTGACGTCTAGTCCTTGCTCCACCATCCCCTTGCACTTGAAGACCTCTTGCTCCATGGCTTTGAGACTGGCCTCCATGGTTCCCTTCCACTTGGGGCCTTGAACATCCCGGATGTGGAGCACCCCCTCACGCATCTCAATGGTTTGAGGGTGCTTCATCACCTCCCGCAAATAGGGGTTGATTACCCTCTCGAAGAACTTGTCCTTGGAGGAGCCCGGAGAAGCCATGACCAACTAAATCTGCTAGGAAAAACAACAAGAAAGAAGAACAGAAGATTTCTCTGCGATTCGGAGGTCAATACGTTCGGTGGGTATATAAAGATTTTTTTCTTGGGAAACAAGCAAAATGAGGGGAAAATGGAGTCACGAAGGTGCCCGAGATGGGAACAACCCACCTGGGCGTGCAAGGCAAGTCAGGCACGCCCTGGTGTCTTGTGCCCTCCTCGATTGCCTTCCTGATTATTTATTATTTTCCTATTTTTTTAATATTCCAAAACTGACAAAAAATATTTTTGCGGATTTTTCGGTGTCCGTTTACTTACCGTATCACGTACCTCCTCTTATTTCACAATTCTGGAGTGTTCTAGAAGGTTTCTTTTATGTGTTCCTCCGGTGTCATGGTTTGGATAATATTGCTTTCAACATTAATAGGCGTACCTGAGATGTAGTGTTTAATTCTTTGCCCATTGACCACCTTCGGGTTAGTACCTTCGGCATTATTTATTTTGATAGCTCCAGAATGGTAAACCTCTTCGATAATATATGGTCCTTCCCATTTGGAGAGAAGTTTTCCTGGAAAGAATCTAAAACGAGAGTTGTACAAAAGAACATATTCATCCACTTTGAATTCCCGCTTTAATCTAATGAGCTAATATCAAAAATCCTATTTTCACCGGCAAGTTTGAAATCATAATTGAGTTCTTTAATTGCCCAATATGCTTTATGTTCTAACTCAAGAGGTAGATGAAACGCTTTTCCATAAACCATTTTATAGGGAGACATACCCATAGGATTTTTATATGCTGTTCTATAGGCCCAAAGTGCATCATCCAATTTCTTAGACCGATTCTTTCGAGACCTATTGGCAATCTTTTGTAATATTAAATTTATTTCTCTATTGCTAAGTTTAACTTGACCACTAGATTGATGATGATAGGGTGATGCAATTCTATGGTTAACATCATACTTAGAAAGCATCTTATGGAACGCACCATGAATAAAGTGTGAACCACCATCAGTCATTAAATATCTAGGGACTCCAAACCTAGGGAAAATAACTTCTTTAAGCATTTTAATGGAAGTGTTATCATCAACACTACTAGTTGGAATAGCTTCTACCCACTTAGTAACATAATCAACAACAACCAAAATAAGAGTATACCCGTTAGAGTAAGGAAAAGGTCCCATATAATCAAAACCCCAAACATCAAATGGTTCAACAACAAGTGAATTATTCATAGGCATTTCTTAACGCTTGCAGATATTACCAATTCTTTGACATTCATCACAAGATAAAACAATTTTGTGGGCATCCTTGAAGAGAGTAGGCCAATAAAAACCAGATTGCAATACCTTGTGAGCACCTCTATCTCTTGCATGATGTCCTCCATAAGCTTCGGAGTGACATTTCCATAGGATTTGTTCCTGTTCATGGTCACCAACGCCTAATAATACCACCTACTCCTTCTTTATAAAGATGTGGGTCATCCCAAAAGTAGTATCTTAAATCATAGATTTTATTCTTTTGTTGGTATGTGAAACTAGGTGGTATGTATTTGGCAACAATATAATTAGCATAGTAAGCATACCAAGGTGTGTTGTGAGAAACATTTATTGCAGCCAATTGTTCACCAGGAAACCTATCATCAATAGGTAGTGGGTCATTAGGAATATTTTCTAACCTAGACAAGTTATCAGTTACGCATTCTCAGCTCCTTTCCTATCAATGATATGTAAATCGAGTTCTTGTAGCATGAGAACCCAACTAATGAGTCTAGGTTTAGCATCCTTCTTTTTCCATAAGATATTTTATAGCAGCATGATCAGTGTGAACAATTACTTTGGAATCAACAATATAAGATCTGAATTTATCACAAGCAAACACAACTACTATTTTTTTCATTAGTAGCATAATTTCTTTGGGCACTATCTAGAGTTTTGCTAGCATAATGGATAACATTTATTTTTTTATCAACTCTTTGTCCTAGAACAGAACCATCAGCATAATCACTAGGATCACACATAATTTCAAAGGGCAAGTTCCAATCAGGTGGTTGAAAAACAGGTGCAGAAGTTAAGGCTTTCTTGAGCGTTTCAAAGGCTTCTACACAATCATCATAAAAACAAATGGAACATCCTTTTGTAAAAGATTTGTAAGATGCCTATAAAGTTTAGAGAAGTCATTAATAAATATCCTATAGAAACCAACATGACCAAGGAAACTACGAATACCTTTAACATCTTTAGGGCATGGCATTTTATCAATGGCATCAACTTTATCTTCATCAACTTCAATACCTCTTTCGGAGATTTTATGTCCCAAGACAATACCTTCATTAACCATAAACTGGCACTTCTCCCAATTCAAGACAAGATTAGTTTGCTCACATCTCTACAAAACTCGATCAAGGTTGCTTACGAAATCATCAAAAGACTTTTCGTAGACGGAAAAATCATCCATGAAAACCTCAACAATCTTTTCCCAAAAATCAGAGAATATAGATGCCATATATCTATGAAAGGTAGTAGGTGCATTACATAAACCAAAAGTCATACGTCTATAAGCATAAGTTCCAAAAGGACAAGTAAAGTTGGTCTTCTATTGATCATGTTGTGAAAAAGGTATTTGAGAGAAACTAGAATATCCATCAACAAAACAAAAGTGTGTGTGCTTAGATAGTCTTTCTAGCATTTGATCGATAAAAGGTAGATGGCAATGATCTTTTCTGGTTGCTTTGTTTAAATTTATAAAATCATTTACAATTCGATAGCCAGTGACAATTCTTTGTGGAATAAGTTCATTATTATCATTGGGAACAACAGTAATACCTCCCTTCTTAGGGACACAATGAAAGGAACTTACCCACCTACTATCAGCTACGGGATAGATTATACCTGCTTCCATAAGCTTTAATATTTCAGTTCTTACCACTTCTTTCATCTTAGGATTCAAATGAGGTTAGTGATCAACAACAGGTTTATCATCAGGTTCCATATTAATCTTGTGGTGAGATCGAGTTGGACTAATGCCCTTACGAACATCAAGAGTATATCCAATATCAGCTTGTTGCTTCTTCATAATTTTCAATAATCTTTCTTCTTCGTGTTCTTAAAGGGTAGCATTAATAATCATATGATATATCTTTTTCTCATCGAGATAAGCATAATTGAAAGTGTCGGGCAATTGTTTCAGTTCAAACACATGATTGCCTTTAGGTGGAGGAAGACCTCCTAGAGTTTTAATAGGCAAATTGTGCTTAAGCAAAGGTTGTTGTTCAAAGAAAATTCTATCTATTTCATTTCTTCTGTGCATGTGCATATCATTTTCATGGTCTAGCAAATATTGTTCTAGTGGATCAGTAGGAGGCATGACTATAGAAGCAAGACCAATTATTTCATCTTTACTAGGTAATTCTTTCTTATGAGGTTTTCTATTAAACTTGGAAAAATTAAATTGATGAGACTCATCACCAAATATAACACTCACAATTTGTCTATGACAATCTATAGTAGCATTGACAATGTTCAAGAAGGGTCTACCAAAGATAATGGGACAAAGGTCATGTTGCGGGGAAGCAAGAACTAGAAAATCAATAGGATATTTCGTTTTCCCGCACAAGACTTCAACATCTCTAACAATTCCAAGTGGTGTGATGGTATCTCTATTAGAAAGTTTAATAGTAACATCTATGTCTTCTATTTCAACGGGTGCTATGTCATCCATAATTTCTTGATATAACGTAAAAGAAATAGCACTTACGCTAGAACCTAAATCACATAAACCATGATAACAATGATCTCCTATTTTGACTGAGACAAGAGGCATGCCAACAACCGGTCTATGTTTGTCCTTTTCACCAGGTTTGGCAATTCTAGCAGCTTCATCACATAAGTAAAAAAACATGCCCATCAATATTTTCTACCCGGAGATCTTTAACCATAGCAACACTAGGTTCTACTTTAATCTGCTCAGGGGATTTAGGTGCTTTAATATTACTTCTGCGAACCACGGTTGAAGACTTAGCATGTTCCTTTATCCTAACAGGGAAATGAGGTTTTTCAATATAAGCAGTAGGCACAACTTGGTCAACATTGTAAATGATAGTTTCCTCTTTAGCTATTACTGGTTCTTTAATTTCTTCTTTAATAGGGGGATGATATGTAAACCACTTCCCCTTTGGGAGATCAACATGAGTAGCAAAAGATTCGCAAAAATAGGCTACTATATCAGAGTCAAGTCCATATTTAGTGCTAAACTTTTGAAAAGCATCAGTATTCATAAAAGATTTAACACAATCAAACTTAAGCTTAATACCTAACTCTTTACCTTCGTCGAGTTCCCAATCTGTAGAGTTGCGTTTAATTCTTTCTAAGAGATCCCACCTGAATTCAATAGTCTTCTTCATAAAAGAACTAGTACAAGAAGTATCGAGCATGGATTGATCATTGATACGTCTCCAACGTATCTATAATTTTTAATTGTTCCATGATGTTACATTATCATTTTGGGATGTTTTACAATCATTTTATATCAGTTTTTGGGACTAACCTATTGACATAGTGCCCAGTGCCAGTTACTGTTTTTTGCTTGTTTTTTTACGTCGCAGAAAATCAATACCAAACGAAGTCCTAATGTAGCAAACCTTTTTGGATAATTTTTCAAGGCTAGAAGACACAGGATGGGTTGAAGAAGTACCAGAGGGGGTGTTGTAGGGTGGAACCCTAGATGTAGATATTTCTCGAATTGGAGGGGAAATCCCCAAGAACAAGAAGAACATAAAGGGGGGAAAGAAGAGGAACACTCAAATTGACTTGATCCAATCACACATGTGCTAGATCCAATCACACAAAGAGAGATACAAAGGTCCAAACCCAACACAAGAAGATACAAGAGGTAACTAGTTTATCTGTATCATATGAGGAGAGAGGTATTGATGATCCTATGATGAGGATACTTCCCTAGATGGGGTCTTGAATCCACTAGGGATCTTCTCCATAGGAGGTCTTGATTTCCATGGGAGATCTCTCTCTCTCTCTCTCTCTCTCTCTCTCTCTCTCTCTCTCTCTCAAGAGGAGGTACAAGGAGAAAAGCTCACTAAATAATGTCATATACTTTGTTATCCCCACAAATGAGCTAGGGGAGGAGTTTATATAGGCTAGGGATGAAATTAGAAGAAAAGCGGGGTACAAGGGTCATTATGCCCATAGTGCACGCAGGCATAGCCAGAGGTGTCCGGGCACCCGGGGTAAAGGGGGTCGGGCACCCGGACCGAATAGTGGATGTCGCCTAAGGGAGCTCGGGCACCCGGGGAAAAGTGGGCCGGGCACCCAGACCGGGCCGAGGGCCTGTAGGAGGGGGGACCGGGCAGCCGGGGGCTGAGGGCCCGAGCACCCGGGGTGGCGCATGGTGGCTGGACACGAGGCCGAGCACCCGGGGCTTGAGGGCCCGGGCACTCGGGGTGACGTGGGCTGCGCCCAGGCAGAGGGCCGGGCACCCGAGGCGGTCGAGGCCAGTGCCCAGGCAGGCGTCGGGCACCCGGGGCGACCAGGGGCCCTTCTAGCCGGCTGTAGGAGGTGGCTGGGCACCCGGGGTAGTCTGGGACGTCCTTTGCTTCGCATCTCGAGCCTACTTCTTCCTTCTCCTCCTCCTCGGATGCTTGTGACTCCCTCCTAGCTTCTTCATGATCATGTCCTTGGTACCTAAGAGTGCATAATGTATACATTTGAGGTATACCCCGACTCTCGTGTGAATCCGAATGAAGAAAGAGTTAACCTCGGTTTCGACGGCACGTGTGTGTGCTCTTGTCTTTGGTTCCCTTCGTGCTTGTAGTGGTCAGAGGACGTCCATGGGGATTGTGGAGGGATGCTCCGCATCATCTCCCCCCTTGGGAGAGATCCGTCCACGGATCGTGATCGTCATCACCATGGTAAATAGGGGGTGTCGCCAAGTAGAAATGGACAACCACCAAGCACTTATCATGTTGAAGCTTGAAATGGGTACTCTCCAATGTTGCATCGTCTTGTGATTCCTTCAAAAGGAGCAAGTAGAACAAACACTTAGAAAAACAAATTGGTTAGTGTTAGTGCAAAACCATGCATTCAAGAGGTGATTCACCAAACAAGTGTCATCATCAAGCATAGCATATGGTGTGACCAGGGATTTTGCATGGCATGTAAGCACACAAATTGAGCAAAATCAAAGACATCATGGACACAAACATGTAAATGTGAGGTAGTGATGCAAATATGTGTGACAAGAGAATAAGCATATACCTCAAGCTCATAGCATTTATGCATTAAGCGCTCAACAAATGGTCCATGGTAACCATATGAATCATTCACAACACCAAATATAATGACATGTATAAACACGTGGGGCAAGTGCAAGACAATCCAAGCATAACATGCATATCGTGTAGTGAAGATATGGTGGCACTCAACATGATGGAAAGAGCAATTGTTCAACATGTGTGAGGCAAGCAAATCATTCAAGATAGTAGTGCGAAGATGCAACATACTAGAGGTAATCATGGCAATCATGGCATGTGTGCAAATTGTGATCATGAATAATGCACAAGTCATATCACAAGCATGAAAGAAAGAAATGAGCAAAGTAGTATCGTTGTATTGGCAAGAGGTCCTATGAAAATGGCAATGGTGCATCATAACTCTCGCAACACAATAATCATCAATAGCATGTGGCACAAGGAAATCATGGCAACATCTAGCAATAACTCCACCAAGCTTACAAATACACATATAAGTACTAGAATCAACCATCATGTTTAATGCAAAGCATGGTCACAAATGCATGGAAAAGGCATAGGAATAAGCATGTCATGCAAAGTGAACATGGCAATATGGGTATATAATGTGTAATTGACCATAACCCATAACCATGTGAGGGCCATGTAGAAGAAATGCGCGAAGTCGTTGCGCGGAGGAAACTGTTGGTGAAGCATCTCATGGGCTCCCAAGGCATCGGTGCTCTCTAGAGCTCGTTTCATCAACTCATGGCCTTGCGAGGTTGACGAGTAAATATGATTACCTACACAAAAGAGACACAAACCAAAGAAATTGTGTGCGTGGTAAATGTACACATCATCCATCATGATGTGTATGTGCACACAATAGTTAGCACAAGATAAGCAATGCTCAAAGAAATTTGTTGCATGGTATAGGAACATGTCATCCATCATGAATGAATAGTTGCTATGTACTATGACACCAAGATGATACCAATATGATATGATATGGTATTCATGCAATGGAAGGTGTAGATCGATGATCACTAATGTGCACAAGTAATGTTGCCGGCAACACTCAATGGCTAGTTTCGATAGGCAAGTAACGCAAAATAGGCTAGGGGTTAACAATGCAATGGCAATGGGAATATAAAATGATGTCGTCGAAGTTATCGTCCGATGATGATGATGAGATGCGGTATTTTCGATGTCGAACCGTTCCTAATTAGCTGAAACACCTTAGGAAATGGGAAAACCACAACTCAAAATCTCAAGTACAAATGTCAAATGGTGCTAGCAGAAATGTGGTGGTGGTTTTGCACTCGGCAAAGCAGAAGTGGATTGATGGGTTATGCGAGTCGAAGTTAAAGTGACCATCCCTAAGTAGCCGAAACTCCTTAGGGGACTCGAATCACTACTCAAGCAACGACTGATGCGGCGGAGAACAAAATATGTTAGGTTGCGGAAGGCTATGGTGGTTATGCAGATGATATGGTGAAAGGCCTAGGCAAACTTGCCAAATTCTGAAAATTTGATGGCGTCAAATGATGGTGTTAGTATTTTTGTGGGATGGGGGATGTCAATAGCTACAAAACGAGCTAAAGAACATCAAAAAAGGACTCCAGATGAATTAGTTATGATCGAAACGGTTTTTGTTGATGGGCTTATTGTGGGTCGTGTGGGTGCCCGGGGGTCGGATGTGCGGGCACCCGGGGTGGTCAGCGTGCTTGGACGGAAGAAGTGGCCCGGGGGTCCGGGTGCCCCAGGGTAAGGGATGCGGCACTCGGGGTGGACAGGGGGTTGGGCAACTTTTGCCCGGGGGTCCGGGTGTCTGGGGTTTGAGGTCCGGCTGCCCGGGGGTCACGGATTTGGGCGGAAATTTGTGAAAAAATGGAAGAAATTGGTGGATTTCATGGAGGGAAAGGTGGAGATGGACGAGGGAAGGCTAGATCCACTTGAAACCAAGAAAATCCATGGATCAAAATTAACAAAACAATATCAAACCAACAAATCTCAAAAAAATGGGGCTATTTTTTGTGGGGAGTTTTCAAAATTGGGGAAGAACCCAACAAAATTAGGCTAGAGAACAAGAAGTGGGCTCCAATTCGTGAGAAACGATGGCTCTAGATACCAAGATGTTGTAAGGTGGAACCCTAGATGGAGATCTTTCACGAATTGGAGGGGAAATACCCAAGAAGAAGAAGAACACAAAGGGGGAAAAGAAGAGGAACACTCAAATTGGCTTGATCCAATCACACATGTGCTAGATCCAATCACATAAAGAGAGATACAAAGGTCCAAATCCAACACAAGAAGATACAAGAGGTAACTAGTTCATCCAAATTCTATGAGGAGAGAGGTATTGATGATCTTATGATGGGGATCCTTCCCTAGACGGTGTCTTGAATCCACTAGGGATCTTCTCCATAGGAGGTCTTGATCTCCATGGGAGATGTCTCTCTCTCTCTCAAGAGGAGGTACAAGGAGCAACACTCACTAAATCATGTCATATACTTTGCTATCCCCACAAATGAGCCAGGGGAGGAGTTTATATAGCCTAGGGACGAAATTAGAGGAAAAGAGGGGTACAAGGGTCATTATGCCCATAGTGCACGCAGGCATGGCCGGAGGTGTCCGGGCACCCGGACCGGACAGGGGATGGCGCCTAAGGGAGCCCGGGCACCCGGGGCGGTGTGGTCCGGGCACCTGGACCGGGCCGAGGGCCTGTAGGAGGCGGAACCGGGCACCCGGGGTTGAGGGCCCACGCACCCAGGGTGGCGCACGGCGGCTGGACAGGAGGCCAAGCACCCAGGGATGGAGGGCCCGGGCACCAGGGTGACGTGAGCAGCGCCAAGGCAGAGGGCCTGGCACCCGGGGCCAAGTGGCCGGGCACCCGGGGCGACCGAGGCCAGCACCCAGGCAGTGGCTGGGCACCCGAGGCGGCCAGGGGCCCTTCCAGCCGGCGGTAGGAGGTACCGGGCATCCGGGCTGGTGGCGGCCGGGCACCCGAGGTAGTCCGGGACCTCCATTGCTTCGCATCTCGAGCATACTTCTTCCTTCTCCTCCTCTTTAGATGCTTGTGACTCCCTCCTAGCTTCTTCACGATCATGTCCTTGGTACCTAAGAGTGCATAATGTATACATTTGAGGTAGACCCCGACTCTCGTGTGAATCCGAATGAAACTCATAGAGGAAAGAGTTAACCTCAGTTTTGACGGCACGCGTGTGTGCTCTTGTCTTTGGTTCCCTTCGTGCTTGCGGTGGTGAGAGGATATACATGGGGATGGTTGAGGGACGGTCCGCATCAGGGGGGCTCCGACGGGAGCACAACCCACCAGGGCGCGCCTGGGCCCCTGGCGCGCCCAGGTGGGTTGTGCCCACCTCGGTGGCCTCCCGCACCGCCACTTCGCTCTATTAATACACGGATATTCCAGAAACCCTAGGGGAGTCGATGAAATTTTATTCCAGCCACCGCAAGTTCCAGAACCACGACATCCAACCTAGAGCCTTGTTCCGGCACTCTGTCGGAGGGGAACACGATCATGGAGGGGTTCATCATCCTCATTGGTGCCTGTCTGATGATGCGTGAGTAGTTTACCACAGACCTACAGGTGCGTAAGTAGTAGCTAGATGGATTCTTCTCTCTTTGTATCTCAATAGAATGATCTCTTGGAGATCTATTTCATGTAATGACTTTGTGCGGTGTGTTTGTTGGGATTCGATGAATTGCGTCTTTATGATCAGATTTACCTTGATTTTATATCCATCCTTGATTATTATAACCTCATATTTCTTCTACAATATTTGGGTTTTGTTTGGCCAACTTGATCTATTTATCTTGCAATGGGAAGAGGTGCTTTGTAATGGGTTCGATCTTGCGGTGTCCTTTCCCGGTGATAAAAGGGGCAGCAAGGCACGCATGTTTTGTTGCTATAAAGGATAAAAAGATGGGGTCTATTCCTACATGAATAGATCTTGTCTACATCATGTCATCATTCTTATTGCATTAATCCATTTATCCATGAACTTAATACACTAGATGCATGCTGCATAGCGGTCGATGTGTGGAGTAATAGTAGTAGATGCAGGCAAGAGTCGGTCTACTAATCTTGGACGTGATGCCTATATACATGATCATTGTCTTGGATATTGTCATAATTATTTGCTCTTCTATCAATTGCCCAACAGTAACTTGTTTACCCACCGTTGCTATTTTTCTCGAGAGAAGCCACTAGTGAAATCTAAACCCCGGGTCTATTTTTCTATCATATACTTTCAGATCTATATTACTATTTTCCTTTTCCATTATTTGCAACTTTCATTTCAACTCTATATTATTAAAACACAAAAATACCTTGCTGTATTTTATTTGCCGTTCTTCCATTTGCATCTATCAATCTACCTATTTACCAATCTATTACCCGAAAGGGATTGAGAACCCCTTTAACACGTCGGGTTGCAAGTATTTGTTCTTTGTGTGCAGGTACCATTTACATAGTGTTGTGTGGTTCTCCTACTGGTTCGATAACCTTGGTCTCATCACTCAGGGAAATACCTACCGTAGCTGTTATGTATAGTCCCTTCCTCTCTCGGGAATACCGACGTAGCTTCAAGCGCCATCAAAAGTAATTTCTGGCGCCGTTGCCGGGGAGGATCACATCAAGATAGTCTCCCGTCAACTTGCCAATTTCTCGCGTCGTTACCGGGGAGACATCATCAACATCTATCAAGTGCACAATCACAAATATCATCTCCTTGCAATTTACATTATTTGCCATTTGCCTCTCGTTTTCATCTCCCCCACTCCACAAAAATTTGCCATTTTATTTGCATTCTTCCCTTTTGCCTTTTTGGTTTGCCTTATGTCTTACTTGGTTGATTTGCTTGGTTGTTTGGCATAATTGTGTGTTTGCTGGAAATCATAAGGAAAACGTTTACGGATCCTCATCCACTTGCCAATCTATTTAAAATGTCCAATTATGTTGAACCAATTGCTAGTGAGTTGAGTGCACTAGATTATCTTTATGAAGTTTTACTTGAGATTCATGAATCTGAAAATTGTGACGAAGTAATAGAATAAGAAATTTATGAAGTGATTCATGATAGGCCCTTGAATGAGAAGCATGAATCCAATGGTGTTATAATAAATTCTATTAATGTCAATTATGCTAATGATATGCAAAACCCCAAGCTTGGTGATGCTAATTTTGATATGTCCTCTACTTATTGCAATGATCATGATTGGGGTGATTCTTCTTACGATCTTGAAAATTTATTTAAGCTTGATGATGATTATGTTTGCGATGATATTAAAAGTGGGTTTGGAAGAGTGTCAGCTTTAGGTAATAATGATCCCACTACTTTGGAGAATGATAAATCTTATGAAATTTTTGATAAAAGTGGGGTTGGAGAGGTCATGACTTTAGTTGATGTTAATCCCACTATCTTGAAAGATTATAAGACTTTTTTGCATGTGGATCATGAAGAGAAAATTTTATGTGATAGCTATATTGTTGAATTTGAGTATGATATTACATGTAATTATTATGAAAGAGGAAAATATGGTTGTAGAAATTTTTATGTTACTAAAGGACCTCTTGTCATGTTGAGAGTGCTATTGTTTATTTCTTCTTCCTTCCATATTCTAGATATTTCTTGTCTTGATAATCTAGTTGCCTACAAAATGCCTATGCATAGGAAGTATGTTAGACTTAAATTTGATTTTCATATGATTTATGATTCTCTCTTTGTTCTTCAACTATTATCTTTCTTGTGAGCATCATTGGAATCTCAAGTCTATCTTAATGGCTATAAAGAAAGAGCTTGTTGGGAGGCAACCCAACGAATAAAATAAATATTTGCTTTTCATTTTTTTGTTCTTCTGTAAATTAAACAATTATACCTCTGGTTTGACATGTTTTGTGGTTTAAATTAGTGTTTGTGCCAAGCAAAGCCTTTGGGATGATTTGGTTAATAGTTGATTTAATTGCGTTGGAAATCAGAAACTTTTTGCGCCAGTACCAGAATTGATGACGGCTACTGGAATGTGATAAATTCTTGAAATTTTTACATGTTATTAATATACAAATTTCTCATGTTGTAATAGTTTTTCAGAATTTTCAGAGTTACAGAAGTATGATAAAAAATCGTGTATTTATAGACTGTTCTGTTTTTGACTGATTCTATTTTCGTTGTGTTATGTGCTTGTTTTGGTTGATCTATGGTTTATTTTGAAGAGTTTTTGCCATGGAAAGGTTAGAATACAGTAGATATAATATGAATTTGTTTGCTACAATACTTAAAGTAAAGATTGGTTTTGTTATACTAATGGATCTCACGAGGTTTTCTTGAGTTTTGTGTGATTGAAGTTTTCAAGTTTTGGGTGAGACCACGATGGATGAAAGAATAAGGATTAGAAAAAGGCTAAGCTTGGGGATGCGTGAGGCACCACAAGATAATGTTCAAGAAGTATCAAGCAACTAAGCTTGGGAATGCCCCCGAGTGGCACCCCCTCTTTCTTCTATCGACCATCGGTATATTACTTGAGACTATATTTTTATTCATCACATATTATGAGTTTTGCTTGGAGCGTCTTGTATGCTATGAGTCTTTCCTTGTTTTGTTTGTTATTTTGTCACAATTATCCTTGTTGTACACACCCATTGGAGAGAGCCAAAACTATGCTATGTGTCGAATTCGGGGCTTCGCAGACCCTTGATAGATTCGAACATTGGGGTGCATGCGAAGAACTCAACTTCCCCTATCTGCCTCTCTTCGATATCACAGACTAGCTCAATGAACAGGAAAGAAATGGGGCAAGGCAATTTACCTAGGTCCGGGCCACCTCGCCGTGTAATACCCTACTCCTGCTTTGTGGTGGATTGCCACGAGGTGGGCTGATGATGAACTAGTACAGTGGTGGAATAACCTCGGGAGGTGTGTTCTTGCTTGTGTGGTGGCGAGGGTGGTTTGAATGATCCATCATCTGCTACGGTGGTGGCTAGGCTATATTTATAGTGGCCTTGGTCCACTTCCCAAAATGAGGGCGGGAAGGGATCCCACAACGACCAATTTCGAAGAAAGACAACTAGTACATCTTATCCTGATGAAAGGTGGTCTTCGCCTGCAAAGCTTCTGGTCGTGATGCTATGGTGGGCTAAATGATGACCTTCATCCTGTCGTCCTGGCGATCTTGGTCTTGTTGCATCGAAATGGAAACCTTTGGCTGATTCATCGGGACTCCACGCCTGCTCTTGCCTCTTTAGCACCAAAGAGGAAAACTGCTGCACTGCGCCCGCTGGCGCCCGCCTGGCCTTGGTCGTCATGGCTTGCATCATCTGAACCTCACGAGGTGAGGACTTGCACATAAATCTCCGCTCCTCAGGAGCCAGCCTAGAGAGGTTGCTCACTCCGGAGGCCTTGGCGTTGTCCACCTCGCGAGGCTTGGCCGCCCGCGAGGGTCTTGTATGTTGATGCTAAAGATGGGCCGTACTAGGCTGGTGATGCAGCCACGCTTTGGGCCGCAGGCAGACAAGTCTAGGTACCCTCATTCCCAGAACGCCGACAATAGCCCCCAGGCCCAAGGCATGCTCGGACTTGGCTTCGAGGCGAAGCCAAAGGGCAAGGGTGAAGCACCGTGGTCCCCAACCGCCTACGGACCTGGTCGACACATGGCGCTTGATGGGACGTGTGCGTCTCCGTTTCTCCATGCCGCCTCGGCAACCGTCCGACTTGACAAGAGCCTGCTACATGCAAAAAAGTTCACTATTACCGGCGACCGTGGAGGACGGTGGTTGGCCTCCCTCTTGTAATAAATAAGGAGGGGTAGAGCCACCTGCTCATCTCCATCTCTTTACTGCTTGCTCATTCTTCCTCCTTCTTGTCACGCCATCTTGCCAAAGTTTCCATGGTGCTGATAAGGAGGTTCTCCGCGGCGGAGAAGGGCAAGGATCCTCAGGAGGAGCCCGGGCCGCTCCGGCCGAAGAAAAGGCTCGGCCGCTCCCGCGACACCGGTGAGGGTCTAGAGGTGATGCGACCTTGGTATGAGTGGCCTCCATCTGGCTTCCCGATCCCCGTGTACGCTCGCACGCAGGGCTCTGGGCAGGAGGGCGACGGCCAACCCCGTGTGGGTCGGGATTGCGGAGAAAAGGCCATAGCCGGACGATTAGTTAGCTTGCGGACCCATGTCGAAGGCACGCCCCGCGAGTTCGTGGTGTGGGCGGCAATGTCGCCGCTCTCGTGGATCCGGCTCCCGAGGTTCTTCGCCGAGCTGATACCATCGAGGGGGCCCGCCGAGCTGTGGCTGCAACACCCCGGGTGCTGCAGCCAGGCTATTGAAGTGGAGGTTGAGGTCGTCCCCCGGGGCAACGTCTTCATGAGTCGAGGATGGGGCGTTATCGCTCGGGCCTACCGCATAGAAGGGGCCTCCGCCATCCACTTCGAATATGACAGAGCCTCCACACTTTTCTTCAAGGTTTTCGACGAGGACGACCGACGTCTGGGATGCTGGTCCGGAAGGGCCAATCTGCATGGCACGGCCATGAGCGCTGACCTTGCCCTTGTCCTTGCCGGCAGCTTCTCCATCAGCTGCAGCGACTCCTCGGAGTCCAGTGATTCTCCGGAGTCCAGCTACGATGACAACTACGAGCCATTGAGCTCTCACCGCGCTTGGAGTAGGGCAGCGGTGTCCGCCCGGCATCGTCGGTGACGCCCCGTGGCCAGGGTTCTCCCAAGTTCTCTTCTTTTGTTTTCCCTGCGCCGAATCATGACGAGCCTCGTGGGGGTGTGTAAGAAGTTGTAACACTTTTTCTTTAATGTCATCGCTCCTGGTTTAGCGTTGCGATTGTGTCTCTGGCTTGGGCTCAATGCTCCTTTTTGTTCTCGCGGTAGCTTGGTGCTCTACGCCGATAGGACCAGTCCCCACGCAGGCTTTAGCCATCGCTAGTATGCCAGGTCGTGATGCTGTGGTCAAGGCCAGGAGGTGAGCGACCCGAGGTCCGGTAAGAGCGTCTTAGACGCGATGCCCAGGAGGTCCCCTTTAGCATGGAAGCAGCTCCCTGAAGGCCGAAAAGGAAAACGGCATTGCCCGAGCCACATCGCAAAAGAAAAAATACTGGGTCATGAGGTTCAAGCCGACGCGCAGGGGGTGACTTATCTTGTTATGATTTCCTTGCACGACTCCTGACTGTGTCCTGGTGATAGCGCTCCTAGGCCGGCCTTGCGCCGGTCTCCCCCCCTCAACTCAAATAGGTGATCTACGTCCTCGGGTCCCGGCCCTCGAGCGAGGCTCAGTCGCTGCTGGTTTGCCAGGTCGCGATGCTGTGGTCAAGGCCAGGGGGTAAGGGGTCAAGAGCCAGTAGGAGCCCCTGAGGCGCGATGCTCTCGATCCCCCCTTTAACGTGCAAGTGGATCAAGCCAAGGGAAGTGGCCGTCGGGGCGGCTCCTAATCCGGCTCTGGAGGTTCCTGTGAACTAATCTGAGAAAGAGGTCATAGCACGTAGCCGCACTTGCTGTGCAGACATTGATCTCTCCGCAAGAATGTGAAGGCACTGAGGACCCGATGAGGTGACGTGCGCAGGGCTGGCCGCGAGTCAGAGCTCGGCCTCTCACGTTTATCGGCATTGCAGGGACGGACCCGAGCACAGGTGCCGTGCCAATAGTTCCTTGGCCGGAATGAGCAACCGACAGGTTAGTAACGCGCGGAAGCCGCGAAGGGCCACGGGGCGCCAGACAGACATGTGATAATCATAATGAAACTCATGGAAAGGGTAAGGCAAGTTCTGAAAGATGCAAAAACAATACATGCCGTAGGGACGGACCCACACGGATTGGGGATAATGCAGCCCGAGGGGCGGCCCCAACTAAACAAACCAAAAAGTGTCACCTCGCACCATTGTTGAAGAAGTGTTGGGGTAGCTGAAGACGCGTACTGCAGAAGTCGCTCCTCATGAGTCACCCTGGCCCTGAACCTCATGAGGCTTTGGGGGCCTGGGGGGGCTCGCGGGGATCCAACGCCACCTCTGATGGGATTGCCTGCTGCCTGGGCTTGTGCGCCGCCAAGGCGCTCTGCATGTGCTGCTGGTGCGAGGCAGCGCTGTTCAGCAGGCTAAAAGGCATGCGAACATAGCTGTGAGGGGGACCCTCGCACCGGCCCACGTGGGATGGCTAGTAGAGCTCCTGAGACACAGCTCTATCGAGCCATGGGATGTTTACCCAGATGCACAGCCCCCCGCCCTCATCGGTAGAGGGAGCGGCGCTTGGCGGTGCGGGGCGACACTCGCCTCACATGGCCCTCGCCTCCTGAAGATCCTTGATCGCCTTGGTGAGGAACACCTGAGCGCCTAGCAGCTCGCACCTTGCGCTCTTCTCGCGGAAGCGCACGCTGAACCACGCCACCACACGGTGCCCGAGCTCCCCCCTCTTGACGTTGGCCATGTCAGAGCCCCTCCAGAGGAGAGCCCCCGAGCCTAGCCTGAGAGGGGCGCCGGGCGCACCTTCCTATGCGAGAGGTGAAGGTACCCCATAAGTGGGCGCATGTCCTGAAGCACGACCGTCAGGCATCCCGTCCTCCTGAGGCCCCAGGCTGAGCAACTACTTCTTCGTCTCGGGGATAGCCTCGGGAGGGTAGGTGATGCCCCCGTCATCTGGGTTCTCGACCGCTGCATCTTGGTAGGCGCGCTTGAGGGAGCACACCGTATCGTTTTCGTCGCAGGCGACCGTGATGGTGCCTCAGCTTCCTGGTATCTTGAGGACATTGTAGCCATGGTGTGTTGCAGCCATGAACTTGGCCAGGGATGGGTACCCAAGGATGGCTTTGTACGGGAGGCGAATGTGGGCGACGTCAAAGTCAATGAGCTCTGTGCAGTAGTTGTCGTGCTTGCCAAAGGTAACAAGAAGGCGAATCTGCCCTACTGGGGGTGGTGGAGCCGTCGGTCACTCCTGAGAAGGACCTGGTAGGCTGAAGCTGGTCGTATGGCACCTGAAGCCTGTCAAAGGTCTCGAGGGAGAGGACATTGAGTCCCGCACAACCATCAATGAGTGTCTTGGTGACGAGCACATTGCTGTTGTTAGGCGAGCAGAGCATTGGGAGGGTGGCGGCTGCGGCCGCGCACTTGAGCTGATCAGTTGAGTCAAAGGTGATAGCATACTTGGACCATCTGAGGGGACGCGTTGCCTCAATCTTGGGGAGGGCCGCGTTCACTTCACTGGCGAATTGCTTGAAGATGTGATGGGATGCAGGTGTCTGAGCGCCGCCCAGGATGCAAGCGATGGCACGAGGCTCTTGAAAGCCCCCAGCCCCATCATCTTGGTGGTGGTCGTCATTCCTTCTTTGTGGTGGTGGCAGCGAAAGAAGGCCAGCGTTGCCCTCCAGGGGCCCTACCGAGGCTGGCCCTGCCAGTAGTCCTCGCGAGGCTGATCATGCCAGCCTTGGCAGGGGTCGCGGTTCTCCAAGTGTCCTCCACCACGGCCACCTCCACGGCCGTAGCCTCGGTTGCCACGTTCGGGGCGACGATCGAGGCGCTCGTCGCAGAGGGCCCTGAGCTCCTAGTAGTCATTGGTGTTGTGGTTGTGCACGCTGTGGAAGACGCAGAACGGGCGGCTGGCCCTTGGAGGACTCGGCGTGGTCGCAACCACACTTCATCTCAGGCTCAGCCGCGAGCACAGTTGGTCCCTTGCACTTCACATCCTTGGTCTTGGCCTTCTTGTCATCTGGATTGGTCTCGGGGAGCTCAATGAGCAAGAGGCGACCCTCTTCTACCCTTGCGCACTTGGTTGCCATGTTGAACATCTCCAGAGCTGAGCACAGGTCCTCATGGATAGAAGGCTCCTCCTTCATCCCGATGTCTGGTACGCCATCGGTGAACACTGAGATGATGGCCCTGTTTGACATCTTGGGAATCTTGATGCGAACATTGGTGAAACGCTGGATGTACTTGTGCAGGGTCTCCCCTGGCTGCTGCTTGATATGCTGCAGGTCGCTGCTACCTCGTGAGTTTGCGTTGTATTCACTCAAAGAGGAAAGGGAGATGCAGCACAGTAGTGTAAGTATTTCCCTCAGTTTTTGAGAACCAAGGTATCAATCCAGTAGGCGACCACGCGCGAGTCCCTCGCACCTGCACAAACAAATAAGAACTTCGCAGCCAACGCGATAAGGGGTTGTCAATCCCTTTACGGTCACTTACGAGAGTGAGATCTGATAGAGATGATAATTATATTTTTGGTATTTTTGGTTTAATAAAACAGCAAATAAAAGCAAGAAAAGTAAAGTAGATGTAGATTGATATGATGAGAATAGACCCGGGGGCCATAGTTTTGTCTAGTGTCTTCTCTCATGATAGCGGTATTCTACGGCGGGTAAACAAATTACTGTCGAGCAATTGATAGAAAAGCGAATAATTATGAGACTATCTAGGCATGATCATTGTATATAGGCATCATGTCCGAGACAAGTAGACCGACTCCTGCCTACATCTACTACTATTACTCCACACATCGACCTCTATCCAGCATGCATCTAGTGTATTGAGTTCATACGAACAGAGTAACGCCTTAAGCAAGATGACATGATGTAGAGGGATAAACTCAAGCAATATGATGAACACCCCATATTTTTATCCTCGATGGCAACAATACAATACGTGCCTTGCTGCCCCTACTATCACTGGGAAAGGACACCGCAAGATTGAACCCAAAGCCAAGCACTTCTCCCATTCAAGAACTATAGATCTAGTAGGCCAAACCAAACCAATAATTCGAAGAGACTTGCAAGGATATTATGAGCACACATAAAAATTTCAGAGAAGAACCAAATATCTTTCATAGATAACCTTGATCATAAACTCACAATTCATCGGATCTCGACAAACACACCGCAAAAAGAGATTACATCGAATAGATCTCCTCGAAGACCGAGGAGAACTTTGTATTGAGATCCAGAGAGAGAGAAGAAGCCATCTAGATACTAGCTATGGACCCGAAGGTCTATGGTAAAGTACTCACAACTCACGGTGAGGGCGATGATGATGATGATGATGAAGGCCTCCGTAATGGATCCCCCTCCCGGAACAGGCTCCAAGATGGGATCTCCACGGGACAGAAGCTACAGCGGTGGAATTAGGGTTTTCTCTCCACGTATGGAGTTTCTGGGGTACGTAGGTATATATAGGAAGAAGGAGGGCATCGGGGGCCGTGTGAGCCAGCCTCGAGGCAGGGGGCGCGCCCTGGGAAGGGGGGCGCGCCCCCCACCCTCGAGGGCTAGCCCTTCGTCCCCTGACTTGGTCTCGAAGATTCCCGAGCATGATTTCCTCCAAAAATATCTCTCGCGAATGTTTCATTCCGTTTGGACTCCGTTTGATATTCCTTTTCTGCAAAACCCTGAAATAGGCAAAAAAAAACAGCAATCTAGACTGGGCCTTTGGGTTAGTAGGTTAGTCCCAAAAATGATATAAAAGTGAATGATAAAGCCCATTAAACATCCAAGACTTCATAAATAATAGCATGGAACAATAAAAAATTATAGATACGTTGGAGACGTATCAAGCATCCCCAAGCTTAATTCCTGCTCGTCCTGGAGTAGGTAAATGATAAAGAAAGAATTTTTGATGTGGAATGCTAACCAATATAGTTATTCAATGTAATTCTCTTAATTGTGGCATGAATGTTCAGATCTGAAGGTTTCAAGATAAAAGTCTATATTGACATAAGAAATAACAGTACTTCAAGCAATACTAACAAAGTAATCATGTCTTCTCAAAATACTATGGCTAAAGGAAGTTATCCCTACAAAATCATATGGTCTGGCTATGCTCCCTCTTCATCACACAAAATATTCATATCATGCACAACCCCGATTTCAGCCAAGCACTTGTTTTCATACTCTATTCTTTTCAAACCTTTAAACTTTCACACAATACATGAGCATGAGCCATGGATATAGCACTATGGGTGGAATAGAGGTGGTTGTAGAGAAGACAAAAAAGAGGAAGATAGTCTCACATCGACTAGGCATATCAACGGGCTATGGAGATGCCCATCAATAGATATCAATGTGAGTGAGTAGGGATTGCCATGCAACGGATGCACTAGAGCTAAATCTTTACCTACTAATAAAGCAGTTAATGCTTCTGGTCGTCCGTCGTCATGGAGTTTTGCAGAAAAAAACCTAAGTTTACATGAAATCAACCCGCAGTCCCTCTTTTAGTGGCCCTCTGAGAAAACGTTTTACTTTTATAAAAAAGACCCTAGAGTCATTTGATTTTGGTCCGCTATCCTCCCCTTCGTCTTATCCATTATGTCCTATGCCGGCGGCTTCGCCCATTTCATCGGGCGCCAGCGGCCATCGTGCCTCGCATGGGAGGATGGAGGACGTTCGCTGGGGCGTGTGCTGTGGAGACGGCGTGGCAAGGCAGGGCAGTGGCGTCGATTGTCCGGCCGTCGTGCCTCGCGCGGGAAGATGGATGACGCTCACCGAGGAATGTGGCAGAGACGGCTTCTACCGCGCGTTGAGGTGGAGCAGTGGCGTTGGTTGTCGGCCAACCTGAGGAGGCAGAGGCGGCCAAGGCAATGAGGCACCGGCGTCAGCCTGAGCAAAGGCCGCCCGAGCGCCCGAGCCCAGGAATGGGGCGAGGCGCCGTGGCGGGCAAGGAAAGCACGACGGACAGGGCGTCGCCGAAGGTGGCCTTGGCCGACATGGGGCGAGCTTGCGGGCACGCTTGCGGTAGGCGAGCCTGCCCGCAAGTCCTCCCGCTGCTTGGGCAACAGATTAAGCCAGGGAAGGGGACGAATAAACAATAAAAATTCTTGGCAGACATGAGAATCAGAGGCGAAAAAGAATTAGCCCAGTATGATGGGAAGACAACCAAGGGTCAAATCGATACATAATTGAATGATAGGCACTTGAGTGTTGGAGATCTTGCCGGGAGTCCTCGAGGAGGAGGGTGGTTCCGGGCGTGACGGGGACAGGATCTGGCGACGGTGCTCCAGATATCCTCTTGGTCTGGAACAGGGCGCTGACGACTTGACTAGCAGGCTCACATCAACTTGACTACTGAGGGGACGGGGAGCCGGCGGCGAAGCTCCGGTTCACATGACTTGACTAGGGAGGGCACGGGGAGCCGGCGACGAAGCTCCGGTGGAACGGCGCTCGCCGGGCAGCCGCCTCACAGCGCGGCGAATCAAGCTGGCTGTGGCGCTGAAGCGCAATAGCTGCATGCTCGGTTTGCCGGGGCTCTGGGCATATGAGGATGATAATGGAGCGAGAGAAGTTAATGGATGCAGATGCATCTTGGTGGACAGACGAGTGGATAAGCAAGCTTTAAAGTGGTGGAGGTATACACGTGATGACCTGGTGGGGTTATACGCACCGGCCGCTCGACCACCATCGTTGTTTTGTTTTTAACAACAGACGGCTGTACACGGGAGTATGGAAGTAGCAGCATAAAGTACTTTTTTTGCGTTTGGGCCAAGTCTTAATAGTGCAAAAATAACATTGAAAATGGAATATAATCTTTCAAATCAAACAATCATTGATAAAACATAACATAATAAAAATCATAAGATTTTTAAATCTTTTGATAATAATTTTATAAAATAATTTAAATGAATTATTAAACTCTTGAAGAGTATGTAAGGGCATCTCAAATACTGACCCTAATGCGCCTGCAACTGTCCGAATTGCCTATCCGGCGGTGTTTTGCCATCCAATATGGGCATGTATTGGGCCGCCGATCGGTCTAGGCCTACTTTTTACCGCAAAACAAAAACAAACTCGGGGGAGGGACTTTGCGGGCTTCCAAACCGCTGCCAAGCCCCGGTCTGACTACCCTGGCCCACATAAAGTCCACTCCCTTCCCACCCGAAGCTTTCAATGCCGCTCCAGAGCACCGGTGCCGCATGCATGCTGGCTCAGAGCGATGTGACCCCTCATTGAAGCTTCGGAATTGAAGCGCCACATCGCTGCGTGGTTTCTCAGTGCACGTGACTCCTTCGCGTTCAAATGACAGTAAGTTGCCGCCTCCTACATTAGGAACCTACTCCGGCGTCACCCGTCCGTTCATCTACCGCGCACCATTAACCACCCCGCCGCTTGCCTTGCCAATCCACCGGCTATCTAAATTCGAGCCCCGGCCATAGCTGCATTGTAGGATCGAAAGTAGATCTAGAGGGGGGTGATTAGACTACTTGACAATATAAAAAATCTGCCTTTAGATCATGCAATGTTTTTGGCAGTTTCACAATTAAGATCAATTCAAGTATCACCCTACACATGCAATTCTAGAGTAATAGCAGCGGAAAGTAAATTGCACATGTAAAAGAGAGGTGGAGAAGATCAAACGCAGTTTGGTGACACGAAGATTTTTGTCGTGGTTCCGATAGGTGGTGCTATCGTACATCCACGTTGATGGAGACTTCAACCCACGGAGGGTAACGGCTGCGCGAGTCCACGGAGGGCTCCACCCACGAAGGGTCCACGAAGAAGCAACCTTGTCTATTCCATCACGGCCTACGCCCACGGAGGACTAGCCTTACTCGGGGTAGATCTTCACGAAGTAGGCGATCTCCTTGCCCTTACAAACTTCTTGGTTCAACTCCACATCTCAAAGACGGAGGCTCCCAAGCGACACCTAACCAATCTAGGAGGCACCACCCTCCAAAAGGTAATAGACGGTGTTGATGATGATGAACTCCTTGCTCTTGTGCTTCAGATGATAGTCTCCCCAACACTCAACTCTCCTCACTGATATGGCTGTGGTGGAAGAAAGGTTTGAGTGGAAAGCAACTTGGGAAGGCTAGAAATCAAGTTTCATATGGTAGGAATGGAATGGCTTGATCTCAACACAAGGGTAGGTGGTTCACTTCTCAGAAAGTGTATGGTAGGAATGGTAGACTTTCTGATGGCTCTCTCCACAAATGAAGAGGGGGTGGAGGGGTATATATAGCCTCCACACAAAATCCAACCGTTACACACACATTTGACCAATCTCGGTGAGACCGAAGTTAAAACTCGGTCAGACCGAAAGTTCAAATATAGTGAACGTTGGGATTTTCGGTGGGACCGAAAATACCATCTCGGTGTGTCCGAAGTGAGTCAAAGGTTGGAGCTTGCCATCTCGGTGGGACCGAAAGTAACAACTCGGATATTCCGAAGTGATGTCAATTGGTTACAGAAGGTTGGCAGTCCATTTTCGGTGAGACCGAAACTCAAAATCGGATGGACCGAGAAATTAGGGTTTGGAAGAATAACTGAGGTGGTTCATCTTGGTGGGACTGAGTTTGCAGAATCGGTTTGTCCAAGATTACTTATGAGTGTGTTAAGTAGTGAAGAGTGCTGATAGTTGAGGGAGCTAGATCACCAAGCACTTGAGCAACCAGATCATTAACACAACCTCATCCCCTTTTAATAGTATTGGCTTTTCCTATGGACTCAATGTGATCTTTGATCACTAAACCAAAAATAGAGTCTTGAGCTTTTGCCAATGCTTGTCTTAGCATTTTGAGGGGTCCACTTCTTCAGACATTTCCATACCCATATCATCGAACTTTTCTGAAATGATTCTCAAGTAAATATTAGTTCAATGATATATATGTTGTTATTAATTACCAAAACCACCCGAGGATTAGTTGCACTTTCAATCTCCCCCTTTTTGGTAATTGATGACAACATATAGATCAAAGCTTCGACAAAGGATATAATCAGAGAATAATATCGTCGCTTTGAGAAGTATGTGATAAACAAGAGCTCCCCCTAAATTTGTGCATTATTTAAAATTTGCGTTTGAATGCAAATGCACAATCGATTAGGATTATGGGTCACTCTTCCATGTCACATACATCTTGGTGGAGCGCACAAAATGATAAGAATGAATAACATGCACTCAATCACCAAGACAAGAGTAAATAGCCATACAATAAGGAATAGCATAGGATAAGCATTAAGCACACATTAAAGCATAGTATGACTAAGCACTCATAAAGATAGCATCAAACGTAGTAGCAAGCACACTTAAAGTTTCAGGAACCAAAAGAAACCAATGTATCTCAAAGAAAACCGGCAAAAGAACGAAAGACGAAAGAGCACTCTCTCTCTCGAAGCCCTATGATCTATAACAATTTCTCCCCCTTTGGCAACAAGTTACCAAAAAGTTCGAAAAGGTATAGAGCTAAGCGTCACTGCGGGCTCTGCTGGCGGCTCCCGTCTGGGTAGATGTCGGTGTAGAGATAGCTGCATCGGCGAAGACTTCTGCTGAAGTCTGCGGTGGAGGAGTGGATGCTGGAGCTGGAGCAACTGCTGGAGCTGTAGCTGGTGCTGAAGTGGTAGCCCTGGAGTCTGTCACTGGGATAGCTGCAGATCTGGATCCTCTAGGAACCTGAGCAGTCTGGCGATGAGAGTCCTGGACTAGATCATCCTGCATAAGCTCTGCTCTCTCCTGCCTTGTCTCCTCCATGTCTGCCTCAAGCTTGTTGACAGACACCTGAATCTCAGTCAGCTTCACGTCCAGAGCGTGGATCTTGTCCTCAACAGTCCTCTCTAGGCTCTCCTGAGATTGCTCAATGCTGGCCAGGCGTTGTTCCATCCTTTGGGTAGCTTCAAGAATTTGTTCTCCAAAGCTCTTTGGCTTAGCTGCTGCTGCTGCTGCCTTTTTGTCAGCTTTAGCCTTCTTCGCAGCTTCGATTTTGGCTTGTCCTTCAACTGAGGTAGGATCCTCTTCATCCATCACAACTACGTTGTCCTCATGCTCTGGCTGCAGTGGCAAGTGCTTCCTATCCAACATGAATTTGCCCGTGCCAAACTTGGCGTTGATGAGCATCTGAATCTGCGAAGCAAACCCACACGACCTCTTCTGGTCAGCTGCAGTCCTCTTAATGGTCTCTACCATCAAGTCCATCACCTTGAAAGGTGCCTTCTCATCGAGAATGTGCAGCATGTTGATAGAATAGCCTTGAATCATGCGGTGGTCTCCAGACTTAGGCATCAATGTATGCCTCAGAATAGTGTTAGTGGTGGTCAGACCTGCCTGGAGATAGTACACTGAGCCAAGCTTCCATCCTTCCAAATCAGCAGCCGGGATCTCCTTGTACATGTTCTTCATGGAATCATGACTCTTCTTAGGAATCCCATAGACATCAATGTCGTCCTCTCTCTGCACTGGAGCGTTCAGAAGTTCTGCCCATTCTTCAACAGTCGAAGAAAACCTTTGACCTTCAGTCATCCAGGTGATCTTGCCATCAGGATAGAAGTGGGCTGTGGCGTAGAACTGCATGATCATCTCGTCATTCCAAGCTGTCAGCTCTTGACCCACAAAATCAGCAACTCCACATGCAGTAAAGCTCTCATGCACATGGGGAAAGAAGTCCCGGTGCTCTTCACTGTCAATATACTTCCAGTCAACATACCTGGTGTCAGCAACAATGGGCTTCTTATCCATCAGCACGGTCTCATAGAAATCCTGCTGCTCTCTGGTGTGGAATCTGGGGTCCACAGCAGTCCTTCTCCTTACAGCATATGGATCAGACTGTCTCCATCGCCTGAGACCTTTGTCCTTCCTTGCCTTCATGTCCTCAGCTTGAGGATGAGCATCATTGTGGAGTGGCAACTTGGGACGGAGCTTAAGCAACACATGCTCTTCATCTGATTCAGACGGTGGCATCTCACCTTTGTTCTTCTCAGAAGCTGGAATGCTTCTGGTTGTTCTCTTGGGCTTGGCTGGAGCTGCCTTGGCTTGAGCAGGCTTCTTGGGTTTAGAGGAGGCTTGAGCCCGAATAGCATCACCCATGAACTTAGCTTTCTGAGGAGGAGGCTGGGGTGCATCTTCTTCTTCTTCTTCTGCAGCATCAACTTGAGGTTCAGCATATACTACCCTCTTCCTTTTGGAAGTCTTCTTCACCTTGCTTGGAGCAGGCTCTTCCAAGTTGAGCTTCTTTGCAACTGCTGACTGCTTTACTTTGCTTGTGCCTTTCCTTGACTGCTGCCCTTGGTGCTCTTTGGCAACCACATTCCTCTTTGGCTTGGATGTAACTTCCTCAGCAACAAAGTCAGAGTCCTCATCATCAGAAGTTCTCTTCTTCCTGGTTCTGGTGGCTGCAGGAGGCAAACCACTAGGGGTGCTCCTCTCACCATCATCACTGGAGCTGCTAGCAGGACTTGTATCTGCCTCTGGAATTTCAGCAAACGGTGATTCAGACCTGTTCTGGCTGTCACTGACATCTGACATGGCTGAAAAACCTGTGAAAAGATAAGGTATAGGCAGAGTAGAAGAGTTATCACAACTGCAAAGGTTTTTGCAAAAAAAATGAGTTCAAAACTTAGTTTTGAGTTTTCACAGAATGTATTTCGGTCAAACCGATTTCAACTTTCGGTGAAACCGAAGTGTTCAACAGAAACCTACACACCACTTTCGGTCAGACCGAAATGGGTTTCGGTCCTACCGATAACTTAGGGTTTCACTGAAACTACGTTTCGATCATTCCGATTGGCACAACTCGGTTAAACCGAATGATGCAGTGCAATGGCCAGAGGCCAAATCGGTCATTCCGAGTTTCAAAATCGGCTTCACCGAGATGCATTTCGTGGAAACCTAAACCTAAGAATTTCGCTCGAAACTAGAGGATCTGAACTAATGTATAGGGAATATCTCAAACGTGGATTGAATCATGGCAAGCCTATCGTGCAAGAATCGGATGGGGAGCACGAAAGGGATCGGGATACACCCTAACTTGGTGGAATCCCTCTACGGCGGCAACGGTGGAGATGATTACCGTTGACGGCGGCGGAGACCTGCGGCGAGGGCGCACAGGCGACGACGGCGACGATCCGTAGACCAGGGCGACGGCAGCAGGGGTCTTGGGGGCGAACGGTTTGAAGAATTAAATCGCGCGCAGCCCTCAGGTATATATAACCCCGTGCTGTCGGTGGGACCGAGTTGAAAAACTCGGTGTCACCGAGATGTATAACTGCTGTGCAGTTACGCATATCGGTCAGACCGAGATTTTGAACTCGGTTTCACCGAGATGAAACCTAGATCAGTCTAAGCGTTTCGGTTGGACCGAGATTGAGAAGCCGGTCAGACCGAAATGGACTTAGAGGGTTTTGGAAGTCAGCCTTAGACGAATCGGTGGCTCCGAGTGCTCCTCACTCGGACTGTCCGAAAAAGACTTGTTCAAAGTTGTGATATGAGCATGAATAGAATTTGAGACAAGAAAGCATAGATAGCTAGAGAAGGTGCTTAGGCATTCTTGTCCATCCATTTGGCCAGAAAAATCAAAACAATCAAAACAACAAATGGATGTCCTTGAATGGATAAAATCATGCATTCAACATGCTCACACAATAAGATAGCAACTCAACTATGTGTCAAACATGCACAACCAACACTCTAGCTACTAGCACACAATTTGTCGATGACTAGGTCATCTATATATGAGTATATTGACTTAGGAGCCAAATGAGAACATTTGATCATAGGTCATACTCATCGTTTAAGCACAAGTGGGGTTACCACTTTTACATAAAGCATTTATGTGTTCACATCATTTGGAGATGCTTTAGCTCAATTTTTAGAGCAAAGCTCCCCCTAGATGTGAGAACCCCTTTCGAAGGGTCAAACTAACCTTGGGTTGTCGTAGAAGACTTCATGTAGATGTTGAAGATGTGGATGCTCAATGTTGATGCAGATCATCAAGAGTTGGGAGCAATCCTTTGGATTAGGGCACTTTCAATACCTACATGGGTTAGTCCCACAAGGAACAAACAAGAATATCCATAGACATAGAGTGAAGTACACAGAAGATGATGTCCATGAAAGCAATGATTACCTTGTCCCTTGACTTACCAACAAGAGGGTTTGTGACTCCATGAACTAGTGCATGATGTGGAAGTTGATTGCACAAGTTCTTGCCAAAATGAATATGAGTGAAGTTTGTTGGCGGAGTCACCCTCAAGAACCTACTAGTTCTTCTTCTTTGGGATCCACATCATCTTGATGGGAATCCTTGGTGTTGTAGTTGAGCTTGACGAAGTAGAACTTGATGTGTCCTTGGGAACCCACTTGACCATGACTTGAGGTGCTTCAAAGAATGCATCAATCTCCTCTTGAAGCTTGTCCTTGGCCTTTAGCTTGTGGTCTTGTGGTGGAAGGTCATCTTGAGCTTGTTCCACATTGGAAGAAGTAGGATCATACTTCTCCTTTTGTGAAACAAACTGTGGAGTAGGGTATTGACCTTCTTCCCACTCAACACCTTCGGCATTGAACTTTCGCTCAAAACCAATCCCTTGATTCTTCCGGTGTCTTCCTTGTTTGCGAACAATCTCCTCAAAGTTCTTGCTTCCGGCAATACTCTTGTAGACACCTTTCTCTATGATTTCCTTCAATAAGCTATTTTCTTGCTCAAGTGTAACTTGGCTTGAAACATTGTTAGTGGAATCAAGAGAACTACTAGAAGTAACAACATTTGATTTAACATTGTCATTGTTACTACTAGAGGAAGAATTTTTCTTATGTTTGTCATGCTTAGTCTTAATAGGTGGCAAGAAATTAGACAAGAGAAGTCGTTTGGCAAGATATGAAGAACTCTTCTTTCGAAGATCGTCATTGATCGCTTTTAGAAACTCATGTTCTTGCTCTAGAGTGAGCTTCTCGAAGCGTAGCTTCTCATGAGATCTTAGGAGCTCTCTATGATCTTCTTGAGTTGTTTCATGAGCTAACTTAAGAGTGTTTAGTTCTTTAGTTAGACGCTCAATCTCCTTCATAGCATTGTCATTCGACTCTTCTCGACTATAAAGACTACTAGCATTTTCATCATTACTAAGCTCATTAGATTTATCATGCAAGAGCTCATCTTCACCAAGCAAGTCATCCTCATCACTATCAAAGTCAATGAATTCAGGGTGTGTTACCTTGGGGCCTTTAGCCATGAAGCATCTTCCAATTCCCTCATTTGGTGAATCAAATAAGTCGTAGGAGTTGGAGTTGGAGGATACGAGTGCAAGTCCGGCAACACCTTCATCTTGACTATAGTCGGAGTCGGAGTGATAGCTTCCATCGGATTGATTGTCAGAGTCGGAGCCGGAGACCCATTCACCTACATGAGCTTGATGTCTTCTTCTTGTGTAGCTCCTTGATGACTTGTCTTTCCTCTCCGAATCCTTGCTTCTCCGAGAGGGTCTTCGTTCATAACGATCATCTCTGCTCCTTCTCTCTCTCCGAGGTGACTCATCTCTTGCTCTTCTTCTTGGAGATTCTTCTCTTCTCTTGTGGGGAGCCGTACACTCATTTGAGAAGTGTCCGGGTCTTCCACAGTTGTAGCAGTTTCGATCACGACTAGAAGATCTCTTTTCATCATATGATCTAGACTTTGAGCTTCTTTCTTTGCCTCTATTCTTGTAGAACTTGTTGAAGTTCTTGACCATTAGGCTTATCTCTTCATTGGAAATTAGCTTTTCACTTGAGGTAGTAGGAGCATCACTTGTAGCTTTGTAAGCACCGCTTGACTTGTTGTGAAGCTCTTCCTTATCCTTAAGTGTCATTTCATGAGCAACAATTCTTCCAATGACTTCAGTTGGCTTGAGGGTCTTGTAGTTTGGCATCATTTGGATCAAAGTGCACACGGTGTCATATTTTCCATCCAAAGCTCTGAGAATCTTCTTAATGATGAATCGGTCGGTCATTTCTTCGCTTCCTAAGCCGGCAATCTCATTTGTGATGAGAGCAAGCCTAGAGTACATTTCAGCGACTCCTTCACCATCCTTCATCTTGAACTTGTCAAGTTGACCTTGAAGAATATCTAGCTTTGATTCCTTCACATATTCAGTACCTTCGTGCATTTCAACCAAAGTATCCCAAATCTCTTTAGCATTCTCAAGACGGCTGATTTTGTTGAACTCCTCGGGACACAAAGCATTGAAGAGAATGTCACAGGCTTGAGCATTGTTTTGCAACATCCGCAACTCTTCTGGTGTAGCTTCGCGATCCGGAACTTTTCCTTCTTCAAAGAAATCACCTTGCATACCAACACAAATAATGCCCCATGCGGCTGGGTTATGACCAAGAATATGCATTTTCATTTTATGCTTCCAACTAGCAAAATTTGTACCATCAAAGTAAGGACCTCTACGATAATTACCCTCACTAGACGCCATACTCTCCTAGGTTGTGAAACCAAGCTTATGGAGTCCAATGCAATGGAAACCAAAACAATGGAGACCAAAGCTCTGATACCACTTGTAGGATCGAAAGTAGATCTAGAGGGGGGGTGATTAGACTACTTCACAATATAAAAAATCTGCCTTTAGATCATGCAATGTTTTTGGCAGTTTCACAATTAAGATCAATTCAAGTACCACCCTACACATGCAATTCTAGAGTAATAGCAGCGGAAAGTAAATTGCACATGTAAAAGAGAGGTGGAGAAGATCAAACGCAGTTTGGTGACACGAAGATTTTTGTCGTGGTTCCGATAGGTGGTGCTATCGTACATCCATGTTGATGGAGACTTCAACCCACGGAGGGTAACGGCTGCGCGAGTCCACGGAGGGCTCCACCCACGAAGGGTCCACGAAGAAGCAACCTTGTCTATTCCATCACGGCCTACGCCCATGGAGGACTAGCCTTACTCGGGGTAGATCTTCACGAAGTAGGCGATCTCCTTGCCCTTACAAACTTCTTGGTTCAACTCCACATCTCAAAGACGGAGGCTCCCAAGCGACACCTAACCAATCTAGGAGGCACCACCCTCCAAAAGGTAATAGACGGTGTTGATGATGATGAACTCCTTGCTCTTGTGCTTCAGATGATAGTCTCCCCAACACTCAACTCTCCTCACTGATATGGCTGTGGTGGAAGAAAGGTTTGAGTGGAAAGCAACTTGGGAAGGCTAGAAATCAAGTTTCATATGGTAGGAATGGAATGGCTTGATCTCAACACAAGGGTAGGTGGTTCAC
This sequence comes from Secale cereale, assembly GCA_902687465.1. Taxonomy (NCBI): domain Eukaryota; kingdom Viridiplantae; phylum Streptophyta; class Magnoliopsida; order Poales; family Poaceae; genus Secale; species Secale cereale. The sequence goes on from LR738714.1 coordinate 579,370,230, forward strand.
TTCTCAGAAAGTGTATGGTAGGAATGGTAGACTTTCTGATGGCTCTCTCCACGAATGAAGAGGGGGTGGAGGGGTATATATAGCCTCCACACAAAATCCAACTGTTACACACACATTTGACCAATCTCGGTGAGACCGAAGTTAAAACTCGGTCAGACCGAAAGTTCAAATATAGTGAACGTTGGGATTTTCGGTGGGACCGAAAATACCATCTCGGTGTGTCCGAAGTGAGTCAAAGGTTGGAGCTTGCCATCTCGGTGGGACCGAAAGTAACAACTCGGATATTCCGAAGTGATGTCAATTGGTTACAGAAGGTTGGCAGTCCATTTTCGGTGAGACCGAAACTCAAAATCGGATGGACCGAGAAATTAGGGTTTGGAAGAATAACTGAGGTGGTTCATCTCGGTGGGACTGAGTTTGCAGAATCGGTTTGTCCGAGATTACTTATGAGTGTGTTAAGTAGTGAAGAGTGCTGATAGTTGAGGGAGCTAGATCACCAAGCACTTGAGCAACCAGATCATTAACACAACCTCATCCCCTTTTAATAGTATTGGCTTTTCCTATGGACTCAATGTGATCTTTGATCACTAAACCAAAAATAGAGTCTTGAGCTTTTGCCAATGATTGTCTTAGCATTTTGAGGGGTCCACTTCTTCAGACATTTCCATACCCATATCATCGAACTTTTCTGAAATGATTCTCAAGTAAATATTAGTTCAATGATATATATGTTGTTATTAATTACCAAAACCACCCGAGGATTAGTTGCACTTTCATGCATCCATCCCTCCACTCCCTTTCTTCTCTCCGCACCATGCCTGCCATGGGCTCCTCGAGATCCAAAGCCATTTGTGACAGCTTCTCGTCCGAGAAGAAGACAGAGATCGCTGTCATTGCTGTCGGCTGATAGATGAAGGCCGGCATTGCGGATGTCCCAATGAAGGATGTTACGAACGACGAGCCGACACCACCCCCTCGCTGGTCCATGTCGTCATCACCATGCGCGAGTCATGTGCTTAGTACACCAAAATGGTGTTGGCTGAGTAGGCGGCCTTGTTCCGGCAGGCGCAAGCTGACCCGGATTACAATCTTCGCCTCCACGACGAGCTCCGACTAGGTGTGGAGCAAATGGCCGCCGGCACCATGATCGCGCCAGACATGAACCATGTCGAGTAGGAGGCACTGGTCGACTCCTATCAGCTTCACTTCCCAAGGCTCATGGCTGGCCGGAAATGGGAGAACAGGCACCGACGGTCATGTAGACTAGGTTTAGAGTACAATTCAGTTCAAATATGTCGAAATGTAATTAGTTTGCTCTGGTCTAGATGAAAAGCATCTGGTTTTATTTAAAAATTATTCAAGTATGAATGAATATTGTCCGGTTTGTTTAAATATCCATAAAATTTGTTCTCTTTCATTATTTTTCTTTCAAAATGAAACTGCACATATGTGAATAGCCTTGAATGGCGGCCTCCTACATCAGTGCACAGACTGGTCCCCAGGTCCATGGATGGATGCGGTGTGCGTTTTGCGGCTCGGTGTTGAAGATGCCCTAAAATCACATTGTATGTTCCTCCCGCTAAAAGACTATTTTATGCACAACTACTCTTCAATTCGATAGAAGTGCGAAGCTTAAGCATGCGCCAATGAAGGACGTTAGGGTTGCTTCTCACATCAACACTTTATGATCCAAATAAGCATAATTCAACCCATGATAACACTCCCGCATATGCACCTTACAGATGAGGGTAACCTTATTTCAAGGTTTGTCGCACTTGAATATAAGTAGAGCGTAGTGACACGTGAAGCAGGTTTTGTCATTTTTTTTGCCCGTTGCAACGCATGAGCATATGTACTAGTATGAATGAAAGCTCAACAAAAGAAACTAGTGGGTGTGCATCCAACTTGCTTGCTCATGAAGACCTAGGGCATTTGAGGAAGCCCATTGTTGGAATATACAAGCCAAGTTCTATAATGAAAATTCCCACTAGTATATGAAAGTGACTAATCATGAGACTCTCTACAATGAAGATCATGGTGCTACTTTGAAGCACAAGTGTGGAAAAAGTTAGTAGCATTGTCCCTTCTCTCTTTTCTCTAATTTTTTGGAGGGGCTTTCTCTTTTTTTTGCCCCTCTCTATTTTTTTGGGCCTTCTCTTTTTTTATTGGTCTTTCCTCACACGGGACAATGCTCTAGTAATGATGATCATCACACTTTTTGTTACGACTTGAAATTACAACTCGATACTACAACAAGTATGACTCTACATGAATGCCTCCGGCGGTGTACCGTCATAAGAAATGAATCATGTGTGACATGTATGAATAATTATGCATGGTGGCTTTGCCACAACTACGATGTCAACTACATGATCATGCATGGCACTATGACAATATGATGCGTGTCATATGAACGGAACGGTGGAAAGTTGCATGGCAATATATCTCGGAATGGATATGGAAATGCCATGATAGGTAGGTATGGTGGCTGTTTTGAGGAACAATATGGTGGCTGTTTTGAGGAAGGATATATAGTGGGTTTATGGTACCGACGAAAATTGCGCGGTACAAGAGAGGCTAGCAATGATGGAAAGGTGAGAGTGCGTATAATCCATGGACTCAACATTAGTCATAAGAACTCATATACTTATTGCAAAAATCTACGAGTCATCAAAAACAAAGTAATCAACGCATGCTCCTAGGGGGGGGGGGGGTGTTGGTAGGAGTTAACCATCGCGCTCCCCCGACCTCCACACAAAGGTTGGCACTCTACAAATACCTCATGCTCTAACTTCGTCACATAGCGGTTCACCATATGTGCATGATACAGGAATCACTAACCTTAACACAAGTATTCTTCAATTCCATAGTAACTCCACAAGCATGACTCTAATATCACTATCATCATGTCTCAAAACAATTATCAAGCATCCAACATCTCATTCTATTCAATGCACTTGGTGTGAAATTTTTACTACATTGACATTGGATGTTTATCATGTGCAGACTAGTTTCTTTAGCCTAAACACATTACCATGCTGTTTTAATATACTCTCAAATAGATATAAGTGAAGCATGAGAGTTAAACAATTTCTACAAAATATAACCACCGCTATGCTCTAAAAGATATAAGTGAAGCACTAGAGCAAAAACTATTCAACTCAAAAGATATAAGTGAAGCACATAGAGTGTTCTAATAATTTCTAGGCCATATTTAACTCTCTCAAATAGGTGTGTCCAGAAAGGATGATTGTGGCAAACTAACAAGCAATGACTCAAATTATACAAGACGCTCCAAGCAAAACACATAACATGTTGCGAATAAAAATATAGCTCCAAGAATAGTTATCGATGGATGAAGACGAAAGAGGGGATGCCTTCCCGGGGCATCCCCAAGCTTAGGCTTTTGATTATATTGATTTTACTTGGGGTGCCATGGGCATCCCCAAGCTTGGGCCTTTTCTACTCCTTGTTCCATAGTCCATCAAAGCAATACTCAAAACTTTAAAACTTCACAACACAAAACTTAGACAAAAATATTCGTGAGCTCCGTTAGTAAGAGAAAGCAAACCACCACTCAAAGGTACATCAAGGAATTCATACTTTGTTTATATTGGTGTTAAACCTAATGTACTCCAAGTTCTCCATTATTCATATCCTCCAATATTACTCATAGATGCATCGGAATAAGCAAACAACACACGAAAAACAGAATCTGTCAAAAACAGAATAGTCTGTAGTAATCTGGTGGGTTCGCCTACTTCTGGAACTCCAAAAACTTCAAACTAAATTGGTAAATTTGAGCAATTTGTCTAACAACTAGCAGCAACAAGAATTAGCTAAAAAGCACACTCCACTAAAATCTTAAGACTACTTTAGCGAGCGCTAACGATTCTGTTTTTCACAGCAAGATCAAATAAACTTCACACAAGTCTTACCAAAGGTTCTACTTGGCACAAGCACTAAACAAAGCATGAAAACACATCTAATCAGAGGCTAGATGGAATATTTATTCCCTAACAGCAACAAAAGCAAAAAAAATATATAATTGGGTTGCCTACCAACAAGCGCTATCTAGGTATTGCCATCCTTGATATTCGCTCTTTTAATGGTGTCGAGCTCGAATCCGGGAGGTTCCTTACGTTTCCCTTCATTTTCGGAGATCTTTAGATCTAAAGCATCCAACCGTTTATTACAATGGGTAATCAACATATTCATACGGTGAATATTTCCACTAACATTCTTAAGTGGTTCGAGAGACTTTTGTAGTATTTTTGTTACTTCACATATTTTCTCAAAAACTTGAGTCTATTCCTGGGTGGAAGGCTGCCCGAATAGATCTACCAGGAAATTATAAGAATTAAGGGTATGGTTTTCCAAGAAATTTCCTCCGGTAATGGTATCAAGAACAAGCCTATTCCAAGGGGTTATGCCAATATAAAAATTGCGAAGAAGCACGGAAGTGGAAAGCTTCCAATTAGATCTATTTTGAGCAATGCAAATGCTATACCAGGCATCTTTTTTTTCTTCCTCCCTTGGTTTAAAGTTGAGGACCTCACTCTCGGGAGTGGTGATAATGATAGGTGTGCTAGACATGATGACAAGCAAGCAAGCAGCACACGAGCAAACAAGGAGCAAGCGAACGAAAAACATGGCGGAAGAGGGGCAAATAAAACGGCAAGGGTGAAGTGGGGGAGAGGAAAACGAGAGGCAAATAAATGTAATGAGAAGGATAAGGGTTTGTGATAGGTACTTGGTATATGACTTTTGCGTATGCCTCCCCAGCAACGGCGCCAGAAATTCTTCTTGCTACCTCTTGAGCTTGCGTTGTATTCCCTCGAAGAGGAAAGGGAGATGCAGCACAGTAGTGTAAGTATTTCCCTCAGTTTTTGAGAACCAAGGTATCAATCCAGTAGGCGACTTCGCGCCAGTCCCTCCCACCTGCACAAACAAATAAGAACTTCGCAGCCAACGCGATAAGGGGTTGTCAATCCCTTTACGGTCACTTACGAGAGTGAGATCTGATAGAGATGATAATTATATTTTTGGTATTTTTGGTTTAATAAAACAGCAAATAAAAGCAAGAAAAGTAAAGTAGATGTAGATTGATATGTTGAGAATAGACTCAGGGGGCATAGTTTTCTCTAGTGGCTTCTCTCATGATAGCGGTATTCTACTGCGGGTAAACAAATTACTGTCGAGCAATTGATAGAAAAGCGAATAATTATGAGACTATCTAGGCATGATCATTGTATATAGGCATCACATCCGAGACAAGTAGACTGACTCCTGCCTGCATCTACTACTATTACTCCACACATCGACAGCTATCTAGCATGCATCTAGTGTATTGAGTTCATACGAACAGAGTAACACCTTAAGCAAGATGACATGATGTAGAGGGATAAACTCAAGCAATATGATGAAACCCCCATCTTTTTATCCTCGATGGCAACAATACAATACGTGCCTTGCTGCCCCTACTGTCGCTGGGAAAGGACACCGCAAGATTGAACCCAAAGCCAAGCACTTCTCCCATTCAAGAACTATAGATCTAGTAGGCCAAACCAAACCAATAATTCGAAGAGACTAGCAAGGATATTATGAGCACACATAAAAAGTTCAGAGAAGAACCAAATATCTTTCATAGATAACCTTGATCATAAACTCACAATTCAACGGATCTCGACAAACACACCGCAAAAAGAGATTACATCGAATAGATCTCCTCGAAGACCGAGGAGAACTTTGTATTGAGATCCAGAGAGAGAGAAGAAGCCATCTAGATACTAGCTATGGACCCGAAGGTCTATGGTAAACTACACACAACTCATGGTGAGGGCGATGATGATGATGATGAAGGCCTCCGTGATGGATCCCCCTCCCAGAACAGGCTCCAAGATGGGATCTCCACGGGAACAGAAGCTACGGCAGTGGAATTAGGGTTTTCTCTCTACGTATGGAGTTTCTGGGGTACATAGGTATATATAGGAAGGAGGGCACCGGGGGCCTTGTGGGCCAGCCTTGCGGCAGGGGGGCGCGCCCTGGGAAGATTCCCGAGCATGATTCCCGAGGATTCTTTTGTTGCGGGTGGAGGAAACTGTTGAACACCTATTCTTTTGTTGCCCTTTCAGCAGAGCTTGCTGGAGGAGGTTGGGGGTAGAATGGACATATGGAGGGGATCGCCTACAAATCGTGCACTCCGGGTGATTCCCCTGACTTGGTCCCGAAGATTCCCGAGCATGATTTCCTCCAAAAATATCTCTCGCAAAGGTTTCATTCCGTCTGGACTCCATTTGATATTCCTTTTCTGCAAAACCCTGAAATAGGCAAAAACAGTAATTTGGACTGGGCCTTTGGGTTAGTAGGTTAGTCCCAAAAATGATATAAAAGTTTTTTTGAGCAATCAATGACAGTAGGAGAGCGCCCTACTGACTTTCCATATATCAACAAAGTTACATGGTGGGTTGGGGTTTCATGCAAGACAGCATGTGGGTCACCAACTAGCCATCAAGGCATGATCAGTATCCACCACTTTGTCAAGCACACCCTATTTTTTTATCACAAGTTTTTTCTCTACTTTACACAAGTGTTTGCAAAAAGTCACTGATAAACTATTCTAGGGAGGGCTTAGCCCTGTGGGTAAGCAAACCAAAGTCTTTTTTGAATCTCTCCTGCCAAGAGATCTCCGAGGGGGGGACGGCCCTGAACACTTTATTGTTGCGTTCTTTCCATATACTCCAGGCCGCCGTCAGAAAGATCTCCATGAACATGGGCTTTGCCTAGCGCTGTCACCCGGAGTGCACGATTTGTAGGCGATCCCCTCCATATGTCCATTCTACCCCCAACCTCCTCCAGCAAGCTCTGCTGAAAGGGCAACAAAAGAATAGGTGTTCAACAGTTTCCTCCACCCGCCCTGAGCATAACACACATTCAACCCCAACCGAGATGGTGTAGTGCCTCCTTTTGAGCATGTTTTTAGTGTTCACACGGTCAGCCAGCAGCACCCACGTGAACACCTTTATCTTCATCGCGCACTTGCTCTTCCAAATCCAGCCGAACGCTGCATCCGCCATAACTTCCCTGTAGTAGTTACCGTAGTATTTCCGGGAGGAGTATTGACCCCCCCACAAGCATACCCATGAATCCATGCGATCATCTTCTGGGTTGATTTCTCTCGTAAGGTCTTGTATCTCCAGCACCTCATCGCGAGCCGGCTGGGAGAGGGGCATATAAAACCCTTGCTGCATGTTTGTGATGGACAGGAAGTTTTTAACAGACGCGTCTTCCATCGTGGTGAAGGAGAAAGCCCTCGGGTGTGAAGACTCAAGGGTTTCATCCAGCCACAGATCCTTCCAGAACAGCATCGACGAGCCATCCCCCACCACGACCTTGGTAACCCCTCTGTACTTGTCATTTAGTTTCATCACGTCCCTCCACCAGAAGGATCCGCAGACATCTGCTGCGTGTGGGACCTGATGTTCATAGTACGTGTCCCAGATCAAAGTGCACCAGGGGGTGTCTTTCTTGTTATAAAAACAATGTAAAAATTTGAGGAGCAGCCCTTCATTTTGGACCTTGATATCCAAAACTCCTAGCCCTCCATGTTTCTTAGGTCTACACACCAGATCCTAGGAGGCCAGAGGGTTGCATGTTTCCCCTTGCTCCGTCTTTTTGCGCCAGAGACATATGCGACAAATCTTGTCCAAGTGCTCTATTAATTTGAGCGGGAACTTAAGCATGCACATTGGGTAAATCAAGAGGGAGGTGATCAGCGAGTTAAGCAGCGTCAGTTTACTCCCCTGATTCATCATACACAGCGAGGAGGAAAGCCTGCGTTCCGCTTTCTCCACAATCGGCATGAGATCGTTCACCATGGATTTGGTTGTCCCCAGGGGCAGCCCCAGGTATGCGAATGGCATCGTCCCAACAGAGCATTGCCATATCTGTGCCAATTCCGCAACCAGGGATTCATCCATATTGAGTGGCACTTGTATAGATTTGCTAAAATTTATCTTGAGTCCAATCGAGTCCGCATAGTCAACTAGGATCTGTTTCATGGCGCGTGCCTGAGTGAGACTCGCCAGCGTGACCAGGATGGTGTCGTCGGCGCATTGCACCACTGGGTAATCCATCCCAGCACGTGAGGGGATCGGCAACTCGATTCATCCACGTCGGTATGCATAGCTAACTGCAACAGATCGGCCGCCAGCACAAATATGAGGGGGGAGAGCGGGTCACCCTGCCGTACCCCACAGTTGCAATCAAACTGTCGGCCCGTGATGGCTTCTCGCCCCTCGTTGGTTACCCCAAGTGGAAGGTTTGAGATGTAGCGTAGCGGTAGTTTTCCCTTGGCAAAGATACCAAGGATCGAATCCCGTGAGACTCCGAGGGTCGACAAGAAGGTGTCAATAGCGCAAGAGACTTTTGCTTGACAGGACCTGCCCACAGATACAAATAACTTTGCTCCCAACGAGTACAGAGAGGTTGTCAATCCCTCCGGCCTTGTCGTTTACAAAGGATCAAACGCAAGAGATAATAGTGATAGGTATGACTGCAACTAGTAAATAAGAACAGGAAGTAAATAGCGAGTGTGATCAGTGATGGTAATATGGACCGGGGTCCCATGATGTTCACTAGTGATGTCTCTCTCCCAAAAGACGATAACACAGCTAAGCGAGGTAAACGAATTACAGCTGGGCAATTGACAGGATTATGTGCGCAAACCAATGCTAACTATGCTGCAAAGAAAGGTAGAGGCTCAAAAGCATGGGCGGTACGCCAAGGCAAGTAGACCGAAATCCATCTGCATCTACTACTAATCATCCACCTTGAGATATCTATCCAGAACATCTTGCTGGTATTATGTTGCGAGTCCCACCCATAGTGTAAACTCAAAGCAACAGACAACTGCATTAAAAGAACTTTGCGTAAAGTAAACAATCCTTGCACCCGCAAGTACAAGCACCGTTGTTTTCCCCCTTGTGGCAATAGCACATCCCCTAGACTCATGTTTCTGTCACTTAAGCTAGTCATCGAGGGGCATGAACCCACAATCAAGCATAACGTTCCCTCTTGGAGTTACTACCTACTACTTGGCCAAAGCAATAAACAGCAACGGAGAACATGCAAGAATTACTCAAGAACATAAATATAAAAGAGGTGAATCAAATATATTACTCATACACAATCTGAACATAATCTCATAATCCATCGGATCCCAGCAAACTCAGCATAGCAACAGAATAAGGATTACATATGTGCCTCGATCATGTAGGGCAGCTCACGAGGTCTAATCGGTGAAGAACAAAGAGGGGAGGCGAACATCACATAGCTACTGGTCATGGACCCATGGTCCAAGGGGGACTACTCACAACTCATCCGAGAAGCGTCCATGGTGGTGGAGAAGCTCCCGGTGGTGGTTCTGCCCTCCGGCAGGGTGCCGGGAAGAGTTCTCCTGGTGCTCCCGATCTTGGAAGCGCGGCGGCGGTGGAACAGAGATGAGATCGCGAAAAAGGGTTCCGTCCTCGAGGGTTTCGGGACGCGGTGTAAATATATGCCAAAGAGGGCCACCAGAGGAGGTAAAAGGGGCCCAGGCGCCCCCCAGCGCGGCCAAGAGGGGGGCCGCGTGGGCAGGCCACCTGGGCTGCCCCCGGCTCCCCCCTGGCCCCACTTCTGGCGCGTGGAAGCTTCCGGAGCGCTGAGTTTTTATATATTTTTCCCGGAATTTTTCTGGCAATTTAAGTAATGGGAAAACCTGAAATAGAAAAACAGCAGAAAACAGAAACTGGCACTGGGGTGCACTGAGTTAATAGGTTAGCCCAAATATGATCAAAAGTGTATGGAAGTGCATAAATATTATATCAATATCACACAAAAGAGGCATGGAGCAAGCAGAAATTATAGATACGTTTTGGACGTATCAACATCCCCAAGCTTAATTACTGCTCGTCCTCGAGTAGGTAAATGATAACAAGCATAATTTCTGTGGTGACATGCTACCAAAGAATCTTTCACAGTCACATGACAAATGCTTATTGAGATAATGAATCTTTAGTAATTAAGTTGCCTCATGAGAATATCACAAAGAACTGAAAGTTTTACAATATGATACTGAAACAGCCAATAGATTTGTAGTGAGCATGGTGTGCAAACATGACAAAGTGCTACCTCGCTTGCCCCCTTTAGTGAAGCAAAACATAAATGCAGGAGCACCTCCGAAGTTTAAGTGATGACTAGATACAATGATTTCAGAATAAGCGATGTCATAATCATGCAGAAGACAATGGTACTTTGGGACAATGCACATTACACTCAGAATGACAATCATGCTCTCAATAGTTGGTGCTTTGAAGAAAGAAGGTGGAGGCTCTCGAACCGTGGACTTTGATGGCAAGGTTGAAAACCCGTGGTTGGAAGCAAAGACTAAACATGTACCAGAGCTCTTGGTTTTTAAAAACAGAGGTAAAAATGATTTTTGGGAGATGCATATTTCGTCAACGAATGCTAGTAGATAACTCAATTACTTCTCGAGCTGGACAAGTTTCGAGGAACGGCTCCCGCACGGTGACGATCACATCCCCTTAATCTCCTTTGTTTATCACTGCCAAAAGTTTTCTGATTTCTCATGAACAAAGCGTGGAGGAGGGTTTGTTTGTTGTATTTTTTTATGAGCCAGGCGCACTCTTGCCAGTTCCTTCTCGTATTAGGGGTTTGCAGATTAGACATGCAATCCCGGGGTAAAACTTGTCCAACTTAAAAAGATCATGAATTACCTACTACTTCCTCATGAGCTAAAACAGAGGCACAAAAGAGAAATGCTTTTGAATAATTTTGAGATGGTACAAGAAAGTCTTCGTTAGGAATGGCAAGTAAATACCAAATATAGGAAGGTATGGTGGACTCATATGGCATAACTGGTTTCAAGGATTTTGGATGCACAAGCAGTCAGTCTGCTTAGTACAGGTGAAGGCTAGCAAAAGACTGGGAGCGACCAACTAAGAGAGCAATGACGGCCATAATCATGCAGAGCGACAAAGCAACATTGAATCGGGCGTGGAAGTTATATCGCTACTCAGAAATTAAAGATCATCAAGGCTTGATAGACTTTCTTTACAGTCTTAAATATGCGTGAGCATATGCCAAGTCAATCAAAATAAATTCCTGGAGGAAGATATCACTAAACCATACCACATCATAGGCAAACAAATCATGCTGGTACTTCAATAACACATTAAGAACCCCCAGCCATTTGAGATTAACCATAAGAAAACATGAACCACTAAGCACCATTATGCACATAGCATTTTTATCATAGACATATCAACCAGTGCCACAGAAGCCAACTCTCTTAACATGACGAACATGAAAACTCAAGAGAGTTCAGCAACCAACTAAACAAAAGCTCTTTAGAAAGAAAAGCATGAAAACTAAGAGCTAAACATGATAGTAGCTATGGAAAGACAAAGAACACACACAGCAAAGATAAGCATGAAATTCCTATGTTGAGTTCTAGGTTGAAGTGGAGCGTGTTTCTCTCCCACAAAAAGAAAGCTGGGTTCTAACTCGTTATGAACAGCAAGCAAAGCTAAAGAAAACTAAAAAGGAAACTAAGAGCAAGACGCTCCAAGCATAGCACATAACGCATGAAGTGATTAAAATATAGTGGAACGAAAGACGAACTGATAATTGTTGATGGAGAAGAGGATGCACGGGGGCATCCCCAAGCTTAGACGCTTGAGTCTTCTTGAATATTTCTTGGGGGTGCATGGGGGCATCCGCAAGCTTGAGCGTTTGACACTCCTGAATCTTTTTATCATCTTCCCTCGCACACTTGAAAACTCCCTTCATACATAACTCATCATAATCTGATTAGCGAGGTTAGTACCCATAATAAAATAATTTTTCCCTTGCTGGAAATAAGGATAATCTTGAAGGGCTACTGTTTCTCAAGATTGCCAAAAGGTTTTTGCAAAGAAAAAGCAAGCTCAAGGTTTGCAAAACGAAGAAAAGGCAAAACATGACAGAATCTGTGAAAAACAGACCAGCAGGTAGTAAATAATTTTTTCGGGGCACTTCTGCAACTCAAATCAAAAAACTCAGAACATACGCCCGAAATCCAATTGTATAGAGCACACTGTCGAAAATATTCAGACCAAAAAGATGATCTGGTGATTTTATACGAATTTTTCTGTCCAAGGACAGAATCTGTTTCCTGGACAGCACGTCACAACTTTTGAACTTTCTTGCAATCAGAGGCTAAACTTGGCACAAAGCTGAAAAGTAAAGATACAATTATGATGCTACTGTAGTAACAAACATCAAGACACAATAAAAGCAAAATAAAATTTTATTCATTGTGGGCTGCCTCGCAAAAGCGCTTTCTTTTATGCCTTTAAGCTAGGCATAATGCAAAGAGATCAAGTTTTATTAAGAGTAAAAGAATAGCTAGCCCGTATAACGGACTCAAAAGGTAACTTAATCTTCTTTCTAGGGAAGTGTTCCATCCCTTTCTTGAGAGGAAATTGGAATTTTATATTCCCCTCTTTCATGTCAATGATAGCACCAACGGTGCGAAGAAAAGGACGTCCCAAAATAATTGGACAAGAAGGTTCACATTCAATATCCATAATAGTAAAATCAACGGGAACATAATTGTCATTGACAATGATAAGAACATCGTCGATCCTCCCCAAAGGTTTCTTTATGGAAGAATCAACAAGACGAACACCAAAATAACAAGAATCAAAAGGTTTCAATTTAAGCATATCATATATTCTTTTGGGCATAACGGAGGTACTAGCTCCAACATCACATAAAGCATAGCAAGAGAAGTTATTCAACATAATTTTAATCATAGGATCCCAACCATCTTCTAGCTTTCTAGGGATGGAGGCTTCTACCCTAAGTTTCTCCTCCCTAGCTTGGATGAGAGCATTAGTGATATGCTCCGTGAAGGCAAGGTTAAGTGTGCTAGTGTGGGGATCTCTAGACATCTTGTGAAGAAAATCAATAACTTCGGAAAGGGTGCAATTATCAAAATCAAGGTCACTACTGTCAAGTAAAGTGGTAGTGGTGTCCTTTAGGCTCACTTGTTTGGTAGCTTCTATGGTCATAGGAGTTTCTACGGTTGAGGTCATAGCATCACCATTAATAGGTCCAATGGGACCAGGAGTGCATTGGGTGCTAAGAGTTTGGATATCCTCAACAACTTGGATAGTAGCAACAGTGTGGTGGGTAGGAAGGTTCTTAATTCTATCTTCTTCCTCCTTTTCTCTAGCCCATCTCTCTTTAAGTTTAGCCAACATCCTAATGTTTTCATTAATTTGCACTTGAATAGCATTCATAGGAGTGGTCTTCCTCTCCTCAAGAGGAGAAGTTCTAATTTTAAACAACTCTACCTCATGGGCTAAATTGTCTACCTTCGAAGAGAGATTATCTAGTTTGGCTAGTTTTTCTTCTACATTCTTATTGAAGGATTTTTGGGTAGTGACAAAGTCTTTAAGCATAACCTCTAGTTCAGAAGTGGAGTTCTTGGTGCTAGGATAAGCATTGTTGTTCCCATAGGAATTAGAGGGGAACGGTCTAGGGTTGCTACCAAAATTACTCCTATAAGCATTGTTATTGAAATTGTTTCTAGAGATAAAGTTCACATCTACTTGATCTTGAGCAATCAAAGAGTTTAATGGAACATCACGAGGATCAATAGAAGACTGCTTGGAAAGTAGAGACATAATCAAGTCAACTTTTTCATTTAGGGAGGAAATCTCCTCGACAGAGTTTACCTTCCTACCTGTTGGAGTGCGTTTGGTGTGCCATTGGGAATAATTGGTCATCATCTCATCGAGAAGCTTCGTGGCAGCACCAAGTGTAATTGACATAAAGGTTCCTCCCACGGCCGAATCTAACAAGTTCCGCGAGGTAAAGTTCAAGCCTGCATAAAAAGTTTGGATAACCATCCAAGTAGTCAAACCATGAGTAGGGCAGTTCTTGACAAGAGATTTCATGCGTTCCCAAGCTTGGGCAATGTGTTCATTATCCAATTGTTTAAAATTCATTATGTTACTCCTTAGTTGGATAATTTTAGCAGGTGGATAGTACTTCCCAATAAAGGCATCCTTGCACTTGTCCCAAGAATCTATGCTATTTCTAGGCAAAGATTGAAACCAAATTTTAGCTCCTCCTCTCAAGGAGAAAGGAAAAAGCTTAAGCTTAACAATATTACCATCTATTTCTTGGTACTTTTGCATATCACAGAGTTCAACAAAATTATTTAAGTGCAAAGCAACAGCATCTCCAGCACCGGAGAATTGATCTTTCATAACTAGGTTCAGTAAAGCAGGTTTAATTTCATAAGAAGGTGCTGAAGTGGCAGGTGTAGTAATAGGCGTGCAGATAAAGTCATCGTTGTTATGACTAGTGAAGTCACACAACTTGGTGTTCTCGGTGGAACCCATAGCAGCAACAAGCAAGATAACTATTTTTGTGATTTTTTTGGTGGAAGACACTAAAGCAAAAACTAAAAGGTAAACTAACAAGACTAAAAAGCAAAGATAAAAGATAGCGTGCAACTCCCCTATCTTGAAGAGTGGAGTCCCCGGCAACGGTGCCAGAAAACTTTGCTTGATGGCTTCTCGCCCCTCGTTGGTTACCCCAAGTGGAAGGTTTGAGATGTAGCGTAGCGGTAGTTTTCCCTTGGCAAAGATACCAAGGATCGAATCCCGTGAGACTCCGAGGGTCGACAAAAAGGTGTCAATAGCGCCAGAGACTTTTGCTTGACAGGACCTGCACACAGATACAAATAACTTTGCTCCTAACGAGTACAGAGAGGTTGTCAATCCCTCCGGCCTTGTCGTTTACAAAGGATCAAACGCAAGAGATAATAGTGATAGGTATGACTGCAACTAGTAAATAAGAACAGGAAGTAAATAGCGGGTGTGATCAGTGATGGTAATATGGACCGGGGTCCCATGATGTTCACTAGTGATGTCTCTCTCCAAAAAGACGATAAAACAGCTAAGCGAGGTAAACGAATTAGAGCTAGGCAATTGACAGGATTATGTGCGCAAACCAATGCTAACTATGCTGCAAAGAAAGGTAGAGGCTCAAAAGCATGGGCGGTACGCCAAGGCAAGTAGACCGAAATCCATCTGCATCTACTACTAATCATCCACCTTGAGATATCTATCCAGAACATCTCGCTGGTATTAAGTTGCGAG
Source organism: Secale cereale (assembly GCA_902687465.1). Classification (NCBI taxonomy): domain Eukaryota; kingdom Viridiplantae; phylum Streptophyta; class Magnoliopsida; order Poales; family Poaceae; genus Secale; species Secale cereale. Next base: position 579,385,448 of record LR738714.1, read on the forward strand.
TCCCGCCCATAGTGTAAACTCAAAGCAACAGACAACTGCATTAAAAGAACTTTGCGTAAAGTAAACAATCCTTGCACCCGCAAGTACAAGCACCGTTGTTTTCCCCCTTGTGGCAACAACACATCCCCTAGACTCATGTTTCTGTCACTCAAGCTAGTCATCGAGGGGCATGAACCCACAATCAAGCATAACGTTCCCTCTTGGAGTTACTACCTACTACTTGGCCAAAGCAATAAACAGCAACGGAGAACATGCAAGAATTACTCAAGAACATAAATATGAAAGAGGTGAATCAAATATATTACTCACACACAATCTGAACATAATCTCATAATCAATCGGATCCCAGCAAACTCAGCATAGCAACATCATAAGGATTACATATGTGCCTCGATCATGTAGGGCAGCTCACGAGGTCTAATCGGTGAAGAACAAAGAGGGGAGGAGAACATCACATAGCTACTGGTCATGGACCCATGGTCCAAGGGGGACTACTCACAACTCAGCCAGGAAGCGTCCATGGTGGTGGAGAAGCTCCCGGTGGTGGTTCTCCCCTCCGGCAGGGTGCCGGGAAGAGTTCTCTTGGTGCTCCCGATCTTGGAAGCGCGGCGGCGGCGGAACAGAGATGAGATCGCGAAAAAGGGTTCCGTCCTCGAGGGTTTCGGGACGCGGTGTAAATATATGCCAAAGGGGGTCACCAGAGGAGGTAAGGGGGGCCCAGGCGCCCCCCCCGGCGCGGCCAGGAGGGGGGGCGCGTGGGCAGGCCGCCAAGGCTGCCCCCGGCTCCCCTCTGGCCCCACTTCTGGCACGTGGAAGCTTCCGGAGCGCTGATTTTTTATATATTTTTCCCGGAATTTTTCTGGCAATTTAAGTAATGGGAAAACCTGAAATAGAAAAACAGCAGAAAACAGAAACTGGCACTGGGGTGCACTGAGTTAATAGGTTAGTCCAAATATGATCAAAAGTGTATGGAAGTGCATAAATATCATAGCAATATCACACAAAAGAGGCATGGAGCAAGCAGAAATTATAGATATGTTTTGGACGTATCAACATCCCCAAGCTTAATTCTTGCTCGTCCTCGAGTAGGTAAATGATAACAAGCATAATTTCTGTGGTGACATGCTACCAAAGAATCTTTCACAGTCACACGACAAATGCTTATTGAGATAATGAATCTTTAGTAATTAAGTTGCCTCAGGAGAATATCACAAAGAACTGAAAGTTTTACAATATGATACTGAAACAGCCAATAGATTTGTAGTGAGCATGGTGTGCAAACATGACAAAGTGATACCTCGCTTGCCCCCTTTAGTGAAGAAAAACATAAATGCAGGAGCACCTCCGAAGTTTAAGTGACGACTAGATACAATGATTTCAGAATAAGCGATATCATAATCATGCAGAAGACAATGGTACTTTGGGACAATGCACATTACACTCAGAATGACAATCATGCTCTCAATAGTTGGTGCTTTGAAGAAAGAAGGTGGAGACTCTCGAACCGTGGACTTTGATGGCAAGGTTGAAAACCCATGGTTGGAAGCAAAGACTAAACATGTACCAGAGCTCTTGGTTTTTAAAAACAGAGGTAAAAATGATTTTTGGGAGATGCATATTTCGTCAACGAATGCTAGTAGATAACTCAATTACTTCTCGAGCTGGACAAGTTTCGAGGAACGGCTCCCGCACGGGGACGATCACATCCCCTTAATCTCATTTGTTTATCACTGCCAAAAGTTTTCTGATTTCTCATGAACAAAGCGTGAAGGAGGGTTTGTTTGTTGTATTTTTTTATGAGCTGGGCGCACTCTTGCCAGTTCCTTCTCGTATTAGGGGTTTGCAGATTAGACATGCAATCCCGGGGTAAAACTTGTCCAACTTAAAAAGATCATTAATTACCTACTACTTCCTCATGAGCTAAAACAGAGGCACAAAAGAGAAATGCTTTTAAATAATTTTGAGATGGTACAAGAAAGTCTTCGTTAGGAATGGCAAGTAAATACCATATATAGGAAGGTATGGTGGACTCATATGGCATAACTGGTTTCAAGGATTTTGGATGCACAAGCAGTCAGTCCGCTTAGTACAGGTGAAGGCTAGCAAAAGACTGGGAGCGACCAACTAAGAGAGCAATGACGGCGATAATCATGCAGAGCGACAAAGCAACATTGAATCGGGCATGGAAGTTATATCGCTATCAGAAATTAAAGATCATCAAGGCTTGATAGACTTTCTTTACAGTCTTAAATATGCGTGAGCATATGCCAAGTCAATCAAAATAAATTCTTGGAGGAAGATATCACTAAACCATACCACATCATAGGCAAACAAATCATGTTGGTACTTCAATAACACATTAAGAACCCCCAGCCATTTGAGATTAACCATAAGAAAACATGAACCACTAAGCACCATTATGCACATAGCATTTTCATCATAGACATATCAACCAGTGCCACAGAAGCCAACTCTCTTAACAAGACGAACATGAAAACTCAAGAGAGTTCAGCAACCAACTAAACAAAAGTTCTTTAGAAAGAAAAGCATGAAAACTATAGGTTTCTTGGAGCTTTGGCATTGATAGATGTACTCGAAAGCCCATGCTAGGCAATCTTGGATGGTACGGGTGCGCAGAAAACCATATTTGTTTTTGTGTATGACGTTGAGGACAATTTTCTGCAACCTATTCGCGAGCACTTTGGTGATGATCTTCAGACAGTAGTTCAGAAGAGTAATCAGGCGGAAGTCATTAGCCGATTCAGGCGAATTGGTTTTCGGAATTAGGGTAATGAACCCTACATTGATGCTGGTGATGTCAAGATCGCTATGGTAGAAATCTTCACATAGTTTATAGAAATCCTTTTTAACAATGTTCCAGCAGGTTTTGATGAAATGACAGTTGAAGCCATCCGGGCCGGGGGCACGGTCTACTGGCATGGATTTAACCACTCCATCTATTTCAGCGTTGGTGAAGAGGGCCAACAAGGCTTCAAGGCCATCCACCCTTTTGATGATCGAGGCTAGGTTAAATTTCATGGCAGGGGTAGAAGAGTCACCGAGCCTCTCTTTGTAAGTACTGAACAACACTGCCTCCTTTGATTTATGATCCGTGACCACCGAGCCGTCCTGCAGTTTTAAGGAGGAGATACAATTTTTTCTATAGCGTTCGGTGGCCAAGGCATGAAATAGCTTCGTATTTTCTTCCCCAAACTTGATATATCTGATCGTACATCGCTCCGTCCAGTACTGATTTTGGTAGCATAGGAGTTTGAGTAGATGGGCTTTGACAATAAGCCTGAAGTTTTTTCTGGTATCGTGAGAGGTCGCCGGTCCTCCAGCCCATCTAGCTCCTCGAGGGCTCAATTACAGTTTTGAATGAGGATCGAGAGGCGGGAAATCCCTTTGCTCCAATTTTTGAGATCATATCTCAGCCTTTTCATCTTTTTGCACACGAGGGCAGAGATGTTTTTGGCATAGCAATGTTTGACCCAAGATGCCTGTACCACTTCAATAAAACACGGATGGTTAGTCCAATAATTTTCAAAACGGAATATCTTACTCTTGGGTATTGCAGTCTCAATGCTAACCACGCACGGGGTGTGGTCAGACACAGGTTTGCCGAGCGGAGTAGCAACTGTATTTGGGTATGTTTGGGTCCAATGACACGACGAAAGAAACCAATCTAACTGCTCAAGTAGGGGATCATCTTGCATGTTACTCCAGGTGTAGGACCTCCCTTTTAGTGGGATTTCAATCAGGGCTTGAGAACGTATAATATCATTGAAAATCATTATATCATTGGCATTCCCCCCGGCTTGTTTCTGTTGCTGGATGATCGTATATAGTTGTAGTCTCCTACAAGGAGCCAGTCTGCTATGTCCGGTATTACCAGCTCATACAACCAGTTAGTAAACATGGTTCGATCATCCCCTCTACAAGGTCCATAGATGTTAAACAACGTCCAGACATGACCAGCTGCCTTTGAGGTGAAGCTTACACCTAACGCGAAGAAATCCGAAAAAACCACATGACCATCAAAAACTGAACTATTCCAGCTAGTGAGCAAGCCTCCAGAGGCACCACGTGAAGGAATAAAAGCAAATTTGTCGAGAAGACGCGGACAAAAGGTCTTAACGAAAGCAAGATCAAAAGAGCTACGCTTAGTGTGAGGGATATTACTAGCAGGTATAAACCGGCTAGGAAGGTCCGGATTACGCCGGTAAAGTTATATTATCGGAAGCCTAGTAGAATATGTAACAGGAGGTCACAGTCCGTAGAGGTTTTGGGTCCGTGTATAAGGCCCATGGTCTGTAAACCGTCGTACCATGTAACTTGGGATGTAAGATAGAAAGAGTAGAGACCGAGGCGGACACGTTTATGAGCCGGCCTCGTGACTCTGTAAACCAGGCCGGGGTCCTCCTATAAAAAGGGACGACCCGACGACGGTTCAGGACAAGAAACAACAGCTCGAGACACAGGCAAAGCGGATTCTCTCCCTGGTCATCGAAGCCCAAGCAATACCACACCAAACTAGACGTAGGCTTTTACCTTCATCGAAGGGGCCGAACTAGTATAAATTCCCTGTGTCCTTCGTCCGCCTTAACCTCTTTAAGCTAACCCGAGCGATGGCCTCTCGACTAAGTCCAGTAAACCGGACATCTGCCGTGCTAAATCCACGACAGTTGGCGCCCACCGTGGGGCTATTGCACGATGGTTTCGAGTTCTTGAAGGGCAGCTTTGAAGGGCTCAAGGGTTACTCTGTGGGCCAGATGACCAAGAGTCGTCGCAGCCGGATCTACATCGACGATGCAGGCTGGGGCCCCGAGGCTGATTCAATCGAATACGGGTACCGGGTCCCCTTCGGCGGCATCCACGTCTTCATCGGCAAGATCGGCGAACCGGGCCCTGAGTCGGACATCTTCCCCAACATCGTCGAGCGGCTCAGCGTGCGAGATCAGCCCGGGTTCAGCCCACCATGAAGCATGTTTTCGTCGGAGCAGTGCATGGAGTACAAGCCGAGGACGGATCAGATTTTGGTGGCGAGACAGTTGTCTACTCCGACGATGAATCTTCATCCGGGGAGACCGAATCTTTGTATCTGTTGCAGGACGGCCGGTCGGAGGGTGTGTCCGACGGTGATAGTATTCCGGACCCCTTTGATCCGCCAAACAAGGTTGCTGTTTTCATGGCCGGATCACAACCTATGCAGCAGCCCTCGACGACTGGGGCGTTAACCTCAGAGGCAGCAGGAGCAAGAGTTGGAGACTTTCCCACATCGCCCTCTGACGTCCTATCCACCTTAGTCGACACCTTGACGGCGCTCGCAATAGCAGAAGTAGCCCAGGCCGACAAGGCGCAGCATGATGCAGAGATTGCTCAGCTGAAGAGCCGGATTGAGCAAGCTAAGTTGGATCTGGATGCGGACAAAGCCAGGTTGGCTACAAGAGAGGCAGAGCTAGACTCCCAAGCTTTCCGACTCAGGCTAGATCAGAACGCTTCACAGGAGGTAATGTACAAAAGACAACGATCTCGTTTGCCACCGGTTTATGAGGCAAGGAATCTCTTCAGCACACCAGGAGTAGGAACCAGTAACCGTCCAGAGGTAAACCGGGGAGGAGCCCCGGGGACAGGCGCGTCGTTTCAGCCGCCAGCCGCGGAGCCAAATCACCAAGTCATGCCGACACAGCACCTACCCACCCCTATCGGTCATTATTCTAACCCGTTGGACAACATTGTCGCCGCCGCTTCACGGTTGGCCGCTCTTCCCATTGAGGGGACGTCCCCCATAGCAATGGAGGCACGACGGGCTAAGGAGTTGCTAGATACGACGTTAACACAGCAGCAGGCTTATTCCTATAGCCGGGAGAGGATTCATTCAACCCCCCGCCCGAGCCGGAGTTACACGAGGCACCTGGATGAACCGGCTATATCTAGCAGTGCGCGGAGACGACACCGGGAGAGGCAGGATAATCCGGCAGGAGCAGGAGCACATGCCCAAGAGGTGGTGGACCAGGCCATGCATACTGCCCACAACGACACCCGTCAAGTGACGCCGGTTCACCCACCACCACAGAAACATGAATCGTGTCCAGTTCCTTTGGGGTGCAGTGTCTCATCCCCGCTTTATGGAACGTGAAACTGCCCAAGGACTTCAAAGGTCCACGTAAGGTACCCAACCACACGGCGGATCTGGCTCCAGAAGCGTGGGTGGAAAGTTATGAGATGGCCATGGAGATGCTTGACGTGGACGAAGCGGCATGCGCCAAATACTTCACAATGATGCTTGACGGCACAGCCTGGACATGGCTGAAGGGTCTACCACCTAACTCCATCGGATCATGGGGCGAGTTGCATCGCCGGTTTATCAATAATTTCAAAGACACATGCAAGCAGCCGATGTCCGTGGTTGACTTAGCAGCATGTGTTCAAGGAGAGCAAGAGGCCACAAGCAGTTGGGTGCGGCGAGTATCTGAAATCATGCACTCCTCCAATAGCATCAATCCAAGTACGGCAATAGTGACCTTGGAAAACAATTGCCGGTTCGAGTCCTTGAGGCTGAAGCTGGGACGTCTCAAGCGTGATTGCAACGACATGGGAACGCTCATGAGCGCTTTGGTAAAATATGGAGACTCCGATAACACCAAGTATCCAGATGCAGACGGAGACAAGTCCGGGAAGGCGAACAAAAACGGTAAATCGGCGCAGGCCAATCCGGTGGGTACAGGTTACAATGGCAAACGTAAAGCGGAGGGCAGCTCAGACTTTGTGGCCAATACCAACGCTCAAGACAACGGGCAGCGCCGCAAGGGTAGACCGCCCCCGCGCAATGGCAGGCCACCTATTAATATAGGTCGCCAGTTGAACGTGCCTTGCCCAAAGCATGGCACGGAGGAAAACCCGGCTACGCATCTCTGGAAAGACTGCCTTATTATGCAAGAATTTATGAAACATGCCAAATATAACCACGGGCCCCCCGGCGGGTCAGGTCCCGATTTTCAAGGTCCGGGTTATCAGTTTGGTGGATCCGGATCAGGATACCACGATGGTAACAATAACAAGAATGGCAACAATCAGCATCAGCATAACCAACAACATGGTCAGGGCGGATACAATAACCAAGGAAACCAACAGCGTCAGCAGCAGCAGCAATCCGGATATCAGAATAATCAGAAGGAGCTAAGCAGTGGGCAATATCATGTTTTCACCACAAGTTTGTGCAAACGGGATCAAAAGGTTCTGAAGAGAGCAGTACATTATGTTGAACCGGCGATACCACGTTTTTTATGTTGGTCTGAGCAACCCATTGTATGGAGCAGAGAGGATCACCCACCACGGGTTGATAATCCGGGTCAGTTGGCCTTGGTGGTGGCACCACAGGTGGGTGGTTATAAGTTCACAAAGGTGCTTATGGATGGAGGCAGCAGCATCAATATCCTATACCATGAGACTTTTCGACGTATGGGGTTGACAGACAAGAAGCTCCGACAATCCAACACAGTGTTTCATGGGGTGGTGCCCGGTAAATCGGCTTACCCAGTTGGGAAAATCGATCTGGAAGTTACCTTTGGGGATGAGTAGAACTCTAGATCGGAAACGGTGACCTTTGAGGTTGTAAAGATCAGGAGCCCATATCATGCTCTGTTTGGGAGACCGGTTTACGCCAAGTTTATGGCTAGACCGTGTTATGTTTATCTACAGCTCAAGATACCGGGTCACAAGGGAACCATCACAGTTCACGGGAGCCGTAAGATCGCGTTGGAATGCGTGGAAGGAGACGCGGCGTATGCTGAGACAGTTTGTGCTACGAAAGAGCTGAAGTTTTATAAGGACAATGTTGATCCGGCAGATATGTCCCCGTTGAAGAAGCCAACTACAGAGCATGATCCGACGTTGAAATTTAAATCAGCAGAGGAAACCAAGCAGGTTGATTTTGTTCCGGGCGATTCGTCCAAACAGTTCACTATCAGCGCTAATCTAGACCCGAAATAGGAAAGCGCACTCATCGATTTCATCCGTGAGAACCGGGATATCTTTGCATGGAAGCCTTCTGACATGCCAGGTATACCGAGGGAACTCGCTGAGCACAGTCTCAATATTGATCCGATGTTTAAACTGGTCAAGCAGTATTTGCGCCGCTTCAATTAGGAGAGGCGTAAGGCTATAGGCGAAGAAGTGGCTAGGCTCCTGGCCGCAGGCTTCATAGTTGAAGTTTTTCATCCAGAGTGGTTGGCTAATCCGGTGCTGGTGCTCAAGAAAAACGGAACTTGGAGGATGTGTGTTGATCACACAGACTTGAACAAGGCTTGCCCAACTGATCCTTTTGCCCTCCCCCGTATTGATCAGATTATCGATGCTACAGCGGGATATGAGTGGCTAAGCTTTTTGGATGCATATTCAAGTTATCATCAGATCAAGATGGCAGTTAAGGACCAGGAGAAGATAGCTTTCATAACTGAGCCTTCTGCTATGTATCCATGCCTTTTGGGCTCAAGAGTGCCCAAGCAACTTATCAGCGTTGTGTGCAGAACTGCCTACAAGGGCAGATTGGAAGAAATGTCCATGCATATGTTGATGACATTGTGGTAAAACTCAGGAAGGAGGAGACACTGATAGAGGACTTAAAAGAAACCTTTGACAACCTCCAGGTTTACAAGATGATGCTCAATATGGAGAAGTGTGTTTTTGGTGTTCCAGCAAGCAAGCTCCTTGGATTCTTAGTGTCAAACATAGGAATTGAAGCTAATCCAGAGAAGATCAAGGCAATCACATCCTTGGCTAAACCGGCGTGTATCAATGATGTCCAGCGCGTAGCGGGCCGTATTGCAGCGTTGAGTCATTTCATCAGCCGTTTAGGAGAAAAGGCGATCGTACTTTACCAGATGATGAAGAAGACGGACCGGTTTGTCTGGAGCGATGCTGCCAACGCTGCGTTCGAGGATCTGAAGCGGCAATTGGCAGAGCCACCAGTCCTTGCTGCCACGGTTGACAAGGAGCCGCTATTGTTGTACGTGGCCGCCAATGCCCGTGCAGTCAGCGTAGCCATTGTGGTGGAGCGCAAAGAGGTAGGCAAAGAGTATCCGGTTCAACGTCCGGTTTACTACATCAGTGAGGTCCTCATTGAGTCGAAGCAAAGATATCCACACTGGCAAAAGTTGGTTTATGGCATGTTCATGGCAAACCGGAAGTTGAAGCACTACTTCCAGGGCCACCCAATCACTGTTGTCAGCTCAACTCCGTTAGGGGATATAATCCAAAACAGAGAAGCCACTGGCAGAGTGGCGAAATGGGCCATTGATATTAGCCCGCACGAATTAAAATATGTGCGCCGTACTGCTATAAAGTCCCAAGCACTGGTGGATTTCATTAATGATTGGACAGAATTGCAAACACCCGAGGAGAAGTTGGATCATACATACTGGACTATTCACTTTGACGGTTCAAGGCAATTGGAGGGCTCGGGGGCTGGAGTCGTGTTAACTTCCCCACGAGGTGATAAGTTCTGTTACGTCCTCCGTTTAATGTTCCCTTGTACTAACAATGCTGCTGAGTATGAAGCTCTCCTCCATGGTTTGCGGATGGCCAAGGAGATGAACTTGAGCCGGGTTAAGTGATTTGGCGATTCAGATCTGGTAGCACAACAAGTATCTGGTAAGTGGAACTCTAAGGATCCGCTCATGGCAACTTATCGACGAGAAGTGGATGCAATCGCAGGGTATTTCAAGGGATATCAGGTGGATCACATAGACCGGCGAAAAAATGAAGCAGCCGATGCGTTAAGCCGGTTGGGCTCCCAGTGTAAACCGGTTCCACCTAATACCTTCTTGGATGAATTGCATAGTCCGTCAGTGCAGATACCTTCAGAGGAGGACTTGGCTGTTCCTGATCCGAAAGGACAGTTGGTCGCAGCACTTCACGTCATTCCGGATTGGACACTCCCTTATCTGGCATACATGAGCCGCGGTGAGTTGCCAGAGGACGAAGTCGAGGCCCGGCAGATAATCCGGCGGTCTAGGTCTATGACTATCATCAATGGAGAACTTCATCACCACATCGTTTCTGGAGCTTTTCAGCGGTGTGTGTCATCAGAGGAAGGCTGCGATATTCTTCGAGAGATTCATGAAGGGGATTGTTGTCATCACGCCGGTTCAAAATCCTTGGTAGCAAAGGCCTTTCGTCATGGGTTCTACTGGATGACGGCTCACGCCGACGCAGAGGACTTGGTCAGAAAATGTGACGCTTGCCAGAAATTTTCACGGCGTGCTCATGTACCGGCGCAGGAGCTGTGGATGATTCCAACTACTTGGCCGTTTGCGACTTGGGGGCTGGATTGTGACGCCCGAAGACCAACGTCCCAGGAGATTCCAGAAGATCCCAGAAGATTCCAGTTGTTCCGGGTTGCCCGTGTGTTTCAGTTCTGCTTGTGTTATTTATTTTCGCATTGCATCATGTCATCATGCCATCATGTCATTTTTATTTTGCATCTCAACCTAAATAATTCGTGTGGACCTTCGGTCCATTTAAATCGAGGGAAGATGTCTTCTCTTTAAAACGTATAAAAGCCTCTCAATATTTAGGGAGCTATATTTAAAATATTCCAATTGGTTGGTTTCACCGTAACACACTTGCAATATTTCCCCATGCCTTTTCCATATCAAGTTTGACTTCAAAACCTTGCTATACTTCTTTTCCGTTATTTTCGAGGCTCCTCCAATTATCTAGACTCTTTTCAAACTCCTTGAGGTAAGCTATTTATTTTAGTTTGCACTTCCCTTTTTGTTGGAACTATTTTTGTGAGGTTGGAATTATTCTGTAAAGCCTTACAAAAATGTCCATCATTTTTATTCTTATTCTTTGCCTCTTTTCTTTTTATTTTTGGCTCTCTCCTTATTTGTTTTTTTTCTGCTAAGAAATAAAAGAGGAGCAGCCAGCCCAGCCGGCCTCTAGACCTCTTAGGAGGGCCCAGCCGCCTCCTATCCCAGCCTGCAGGCCCACCAGCCCGTTCCCATCGAACCCTAGCCGCAGCTCACACCCGTTCGCTCCTCCCTTTCCCCTACAGCGCCGCCGCTTTTCCCTCTCGATCCCCTCTGCATCCCCCCGACCCCGATTCCCTCGTGCCCCTGCCTCCATCTCCCTCGCACGCCCCGTCCCCTGCTGCCTTCATCGCCGCGCCATGGAGCTCCGCCCTGCCTCTCCAAGGTCGCCATGGCCTCCCTCCTTTCGCATCCTCCCTCCGTTCCCAGCGCCCGGGGCCGTCGTCCTCGCAGCCTCTGCGCCCCATCCAGAAGCCCAACGGCCCAGCGCCCCGCGCCTCTCCTCCGCAGAGGCTGCTGCCTCGTCGCCTCCCGCTCCCCTCGCCCAGGACGACGCCAGGCTCCCTCCTCCTCGCTTCGTCCAGGCGCCAAGGCCACCGCTGCTCCTTCCGTTCGCCAGGGGCCGAACCAACCAGCAGCGCCGAGGCCGAGGCCCCGCCTCCGTGCACCACAGCAACCTGCAGCCGTCCTTCGTCTCCTGCGCAAGACCCCGAGGCCTGCTGCCTCCTCTTCGCCGGCTGGTTCCGCAGCGCCTCGCCGTGCTGCCGTTGTTGTTTTGTGTGTTGATTGTGCTGTTGAGCTTGACAGGGAACCATGTACGCCTACACGACAGTACGGCAAGACCGCAACGACCCGAGTACAACTACAGCCTTTCGTCAAGTTCGACTACCGACGACTTGAACATCTACGGAAATGAGTACCCCTACGCTCGACGACCCCCGTGTACGACTACCGACGCCAAGTACCACTACTTCCACTACCGTCGCAAACGAGAACCCCAAGTACCACGCTCCGTGAACGTCTACCGTCGCTCGACGACCGCGAGTACCACTACCGTCGCCCGGAAACGAGGATTCGCCAAGTACCACGACACGATGACGTGAACAACTACTTCCTCTTCGAAAACGTGAACGACTCCTTCCTCTACGATCTCGAACCGTCCCGAAACGAGTGTTTCGAAGGTATAACCCGAGACGATGACCCGTGGATGCTTGTTGTGGTTGTATGAAATGTTTCCTTGTGTGCACCGTGCCCGTTTCGACCTTTTGTCATGTTCCTCGGTTGCCTCGTCGCCGACTCGTGGGAACCCGGTGACGGGATCGCCCCACCTTTCATCTCGTTTGACTCACCCACGCCATCTATCTTTTGCATCGGACTCTCAACGAGTTACCGGCACCGATATGTTGCCGTGGCATCATTTTCGGAATCGTTGCCGTGGCACTCTTTTCTTTCCACCACGGTGACAAATGCTTCTATATCTCTTTTCTTGTCAACCTTTTAATAAAACTTGCATAAACTTGATCATGTCATCCGCATCATGTTAACAACATTAGAATGTTTAATTGTTGTTTGCTTATAATTACTAAACATGCTCATGGGGATTTTCCGGATATGTTGTTATTATTTCTGGCCTCATTTAAAATGCCTAAATAGTGTAGTTTTATTATGCTTCACCTCTTGCCATGTTAAAAACATTTAACCTTGTCTTGTAAATAACGAGAGTCAACTAAATAATTAATATGTGGTGTTTCGTCAATATGCAACTCGTTGCATATTGAGCTCCAATTAACTTGTAGTCTTGTTTGGGCACTTTGCCATGCCATGCATAATTAAACCGGACATGCATCATACTTGTTTGTGCATCATATGCCATGTTTATGCTTGTGTGTTTACCGTGTTGTTGTTTTCTTTCCGGTTTGCTTCACTTGATAGCTTCGGTTTCGTTCCGGAGTGGTGAGGTTTCGCTCGACTGTTGCTCCGTCTACTTCTTGGTTCTGTTCTTCTCCCTTGTGGAATCCCAGGCAAGATGACCGAACCCCGATAACATTACTATCTTTGCCTATTGCTAGTAGTTCCGCTCTATAGTTTTGCCTCGATGCCCATGTCTTTCTTGTCAGCCTCCTACTTGTAACCATGAACCTGTTTAACCACCCTACCTATGCAAACCGTTGCTTGGCTAAGTACGCTTCGCTCAGCCCCTCTTATAGCATTGTTAGTTGCAGGTGAAGATTGAAGATGCTTGCTTCATGTTGAAGTTTGGTTGGGTTATATCACAATATATAAATGCTTAAAATGAAATCATCTATATACTGGCAGGGTGGAAGGCTAAGCCTTTTGCTTGCTGTTTTGTTCCACTCATGCCGTTAGGAACCGTATAAACCGGTGTTATGTTCCTTGATTATGCGTTCCTAACACGGTTGGGGTGTATGGGACCCCCTTGATAAACCGCTAAGTGCTAAGTCTTTTCCAGCAAATCCCAACTTTTGTTACTATTTGCCTCATAATAACAACTTAATTAATTAATTAAATTTGCATAGGGGGTCGCGTCCCCGAGGATTCTTAATTCTACATAGCAGGGGGGGCCAGTGCTGATGGTGTTGGTCCCAAACGGGGGTCCTGCAGGGCCGCCTTGGGGAAACCCGAGGTATCTGGTATAACCTGTAGCATCGCCCATCCGGTCGTGTCCTGAGACTTAGATACGCGCGGCTACTATCAGGGTGTCGACACACCGGGAGGATTTGCTGGATTAGCCTTACCTTAGATCGGTTTAACTTGAGCACGGGATTCTGAGAACACTCGGGTCTTCCCACCTTGGAGTTGCGACTCCGCGGATCGTGGGCTTGTAATGGGTCAAGTTGGAACACCCCTGCAGGGTTTGAACTTTCGAAAGCCGTGCCCGCGGTTATGTGGCAGATGGGAGCTTGTTAATATCCGGTTGTAGATAACTTGACACAATGTTTCAATACACTACCAGCGTGTGTACCGTGACTGTCAATTTCCGAATAGGGATTCGGGAGTTGAACACGGTGGGGTTATGTTTGACCGGCTTTAGTTAGGATCACTTCGTGATCACCTCTCGACCGAGGCACATTCTCTTCTCGCTCTCTTTTACGTAAGTTAGTGCTAGTTGCTGCTGCAGACTCTTGTTCTTCCTTCAGCCTTTCCTCACCCAAGGCTTAAATAGTCATGTTACCCGGGAACGGGATTGCTGAGTCCTCTGTGGCTCACAGTTACTTCACCACACCAGATGCAGGTTCAGCCGAGTTTGAAGCAGGAGTTGGATCAGTGCTTCACCAGGAGCTCGATGAAGAGTTTGGCCGTATGCTTGTGACGTTTCGACGATCAGTAGTGGTTTCTACTAGGATTCGATCTAGACCTGTGGCTTTATGTTGTTTTGGTATCTCTCTTTTGGTTCTTCTCCCGTAGTCGGGTTGTGATGTTCTGAATGATGTTTTGCTTATGTAATGTATTGTGTGAAGTGGCGAGTGTAAGCCAGTTATCTCCTTTTGCAATTTAATCCCTCTTTTACATGAGTCGTGCAAAGATACCAAACTTGAGATCATTCTAGGATGGGCTTATACCTTTAAGTCGTGCCTCGACACGTAGGAGGTATAGTCCCATCCTGGGCATTACAAGTTGGTATTCAGAGCCTTCTCCGACCTAGAAGCCCCCACTGATTGATCGAATCGTTGACGGTTGAGTCTAGGCACACACTTGAAAATGTTTTGAGTCCTATATTTATATCGGAGAGTATGATTTCTTTGCTCCTCATCCCTTTTCATTCTGGTGAGGACTCCTGACGACTACTCTTGTCTCTCCTATCTTCAAAATTGCACCAAATTTTTTTTAGGAATCCCGCGAGTATTCTGGGATTGTTTCGATGTTCTTGTGACAAGGATATTGTTCTCGATGCCTCTTGTTACCGAGGAGTTGAGCTTCGGGGTATTGTCGTCACAAGCATATCGCGGCAGTACTAAATACTTAAGACGGCCGACATCGAAAATCTCTCCTATACGGTTAGTGGCAAGATAACCCCGACATCACCCAGTACTGGGGAGGTAGTTCGAGAGTATTGCCATAGCTTGTATAGTGGATGCGTTTCAAAGGTCCGAGGTAAACAGTTTCCGAGAAAGACTGGTTATGTGTTGAAGGATGGATACACCTGGATGTAGGTTTAGAGTTGATTGCGCGGTGCTTCCCGTGTATCCCCAACACCTGATTGCATAACTGGAAACTTTTGGAAATCTATAGGTGGGTTCATCTAGTAGTTCTAGGCATTCTTCCAACGGATGCACGATATGAAGTTTGGGGTTCTACATTGAGTGAAGTGGTTTTATGGACTTGTTCTGATCGGGAGTTGCATCTTAAAGGGTCCTTGGCAATGCTGATCCGGGGATTGCAAAACCCTTTTGTAACACGTTCCATGAGCTTTCAGCACGAATATGTCGAACGAAGCTTCTATCTTGTATTTGTTCTATCTGATCCTTGTTCCTTTTATTTATCTTTTGTTCTCCAAGTGGCTCCTTGTCTAGTTGATGTACCTACGGAATTCATTCGTTCAATTATCTGTTCGGATGATATTGTGAAGATGATGCTGCGACTTATCTATCCTTGTTCTTGTTTTGATTCTGGTATTCGAGTTGCTTCGATGTCAAATGTTGATTCCATACCTTCCTAATCGGTATTCTCATATTTCTATGGGAGTGCTAGTCCTTCTTAACCATCAAGATTTTCATGTTAATCCTTTTTCAACCGGTGTGCCTTCTCTTCAAGTTATTCCTTACGGACGCCATTGAGAAATATGACGAATTGTCTGTTTCAGTAATCTCAAGTTGTCTTTGTTTTCCCCACCCTCCCACCCTTCTCCTTCTCGGAGCCAGAAATTCTAAATGAAGTATCCATTCTATTCATGTGATATTTCTTCATTCATTTCCTTTAATGTTCCTATCCGGTGATTATCGTGAAGATGCTCAAGAGCTTCAAGTTCATCATTCTTTTGTTCTCAAATTCTACCGGTGGATGTAATTCAAGATTTCGGTGTTGATCTTATCCTTTTTCCTCTTTTCACAATGCTTTCTTATTCCGGTGCACCAATTAATCATTCTCCTCTTGCTATTCATATCCGGAGTGCTGAAAATTCATAATTCCATTCTTAATCCGTTCAAATTATTTTGAGGTTGTTATCTTATTCAAGCCATTTAATTCAACCGGTGCAATATCTCTTAAGCAATCTTTTCCTACGGTGATTTCTTTAGTGGGCCCTAACCCACAGGCTTTTCCCAGGATCTTACCTGACTCTTCTTTCTCCGGAGAATTCTTTTCAAAGTGTGACGTAAGAATGATTTCCATCAGTCACATGCCTTCTCCAAGATCGCTTTCGATTCTTGTTCATCATTGGTTCAACCTTTTAATTATTCATTCTGGAGTGCTCAACAATTCTTATGGCATTTCTTGTCTTCATTCTCAACATTTCAAGAGCGGAGAAGAGTTTCTCTTAAATCTTGGTCCGTTCTCTTGAAGATTTGTGGTTCTAACTTCATGCCATCCTCATTATTGTTCAGATTGTGAGGAATTCTTTATACCCGTCCGAAGCATTTCATGAATTCTTTCCATTGTGATCCTCCGAAGGCCATCATTTCAGAAGATTTCTTCGTTCTCAGTTTTCAACTTCGTCCTCCAAATATTCTTCATTGATGTCTCTTCGTTCGTCTCCATATTTTCACGGTGGTTCATTCAAGATTACCCTTCCGTTGTTATCGTTTTAATTCATTTGTTCTTTCATAATCCTACCGGTGGTTCGTTGAAAATTTATCCAAGCTTGTGCTAGTTCCCTCTTTAATTCTTTCCAACGAGAATAAGTAGTATGCCAAATCCTTTGGTTGTCATCAATTTAAATTGGTGAAGGAGATGCATGACATAATTCTTATTCTTATTCCTTCAAGGTGATTAATTCTTTTGTCTGGAGCTTGTTCATCATATCATATCTTTGGTTCTAAATTCTTCATCTTGTTTTCCGGAACTCCAAGTTATTTTCATTTATATCATTTCAAGCTCCATCTAATTCATCGCAGGCCTTGAATCTTATCCTTTTCATCTTTCACTTCTCATGTTTTCATTACCGGAGTTCTTCATGGTGGTTCATCATCATTTAATTCTTCCCTGAAGTCTTCATCAAGATTCTTGTTGGAGCTCAAGCATTTTCATCATGCTTTCCAATTGCAATCTTTTCTACCTTATCTTTTCAGATGGTGTTATGTCATTTTTGTCAATTTTCCTTCGTGTTTTATGATTCACGAGTTGTCAAGAATGATATATTTAAAACCCTCATTTCTTTTCTTCAGGAGATCCTTTTCAACCCCTTCAATTATTCGTTGGAGTTATCTTGGGTTGTATTTCACCTAAAAGCTTTCCCTAAGGATTGTTGCTAATTATGGTGCTTATAAATGACCCAAGTTCTTCATTTTTCATTCCGGTGAAATAAGTTTTTCATCTCCTTGTTGATCTCAATTCAATCAATTGTTTAAGTTAGTGGCTGGTTATCACCTCTTAATTTTGAGATGTTTTCCATAAGCCCACATGAACCTCATTCGTTTCGTTGTTGTTTTTCCATCAACCACGTTCAACCCTTCTTCGTAAGGATGCTCTTTCAAATTCATTTTTCAGAGAATTTGTCATATTTTTTTTCTCCGTTCATTTCCTTCGTTGATCTCTATGCTATTCTTTCATTCCGGAGGCATTATGATGTTGCTATCTCCAAACCATCATCTTGTTTTGTCAAGATCATGTTCTTTCCCTTGCTTATCATTTAACCAGAGTGTTGTATTCTTCATTCAAGTTCCGTCATCTTATCAAGTTTTAACTATCTTTTAACCGGAGTGCTGTCTGAATCCTTCTTACCCTTGTGCCATTCTTTTAATTGTTTCGGAGGCAGTATGTTGTTGTTTTCATCAAGTATCATTCCATCTTCTCAAGTTCTTGTTAATTCCTTCCATTTTCAGACGGAGTGCTGCCCAAATTTTGTCATTCTTATTCCTTGGCTATACCGTTGCAGTTTCATATTCTTTTGTCATCCGTGAGCTCTTGTTTCATGTCCTTCAACCTACAAGGTTCCCGTATGTTCCTTGTTCCTCCTTTTACCGGACTGCTCCTAACTTCGTTCATCTCCGTTGCTTTCTTCTTTCAACTTGTTCAACATCTCAAGGTTCGTGGTTTCACTCGTCTGTCAAAGAAGCAACTTTGTTTTACCTCTTCCTCTTCCGTTTTACCCGGCGATATCTCTAGGATCTCGGGTCGAGATCCTCTGTTAGTGTGGGAGAGTTGTGACGCCCGAAGACCGACGTCCCAGGAGATTCCAGAAGATCCCAGAAGATTCCAGTTGTTCCGGGTTGCCCGTGTGTTTCAGTTCTGCTTGTGTTATTTATTTTCGCATTGCATCATGTCATCAAGCCATCATGTCATTTTTATTTTGCATCTCAACCTAAATAATTCGTGTGGACCTTCGGTCCATTTAAATCGAGGGAAGATGTCTTCTCTTTAAAACGTATAAAAGCCTCTCAATATTTAGGGAGCTATATTTAAAATATTCCAATTGGTTGGGATCACCGTAACACACTTGCAATATTTCCCCATGCCTTTTCCATATCAAGTTTGACTTCAAAACCTTGCTATACTTCTTTTCCGTTATTTTCGAGGCTCCTCTAATTATCTAGACTCTTTTCAAACTCCTTGAGGTAAGCTATTTATTTTAGTTTGCACTTCCCTTTTTGTTGGAACTATTTTTGTGAGGTTGGAATTATTCTGTAAAGCCTTACAAAAATGTCCATCATTTTTATTCTTATTCTTTGCCTCTTTTATTTTTATTTTTGGCTCTCTCCTTATTTGTTTTTTTTCTGCTAAGAAATAAAAGAGGAGCAGCCAGCCCAGCCGGCCTCTAGACCTCTTAGGAGGGCCCAGCCGCCTCCTATCCCAGCCTGCAGGCCCACCAGCCCGTTCCCATCGAACCCTAGCCGCAGCTCACACCTGTTCGCTCCTCCCTTTCCCCTACAGCGCCGCCGCTTTTCCCTCTCGATCCCCTCTGCATCCCCCCGACCCCGATTCCCTCGTGCCCCTGCCTCCATCTCCCTCGCACGCCACGTCCCCTGTTGCCTTCATCGCCGCGCCATGGAGCTCCGCCCTGCCTCTCCAAGGTCGCCATGGCCTCCCTCCTTCCGCATCCTCCCTCCGTTCCCAGCGCCCGGGGCCGTCGTCCTCGCAGCCTCCGCACCCCATCCAGAAGCCCAGCGGCCCGGCGCCTCGCGCCTCTCCTCCGCAGAGGCTGCTGCCTCGTCGCCTCCCGCTCCCCTCGCCCAGGACGACGCCAGGCTCCCTCCTCCTCGCTTCGTCCAGGCGCCAAGGCCACCGCTGCTCCTTCCGTTCGCCAGGGGCCGAACCAACCAGCAGCGCCGAGGCCGAGGCCCCGCCTTCGTGCACCACAGCAACCTGCAGCCGTCCTTCGTCTCCTGCGCAAGACCCCGAGGCCTGCTGCCTCCTCTTCGCCGGCTGGTTCCGCAGCGCCTCGCCGTGCTGTCGTTGTTGTTTTTGTGTGTTGATTGTGCTGTTGAGCTTGACAGGGAACCATGTACGCCTACACAACAGTACGGCAAGACCGCAACGACCCGAGTACAACTACTGCCTTTCGTCAAGTTCGACTACCGACGACTTGAACATCTATGGAAATGAGTACCCCTACGCTCGACGACCCCCGTGTACGACTACCGACGCCAAGTACCACTACTTCCACTACCGTCGCAAACGAGAACCCCAAGTACCACGACACCGACCCGAACATCTACGGGAAAACGAGCTCCGTGAACGTCTACCGTCGCTCGACGACCGCGAGTACCACTACCGTCGCCCGGAAACGAGGATTCGCCAAGTACCATGACACGATGACGTGAAAAACTACTTCCTCTTCGGAAACGTGAACGACTCCTTCCTCTACGATCTCGAACCGTCCCGAAACGAGTGTTTCAAAGGTATAACCCGAGACGATGACCCGTGGATGCTTGTTTTGGTTGTATGAAATGTTTCCTTGTGTGCACCGTGCCTGTTTCGACCTTTTGTCATGTTCCTCGGTTGCCTCGTCGCCGACTCGTGGGAACCCGGTGACGGGATCGCCCCACCTTTCATCTCGTTTGACTCACCCACGCCATCTATCTTTTGCATCGGACTCTCAACGAGTTACCGGCACCGATATGTTGTCGTGGCATCATTTTCGGAATCGTTGCCGTGGCACTCTTTTCTTTCCACCACGGTGACAAATGCTTCTATATCTCTTTCCTTGTCAACCTTTTAATAAAACTTGCATAAACTTGATCATGTCATCCGCATCATGTTAACAACATTAGAATGTTTAATTGTTGTTTGCTTATAATTACTAAACATGCTCATGGGGATTTTCCGGATATGTTGTTATTATTTCCGGCCTCATTTAAAATGCCTAAATAGTGTAGTTTTATTATGCTTCACCTCTTGCCATGTTAAAAACATTTAATCTTGTCTTGTAAATAACGGGAGTCAACTAAATAATTAATATGTGGTGTTTCGCCAATATGCAACTCGTTGCATATTGAGCTCCACTTAACTTGTAGTGTTGTTTGGGCACTTTGCCATGCCATGCATAATTAAACCGGACATGCATCATACTTGTTTGTGCATCGTATGCCATGTTTATGCTTGTGTGTTTACCGTGTTGTTGTTTTCTTTCCGGTTTGCTTCACTTGATAGCTTCGGTTTCGTTCCGGAGTTGTGAGGTTTCGCTCGACTGTTGCTCCGTCTACTTCTTGGTTCTGTTCTTCTCCCTTGTGGAATCCCAGGCAAGATGACCGAACCCCGATAACATTACTATCTTTGCCTATTGCTAGTAGTTCCGCTCTATAGTTTTGCCTCGATGCCCATGTCTTTCTTGTCAGCCTCCTACTTGTAACCATGAACCTGTTTAACCACCCTACCTATGCAAACCGTTGCTTGGCTAAGTACGCTTCGCTCAGCCCCTCTTATAGCATTGTTAGTTGCAGGTGAAGATTGAAGATGCTTGCTTCATGTTGAAGTTTGGTTGGGTTATATCACACTATATAAATGCTTAAAATGAAATCATCTATATACTGGCAGGGTGGAAGGCTAAGCCTTTTGCTTGGTGTTTTGTTCCACTCATGCCGTTAGGAACCGTATAAACCGGTGTTATGTTCCTTGATTATGCGTTCCTAACACGGTTAGGGTGTATGGGACCCCCTTGATAAACCGCTAAGTGCTAAGTCTTTTCCAGCAAATCCCAACTTTTGGTACTATTTGCCTCATAATAACAACTTAATTAATTAATTAAATTTGCATAGGGGGTCGCGTCCCCGAGGATTCTTAATTCTACATAGCAAGGGGGGCCAGTGCTGATGGTGTTTGTCCCAAACGGGGGTCCTGCAGGGCCGCCTTGGGGAAACCCGAGGTATCTGGTATAACCTGTAGCATCACCCATCCGGTCGTGTCCTGAGACTTAGATACGCGCGGCTACTATCAGGGTGTCGACACGCCGGGAGGATTTGCTGGATTAGCCTTACCTTAGATCGGTTTAACTTGAGCACGGGATTCCGAGAATACTCGGGTCTTCCCACCTTGGAGTTGCGACTCCGCGGATCGTGGGCTTGTAATGGGTCAAGTTGGAACACCCCTGCAGGGTTTGAACTTTCGAAAGCCGTGCCCGCGGTTATGTGGCAGATGGGAGCTTGTTAATATCCGGTTGTAGATAACTTGACACAATGTTTCAATACACTACCAGCTTGTGTACCGTGACTGTCAATTTCCGAATAGGGATTCGGGAGTTGAACACGGTGGGGTTATGTTTGACCGGCTTTAGTTAGGATCACTTCGTGATCACTTCTCGACCGAGGCACATTCTCTTCTCGCTCTCTTTTACGTAAGTTAGTGCTAGTTGCTGCTGCAGACTCTTGTTCTTCCTTCAGCCTTTCCTCACCCAAGGCTTAAATAGTCATGTTACCCGGGAACGGGATTGCTGAGTCCTCTGTGGCTCACAGTTACTTCACCACACCAGATGCAGGTTCAGCCGAGTTTGAAGCAGGAGTTGGATCAGTGCTTCACCAGGAGCTCGATGAAGAGTTTAGCCGTATGCTTGTGACGTTTCGACGATCAGTAGTGGTTTCTACTAGGATTCGATCTAGACCTGTGGCTTTATGTTGTTTTGGTATCTCTCTTTTGGTTCTTCACCCGTAGTCGGGTTGTGATGTTCTGAATGATGTTTTGCTTATGTAATGTATTGTGTGAAGTGGCGAGTGTAAGCCAGTTATCTCCTTTTGCAATTTAATCCCTCTTTTACATGAGTTGTGCAAAGATACCAAACTTGAGATCATTCTAGGATGGGCTTATACCTTTAAGTCGTGCCTCGACACGTAGGAGGTATAGTCCCATCCTGGGCATTACATGGATATGGTTGGACCCTTTAAAAGATCCCAAGATCAGAAAACCCACCTGTTGGCAGCAGTGGACAAATTTACAAAGTGGGTCGAAGCAGAGCCTGTCCGTAAGTGTGATGCGGCAACAACGGTCAAGTTCATCAAAAAGGTGATTTTCTGGTTTGGCTTTCCACACAGCATTATAACTGATAATGGCACCAACCTCTCTAAAGGAGAGATGGAAGAGTTCCGTCAAAGAGAACATATTCGCCTTGATGTGTCATCAGTAGCTCACCCTCAATCCAATGGCCAAGCTGAGAGAGCCAACCAAGAGATCTTGAGAGGCATCAAGCCCCGGCTTATGGTTCCTTTGCAAAGAACACCGGGTTGCTGGGTAGAGGAGTTGCCTTTTGTATTATGGAGCATCAACACTACGCCTAACAGATATACAGGATATACGCCTTTCTTCATGGTGTATGGTGCTGAAGCGGTCCTCCCTAGTGATATCCGGCACGACTCACCACGGGTGGCAGCTTACGTTGAAGCGGATAATGAACAAGCAAGACAAGATAGCTGCTGGATGAGGAACGGGACACGGCAGCACCGCGATCGGCGATTTATCAGCAAGACCTGCGCCGGTACCACAGCCGCCGGGTCAAGACCAGGACGTTTCAGGAAGGAGATCTGGTGCTCCGGCTCTTCCAAGACTAGACAGATATGCACAAGCTATCCCCACCTTGGGAAGGACCCTTTGTGGTCAGCAAAAACCTGCACAACGGATCATACTACCTTGTCGACGTTCGAGAACATAAGGACTCACGTACGGCAGAGGAGGAGACCAAGCGGCCGTGGAACATCGCTCTTCTTCGGCCTTACTACACTTGAGTCATTGGCTCCGCTTCATGTACAATGTATATATTATGATTAATAAAATAAACTAGCGCCCCCGGAACACCGGGGAATCAGCCATCTCTTCGCAAAAGAGTATCACATGGGTGCTTCTTAAGAAACCTTCCATGGCCTCTTAAACCGGCGCCCCTGATAGAATCAAGGAATCAGCCATGTTCTTCACACAAAGGAGTATCACATGGGAGTTTCTACAGAAGCTTTCCATGGCCTCCTAAACCGGCGCCCTTGACACATCAAGGAATCAACCATCTTTTATATACAAACAAGAATCACATGGGGGCTTCCGTGGGCAAGGGAGTTTCCCATGGCCTCTTGAGCCGGTGGCTGTATGAAGCCCATCATAAGAGCACTGCTCTGGTTGCTTCGGCAATTTCCACATGATGATGAGGGGTAAAAGAGAGTGCTGGTGCCTAACCCAGCTCAAACATATGCCCTGATGGGCAAAACGGCTCACACACTACCTGGGGGCTCGCAGAGAGTTGAATACCCTTGTAGTGAACATGGCTTGGAAGCCCGGTGCATGCACCTAAAACCCTGGATTAACCTGCCTGCCTCAAGTAAATCACGATGTCCAGGTAAACCTGGTATGACCTGTCAAACCTGCCACAAGTCAATCCTTCGGGACCCTGAACTTGGCCACGTTAAATTGACGATCACCGAGTTGATTACCTAAAGACAAAATCTTTACGAGATTTTGAAGCATTGGGTAGCTTGTCATCGATGATTTGGTTAAGGATTGCGGAGCATCTTGATAGGCTTTTCTAAAATGGTTAATGACAGTAGCCTGGAAGCTCATAAAAAGCCTCGAATTTGGAGCCTGTCAGCTCGTAAAAAGCCTCGACTACATGGTCTTATTTGCCCAAAAAACCTTATTTTTATTTTTTATGATTTCACAAATCTTTGTCATCAAGATCATTGGTTTTTTTAACCAAGTCCATTGATGCGAGACTGGACAACTCCAAGGTTGACCATATGTCTACAAAGTTAAAGTCTGGGTCATGAACACCAGCGAGAATTAAACCGGCGTTCATGCTAACCCGGATCAGCTATTATGCTCAACCAACAAGAGAGCCAAGGGCCTCATCAGTGCATGCGCTTTAAGTTATTCCTACCGGGTTAAGGTCTACAGGCACACTTAATCAGAGGTATGGTATATGTTTGTGTTTTATATGCAGTTAACAGCTATCTATTTGAAACATGTATCAGGACAGTATAATCCGTCTGGTGGTAAACCGCCAGGACATCTTTAGTGTTGTTCATGCAGACACAGGTGGTATAAGCTGTTCAAGCACGCAAATAGAGGATAAATTGGGAGTGCCAATCAAAATAATACCATGACAGTGGGACAAAGGCAATATCACAACTATTCTATTACAAGGCACTTGCAAGCCCGAATGGATCAAAGTTTCTTGCAAAGTATTCATCAACTAAAAATTAAACCGGGACGGTTTAGGACTCTTCTTCACCACGCTGTGAAGGCTGAGGGTCAACTTGCGCCGGATCTTCGTCGACTTCTAGCAGCTGCTGGAAATCAGGAGCGCTCCAGTCAATCTTGGAGAGGGCACGAAAATACAGTTCATCATTTATAAGATCTGATGGGTCAATATCTGGAGCGAAAGTGTGATTACGAACTGGTGGGATCAGATTTTCAGTATCGTAAACCGGCCGCTCCACCCGCGAGTTCTCTAGATCGTAAGCCGGATGATACCTTGTTAGATCTGCTTCATCAGCAAGCTTACTGGCAAGAGGGCACATGTCCTTGGTTAAAGAACGGAGATCTTCAGCAGAGAAGGCTGACCCGTCCTCTTTCATGCTGGGGTAGCCGTTCATGGCTTCCGCCGGATCAAAATCGGAGACCCATGCTTTGGCCCGGGTCAACGCCATGAGAGAGCCAGCTCATGCAGCAGACTTCTTCACCTCAACAAGTCACGCAGGCAAGACAAATAGCTTTTCCAGGGTGGCTTCGGTGGTGGTCGGCGCCGGTTTGTTATCCGACATGGCACTAATAGCCCTTTGAGCACTGGAGTAGAGCTGCTCCACCAGGGTATACGCAGCCTTGAGCTTCTTCTGAACATCATCTCCAAGATGAGTTATGCGCCTCCCTATATACAATTGGCGAGTTAAACCGGAGCAGAATAAAGATTGCAGGGATGCAAACATACGAAGACAGGTACTCACCGAAGATAGCAGATGTCATGTTCTCTATTTGCTGTTTCAACCCAGATAGCTCTTGTGTGACCAGATTGAGAGCAGCTTCAGCATCGTTTGCTCTTTTTTCTAGAGCGTCCCTCTGCACCTCCCATGTGGACCGTTCCGCTTCAAAATCTTTCTTCAGTTTTTCCATATTAGTTAAAGCAAGAACAAGCTCTTCCTTAGCTTTGTTTGAAGCAGTCTCATGGAAAGCCAAGCTATTCCGGAGCTTAGTTGCCTCCGAAGCTCTCCGTTTCAAGTCAGCCTGCAAGGAAATCAAACGGGTTAGAAGGACAGATCAATCAAAGTCTCAAGCACATAGCAAGTTATGCACTCGACACTTGGGGGCTAATGTACACTTGAAGTAAAAGAAAGACAATTTTTCAGACAAGTCCCAAGCACATAAACAAGTTATGAGTTTGGCACTTGGGGGCTAATGTACATTCATTCTCAAACATAAGTAAAGTCCCGGTTCACCTACAGTGAAGCTAAACCGGCACTTGGGGGCTACTATGGCCTAAAGGTAGGACTGCAAAGTACAAAGTAGAAATGGAAAGCAAAAGGAAAGAAAGTCACCTCATATTTATCCTTCATCATGTTGACTAAGCCGGCTTCATAGTCACGGCTGGTGAAGAGCCGGTCCAGATACCCAGAATGGAGTTCCTGGGCACTCAGCTGTGCATAACTTGACAAGTCTGTGCTCCACTTGCCTTTATCTTGTTGAAATTTTTCTTCCTTGGAAGTATGCCTGGCCAAGGAAACAAGCTCTAAGGGAGTAGAGAATCCTATCCCAGTTATTTCAACGTCCGCCGTTGAGGTGGCCGTTGGCTGAAGGGGATCAGCAGTGCGCACCAGACTGACAGGAGCCGGGCTAGCCCGAGGAGGACTAACCCGGACAGGGCTTGCCGGTTCAGCTGTGTTCTCCATATCATCACCCCCCAGAGAAGCAAGATTTTCGTGATCCATAGGGGCGGGATCATCGAGCTGAACTTCAACGTTGTCCTCTGGAAGGTTGGCTGCTTCAGGATCCTCGGCTGGTTCAGCAGTGGTGGTTTCGGCAGCCGTTTTATGTAATTTCGCCTTTTTACTAGGCTTGGTCATTCTGATAAAGTTTAAAAGAGCAATAAGAATCACAAAGTCAAAGCAGAAAGGTAAACCGGACGTTTGAAAGGATAACTTACCCAGGAACGGTCTGAAGCACCGGGATCTGAGTGGTAGTAGACTCGCCGGAAGAAGACAGAGGAGCCTCCTGGTAGTTGGGATCAGACGGTTTAAGAGGTTTGCAAATAAGGCCTGCTTTTGGATGAAGAAGGGTTGGAGTGAGCAAAACCTCTGATCGGCGTCTGCGAGCTGGCGTGAGGGGTATCCCGGACGATTCAACCACATGACCGCGATGGCGCGTGGTCCGGCGAGCTTCATGCTGCTGTTTCTTCAAAAGAAAGTTGGGATCCAATTGAGCATAAGGGTGCGAAAATGGATATTTCCGGGATACCCGGCGGATCTTGGGTGGCAACGGTTCTGAATCAGATGAGAGAGAAATTACCTCAACTCCCTCCGCTTTGCTTCCCTCCGCCAGGTCCTGAGAAAAGGCATTATTAACATAAATTCAGACAAAGGGAGATCAAAGGACATAAGAGTCAGCAGTACCTCACAAGCCAGATCATCTTCTTCAGGGTTTGAACCGGAAGTAACAACAACTTTCTTCTTCTTCATGGCAAAGGTTTTCTTGCATGTTGGCTTCGCCGGTCTATCCTGTGCTTTCCTCTTCCAGAAGGGATCATTGGCCTGTGAAAAGGAACAAGAACATGTTGAAAACGGGTGATATGAATAGATTAAACCGAAAAGAAAGGGTCGGAAGAGCTTTACCGATGGCGGTTTGTTGGTTAAACAGAACGGAGCTAAACCGGTCCGGCTGCAATCCTCCAGAGGGATGTTCAGCATTTTCTTAGCAGACTCATTAACTTCATTATCAGGAAGCACTATTTTTGTGTGGCGTTGAGGATCTTCCAGCTTGCCGCTATATTTGCACATCAAGCTTGAGTGCCGGCTTAGTGGAAGAATGCTCCAAGAGAGCCAGCAGCGGACGAAATCAACTCCGGTTAAACTGTTTGCCACGAAAGCCCTGAGCTTGGAAAGTTGAGGGGCATATCGAGCTCGGTCTTGGGCGCTTAGATGCTGCGGCAAAGGATGAGTTGACGCCAGACGGTAAGCGCAGTAACCCGGCAGTGGGTTTTCTCCTTCTGGCGAAGTGTCTTTACAGTAGAACCATGTCTGGTTCCAATCCTTAGGGTGGCTGTGAAGAGTGGCGTGAGGAAAACTGACGTCCTTCCTTTTCTGGATGCTAACACCTCCAAGCTCAGTATGAGGCCCATCAGAAAACTCAGTCCGGCGGTTCAGATGGAAGAAATCCCGGAACAGATCCACTGATGGCTCCTCTTGAAGGTATGCCTCCGAGAAGACCTGGAAGTTGCAGATGTTCGATACAGAATTCGGGCCTATATCTTGTGGGTGGAGTTGAAAAGCGGTTAACACATCACAGAAGAACTTTGAACCGGGAGGACTAAAACCCCGGGCCAGATGATCATAGAAGACTATGATTTCTCCCTCCTTAGGCTTAGGAGGGCACTCATTTTCAGGGGCCCGCCAGTGCAGAACCTCCTTAGGGCCCAGAACACCAATTGAGGCCGCTTCTACTAAATCGTCTTCCGTAATCCGGGATGGAACCCAGTTGCAGGCAACAAATTGTTTTGCTGTGGAGGCCATTTTCTTCAAGAAAGAAGCACTGGGAAAGATAATACAAGACTCGGTTTACCAACTGATAGATATAAACCGGCGCATTCTATGAAGATATGGACTCAATTGTCGGTTTAAACAAGGGGCTAATGGTATCTACTAACCCGGAAGCAGGTATGAACGAGACAGCTACTGGTTTATGGCAATAGAAGGAGAAAGTTAAACCGTCAATTATGGAAGTAGGCTTAAAAATCTAAACCGTCGGGGTAAGCATATGAAGCGCAAGTTATGACTAAACCGGCGATATAAGCGGACAAGCTACGGATCTAAAGTGTGGGAAACAACTTTTACATGAAGCAGAGGTAAAATATGGATCTACAGCGCAGGAAAAAAGACAGAACAATATAAGTCATATTCAGTGAAGGCAGCAGAAGTTCTCAACAGATTCAATCTAAACTAGAAGTGCTGGAGAAGCTAAAGTATAACGATGGAGCGGAAACGCACGAATGAGGGTTGAACTTGACAAGTTTTATATCTACAGCTAAAACTAACCTACGGCGATGAACTATGAAGAAACGAGGGTTCGCGTTCAGCTATAGAAGAAACCCTAGAATTGAGATCTATGGGGAAGAAGATAGCATACCCGAGAAAGCAGAGGACAACAACGAGTTTCTGGACGCGTTCAGGTCGATGCAGTGGCCGGGCTTGTGGACGACGGCGAGCTCGAAGAACAGCGGCGGAGGTTCGAGCGCTGGAGGCGGAGGAAGAAGAAGTAGAAGGGGAAAAGAGATGGGCCTCGGCTGTATTTATAGGCCGAAGAGATAAAAACGGCAAGCGCGGGAATCGAGGAGGCCAGAAATTGGATAAAGATTGAGTTGTCGCCTTGATCTTCGGTGCGGCAATAAAGAAAGGTAACAAACAGATGCGGGCGTTAAATGCGCAGATGATGTCATGACAGATTGAAGCAATTTCAGGAGTTGACGTCATGGCCGGTTTATGAAGCATACAAGAGTTGCAGAAAGGAAATTCGTACAAGGCTTTGAAGACAGACATGAACAAGTTCAAATCAATCTGGGGCCTAATGTCAGGGATATTACTAGCAGGTATAAACCGGCTAGGAAGGTCCGGATTACGCCGGTAAAGTTATATTATCGGAAGCCCAGTAGACTATGTAACAGGAGGTTACAGCCCGTAGAGGTTTAGGGCCCGTGTATAAGGCCCATGGTCTGTAAACCATCGTACCATGTAACTTGGGATGTAAGATAGAAAGAGTAGAGACCGAGGCGGACACGTTGATGAGCCGGCCTCGGGACTCTGTAAACCGGACCGGGCGTCTCCTCCTATAAAAAGGGATGACCCGACGACGGTTCTGGACAAGAAACAACAGCTCGAGACACAGGCAAAGCGGATTCGCTCCCTGGTCATCGAAGCCCAAGCAATACCACACCAAACTAGACGTAGGCTTTTACCTTCATCGAAGGGGCCAAACTAGTATACATTCCCTGTGTCCTTCGTCCGCCTTAACCCCTTTAAGCTAACCCGAGCGATGGCCTCACGACTAAGTCCAGTAAACCGGACATCTGCCGTGCTAAATCCACGACACTTAGTCTCCTGTAGACAAACGATATTACAACCAGAAGCTGCGATCGCATTCTTAACTGCTAGAGTTTTATCGTCCGAGTTTATTCCACAGATATTCCACACCAGTACATTCCATTGCACCTGGCGGGCCATACGAGCTAGGTGGTGGAGGTAGTGGTGGTGGGTTGCTCGTCCTCCTATGGCACCATGAGTTTGGACGAAGATAGCTCTTCTGCTGGAATGCCGCAACGCACCGTGCTGATCGTCTGGAGCAGCGAGATGGGTGTTGGGGGTGGAACAGTGACATAAGCAGAGTTCAGCGAGGTCGTTGTAATCCTGGGAGGAGCAACTAGGGCCTGACAGGGCTTGACCTTGCTTTTGTACTGACGACCTTCAGCCATGGAGGGGGCTCGGAACCCGTCGTATCGGTTATTCCTGGTACTACGCCTGAGTGGCAGGGGTGCAGACTCACCTACACCCTTCTTCTTCTTTTCAATGCGCTTCAGAACCAGAGATTCCTCGATAGGGTCAGTGGGCATGTCATCAGAGCCCTGAAACTTATCCAGTGGCGTCGCACGTGTATCCACCACAGAAGGATACATCTGGCTGATTAGTGGGGCAAAAGCTTCCTCCCAACTGCGTTTATCCAACCTAACCATCTGAAACTCTATCTTGTTGGCAATTGGGGTATACCAAGTCTTGATAGCATGGGCAACAAACAAGTATTGAAGCGATTGACAGAAAAGAACTGCCTTCTTCGGGTTGCCACCTGTCGGGAGGAGCATGGGAGGCATGGGCTTGTATATATGCTTCCTGAAGAAGAAGATCAGCTGGGCAAAAGGCAGTACACGGAGATTTGCATCTTCCGCTTCTCCTCCGACAAATGTTAGACTGCTGCAGTGTGCTCCCAGGACAATATCTTCAGCTGCAAGTTCTACCTATGCGACATGCGCATTCCAAGCATCGAGCCCATCATCGTGTACATTGTCTTCAGGCGTCACCCCATCCATCATAGATGGGCCAGTATATTCAGTGATCTGACGCCAACTCTCACCTTGATATTGAGGTGGGATTTCCGGCCAGGGCTGCCAGCCATTGGCCATCTGTTGCTGTGGAGGTGGTTGAAGATCCTGCCCCCAAGCAGCATTCGCCTGTTGCTGCTGTGCAACCATTGCTTCAAATGAAACTTGCTGTGAAGCCGTCAGATATGGCACCTCTCTTGGATGCGGCGAGGCATTCATTGGCGGCGGTGGCTCTTTTGTGCCCGCTTTAGGTGGGTTGGTTGGCCAGTTCGTCAGGATGTATACTGGGATCTCCAAGATCGACCAAGGCCTCCAAACACATTAGCTCTCTTAATGATCAAACTATGCGGCACATTAGAACACTGGTTGATGAGGACACGGACGAGAACTCTAGTCTTCACTTGCCCTGGGTTATGCCAGATCTCAAAGTTGCCAAAGCAGATGACAGCTTTGTTCACGTAGTACTCATTCTGATAGTCAAGAGGAAAACCAAGAAACACTACCCATGCTACTGCTTGAAAGATTGGTATGCGCATGTTGGGTCCTTCATCGTGGCGAACAAAGTAGAAAGTTCTATCCTCATCTATCGGATGCGGCCCAGTTGCGATTAAGAAATCTCTGACAGCTGCTGATCTAAAACCTATTATCCCAACTCCTAGATGAAAGATATCAAAATAGATCACCTCAGCATTGAAGTCCTCGGCCAGGATTTGAAGGATTTCCGCAAGCACCATGGGTCGTTGGAGATCAGGCATCGAAGGGTTAGTGAGGACGAGCGCGAAGTTTTCATGGTGCAGCGGTGGAGCGCCTACTACCATCATGTTCCTCTGAAGCCTATCAGCTGGGCCGTTGAAAATGGCGAGGGCGCCGGGGATGAACTAGTAGGGCATAACAGGGAAGTTCGCCATGGGGGGAGGAGCGGTGGTGTTAGCAGGCGGATGAGCCGATGAGGATGTTGGGGGTGTCTGGCGATTCGGTAGTGGGGGTGGCATGTTGAGCAGGCGAGGATTGGAATTGATCAAGGCAGTAGGGCGTAGGGTAGGAGGAGGCGGACCGTCACCCCCAATAGGCAAGGTACGCGTGTCCTGTTACTGTGTATCACATGATTTGATTTTCCATTCCTGTTTTTGCTTCATGTTTCTTGCATTACCCAAACGTTTCCTTGCGGGAGGTGATACTATACTAGTTTTTGGCCTCCATACCAAATTTTGTATCTTATAAAAGTGAATGATAAAGCCCATTAAATATCCAAGACTTCATAAATAATAGCATGGAACAATAAAAAAATATAGATACTTTGGAGACGTATCAGTCGCCTACCATAGGGGCGCGGTCGCGAGTTCCTTGGAAGTTGGCGATGAAACGTTCGCGAAGGTCTTCCTAGGAGGAGATCGTCCCCGTTGGGAGGTTCAGGAGCCACAAACGTACGGCGTCCCTGAGATCCATGGGGAACCAATTGGCCATAACCTTCTCGTCGCCGCTCGACACCTCGATGCTCAGCTCGTAGAGCTGCAGGAACTCGGTGGGGTCGGGTGTTCCATCATAGCGTGGAGGCGGATCTGGCTTGAACTTTCCGGGCCAAACGACTTGAGAAGCTCCGCGGTGAACGCTCGGCAGCCCGCCCCGCTCACGGGTGCCCGCTATGGAGGTGGAGCCTGATCCAGGTGCAAGCGTGCCACCGCGTGGGGAGGCATGCGACCTTGATGAGGCGGTGCTGGGAGTGCACACACCTCACCTTGGGGCCGTTGCACCACCTGACAGCTTTCTTCATCGCGCATGGGCGCCCCGCGGGGCGGGTCGCGCTGTGGGGCCTCGCGCCTTGGCTCGGGGACGACGTCATGCCGGAGAGGAGTAGAAGGTGCACCATGGGCCACGTCACCTGCTTGAGGCAATGGGGGAGGAAGCGAGCGGTACGATGTTGCAGCTTCTCCTGTGGCGCTAACGAGTTCCGTGATGCAATCCAACCAATCCTCGTAGAGGTTATCGGCCGGGCGGTAGCGCAGGAGCTCATGTGCCATGAGAAGCGCGGCCTGCTGATACGTCTCCAATGTATCTACTTTTCCAAACCCTTTTGCCCTTGTTTTGGACTCTAACTTGCATGATTTGAATGGAACTAACCCGGACTGACGTTGTTTTCAGCAGGACTGCCATGGAGTTGTTTCTGTGCAGAATAAAAAGTTCTCGGAATCGCCTGAAAATCAACGGAGAATTATTTCGGAAAATATAAAAAAATATTTGCAAGAAGATCCTCACCGGGGGGCCCACACCCTGTCCACGAGGGTGGGGGCGCGCCCCCTGCCCAAGGCGCGCCCCCTGCCTCGTGGGCCCCCCGATGCTCCACCGACGTATTCCCAGATCATATATCTTAGGTTTCGGGGAGAAAAAAAATCATAGAGAAGGAATTATCGTGTTTCACGAGACAGAGCCGCCGCCAAGCCCTAATCTCTCTAGGGAGGGCTGATCTAGAGTCCGTTCGGGGCTCCTGAGAGTGGAGATCGTCGCCATCGTCATCATCAACCTTCCTCCATCACCAATTCCATGATGCCGTGTGTGAGTAATTCCATCTTAGGCTTGCTGGACGGTGATGGGTTGGATGGGATCTATCATGTAAGCGAGTTAGTTTTGTTAGGGTTTGATCCTTAGTATCCACTATGTTCTGAGATTGATGTTGCTATGACTTTTCTATGCTTAATGCTTGTCACAAGGGCCCGAGTGCCATGATTTCAGATCTGAACCAATTATGTTTTCATGAATATATGTGTGTTCTTGATCCTATCTTGCAAGTCTATAGTCACCTACTATGTGTTATGATCCGGCAACCCCGAACTGACAATAATCGGGACCACTCCCGGTGACGACCGTAGTTTGAGGAGTTCATGTATTCACTATGTGTTAATGCTTTGGTCCGGTACTCTATTAAAAGGAGGCCTTAATATCCCTTAGTTTCCAATAGGACCCCGCTGCCACGGGAGGGTAGGACAAAAGATGTCATGC
The DNA here is from genome assembly GCA_902687465.1 of Secale cereale. NCBI lineage: Eukaryota > Viridiplantae > Streptophyta > Magnoliopsida > Poales > Poaceae > Secale > Secale cereale. The sequence goes on from LR738714.1 coordinate 579,419,129, forward strand.
AAGTTCTTTTCCATAAGCATGTATGACTATATTCGGAATACATGCCTACATTGCATTGATGAAACTGGAGCTAGTTCTGTGTCACCCTAAGTTATAACTTCTACATGATGAATTGCATCCGACGTAATTTCCCATCACCGATCCAGTGCCTACGAGCTTTACCTATATTGCTAGTCGCTTATTTACTTTTCCGTTGCTACTATTACAAAAACTACAAAAACACTATCGTTACTTTTATTGCTACTACCGCCACTATCATATTACGTTGCTACTAAATTATCTTGCTGCAGATACTAAGTTTCCAGGTGTGGTTGAATTGATGACTCAGCTGCTAATACTTAAGAGTATTCTTTGGCTCCCCTTGTGTCGAATCAACAAATTTGGGTTGAATACTTTACCCTCGAAAACTGTTGCGATCCCCTACACTTGTGGGTTATCAAGACTATTTTCTGGCGCCATTGCCGGGGAGCATAGCTCTATTCTTTAAGTCACTTGGGATTTATATCTGTTTATCACTATGAAGAATTTGAAGGACTCAACAACCAAGATCTTACCCTCAACTACAAGGGGAGGTAAGGAACTTCCATCTAGCTCTGCACTTGATTCTCCTTCTGTTATGAGTAAACTTGCGACACCTACTCCTGCTATTGAATTTGATCGTATGTTCTTGATGATGCTACTTCTGCTATGTATGATGAAACTACCTCTATGCCTAATACTGTGCCACTAGGTGAATTTTTAGATGAACAAATTGCTAAGGTTAGGGAGAGTGCAAATGTTGATGATATTTGTGAAAGTGATGATGAAACAACTCCCAATAGATATGAATTGCCTGTTGTGCCTGAGGGTTATGTTATGGATGAAGAAACTGCTAGAGACTTTCTTGCTTGCAATGATAGATATGATCTTAAGAAGTTATTAGCTAAGCTGAAAGAAAAGTCCTTGAATGCTAGAGTGAAACATGACCCTGCTTTTGCTACTTCACCTATCTGTGTTACTGATAATGATTATGAATTCTCTGTTGATCCTGAGTTAATTACTTTGGTTGAATCTGATCGTTTCCATGGCTATGAGTCTGAAACTGCTGTGGCACATCTTACCAAGTTGAATGATATAGCCACCCTGTTTACCAATGATGAAAAGATCTGTTGTTATTATATTTATAAGCTATTTCCGTTCTCATGAAAGGGTGATGCTAAGACTTGGTTTAATTCTCTTGATCTTGGTTGTGTGCGTAGTCCCCAGGATATTATGTATTACTTCTCTGCTAAATATTTTCCCGCTCATAAGAAACAAGTTGCCTTACGAGAAATATATAACTTTGCTCAAATTGAAGAAGAGAGTCTCCCACAAGCTTGGGGGAGGCTTCTCCAGTTACTTAATGCTTTGCCTGATCATCCTCTTGAGATGTATGATATACTTGATGTCATTTATAATGGACTAACCGATGCTTCCAGAGACCACCTGGATAGTTGTGCTGGTTGTGTTTTCAGGGAAAGAACAGTTGAGCAAGCTGAATTAGTACTGAATAATATGCTAGCCAATTAAAATAATTGGACACTTCCTGAACCAGCCCCTAAGTCAACTCCGAAGAAAAGATGTGTTCTATTTCTCAGTCCTGAAGACATGCAAGAGGCAAAGAAATCTATGAAAGAAAAAGGTATTAAAGCTGAAGATGTTAATAATTTACCACCTATTGAAGAAATACATGGCCTTGATAACCCGACACATGTAGTAAAGGTAAATTATCTTTATAGATTTGACGAAGGTGATATTCCTCGTTATAAGTCTGCTAGCCAATGCTTAGATGAGTTTGACAATTTTATTGTGAAACAAGAAAACTTCAATGCTTATGTTGGTAGACAATTACAGCACAATGCTCATATGATTGAACGCGTGAGTGATTATCTGTCTAGTGCTAAGGGTGAACTGAAACTTATTAGTATACATGCTTCTTAAGGCTCAGAATGATTTGCTCAATGAATTAAATAGTAAGAATAATGACTATGCTGTTAGAGTTGCAACTAGAGGTGGTAAAATGACCCAGGAACCTCTGTATCCTGAAGGCCACCCTAGGAGAATTGAGCAAGATTCTCAGAGAGCTAATTTAGATGCACCTAGTTCTTCTAAGAAGAAGAAAAAGAAAAATGATAGGACCTTGCATGCTTCTAGTGAACCTCTAGCTGAGACACCTGAGAATCCCAATGATATATCTGTTTCTGATGCTGAGACACAATCTGGTAGTGAACAAGAACCTAGTGATAATATTAATAATGATGTTCATGATGATGCTCAACCTAGCAATGATAATGATGTAGAGATTGAACGTGTTGTTGATCTTGATAACCCACAATCAAAGAATCAACGTTATGATAAGAGAGACTTTGTTGCTAGGAAGCACGGTAAGGAAAGAGAACCATGGGTTCAGAAACCCATGCCTTTTCCTCCGAAACCATCCAAGAAAAAAGATGATGAGGATTTTGAGTGCTTCGCTGAAATGATTAGACCTATCTTTTTGCCTACGCGTTTGACTGATGTTCTTAAAACAAATCCTTATGCCAAGTATATGAAAGACATTATTACCAACAAAAGAAAGATATCTGAAGTAAAAATCTCCACCATGCTTGCCAATTACACTTTTGAGGGTGGAATGCCTAAGAAATTAGGCGATCCAGGAGTACCTACTATACCTTGCTCCATTAAGAGAAACTATGTTAAAACTGCTTTGTGTGATCTTGGAGCCTGTGTTAGTGTTATGCCTCTCTCTTTATATCGTAGACTTGACTTGAGTAAGTTGACACCTACTGAAATATCTTTGCAAATGGCTGATAAATCAACTGCTATACCTGTCGGTATTTGTGAAGATGTGCCTGTTTTAGTTGCAAATGTTACTATTCTAACAGACTTTGTTATACTTGATATTCCCGAGGACGATAGTATGTCTATTATTCTTGGAAGACCCTTTTTGAATACTGTAGGGGCTGTTATTGATTGCAACAAAGGCAATGTCACCTTTCATGTCAATGGTAATGAGCATACGGTACAATTACCGAGGAAACAACCTCGGGTCTACAATATCAATTATATTGGAAAAACTTCAACTATCAGTATTGGAGGATTTGAGTTTCCCATTCGTATTATCAAGAAGGCATATGACATTCTTATTGTTGGGGACATACATATCCCCATTGAGGTAACCTAGTGTTATTCGAAAATTCCCCGGTTTCATGTTACTCGGAAAGAGTTTGTTAACAAGACCTGATCAACCTTGTTAATAGATTCCTTTTGATGAGCATGGGATAGGTGAATCTAGATAGGACAATCTTCTGTACCCTCCTTTTACTTTCTGTTAATTAGGTTAAATTAAGCAAAAATAGCATTGTCTGTCTGTTTCTAGACTTATCCGTGCAATAAAAAAATCCCGAAAATAAAAGTTCTCCAAATGCCATGAAAATGAAATATGATTTTTTCTAGAATATTTAAGAAAATATGGCACTGAACACACAGCGAGGGGAGCCAACACGTGGCCACGCGGGTGCAGGGCGTGCCCCCTGCCCAGGGCGCGCCCCCTACCTCGTGGGCCCCACGTGGCCCCCCTCCACTTATCCTTTCACCCATGCTCTTCTTATTCCTCCCAAAAAAATCCCCCACCAGCTCAAACCCGAGTTCTAGCTCATCTTGCTGCCAGTTTCAATCTCCTTGCTCAAAGCACCATTCACCAAACTGTTTGGGGAGATTGTTCATTGGTATTGGACTCCTCCATTGGTCCAATTAGTTTTTTTCTAGTGCTTTATTTGTTGCAAATTTATGTTGTTGTGGTGACCTTGTTCTTGAGCTTGCATGTCAAATTTTCTTGGTCCCAAGTAGTTCTAATGCATGATATAGCCTCTAGGCACTTATAGGAGTTGTTGCTATCAGTCTTGTTGAGTTTGGTTAACTTTTACTTGTGAGTTACTAAAAAAATCAGAATTTTCAAAAAAGGAAAATGTTAAAAAGATTATTGAGGGGCTCTTCCAGCAAGATCTCGTAGGAGAAGAAGAAAGAAGAGAATAAGAAGCCCAACTATCATCTTCCTCGCATGGCGGAAGTTTGACCATGCGAACGGCCTTGTAATAATTTCATGATGTCCGCCGGTATTTACGAAGACTTTTATTGGCTGGCGAATAATGCAGGCCTCACCGACTTCCTCAACGAGCAGAAAGAACAGTATCTCTTACTCACCAATATTTTGACGCAAAGCTGTCATTTTCACTCTAGGAAAACACCACCTACGGTGGAGTTTCGCTTATATGATGTGGTTAAGGAGATATCACTTTTAGATTTTTGTGAAATATGCAAAGTACCCTTTGGAGGTAGACTTGATGAACCACGTCGTGAAGACGTTGAAGGGTTCATTGACATGATAGCCGTAGGTGAAACTAGACAAGTTTTAGGGGCAAGAATCACTAGTATACACTTCCCTGTTCTGCGCTACTTTGCTTTATTTGCTAGTAGGTGTTTAATTAGTCGCGGGAACAATGGGAATCTCAGTGCCCCTGATATTTTCATTTTACGCCATGCTTTGTTTCAAGACACAACTTTTAGCTTGGGCGCCATCGTTGCCAAACGATTTAGTCTGAACCGCTCAAAGGGGCCCGTCTTTGGAGGCATCTTTGCTTCTCGCCTTGCTGAATATTTTAATATACCTATTAGGCATCATGAGAAGGAAGCAAAATTGCTTGCCCCTATTTATCTATACTACAAGAGTATGGTAGCTCATGATTTTATTGTTAAAGATAGGAACATGTAGCTTAACTATAAATTAAGGTTTGATGAGATATACTGTGAAATTGTTACCTTGCCTACACCATCTTTGTTTAATATATCCACATGCAAGTATCTCATTACATCAGATGCCTTCTACAAGTACCAAGGCCAGGCACAAGCTTCAGAGCCTGATCCAGAACCACCACTTGATCCTTCCCGACAATCTGTTTATGGGTGGGAGCTGGACGAGCTCGCCAACTAGTGGCATCCAGAGGACACATCTCAGTACACTGGAGGGAGTGGCTTCGATCCGTGGACATAAACCAACTTAGGCCAATAGCCTAAGCTTGGGGGAGTACGTGTTTCTCACTGACTTACATTCATGTTCACACACTTATTCTAGCTGTCGGTGCTCACACTCTTTCACTGTACCATCCATGCTTAGTTTAAATTTCTTTTTCTTAGTCTTTTTCCTGTGTGCTAGAAAAATCCAGAAAAACAAAAAAAATATTAGTTGTAGCTTCTAGCTAGTTTACTTTCTTTCCTTGTAGTAGTAACTAAAAATGAAAACCCAAAAAGATTTCCCGTTCTTCTTTTGCTTGTTGGGAGCTTTCCCATGTAAATAGTTTCTTTTCTTTTCTTTAGGGGTTAAGAGTAGAAGACCATGATTGTAATTGCTTAGTGGCTCTCATATGCTTTGTTGTTGAATTAACCTTGAGCCATATTACTGTGTCTTCTCTCTTGTATTAAATGCCTGCAGATTTCAGCTTAGTCCAATGCATGTGCACTATTATCATTATCCACCCGGTTCGGTCATGCGAGTGAAAGGCAATAAGGATGATATATGATGAACTAATTAAGATAAGAAAAGCTAGTATGAACTCGACCTCTCTTGTTTCTGTAAATATGATTGCTCGTCGTTCTTGATTCAGCTTGTTATGAATGAAACATGTTTGCAATGACAATTAGATATCACAGCTGCTTATGCCATGCTTAATTAGCTGAGAGTTTATAATGGTCTATCTTGCATGCCAACATGATATTAAAATGGTTGTGATGTGGTATGATGGGTGGTATCCTCCTTTGATCGATTTAAGTGACTTGACTTGGCACATGTTCACGCATGTAGTTGAAACAAATCAACATAGCCTCCACGATATTTATGTTCATGGTGATTTATATCCTACTCATGCTTGCATTCATTGTTGATTAATTTTAATGCATGTTCATGACCGTTGTTGCTCTCTAGCTGGTCGCTTCCCAGTCTCTTTCTAACCTTCACCTGTACTAAGCGGGAATGCTGCTTGTGCATCCACTTCCATAAACCCCAAAGTTATTCCAATGATTCCACCATACCTCCCTATATGCAGTATTTACCTGCCGTTCCAAGTAAATTTGTATGTGCCAAACTCTAAACCTTCAAATGAAATTCTGTTTTGTATGCTCGAACAGCTCATGTATCAACTAGGGCTGTCTATATCTTCCATGCTAGGTGGGTTATTCTCACGATGAGTGGACTCCGCTCATCATTCATGAGAAAATGGCTGGTAATCGGGATGCCCAGTCCCATGCTCAAAATCATAATAATTAAACAAAACTCCCCCCAGGGCTGTTGCTGGTTTGGACGGTACCCGTTGTTTCGGGCTAGCCGTGGAGTGTGCTTGTTGGTGGTTGGGGGAGTATAAACTTTACCATTCTGTTTGGGAACCGCCTATAATGTGCGTAGCATGGGAGATATCGAGATTCTTGGTTGTTATGTTGACAATGAAAGTATACCGCTCAAAATGTTATTCAATCTCTATTTAAAAAAAACGAGCTCTAGCACCTCTCCAAATCCCCGCTTCCCTCTGCGAAGGGCCTATCTATTTACTTTTATGCAGAGTCATCATCCTCTTATCAAAGAGCACCAGTAGGAGAGCACCTCTGGCGTTGCATGTATTACTATTAGTTTGCATTGAGTATGATCATGACTGGATCTCTTTTACCATGAATTACAATGTCTTGTCAGTCCTTGATCCTTAAAGATGCTCTGCATTTATGTTTTGCGGTCTCAGAAAGGGCTAGCGAGATACCATCCTATTATATTATATCATTTTGAGAAAGTGTTGTCATCCGAGGTTATTATTATTGCTCGCTAGTTGATTATGCCATTGATGTGAGTAGTCTTGAGACCTGAAAGTTATTGTGAATGTGGTTAGTTCATGATCTTGTTGAAAACCTGAATGCTAGCTTACATATTTACAACAACAAGAGCAAACAGAGTTTGTCAAAGTTTTTCTTTATCACTTTCAGTTTATCAACTGAATTGCTTGAGGACAAGCCAAGGTTTAAGCTTGGGGGAGTTGATACGTCTCCAATGTATCTACTTTTCCAAACCCTTTTGCCCTTGTTTTCGACTCTAACTTGCATGATTTGAATGGAACTAACCCGGACTGACGCTGTTTTCAGCAGAACTGACATGGTGTTGTTTTTGTGCAGAATAAAAAGTTCTCGGAATCGCCTGAAAATCAACGGAGAATTATTTCGGAAAATATAAAAAATATCTACAAGAAGATCCTCATCGGGGGGCCCACACCCTGTCCACGAGGGTGGGGGGCGCGCCCCCCTGCCCAGGGCGCGCCCCTGCCTCGTGGGCCCCCCGAAGCTCCACCGACATATCCCTAGATCCTATATCTTCCATTTCGGGAAGAGAAAAATCAGAGAAAAGGAATTATCACGTTTCACGAGATGGAGCCGCCGCCAAGCCCTTATCTCTCTCGGGAGGGCTAATCTGGAGTCCGTTCGGGGCTCCGGAGAGTGGAGATCGTCGCCATCGTCATCATCAACCTTCCTACATCACCAATTCCATGATGCTCACCGCCGTGTGTGAGTAATTCCATCGTAGGCTTGCTGGACGGTGATGGGTTGGATGGGACCTATCATGTAATCGAGTTAGTTTTGTTAGGGTTTGATCCCTAGTATCCACTATGTTCTGAGATTGATGTTGCTATGACTTTGCTATGCTTAATGCTTGTCACTAGGGCCCGAGTGCCATGATTTCAGATCTGAACCTATTATGTTTTCATGAATATACGTGTGTTCTTGATCCTATCTTGCAAGTCTATAGTCACCTACTATGTGTTATGATCCGGCAGCCCCGAAGTGACAATAAACGGGACCACTCCCGGTGATGACCGTAGTTTGAGGAGTTCATGTATTCACTATGTGTTAATGCTTTGGTCTGGTACTCTATTAAAAGGAGGCCTTAATATCCCTTAGTTTCCAATAAGACCCCGCTGCCACGGGAGGTTAGGACAAAAGATGCCATGCAAGTTCTTTTCCATAAGCACGTATGACTATATTCGGAATACATGCCTACATTGCATTGATGAACCGGAGCTAGTTCTGTGTCACCCTAGGTTGTAACTTCTACATGATGAATTGCATCCGATGTAATTTCCCATCACCGATCCAATATCTACTAGCTTTACCTATATTGCTAGTCGCTTATTTACTTTTCCGTTGCTACTATTACAAAAACTAGAAAAACACTATCGTTACTTTTATTGCTGCTACCGCCACTATCATATTACTTTCCTACTAAATTATCTTGTTGCAGATACTAAGTTTCCAGGTGTGGTTGAATTGACGACTCAGCTGCTAATACTTAAGAGTATTATTTGGCTCCCCTTGTGTCGAATCAAAAAATTTGGGTTGAATACTTTACCCTTGAATACTGTTGTGATTCCCTACACTTGTGGGTTATCACCTGCGAGTTTGCCGCCCCGCGACAGGCGTGCGAGGAGGAAGCAGCCGCGGGAGTCAGCGAGGGGGTGGCGGTGTGACCGTCGCGCGCGCGGAAGGTGGCAATGATGAATCTTGCTGCTCGTGGGCCGCGGGGCTGGTGGCGGCGTTTGCCGCAGGTGATGGGGAACGGCGAGGAATGTCTTTGTCGTGAGGCGCTGTCTAGGCTACGCGACTGGCAAGGGCAGCCCGATGCTCAGCACGAACTCGATGAGTGTAGGCCATGGGAGCGGCGAAGCAATGGCGAATCGACCGGAAGAAAGGAGACTCCGATGCACCCCTACCTGGTGCGCCAAATGTCAGATTTGGGGCTCCGCATACCCTTGATAGATTCAAACACTTGGGTGCATGCAAAGAACTCAACTTCCCATGTCTTCCTACTCGTCGATCTCACGGCATAGCTCGATGGACATGAAGGAAATGGGGCAAGGCAGTTTACCCAGGTTCGGGCCACCTCGCGGTGTAATACCCTACTCCTGCTTTGTGGTGGATTGCATCGAGTTGGGCTGAGGATGAACTAGTATAGTGGTGGAACAACCTCAGAGGTGTGTTCTGCTTGTGTTGTGGCGAGGGTGGTCTGAATGATCCGTCATCTGCTACGGTGGTGGCTAGGCTATATTTATAGTGGCCTTGATCCTCTTCCCAAAATGAAGGCGGGAAGGGATCCCACAATGGCCAAATTCGAAGAGAGACAACTAGTAAATCTTATCCTGAGGAAAGTCATCGCCTGCAAAGCTTCTGGTCGTGACGCCATGGTGGGTTCGGTGATGACCTTCGTCCTGTCATCCTGGCGATCTATCTTGTTGCATGGAAATGGAAACCTTTGGCTGATTCCTAGGGACTCTGCGCGTGCGCTTTCCTCTTTAGCACGAAAGAGGAAACCTGATGTACTGCGCCCGCTGGCGCTGCCTGGCCTTGGTCATCTTGGCTTGCATCATCTGAACCTCACAAGGTGAGGACTTGCATAGAAATCTCCGCTCCCCAGGAGCCAACCTAGAGAGGCTGCTCCCTCTGAAGGCCTTGGCGTTGTCCGCCTTGCGAAGCTTGGCCCCCCGTGAGTCACCCTGGGCGTAAAAACCGAAGATCGAAAACTAGACCCGAAAAGACCGAGACCGAACCCGAAAAGACCGAACTAGAAAAGACCGAATAAAATATGGTCTGCGCGAACAGAAGACCAAACTAATTATGGTCTGTTTGGTCCTCCCGTCTTCAAGACCTAATAGACCATATAGACCGAACTAAAGAAGCCCATACGCAAGAGTGGAAGACCATATTTACCAAAGGCCCATCCAGCTAGCCCAAGGTCATGAGCGAGATACACACATCTCATGATTCACACGCCACCAGCTGCTGCACTCTCGTTATTCTAAAAAAAGATGTTGCACTCTCATTCCTCCTTTTCTTCACAACCATCCGAGCTGCAGTTCATCACCACCTCGTCCTCTTACACGTTGGTCACAGGCTCGCTGTCTACTGTCTTCTTCCCGTGCTCCATCTCGCATCTGAAGGTAAGAAAACATACAATACAATCGGTACTTGTCTGAATTTTCTCACTACGGATGCACATCTAAACACATATTTGTTGTCTCTATTTGTTGTCTCAGTACATATGCACCTCTATACACACATGCAGTTTGTTACTGGAAATAACATGAATAAGAGTTTTAGCAATTAATTTGGTTTGTTTGGTATGGACCGAAGACCGAATAATAAAGACCGAAGACCGAATAGTGAAGAACCGAAAAGACCGAAATTATTATGGTCTTCAATTATGGAAGATCGAAAAGACCGAACCGAATAAACCGAAAACACCGAACGCCCAGGCTGACCCGTGAGGGTCTTGTGTGTTGATGCTGAAGATGGATCGTACTAGGCTGATGTTGGAGCCACGCCGTGGGCCGCAGGAAGGAAAGTCTTGGTACCCTGGTTCCCAGAACGCCGACACTATGATTTGTTAGAATTGCTCTCTTTGCTTCACTTGATTTTTTAGAGCTATGGAATTGCTCTAATGCTTCACTTGTATCTTTTTGAGCATGGTGTGCTTTGTTATTTTTGAAGAAATGCTCTCAAGCTTCACTTAGATTTATTTCAGAGTTAGTAATTTTTTTTGAAGAAATTATCTCTTGCTTCACTTCGATTAATTTGAGAGAAGGAAATTTTATGCTCATGTTCTTCACTTTTATTTGTTTGAGCTTATCAAAAGCAACACATGAAACTAGTCCCATTATGACAGATGCTACTTCTTGAGCTTGCATTGCTTTTTCCCTTGAAGAGGAAAGGGTGATGCAACAAACTAGAGATAATTATTTCCCTCAGTTAAGAACCATGGTATCAATCAAGTAGGAGAAGAACGCGCCAATCACAAATACGTGCACAAACAATCAAACACTTGCACCCAACGCGATAAAGGGGTTGTTAATCCCTTCACGGTCACTTGCAAAAGTGAGATCTAATAGAGATAGATAAACAAAAGTAAAGAAAATATAAAATATTTTTGGGTTTTTTATTTATAGATATGAAAGTAAAAGATTGCAAAATCGTAGATCGGAAACTAATATGATGGAAAATAGACCCGGGAGCCATAGGTTTCACTAGAGGCTTCTCTCATGAAGGCAAACAATACGGTGAGTGAACAAATTACTGTTGAGCAATTGATAGCAAGTCGCAAAGTTATGACGATATCCAAGACAATTATTATGTAATATATGCATGTCGTCCGTATCAAGTAGGCCGACTCATGCCTACATCTAGTATTATTACTTCACACATTGACAGACTCCTGCCTGCATCTAGAGTATTAAGTTCATAAAGAATAGAGTAACGCATTAAGTAAGATGACATGATGTAGAGGAATAAACTGAAGCATATGATGTAAACCCCATCATTTTATCCTCGATGGCAACAATATAATACGTGCCTCGCTACCCCTCCTTTGTCACTGGGTGAGGACACCGTAAGACTGAACCCAAAGCCAAGCACTTCTCCCGTTGCAAGAACCAATCTAGTTGGCCAAATCAAACCGATAATTCGAAGAGAATTAAAAGGATATCAATTCATGCATATAAGAATTCAGAGAACATTTAAATAATATTCATAGATAAGCCGATCATAAATCCACAATTCATCGAATCTCGACAAACACACCGTAAAACAAGATTACATCGGATAAATCTCCAAGAACCTCGAGGAGAACATGGTATTGAGAATCAAAGAGAGGGAAGAAGCCATCTAGCTACTAGTTATGGACCCATAGGTCTGTGGTAAACTACTCACGCTTCATCGGAAGGGCAATAGAGTTGATGTAGATTCCCTCCGTGATCGAATCGCCTCTAGCAGGATGCCGGAAAGGCCCCAAGATGGGATCTCACGGGAACGTAAGGTTGCGGCGGTGGAAAAGTGTTTTCGTGGATGCTTCTAACGGTTTCGGAATATTTGTGAATTTATGGGATGAAGAAGTAGGTCGGTGGAGTCACGAGGGGTCCCACAAGGCAGGGGGCGCGCCCTCCACCCTTTCTGCCGCCTCGTGGCTCTTATGACTTGTACTCCAAGTCCCCTGGGTGTCTTCTGGTCCAAGAAAAATCATCATAAAGTTTTATTCCGTTTGGACTCCGTTTGATATACCTTTTCTGTGAAACTCAAAAACAAGAGAAAAACTAGAAACTGACACTAGGCCCTTGGTTAATAGGTTAGTCAAAAATAATATAAAGTAGCATAATAATGCATATAAAACATACAAAATAGATAATATAATAGCATGGAACAATAAAAAATTATAGATACGTTGGAGACGTATCAAGCATCCCCAAGCTTAATTTTTGCTCGTCCTCGAGTAGGTAAATGATAAAAATAGATTTTTTTATGTGTAATGCTACGTAACATATTTATCCATGTAATTTTCTTTATTGTGGCATGAATGTTCAGATCCACAAGATTCAAAACAAAAGTTTAATATTGACATGAAAACAATAATAGTTCAAGCATACTAATAAAGCAATCATGTCTTCTCAAAATAACATGGCCAAAGAAAGTTATCCCTACAAAATCATATTGTGTGGCTATGTTCCATCTTAACCACACAAAGTATTAAATCACGCACAACCCCGGTATTAGTGAAGAAATTATTTCAGAGTTTAGTATTCTCAAACTTTTTCAACTTTCACGCAATACATGAGCGTGAGTCATGGATATATCATATAGATGGAATAGAATATGGTGGTTGTGGAGAAGATAAAAAGTAGGAGATAGTCTCACATCAACTAGGCGTATCAACGAGCTATGGAGATGCCCATTAATAGATATCAATGTGAGTGAGTAGGGATTGCCATGCAACGGATGCACTAGAGCTATAAGTTTATGAAAGCTCAAAAAGAAACTAAGTGGGTGTGCATCCACCTCGCTTGCTCACGAAGACCTAGGGCAATTTGAGGAAGCCCATCATTGGAATATACAGGCAGAGTTATATAATGAAAAATTCCCAGCAGTATATGAAAGTGAAAACATATGAGACTCTCTATCATGAAGATCATGGTGCTACTTTGAAGTACAAGTGCGGAAAAGGATAGTAACATTGTCCCTTCTCTCTTTTCTCTCAATATTATATTTTTTCTTTTTTTTCCTTTTTTATTGGGCTTATTTGGCCTCTTTTATTTTATTTGTGCTTCTTTGGCCTCTTTTATTTTTCATAAAGTCCGGAGACTCATCCTTGCTTATGAGGGAATCATAACTTCCATCATACTTTTGTCACATGGGACAATGCTCTAATAATGATGCTCATCACACTTTCATTTACTTACAACTCAAAAATTACAACTCAAGGTAAAAACTCATAATGACGGAATGGTGGAAGTTGCATGTCAATATATCTCGGAATGGCTATGTAAATGCCATAATAGCTAGGTGTGGTGGCTATTTTGAGGAAGGGCAAATGGCGGGTTTAATGCACCGGCGAAAGTTGCTGTGATAGCCTGGCTTAATAGGGATGATAGACTACTCATAACAATAAGGAATTCCTTCTTTTCCAGGAGCCCATTCGGATAGAACTCCAAAGTTAAGCGTGCTCAGCTTGGAGTAGTTTCAGGATGGGTGACCGACCGGGAAGTTGCTCCCGGGTGCGCACAAGTGAGGACAAAGTGCGCAGAAAAGACTAGTATTGATATGTGAGGCCAGTCTAGATCCCGCTAGGAGTAACGACCACCGGCGGGAGTGTCCGGGGCGTTACAAGTTGGTATCAGAGCCGACCCTCGCGGTTACACGGATGTTTGCGGACAGTTTGCAGTCATGTTGAGCATGATGTTTGTGACCCGTCATGGCACACGGCATGGCACATGTGCTGTCCTGGAAGCACAGACGGTTGTGCCAAGAGGGAACGTTCCTGTGGCCCGACGAGGACGTCGGTTCCTCTAAGTGGGAGTGTATGTGATAGCCTGGCTTAATAGGGATGATAGACTACTCATATCAATAAGGAATTCCTTCTTTTCCAGGAGCCCATTCGGATAGAACTCCAAAGTTAAGCGTGCTCAGCTTGGAGTAGTTTCAGGATGGGTGACCGACCGGGAAGTTGCTCCCTGTTGCGCACAAGTGAGGACAAAGTGCGCAAAAAAGACTAGTATTGATATGTGAGGCCAGTCTAGATCCCGCTAGGAGTAACGACAACCGGCGGGTGTGTCCGGGGCGTTACAAGTTGGTATTCAGAGCCTTCTCCGACCTAGAAGCCCCCACTGATTGATCGAATCGTTGACGGTTGAGTCTAGACACACACTTAAAATGTTTTGAGTCCTATATATATATCAGAGAGTAGGATTTCTTTTTCTCCTCATCTCTTTTCACTCTGGTGAGGACTCCTGACGATTACTTTTGTCTCTTCTACTCTCAAAAATTCACCAAATTTTTTTTAGGATCTCGCGAGTATTGTTTGGATTGTTTCGATGTCTTTGTGACGAGAACATTATTCTCGATGCCTCCTGTCATTTAGGGGTTGTGGCAGTGTCCCGGGGAGTTGAGCTCCGAGGTGTTGTCGTCACAAATATATCGCATCAGTTCTGGAATACTTAAGACGGTCGACATCGAAAACTCTCCTATACGGTTAGTGGCAAGATAACCCCGACATCACCCAGTACCGGGGAGGTAGTTCGGGAGTATTGCCATAGCTTGTATAGTAGACGCGTTTCGAAGGTCCGAGGTAAACGGTTTCCGGGGATTACTGGTTATGTGTTGAAGGATGGATACAGCTGGATGTAGGATTAGAGTTGAGTGCGCGATGCTTCCCCTGTATCCCCAACACCTGATTGCATAACTGGAAACTTTCAGAAATTAATAGGTGGGTTCATCTAGTAGTTCGTAGGCATTCTTCCAACGAATGCATGATATGGAGTTCGGGGTTCTACATTGAGTGAAGTGGTTTATGGGCGTTGTTCCGATCGGGAGTTGCATCTTAAAGGGTCCTTGGCTATGCTGATCCGGGGATTGCAAAACCCTTTTGTAACACGTTCCATGAGCTTTCAGCACGAATATGTCGAACGAAACTTCTATCTTGTATTTGTTCTATCTGCCCCTTGTTGTTTTTATTTACCTTTTGTTCTCCCAAGTGGCTTCTCGACAAGTTGATGTACCTGCGGAATTCATTCGTTCAATTCTCTGTTCGAATGATATTGTGAAGATTATATTGCAACACATCTATCCTTTGTTTTCATTTTGATTCTGGTATTCAAGTTGCTTCGATGTCAAGTGTTGATTCCATACCTTTCCTAATCGGTATTATCATATTTCTATGGGAGTGCTAGTCCTTCTTAATCATCAAGATGGTCATGTTAATCCTTTTCAACCGGTGTGCCTTCTCTTCAAGTTATTACATACGGACGCCGTTGAGAAATCTGACGATTTGTCTGTTTCATTCATCCCAAGTTGCCTTTGTTTCCCCATCCTCCCACCCTTTTCTTTATGGAGCCAGAAATTCTCAAATGAAATATCCATTTTATTCATGTGATATTTCTTCATTCATTTCCTTCAATGTTCTTATCCGGTGATTTATCGTGAAGATGCTCAAGAGTTTCAAGTTCATCATTCTTAATTCTAACATTCTTCTCCGGTGGATTAAATTCAAGCTTCGGTCTTGATCATATCTCTTCCTTTTTGTTTCACATGTTTTAACATGTTGAAATTTCTTATCCGAAGTCTCTCTTGCTTATTCAAGTCTCTAATTCTTCTCCGGAGTGCTGAAGATACCTCGGAAGATTCGTGTTTCCGTTCTTAATCCGTTCAAGCTATTTCGAGGATTGCTATCTTATTCAAGCCATGTAATTCAACCGGCGCAATATCTCTTAAGCAACCTTTTCAACGATGGTTTTGTTTGAGTGGGCCCTAACCCACAGGTCTTTTCCAGGATCTTACCTGACTCTTCCAATTTTTCTGGAGTTATACTCAAATTCTTTTCAAAGTGTGACGTAAGAATGATTTCCATCAGTCACAGTCCTTCTCCAAGATCGCGTTTAATTCTTTTCACCATTGTTTCAACCTTTTTAATTCTTCATTCCGGAGTGCTCAACAATTCTTCATGGCATTTCTCGTCTTCATTCTCAACACTTGAAGACCGGAGAAGTGTTTCTCGTAAATCTTGGCCGTCCTCTTGAAGATTCGTGGTTCTAGCTTCATGTCATCCTCATTATTGTTCAGACTGTGAGGAATTCTTCATGTCATCCGAAGCATTTCACGAATTCTTTCCATTGTGATCCTCCGAAGGCCATCATTTCAGAATATTTCATTGTTCTCAGTTTTCAACTTCGTCCTCCAACTATTCTTAATTGATGCCTCTTTGTTCGTCTCTATATTATTACAGTCGTTCTTTCAAGATTACTCTTCCGTTGTTATCGTATTAATTCATTTGTTCTTTTCATAATCCTACCAGTGGTTCATTGAATAATTATCGGAGTTTGTGCTAGATCTCTCTTTAATTCCTTGCAACGAGAATAAGTAGTATGCCAAATCCATTGCTTGTCGTCAATTTAAATTGATGAAGGATATGCATAACATAATTCTTATTCTTATTTCATCCAAGTGGATTAATCCCTTTGTTAGAGTTTATTCATGAGGAATAAATTCTAGTTTTCAACTTGTTCATCTTGTTTTCCGGAGTTCCAAGTTATTTCAATTATATCATTTCAAAGCTCCATCTAATTCATCGCAGGCCTTGAATCTTATTCTTTTCATCTTTCACTTCTCATGCTTCATTACCGGAGTTCTCATGATGGTTCATCATCATTTAATTCATCCTCGAAGTGTTCATCAAGATTCTTGTTGGAGCTCAAGCATTCTTCATCATGCATTCCAATTGCAATCCTTTCTACCTTATCTTTTCAGATGGTGTTATGTCATTGTTGACAATTTCCCTTCATGTTTCATGATTCACAAGTTGTTAGGAATGAGATATTTAAAACCATCTTTTTCCTTGTTCAGGAGATGTTTTCAACCCTTCAATTTATTCGTTGGAGTTATCTTGGGTTATAATTCACCTAAAAGTTTTTCCCTAAGGATTGTTGCTATTATGGTGCTTATAAATGACCCAAGTTCTTCATTTATCCTTCCGGTGAATTAAGTTTTTCATCTCCTTGTTGATCTCAATCCAATCAAATATTTTTCGTAAGTGGCTGGTTGTCACCGTATAATTTTGAGATGTTTTCCATAAGCCCACATCAGGCTTATTCGTTTCGTTGTTGATTTTTCCATCAACCCCATTCAACCCTTCTTTGTAAGGAGGATTTCCTAATTCATTCATGGGAGAAGTTGTCATTTTTTCTTCTCCATTCATTTCTTTCGTTGTTTTATATGCTATTCTTTCATTCCGGAGGCATTGTGATATTGCCCTCTTTGTCCCATATTCTTGTGTTGTCAAGATGATGTTTTTTCCTTGTTTGTCCATTTAACCTGAGTGTTGTGTCCTCCATTCTAGTTCTCTCATCTTATCAAGTTTTGCCTATGTTTTTAACCGGAATGTCATGCCATCAATTCAAGTTCCGTCTTTTATCTAAATTTTCCTCTCTTTTCAACCGGAGTGCTGTCTGAATCTTTCTTACCCCTTGTGCCATTCTTTCAATGTTCCGGAGGCTGTGTGTTGTTGTTTTCATCAAGTATCTTCCCATCTCCTCAAGTTCATGTTCAATTCCTTCCATTTTCAGACGGAGTGCTGTCCAAATTATTTTCGTTCTTATTCCTTCTCAATCTTGGTTAACCGGAGTGGTTTTGAAATTCTTTCGTCATCCGTGAGCTCTTGTTTCACGTCGTTCAACCTACAAGGTTCTCATAGTGTTCCTTGTTCCTCTTTTCTAATGAAGTTTTCACTTCGTTCATCTCTGTTGTATTCTTTCCTTCAAGATTGTTCAACCTCTTAAGGTTCTTTGGTTTCACTCGCCTGTCAAAGAAGCAACTTTGTTTTACCTCTTCTTTTTCCGTTTTATCCGGTGCCATCTCCAGGATCTCAGGTCGAGATCCTCTGTTAGTGTGGGAGAGTTGTGACGCCCGAAGACCGATGTCCCAGAAGATTCCGGAGATTCCAGATGTTCCGGGTTTTCCCGTGTGTTTCATTTGTGCTTGTGTTATTTATTTTTGCATTGCATCTTGTCATCATGCCATCATGTCATTAATCTTTGCATCTCAACTAAATAAATCGTGTGGACCTTAGGTCCATTTAAATCGAGGGAAGGATGACTTCTCTTTATAACATATATGTATCATCCTGATAGTTATGGAGCTATTATAAAAATATCCCATTAGTTTGGGATCACCGTAACACACTTGCATTTATTCTCCAAACCTCTTTTGCTTCAAGTTTCACCGCCAAACTGTCTCTACTATTCTTTCCATTTTAACGAGGCTCCTTCAAAAATCCGAACATTTTTGGGCACTTCAAAATCCTAGTCTTTGATCAAGCCATTTGAATTAAATTCAAAGGAATTTGAATTTAATTTCCAATCCTGCCACTTCTATTTTTTCTATGATCAAACTTATTTTTGCGAGTCCAGAGAAATTGCCCTCTGGCCCAAACTCTACCCCTAACCCCCCTCTTTCTTTTCTTTTAATTCTCGGTTTGTTTTTTTCTCTTAAGAAAGAGAGAGAGGCAGTAGTTGCCACAACCAGTCAATCTGGCCGGCCCATCCTTGCTCCAGCCAGCTGGGCCTCCCAGCAAGTCGGCCCAAGGCCCATCTGCAGCTCATCCCATCTCTCCTTAACCCTAGCGCCGCACCCTCGTTCCCCGTTTCCATCGATCCCCCTCACTCTTCTCCTGTGCGCCGCCAGCTTTTCCCCTCGCCCCCGCAACCTCGTCCCGAGCCACGCTCCTCTCACCGATTCCCTCGATCTCCCTCGTCCCCTCGCTCTCCCCTCGCTGTCTCGGTCTCCCTCCAGCGGCCAGGAACAGCGCCGCCGAGCCCCGAGCCCGACCCTCCTCCCTTCGATCCGCCAATCTCCAGCGCTCCAGCGACCGGTCCGCCTCGCGGGTCCCTTCGGCCCGGACCGCCTCACCGCGGCCTCCTCCTCGACGGATCGAGCCGCCTCGCCATCTTCCTTCCCCGGCACGCCAAGGCCGCAGCTCCCTCCTACCGCGACCCTGCTTCGATCTCCAGCGCCACCTCCTCTCCAGCGCAGTGCCGCCGCGCCTCAGCTCGCACCCAGGGCCTCGTCAGCACCTCGCCTCCTCCTCCCGCCGTTCGGCCTCGACCACAGCAAGTCGCCGCCAAGTTCCCATCCCGGCGCCGCCGCCTCGCCATGGCCGCGCCTCCCATGTTGCTCCGCCACCGCCGAGCTCCACCAGGACTCCGTCCTCGCGCCGACACCCGCACCATCACTCCGGCCATGTCCAGCCCGAATCATGGAGGATCATGCTGTTATTGACGCCAAGTCGGCCTTGTGGTGTTTTGGTTGGTCCTTACCAAGTCTGACAAGGCTGGATTCCTGTTGTGATGCTCCATTTTGGATTGCCAAGTACTCTGCTCCGATGCCTAGTACAACTACTTCCAACGACGACCCGAAGACCAAGTTATGCCAAGATCGACACCGAAGGGTTCGGATCCGTCAAGTTCGGCTACGCCAAGTGCAACGATGCGCCAAGTACCTCGACGCCCGAGTGACTACTTCCTCTCCGATGATGAGTACCTCTACCGATGACTTGTACATCTACGAACGTGAACAACTACCGTCGCCGAGACCGCAAGTACCTCTACGTAAACGTGTACCCCTACGTCAACGACGACTCGACAAGTACCCCGCCGGCGAGTACCTCTTCGGAAACGTGTTCGACTACTTCCCTCTACGAACGTGTACCACGACGACCTCGTTGCCTCGTGTACAACTACTTCCCTCGACGACCACGTGCACGTCTACTTCCACTACTTCCACTACGACTCGAACCCTTCCGAGAACGAACGCTTCGAAGGTATAACCCCGAGATGATGCTCGCGAATGTTGCTTGTGTGTTGTATGAGATGTATCGAATGTTTGCTCGTGCCCGTTTCGACTTTTGTCATGCTCCTCGGTTGCCTCGTCGCCGACCCGTGGGAACCCGGTGACGGGATCACCCCACCTTTCATCTTGTTCGACTCGCTCACACCACCTTTTCTTTTGCACCGGTCTCTCAACGAGTTACCGGAACCGAGATGTTGCCGTTGCATCATTTTCGGATCGTTGCTGTGGCACCTTTTTTCCTTCCACCACGGTGACATATGCTCCTTATCTCTTCATGTCAACTTTTACTATAAAATTGCATAAAACTTGATCATGTCATCCGCATCATAATAACAACATTATATGTGTGAATTGATGTTTGCTTAAAATTACTAAACATGCTTATGGGGAATTCCGGAATTGTTGCTGTTATTTCCAGCCTCATTTAAAATGACTAAATAGGTAGTTTGTTTTTGCTTCACCTCTTGCCATGTTAACAAACATTTAATCTTGTCTTGTAAATAAACGAGAGTCAATTAAATAATTAAAATGTGGTGTTTCGTCAATATGCAACTCGTTGCATATTGAGCTCCACTTAACATGTAGTCTTGTTTGTGCACTTTGCCATGACATGCATATTTAAACCGGACATGCATCATACTTGGATGTGCATCGTATGCCATGTCTATGCTTGTGTGTTTACCGTGTTGTTTGCTTCTTTCTGGTTGCTTCTCTTGTTAGCTTCGGTTTCGTTCCGGAGTTGTGAGGATCCGCTCGACTATGTTGCTCCGTCTACTTCCTGGACTTGTTCTTCTTCTTTGCAGAATCCCAGGCAAGATGATCATACCCTTGGATACCTTTACTATCATTGCCATGCTTAGTGTCTCGATGCTATCGTTACATGTCGCGCTACCCATCATTTATGTCAGCCTCTCCTTGTTGCCATGAAACCTCTAACCATTGAAACCTTCCTAGCAAAACCACTGTTTGGCCATGTCACCCGCTTGCTCAGCCCCTCTTATAGCGTTGTTAGTTGCAGGTGAAGATGAAGATCGTTCCAGGAGGGAACTTGTTGTTGGAATATCACAATATCTATAATTATTATTAACACACCTATATACTGGGCATGGGTGGAAGGCTTGGCCTTTTGCTCGGTGTTTTGTTCCACTCGTGCCACCTTAGGCGCCGATAAACCGGCATTATGTTCCTTGTTTTTGCGTTCCTTACACGATGGGTGGATGGGGACCCCTCGACAGTTCGTCTTTGAATAAAACTCCTCCAGCAAGGCCCAACATTGGTTTTAATTTGCTCATAATAACAACTTAATTAATTAATTAAATTGCATAGGGAGTTAGCGCTACCCGAGGATTCTTTCTACATAGCAGGGGGGCCAGTGCTGATGGTGTTGGTCCCAAACGGGGAGCCTGCTGGGCCACCATGGGGAAACTCGAGGTTTGGTTTTACTCGTAGCTTCGCCCATCCGGTCGTGGCCTGAGACGAGATACGCGCGGCTACTATTAGAGTGTCGACACACTGGGAGGTCTTGCTGGACTTGTTTTACCATTGTCAAAATGTCTTGTGCACCGGGAAGCCGAGCCTGATCGGATTTCCCTAAGATAAGGGGTGATGATATTATACTTATCACTTCAGCTAATCGTGAGAGCTTGTGATGGGCTAAGTTGGGACACCCCTGCAGGTTTATGATCTTTCGAAAGCCGTGCCCGCGGTTATGTGGCAGATTGGAATTTGTTAATGTCCGGTTGTAGAAAACTTGACAGAGGATCCTAAGTAAAACACACAACTGTGTGAGTAACCGTGACTGTCTCTTTTCACTTTGAGAAGAGAACACGGTGGGGTTATGTTTGACTCGTATGTAGTTCATGATCTTTAGCGATCACTACTAGTTGCGACCGTTTGCGTAGATGCTCATCTTATTCTCGTACTCGTAAGTTAGCCACCATATTATGCTAAGCCGCTGCTGCAACCTCACCACTTTACCTCTTCCTACCCACAAAGCTTTGCTAGTCTTGATACCCATGGTTATGGGATTGCTGAGTCCTCGTGGCTCACAGATACTACAACACCAGATGCAGGTTCAGCCGAGAATGATGCAGGAGCTGGTTCAAGTACTTCTCTGGGAGTTCGATGAAGAGAGTGGCCGTATGCTTGTGACGTTTCGACGATCAGTAGTGGTTTCTACTAGGGGCGATTCGGACCTGTGGCTTTATGTTTTGGTATCTTTCTTTTGGTTCTTCGCCCGTAGTCGGGTTGTGATGTTTTGAATGATGTCTTGCTTCTGTAATGTATTGTGTGAAGTGGCGAGTGTAAGCCAACTATCTCCTTTTGCAATTTAATCCCTCTTTTACATGAGTCGTGCAAAGATACCAAACTTGAGATCATTCCAGAATTGGCTTATACCTTTAAGTCGTGCCTCGACACGTAGGAGGTATAGTCCCATCCTGGGCATTACAGTTGCGCAGTACTAGAGTGGCTAGAAATGGTGGAAGGGTGAGAGTGCGTATAATGCATGGACTCAACATTAGTCACAAATAACTCACGTACTTATTGAATTTTTTATTAGTTATTGAAACAAAGTATTAGATGCATGCTCCTAGGGGAAGCGTTGGTAGGAGTTAACCATCGCGTGATCCCGACCTCCACACAAAGGCTGACAATCAATAAATAAATCATGCTCCGACTTGATCACATAACAATCATCATATGTGCATGCTATGGGAATCACAAACTTTAACACAAGTATTTCTACCAATCCACAATTACTCACTAGCATGACTCTAATATCACCGTCTTCATATCTCAAAACAATCATAAGGAATCAAACTTCTCATAGTATTCAATGCTCTACTCCCTTGGTGTAACATCCCAAATTTTAAATTTGGAATGTTATACATAGATCATATTGCATATCATATTTTTTTTTGCATTTGTGTGTTGCGATCCTCGAAATTCTAAGCAACTCAAGGACCCACGGAGAGAGTTGGGGATTTTACCGTTTTCGTATTTGAGTTTTTCTCAAATACCGATACGAGGATCACTTTGGTTTTAATTATTTTTCTCTCCGAAAAATATTTCATAATACAATATATGCGCGGAGATAATATGACTTCTCCAATATAAAAGAAATATTGGAGGAAAAAAATACTAAAATCAATTTTGGTATTTTATTCTGATTTATTTGCAATTTTATTTGCATAGGAAAAATGCACGTTTTTCAAAATTGCATTTAGGTCCAGGAAAAATGTTCACTTTGTCCTAAATATTATTAGAGGACGGTGAAAATTTGTTTTGGAATTTTTCAAGTCTGTTTAGTATTTTTTTTCGCCCGTTTTGCTGCGTCAGGACTTAAAAAAAGAGAGAAACCAACCTAGTAGGGTCGTATCCGACCGGGACTCCGCCCGGCCGGCCTTTTAAAGCCCAACCGCCGCCTCCCCACATCCCAGCCCCGCGCCTCGTCCGAACCCTAACCGCCGTCGCCCGAAGCCGCCGCCGCCCGCAACGGAGCACGCCGCCGCCACCCGCTCACCGGAGCATACCGCCGCCGCCGCCGAAGGTAGCCGCCGCCGCCGTCGGTTTTTCAAAGAAAACCGATCGTTTTTTTCATAAACCCTAGATCAGTTTTTTTATTAGATCGGTTCGCTTTTTTGTGGTTCAGTTAACTAGTGGACGTTCGTCCGTACGTTCGTGTTAACAGATGTTGTTCGCCCGTTTTTCACAGACAACAAACGTTCGTTTGTTAGCCTGTTCGTCAGTTTTTCTCTTTCAGGTTTTTTTTTCGTGATTATTCTCGATCGCGATTTCTGCCCTGATCTTCGTTTTAGTTTTTCTTTTCGCTCGTAAGTCGGAATCAAGCGATTCAAGCGCCTAGATCTTCGTCTCGAAGCCCTCTTTCCGTTTAACCAACTTGAACAAGGTTTTGATACTGTAAAATTTTACTTTAGTTCAATCTAGTAATGGATCTTGTTTCTTTCGTAGTTTGAGTTTTGTTGCTCCATTTGATTTGATTCTTTTTGCAAACCGGAGTTCTTCAGTTGAATTTTCTAGTTAGATCTTCTTATATTTGGAGTTTTACCTATGCATCTTTGCTTGGTTGCGTATGTATGCTATTGTTTGCTTGCGATAGAATTCCCGGAGTGCGAAGCGTGCTACTACGAGTCCCTAGGTTTTGCGAATCATCAGCAAGGCAAGTAACACTTTGATCATACCCTTTATTATCCAGTTTTTATGCATTGGATCAAACCCTCACACATTGCATGAGTAGGATCTCTTAACTTGTGGGTTTGGGAAGTAGATTGAGGTAGAACTTATTACCTGCATTATTTACAAACCCTTGGGAGTTATTTCTACGTTATGCTTAGGTTGCTACGCTATGCTCGTAGACGTGGATTGGGTTTGAGAGTATCCATGACAGATGTGAGATGTTAATTAATGCTTCAACTTAAGGTGGCTACTTTAATACACATCTGGGTGGATTGGTTGCAGGGCACCTAGAGAATCCAGTGTTGTCCTAGGAAATCCCGAGGGTATCGTGTGATTTTTTCTATGAAATGCCACCCAGGCTCAAAGGGATCATAAAACTATTCATGCTAGAAAGTTCCGTGTGCAGCCACAATGCCATTATGGGCTCTGGCATAGTTGAGTATGTTGTGTGAGCTCTTTTGTGGTGGAGTAGCAGATGTAGGGGAAAGTAGGTCTACCGATCCACCTGGGGTAAAGAGTAAATGCTTCTGAAAGACTGTGTATCGGTCATCCGTTTCTCAAACACCATGCAGTGCGACAAATCCAACGGAGGAGATCGAGTCTTGTGGGGAAAAGTGCGCAAACCTCTGAAGAGTGTACAAACTAATCATGATTAGCCGTGTCCCTAGTTATGGACATTTTGAGTATCTGGTACTTGAATTATTGGTTGATCTCATCACTCTAAAACTAATTTGCTGGGTTGTTAATGACTACTTTAATTGGGATTGAGTTGGAGGTACCTTCTCAATGATGTTTCTACTACCATGATAGTTAAAATAAAAGTCATTCCTTTGTTGTAGGGAAAAATTGGCTTTATGCAAAAACTATAACCTTAGAGCCTCCACCAGCCAAATATGCATGTAGTGTTAGCCTTTATTCTGTTACCTGCTCGACTGTGTTATCTTGCCAGCATATTCCATGTGCTGACCCGTTTCGGGCTGCAACATGTTATGTTGCAGACTTTTCAGAAGAAGAGTAAGGTGCGCTAGGTCGTTTGTCATGCACTCAGCTATGTCGTTGGACTTGATGGACTCACTTATCTTTCAAGCCTTCCGCCGTTATCGTGTTAGATGGCCTTATGCCATTTTACTTTGTAATAAGTTCTCTTTTGAGACATTCGATGTAATAAGTGTGTGATTGCCACTCTGTTATAAATCCTTCAAGTACTTTGTGTCAGCATTACCGATCCAGGGATGACACAGAACACAGAGACTTCGGTCCATTCGAATTGTGGTTGCTACAAGATGGTATCATAGCTCACGCTGAATGTAGGACATGACCACTAAGAATAAACCCTAGGTCACTCTTCTCTACTCACTTCTGACTCCTCTCCATTTTCTACTCTTTAGGATGGTGGACCCAAGGAACAAGTTCACTCAAGCGGATGAAGACACACCTTTTGGACGACACTTGAAGGAAGTCGCTAGGTACCCGAACATCGGAATACCAAGCTTCATCGGGACCTACACCGTCACTCTACCAGAAGAGGAGCGACGGAATATTCAAGTTCAAATTCCCGGGAGGACTTTCGCACCATCCACTTAGCCCATAGAGTTTACCTTTGATGCACCAACCTGGAGCCTAGGCAAGAGTATGGCAGCCAACATAACCATGGGGCGTATTGGAGAAGTCTACAAGCAGGAGCTGAAGGACACTATCTACCAGATATGTGGACGCCGAGATGAGCAATGGGACATGATCAGTTTCCGGAAGGACATGTCCATTGCATTGTTCATCCAGGAGTTAAACCAGCACATTCGTCGATAGGAGCACCAGATGTGCGCAAGCATGATAGATTTGAAGAAGGCGTTAACCAGGAACTTAGAGCTAGAAGGGGAACTCAAGTCTACACATGACGGATACGAAGAGGAAATGACAATACTTGTGGAGAAGAATGATGACTTGACAAGGAAGCTAGGAGTATTCATGGGAGATCCAGCGCCAGGAGGAGGAAAAGAAGAAGAACCCCAGGAGATTTGTTCTGAGGACTACATCATCAATGACGACACCGACTCAGACCCCGATGATAGTGATGATGACTATGAAGATGAAGCTGGAGCAGATATCACGGAATCTTCTGTCGATCAAAATTTCTAGATGACCACCCTATGACTAGTAGTTTTCCCCCATAAGGTAGAATTTAGAGCACTTTTGTAACGTTAGTTAGAATCTTTGTATGCCCTTGCTTGAAATTGACTGGTGTGATATGTTTGTGTGTGTCTCATGTGCATATGGGTAGTGAATTTTCCCCTAGACCTCATTTCTATTCCAATCTCTTCCCTCTACACCCATCAAATGCCTCCGAGACGTGAGCCTGGATTTCAGTTTCCCCCTGAGCTCACTCAGTTGATCCAACAGCAGAACACTTTGATGCAACTTCTTGTCCAGAACAATCAGAACAATCAGAACAACAACAACCCTTCACCACCACCACCCGTGGACAACCTGACCCGTTTCCTAAGGTTGCAACCACCGGTGTTTTCTAGTAGCGCCAATAGTTGCTGATGACTGGCTGCACAAGATTGGAAGGGAGTTGACCACCGCAAATTGCACGGATGCTGAGAAGGTGCGTTTTGCCGCACATCAATTGGCTGGACCAGCAGCAGCATGGTGGGAGAATTACACTGCCACTTTCCCCATAGCCAATGTCACTTGGGATAAGC
This sequence comes from Secale cereale, assembly GCA_902687465.1. Lineage (NCBI taxonomy): Eukaryota > Viridiplantae > Streptophyta > Magnoliopsida > Poales > Poaceae > Secale > Secale cereale. The sequence continues at coordinate 579,446,005 of LR738714.1, forward strand.
TTCAGCAAGCTTGTCACACTGCCCATGTCTTAACTGGAGCCATGAGGATGAAGAAGCGGGAGTTCACAACTTGCGCCAAGGAAATCGTACTGTGGCTCAGTACGTAGATGAGTTTAGTACTTTATCTCGTTATGCCCCGGATGATGTGGCCACAGATGCCGCGAAGCAGGAGAAGTTTATGGAAGGGATGAATGATGAGATGAGCATACCGTTGAAGGTGGCAACCTTCAACAACTACCAGGAGTTGGTAGACAAGGCTCTTATGATTGAAGGGTAGCAGCAGCAGATTGAGAGCCGCAAGAGGAAGTATGGACAAGGCAAGAATAATTCTGGAGCCTAGCAGAAGCCTCGTTTCACCCCGAACTCGGGAGGATACACCCATAACCATGGAAGCCACACCCATAATGGAGGGAGTTCTCACAACCACAATGGCTCCAAGAATGGGAATGGGAATGGAGCAAGCAATAATCGGAACCGCTCTACTCCATCCACACCTGCCAAGAGGGATTTAAGTCACATTACCTGTTTCAAGTGCGGGAAGAATGGACACTATGCCGGAGACTGCCCCTGAAGCGAAGAATGGGAATGGCAATGGAAGTGCTGGGAAGAAGCCCAATCCTTTCAACAAGGGACAAGTGAACCACGTGACCGTGGAGGAGGTTGAAGAGCAGCCTGATGCAGTTGTCGGTAAGTTTTTGGTTAAGTCATTTACGGCAGTAGTTCTTTTCGATACTGGTGCATCGCATTCATACATTTCAAGGGGATTCCTGAATAGATATAATTTGCCCACCCACGTACTTAAGATCCCATGTTAGTAAGTTCCCCAGGAGCAGAGTATATGGCAAGTCAAGGATGTTTTCAAGTGCCATTGACCATTGGACGCCATGATTTCCCCTCAGACCTGATAGTTTTGGAGTCGCAAGGATTGGATGTGGTACTAGGTATGGATTGGCTATCGATGTATGGAGGGAACATCGATTGTGCTAGTTAGTCAATTTTACTTACCACCCCAGAGGGAAAAAGGATCAAGTATGTATCTAGGCATTCACCTAGGAGGACACAAGTAAATTCTCTCTCGGGAGTTGTACAGTAGTGCATGCGCTCAAAACCTGGAGACATTTCCTTATTGGGAACCATTGTGATGTGTACACGGATCACAAGAGTTTGAAGTACATTTTCACCCAGAAGGAGCTGAACCTTAGATAGAGGAGATGGTTGGAGCTCATAAAGGATTATGATATGAAGCAGCACTATCATCCAGGCAAGGTCAATGTCATTGCGGATGCTTTGAGCCGGAAGAGTTATGCCAATACCCTAGTAAATGGAGGATTGTCGAAGGAGTTAGCAGAAGATCTCAGGGAGCTTTATCTGGAGATAGTTCCTAGAGGTTTTGTTGCAGCCTTGGAGGTTCAGTCAACATTATTGGGAAAGATACGAGAAGCTCAAAAGGATGACAAAGAGATTGCCGAGAAAAAGGAGAAGATGAGTGAAGCAAAAGCCAAGGGTTTTCATGAGGACGAACATGACACCTTGTGGTTTGAGGATCGAGTCTATGTGCCCAACAACACCGAGATCAGGAAGTTGATACTACAGGAAGCACATGACTCACCATACTCGATACACCCCGGAAACACTAAGATGTATTTGGATTTGAAGGAAGTTTTTGGTAAATGGTAATGAAGAAGGATATTGCCGAGTATGTAGCCGTATGTGATGTATGTCAGATAGTGAAGGCAGAACATCAGAAGCCAGCAGGATTACTGCAGCCTATGCCGATACCCGAATGGAAGTGGGATAAGCTTGGCATGGAATTTATCACCGGATTACCCAGGACTCGATCGGGATATGACTCAATCTGGGTAGTAGTGGATCGCTTGACCAAAGTAGCCCACTTTATCCCCGTGAAAACCACCTATACCAGTGCGTAGTTGGCCAAGATATACATGACCAGGATCGTATGTTTGCATGGAGTTCCGAGGACCATAGTATCAGATAGAGGAACACAATTCACATCAAAGTTTTGGCATCAGCTACACCAGACTTTGGGAACTAGGCTAGAGTTCAGTACAGCCTTTCACCCGCAGACTGATGGACAGACCAAGAGAGTCAATCAGATTCTGGAGGACATGTTGATATCTTGCGCGCTAGATTATGGATCTAGTTGGGATGACAACTTGCCCTATGCGAAGTTCTCGTACAACAACAGTTATCAGGCAGTTTTAAGATGGCACCGTTCGAAGCGTTGTATGGAAGGAGATGTCGAACACCGTTGATGTGGGATGAAGTCGGAGACCATCAGTTATTCGGGCCGGATCTGATCAAATATTCAGAAGAGAAGGTTAAGCTAATTGGAGATAGACTAAAGGTAGCTTAGTCCAGGCAGAAGAGTTATGCTGACTCGAAGCGCAAGGAAGCAGTCTATGAAATCGGAGATAGAGCCTACCTGAGAGTGTCACCTTTGCGTGGAGTTAAACGTTTCGGTGTTAAGGGAAAGTTAACCCCGAGATTTGTAGGGCCATACCGTGTTTTGGAACGCATGGGAGAGGTTGCCTACAAGTTAGAGTTACCCAAAGGATTGTGAGGAGTTCATGTTGTGTTTCACGTTTCTCAGCTTAAGAAGTGCCATGCTGAGATGGCTGATATTCCTCTGAGAAACAGAGTGCCCCTGGAAGCAATTCAGTTGGATAGTGATCTAACTTACAAGGAGAACCCAGTCAAGATCCTCGAGTTTGCGAGCAGAGTCACCCGCAGCAAGGTTATTAAGTTTTGCAAAATTCAGTGGAGTCACCATACCGAAGATGAAGCCACCTGGGAACGAGAGGATGATCTACACAAGGACCATCCACACCTATTCTCTAGCCAACCCGAATCTCGAGGGCGATATTCATCCTAAGGGGAATAGGTTTGTAACATCCCAAATTTTCAACTTGGAATGTTATACATAGATCATATTGCATATCATATTTTTTTTGCATTTGTGTGTTGCGATCCTCGAAATTCTAAGCAACTCAAGGACCCACAGAGAGAGTTGGGGATTTTACCGTTCTCGTATTTGAGTTTTTCTCAAATACCGGTACGAGGATCACTTTGGTATTAATTATTTTCTTTCTGAAAAATATTTCATAATACAATATATATGAGCGGAGATAATGTGACTTCTCCAAAATAAAAGAAATATTGGAGGAAAAATATTAAAATCACTTTTGGTATTTTATTCGGATTTATTTACAATTTTATTTGCATAGAAAAAATGCATGTTTTTCAAAATTGCATTTAGTTCCAGGAAAAATGTTCACTTTGTCCTAAATATTATTAGAGGACGGTGAAAATTTCTTTCGGAATTTTTCGAGTCCGTTTAGTATTTTTTTTTGCCTGTTTTGCTGCGTCAAGACTTAAAAAAGGGGAAACCGACCTAGTCGGGTTGTATCCGACCGGGACTCCGCCCGGCCGGCCTATAAAAGCCCAGCCGCCGCCGCCCCGCAGCCCAATCCCGCGCCTAGACCGAACCCTAGCCAGCGTCGCCCGCCGCCGCTACGCGCCGCCACCACGCGGTCCGAACCCTAGCCGCCGTCGCCTGAAGCCGCGGCCGCCATCGCAGCCACTGCATCACGCCGCCGCCGCCCGCGCCGGAGCACGCCTCCGCCCCGCCATCCGCCGCCCGCGCCGGTGCACGCCGCCGCCGCCCGGTCGCCGGAGCACGCCGCCGCCGTCGCCGAAGGTAACTGCCGCCGAACCGACCGCCGCCATCGGTTTTCCGAAGAAAACCGATCGTTTTTTCGTAAACCCTAGATCTGTTTTTTAATTAGACATGTTCGGTTTTTCGCGGTTCGGTTAAGTAGCGGGCGTTCATCCATACGTTCATTTTAACGAACGTTTTTCGCCCGTTAGTCACAGACAAGGAACGTTCGTTCGTTAGCCTGTTCGTCAGTTTTTCTTTTTCAGGGTTTTTTCCCGCGATTATTCTCGATCATGATTTCTGCCCTGATCTTCGTTTTAGTTTTTCTTTTCGCTCGTAAGTCAGAATCAGGCGATTCAAGCGCCTAGATCTTCGTCTCGAAGCCCTCTTTCCGTTTAACCAACTTGAACAAGGTTTTGATACTGTAAAATTTGACTTTAGTTCAATCTTGTAAACGAATCTTGTTTCTTTCGTAGTTTCAGTTTCGTTGCTCCGTTTGATTTGATTCTTTTTGCAAACCGGAGTTCTTTAGTTGAACTTTCTGGTTGGATCTTCTTATTTGGAGTTTTACCTGTGCATCTTTGCTTGGTTGCTTATGTATGCTATTGTTTGCTTGCGATAGAATTCCCGGAGTGCGAAGCGTGCTACTATGAGTCCCTAGGTTTTGTGAATCATCAGCAAGGCAAGTAACACTTTGATCATACCCTTTATTACCCAGTTTTTATGCATTAGATCAAACCCTCACACATTGCATGAGTAGGATCTCTCAACTTGTGGGTCTGGGAAGTAGATTGAGGTAGAACCTATTACCTGCATTATTTACAAACCTTTGGGAGTTACTTCTACATTATGTTTAGGTTGCTATGCTATGCTCGTAGACGTGGATTGGGTTTGAGAGTATCCATGACAGATGTGGGATGTTAATTAATGGTTCAACTTAAGGTGGCTACTTTAATACACATCTGGGTGGATTTGTTGCAGGGCACCTGGAGAATCCAGTGTTGTCCTAGGAAATCCCGGGGGTACCTTGTGATTTTTCCTATGAAATGCCACCCAGGCTCAAAGGGATCATAAAACTATTCATGCTGGAAACTTCCGTGTGCAGCCACAATGCCATTATGGGCTCTGGCATAGTTGAGTATGTTGTGTGAACTCTTTCAAGGTGGACTAGCAGATGTAGGGTAAAGTAGGTGTAGTGGTCCACCTGGGGTAAAGAGTAAATGCTTCTGAAAGACTGTGTCTCGGTCATCCGTTTCTCAAACGCCATGCAGTGCGAGAAATCCAATGGAGGAGATCGAGCCTTGTGGGGGAAAGTGTGCAAACCTCTGCAGAGTGTAGAAACTAATCATGATTAGCCGTGTCCCCGGTTTTGGACATCTTGAGTATCTGGTACTTGAAATATTGGTTGATCTCATCACTCTTAAACTAATTTGCTGGGTTGTTAATGACTACTTTAATTGGGTTGAGTAGGAGGTACCTTCTCAATGATGTTTCAACTACCATGATAGTTAAAATAAAAATTATTCCTTTATTGTAGGGAAAAATTGGCTTTATGCAAAAACTATAACCTTAGAGCCTCCACCAACCAAATATGCATGTAGTGTTAGCCTTTATTCTGTTACCTGCTCTACTGTGTTATCTTGCCAGCATATTCTATGGGCAAACCCGTTTCGGGCTGCAACATGTTACGTTGCAGACTTTTCAGAAGAAGAGTAAGGTGCGCTAGGTCGTTTGTCATGCACTCAGCTATGCCGTTGGAGTTGATGGACTCACTTATCTTCCAAGCATTACGCTGTTATCGTGTTAGATGGCCTTATGCCATTTTACTTTGTAATAAGTTCCCTTTCGAGACATTCGATGTAATAAGTGTGTGATTGCCACTCTGTTATAAATCCTTCAAGTATTGTGTGTGTCAGCATTACCGATCCAGGGATGACACAGAACATAGAGACTTTGGTCCATCCGGATCGTGGTCGCTACACTTGTATGCCCATCATATTAGGACTAAATTCATAACCTAAGCAAATTACCATGATGTTTAGAGACCCTCCAAATAATATAAGTGAAGCAAGAGAGTTCAATGATCTCTATAAAATAAAGCCACCGCCGTGCTCTAAAAAGATATAGGTGAAGCACTAGAGCAAAATTGCCTAGCTAAAAGGATATAAGTGAACCACATAGAGTACTCCAATAAATCACGATTCATGTGTCTCCCTCTCAAAAGGTGTGTACAACAAGGATGATTGTGGCAAACTAAAAAGCAAAGACTCATATCATACAAGACACTCCAAGCAAAACACATATCATGTGGTGAATAAAAATATAGCCTCAAGTAAAGTTACCGATAGATGAAGACGAAAGATGGGATGCCATCTAGGGCATCCCTAAGCTTAGGCTCTTGGTTGTCCTTGAATATTACCTTGGGGCGCCTTGGGCATCCCCAAGCTGAGGCTCTTACCAGTCCTTATTCCATAGTCCATGAAATCTTTACCCAAAACTTAAAAACTTCACAACATAAAACTCAACAGAAAACTCATGAGATCTGTTAGTAAAGCAAAACCCAATCCTTGCATGTAGATACTGTTGTGAACTCATTATTATTTTATGTTGGCGTAATATCCACTACTCCCTCCGTCCCATAATGTAAGATGTTTTTTGACACCAGTGTAGTGCAAAAAAACATCTGACATTATGGGACGGAGGTAGTATATTCCAACTTTTCCATGGTTCATACCCCCGATACTAGCCATAGATGCATCAAAAATAAGCAAACAACACAAAGAAAACAGAACCTGTCAAAAACACAACAATATGTAAAGATGCAAATTGATGTAAAACTTATGCATCTCTAAATATTCAAAAAAAAAATAGAAAAAACGTGGGTGATTTGTAGATCATAAATTTGTAAAAAATATCATTATTTATCACGTTCCACTAACCAGAAACAATTCTGATACTGGACGCAAAAGTTTCTATTTTTCACCAAAACCAATCTACTATCTTCCAATTCATCCCAAAGGTCTTACTTGGTACAAACACTAAATTAAAACTCAAAAACAAATCTAACCGTAGGTTAGATGAAAAAATTATTGAAAAACAGAACCAAAGATACAAGAACAAAACTAAAATTGGGTTGCCTCGTAACAAGCGCTATTGTTTAATGCTCTTAGCTAGGCATAAAACATAGATCTAGTTGTTGTCATCTTTGGTATGCAATCCATAAGTAGCTCTCATGATAGATTCAGAAGGCAACTTGATTTTATTTCTAGGAAAGTGTTCCATGCTCTTCCTTAATGCAAATTGAAATCTAATGTTTCCTTCTTTCATACCAATAATTGCACCAATCGTTCTAAGGAAAGGTCTACCAAGAATAATAGGACATGTAGGATTGCAATATATATCAAGAATAATGAAATCTATGGGCACATAATTCCTATTTGCAGTAATAAGAACATCATTAATTCTTCCCATAGGTTTTTTAATAGTGGTATCCGCAAGATGCAAATTTAAAGAACAATCATCAAATTGACGAAAACCTAACACATCACGTAAAGTTTTTGGAATCATGGAAAAGCTAGCACCCAAATCACACAAAGCATGGCAGTCATAATCTTTAATCTTAATATTAATGGTAGGTTCCCACTCATCATAAAGTTTTCTAGGGATAGAAACTTCCAATTCAAGCTTTTTCTTTAAAAGATTTCATCATAGCATCAATTATATGTTTAGTAAAAGCTTTATTTTGATTATAAGCATGAGGAGAATTCAACATGCATAGCAACAAGGAAATACAATCTATTAAAGGACAATTACCATAATTAAATTCCTTGAAATCCAAAAGAGTGGGTTCGTTGCTACTTAAAGTTTTGATCTGTCCAATCCCACTTTTATCAGTTTTTGCATCTAGACCTAAAAACTCAGAATCATTGGGACGCCTTTTAACTAAAGTTGACTCATCTCCAGTCCCATATTTATCAAGATTAATATTGGAAAACAAAGATTCAATAGGAGTCACATTAATCACTTTAAGATCTTCATCATTATTTTCACAAAACTAGAAGAACACACTTTTTCAAACCAATCTCGTTTAGCATTCATCTTAGCGGTTCTTTCTTTGCACTCATCAATGGAAATTATCATAGCCTTTAGAGATTAATTAATAGAAAGCTTGGGTGCAATATATCTAATTTTCAAAGAATCAATGTCATGAGAAATTCTATCAACGTTCCTAGCCAAATCATTAATCGCAAGCAATTTTTCTTCAACCGAAGCACTGAAATTCTTTTGCGAGCTCATAAATTCTTTAATACTAATTTCAAGATTAGAGGGCATATTAATACAATTTACATAAGAATTGTTGTAGGAATTACCATAATTATTAGAGGAATTATTAGGAAACGACCTAGGATTAAAATTACCTCTATACGCGTTTTTACCAAAATTGTTCCTACCAACAAAATTCACATCCATAGATTCATTATTATTATCAATTAGAGTAGACAAAGGCATATCATGAGGATCAATAGAAGCACTCTTGTTAGCAAATAATTTCATAAGTTCATCCATCTTTCCACTCAAAACATTAATCTCTTCAATCGCATGCACTTTACTAGTGGAAGATCTTTCGGTATGCTATTGAGAATAATTAACCATAATATTATCTAGGAGTTTAGTAGCTTGTCCTATAGTAATTTCCAAAAAAGTACCCCCCGCAGCTAAATCTAAAAGATTTCTAGAAGCAAAGTTTGTATGATCATCCATAAATTCAAACCATGAGTAGGACAATTTCTAATCATTAATTTCATCCTCTCCCAAGATTGTGCAACATGTTCATGATAAAGTTAATTAAAATTCATAATATCGTTCCTAAGGGAGATGATCTTAGCGGGAGGAAAATACTTGGAAATAAAAGCTTCTTTACACTTATTCCATGAATCAATACTATTTTTAGGCCAAGATGAAAACCAAGTTTTAGCACGATCTCGTAATGAGAATGGAAATAGCTTCAATTTAACTATATATTTATCCACATCTTTCTTATTTTGGATATCACACAACTCAACAAAATTATTTAGATGGGATGCGGCATCTTTACTAGGTAGACCGGAAAATTGATCTTTCATAACAAGATTCAACAAAGCAGCATTAATTTCATAAGATTCCGCACTAGTGGCGGGGGCAATCAGAGTACTAATAAAATCATTATTATTGGTATTGGAAAATTCACACAATTTTGTATTCTCTCTAGCCATCGTGACAAAGCAAGCAATCTACCAAACGAGCAAACAAAAAGCTACCGAAAAGATGAACGGAAAAAGGGCGAATAAAAAGGCAAATCTTTTTGTGTTTTTCTGAAAATGTTTTAGAAGTTGGGGAGAGGAAAATGAGAGGTGAATGGCGAATAATGTAATGCAAGAGATGAGAGTTTATGATGGGTACTTGGTAGGCTGGATGTAGATCTTGACCTAGCGTAGATCTCCCTAGCAACGACATGAGAAATTCTTCCTGCTACTTCTTGAGCTTGCATTGGTTTTTTCCATCGAAGAGGAAAGGGTGATGCGGCAAAGTAGAGATAAGTATTTCCCTCAGTTAAGAGCCAAGGTATTATTCTGTAGGGGCAGAACACGAAAATCACCAATACCTGCACAAACAATTAGACACTTGCACCCAACGCGATAAAGGGGTTGTCAATCCCTTCACGGTCACTTGCAAAAGTGAGATCTGATAGAGACAGATAAATAAAAGTAAACAAAAGATAAAATATTTTTGGGTTTTTAATTTATAGATATGAAAGTAAAAGATTGCAAAATAGTAGATCATAAAATAATATGATGGAAAATAGACCCAGGGGCCATAGGTTTCACTAGAGGCTTCTCTCATGAAGGCAAATAATACAGTGGGTGAAAAAATTTATTGTCGAGCAATTGATAGAAAAGCGCAAAGTTATGACGATATCAAAGGCAATGATTATGTAATATAGGCATCACGTCCGTATCAAGTAGACCGACACCTGCCTGCATCTAGTACTATTACTCCACACATCGACCGACTCCTGCCTGCATCTAGAGTATTAAGTTCATAAAGAACAAAGTAACACATTAAGTAAGATGACATGATGTGGATGAATAAACTCAAGCAATATGATGTAAACCCCATCTATTTATCCTTGATGGCAACAATACAATACGTGCCTCGCTACCCCTACTTAATCACTGGGTGAGGACACCGCAAGATTGAACCCAAAGCCAAGCACTTCTCCCATTGCAAGAAAAATCAATCTAGTTGGCTAAACCAAACCGATAATTCGAAGAGAATTTCAAGGATATCAAATTATGCATATAAGAATTCAGAGAATATTCAAATAATATTCATAGATAAGTTAATCATAAATCCACAATCCATCGGATCTTGACAAACACCCCGCAAAAGAAGATTACACCGGATAGATCTCCAAGAACATCAAGGAGAACATGGAATTAAGAATCAAAGAGAGAGAAGAAGCCATCTGGCTACTAGCTATGGACCTGTATCTCTGTGGTAAACTACTCACGCTTCATCAGAAGGGCAATAGAGTTGATGTATATGCCCTCCATGATCGAATCATCCTCCTGTAGGATGCCGGAAAGGCCCCAAGATGGGATCTCTTAGGAACAGAAGGGTGCGGCAGTGGAAAAGTGTTTCCGTGGATGCTTTTGAGGGTTTTGTAATATTTGTGAATTTATAAGATGCGTCCACCCCATAGGGCCCACAAGCAGGGGTTGCGCCCACCCCCTAGGGCGCTCCCTCCACCCTTGCCACCGCCTCGTGGCTCTTCTGACTTGTACTCCAAGTCCCCTGGGTGTCTTCTAGTCCAAGAAAAATCATCATAAAGTTTTATTCCATTTGGACTCAGTTTGATATCCCTTTTCTGTGAAACTCAAAAACAAGAAAAAAACATAAACTGGCAATGGGCCCTAGGTTAATAGGTTAGTCCCAAAAATAATGTAAAATAGCATAATGATGCATATAAAACATCCAAAACAGATAATATAATAGCATGGGACAATAAAAAATTATAGATACGTTGGAGACGTATCGATAGATATCCAGGGGGATATAATAAAAACTTTCATGAAGATCATTGGACAAAATAAACTTGATTCTTTATAATAGTTTTGAGATATGACGATAGTGATATGTGAGCCATGTTAATGAGTAATTATGTTTTAGTAAGAATGTTGATGTTAAGGTTTGTGATTTCCTATGCAAGCACGAAAGTGAATAGTTATGAAGTGAAATTACATCCTACTTATGTTGCATTATCTAGTGTTAGTTATGTTTAATGTTCTCTTATGATGGTTTCCATTCCTTGGTTCGTTGCTTCTCAATCTCTTGCTAGCCTCGATTTTGTACTAAGTAGAAATACTACTTGTGCATCCAAATCCTAAAATCCAAAGTTGTGCCAAATGAGTCCATCATACCTACCTATATGTGGTATTTCCATGCCGTTCTAAGCAAATTCGTATGTGCCAACTCCAATTTCAAAATAAATTTCTCTTTTGTGTGCCCGTACCGCCCATGAAGCGGTGAGGGGTGGTGGTAATAGGGATTCTCAAGATATTTTCATGCTAGATCTGTTATTCTCAAGATATGTTTATTCACTTGTCATTGCACGAGAGTATGGCAGTAATAGGAATTCCGAGTCCCGAAATGAAAAATAAATTTACTTTATGTTGTCAGATAATAAATTCCTTGGAAATTGTTGGTATGGAGGGCACCCGTGGATACGGATAAGCCATGGATTGTGAAAGAATGTTGGGAAAAGGAATAAACTTTATTTTCTATTTGGGAACCGCCTATGATATATCTAGCATGGAAAGTGTTGGGAACTCTAAGTCATTTTCGTCGACGGGAAAAGTGTACCTCCCAAAAAAATTATCTCTCAATTTTTAAGCTTTGAGCTCTAGCACCTCTACAAATCCCTACTGCCCTCAACGAAGGGCCTATCTTTTACTTTATGAACATGATAGGCAACATTTCACATCAAAAATTCCGTTTTTATCATTTACCTACTCGAGGACGAGCAAGAATTAAGCTTGGGGATGCTGATACATCTCCACCGTATCTATAATTTTTGATTGTTCCATGTTGTTACATTATCATTCTTGGATGTTCTACAATCATTTTATATCATTTTTGGGGACTAACCTATTGACATAGTGCCTAGTGCCAGTTGCTGTTTTTTTGCTTGTTTTTTACATCATAGAAAATCAATACCAAACAAAGTCCAACTGCAGCGAATTATTTTGGAGAATTTTTCTCGGTCGGAAGATACATGATGGGCTGAAGAAGTACCAGAGGGGGGCTCCGAGGGGAGCACAACCCACCAGGGCGCGCCGCCAGAGGGGAACACGATCACAGATGGGTTCATCATCCTCATTGGTGCCTCTCTAATGATGTGTGAGTAGTTTACCATAGACCTACGGGTCCGTAGGCAGTAGCTAGATGGCTTCTTATCTCTTTGTATCTGAATACAATGGTCGTTTGGAGATCTATTTGATGTAATGACTTTGTGCGGTGTGTTTTTTGGGGTCCGATGAATTGTGAGTTTATGATAAGATATTCCTTGATTTAATAGCCATTCCTGATTATTATAGCCTCGTATTTCTTCTCCGACATTTGGGTTTTGTTTGGCCAACTTGATCTATTTATCTTGCAATGGGAAGAGGTGCTTTGTAATGGGTTCGATCTTGCAATGTCCTTTCCCAGTGACAGAAGGGGCGGCAAGGCACGCATGTATCGTTTCTATTAAGCATAAAAAGATGGGGTCTATTCCTACATGAATAGATCATGTGTACATCATGTCATCGTTCTTATCGCATTACTCGTTTTTTCCATGAACTTAATACACTAGATGCATGCTGGATAGCGGTCTGCGTGTGGAGTAATAGTAGTAGATTCAGGCAGGAGTAGGTCTACTAATCTTGGACGTGATGCCAATATACATGATCTTTGTCTTGGATATCGTGATAATTATTTACTCTTCTATCAATTGCCCAACAGTAATTTGTCTACCCACCATTGCTATTTTTCTCGAGAGAAGCTACTAGTGAAATCTACGGCCCCGGGTCTATTTTCCTATCATATACATTCAGATCTATATTTCTATTTGCCTTTTCCATTATTTGCAACTTTTATTTCCAGGTCTATATTATTAAGAACACAAAAATACATTGTTGCATTTTATTTGCCGTTCTTCCATTGGCATCTATCAATCTACCTATTACCAATCTATTACCCGAAAGGGATTGACAACCCCTTTAACACTTCGAGTTGCAAGTATTTGTTCTTTGTGTGCAGGTTCCGTTTACATAGTGTTGCGTGGTTCTCATACCTGTTCAATAACCTTGGTCTCGTCACTAACGGAAATACCTACCGTAGCTGTGCTACATCATCCCTTCCTCTTTGGGGAAATAACGACGTAGCTTCAAGCGACATCAAAAGGAATTTCTAGCATCGTTGTCGGGGAGACATCATCAACATCTATCGAGTTCCTAATTAGAAATCTCATCTCCTTGCAATTTACATTATTTGCCATTTGCCTCTCATTTTCATCTGCCCCACTTCACAATTTTTTTGTTTTATTTGCCTTCTTCCCTTTTTCCTTTTTCGTTTGCCCTTATGTCTTACTTGTTGCTTTGCTTGTTTTTTTGGCATAATTGTGTGTTTATTGGAAACCATAAGGAAAACGTTTATGGTTCCTCATCCACTGGCCAATCTTTTTAGAAGATCTAATTATGTTGAACCAATTGCTGGTGAGTTGAGTGCACTAGATTATATTTATGAAGTATATCTTGAGATTTATGAATCTGAAAATTGTGATGAAGTAATAAAAGAACAAATTTATGAAGTGATTCATGGTAGGACCTTGAATGACAAGCATGATTGCAATGGTGTTATAATAAATTCTATCAGTGTCAGTTATGCTAATGATATGCAAAACCCCAATCTTTGGGATGCTAATTTTGATATGTCCTCTACTTATTGCAATGATCATGATTGGGGTGATTCTTCTTACGATCTGGAAAATTGATTTAAGCCTGATGGTGATTATGTTTGCGATAATTTTAATAGTGGGTTTGGAAGAGTGTTAGCTTTAGGTAATAATGATCCCACTTAGAATACTTAATCCTACCGATTTTGTGATAAAAGTGGGTTTGGAGAGGCCATGACTTTAGTTGATGTTAATCCCACTATCTTGGAAGATTATAAGACTTTTATGCATGTAGATCGTGAAGAAAAAAAATTATGTGATAGCTATATTGTTCAATTTGAGTATGATATTAAATGTAATTATTATGAGAGAGGAAAATATGGTTATAGAAATTTTCATGTCACTAAATTACGTCTTGGCATGTTGATATTGCTATTGTTTCTTTCTTCTTCCTTGCATATGCTAGCTATTTCTTGTCTTGATAATCCGATTGAATACAATATGCCTATGCATAGGAAGTCTGTTAGACTTAAATTTGATTTTCATATGATTTATGATGCTCTCTTTGTGCTTCAACTATTATCTTTCTTGTGAGCATCATTGAAATCTCAAGCCTATCTTAATGGCCATAAAGAAAGAGTTTGTTGGGAGGCAACCCAACGAATAAAATAAATATTTGCTTTTTATTTTTTTTTCTTGTGTAAATTACACTATTATACCTCCGGTTTGATGTGTTTTTGTGGTTTAAATTAGTGTTTGTGACAAGCAAAGCTTTTGGGATGATTTGGTTGATAGTTGATTTGATTGCGTTGGAAATCAGAAACCTTTTCTGCCAGTACCAGAACTGTTAACGGCTACTAGAACGTGATCAATTCTTGAAATTTTTACAAGTTATCAAAATACAAATTTCCCCCATTTTACTAATTTTTAACAATTTTAGAGTTACAGAAGTATGATAAAAAATCGTGTATTTATAGACTGTTCTGTTTTTGACAAATTCTGTTTTCGTTGTGTTATGCGCTTGCTTTGATTGATCTATGGTTTCTTTTGAAGAGTTTTTGCCATGGAAATGTTAGAATATATTATATATAATACAATTACAAAATATGAATTGGCTTGCTACAGTACTTACAGTAAAGATTGGTTTTGTTATACTAACGGATCTCACGAAGTTTTGTTGAGTTTTGTGTGATTCAAATTTTCAAGTTTTGGGTGAGAACACGATGGATGAAGTAATAAGGATTAGCAAAAGGTTAAGCTTGGGGATTCCCGACGCACCCTAAGATAATTTTCAAGAAGTATCAATCAACTAAGCATAGGGATTCCCCCGAGTGGCATCCCCTCTTTCTTCTAACGACCATCGGTATATTACTTGAGACTATATTTTTATTCGTCACACATTATGAGTTTTGCTTGGAGTGTCTTGTATGATATGAGTTTTTGCTTGTTTTGTTTGCTATTTTTCACAATCATCCTTGCTGTACTCACCCATTTGATAGAGCCCAAACCATGCTATGATTTGTTAGAATTGCTCTCTATGCTTCACTTAAATTTTTTAGATCTATGGAATTGCTCTAGTGTTCACATATATCTTTTTGAGCACGGTGTGATTTGTTATTTTTGAAGAAATGCTCTCATCACTACTGCAGGTTGCTGCTAACGCGACACTATGATCAGAGACCCTTCGACGAAACTGTGTGATATGCCATAATCGCAAATGGGGGTGAAAAACCCCGTCAAAAAGGTGCAAAACGTTTGCAATGGAGGATGCATCAAATACAGTTTAGATTTTGGTTGAGTGTGCGATGAGGGGCATACGGTTCAGTTCAATTGACTGTTTGCGATGAGGAGGAACAAAAGAAACGGGCAGATAGATTAAGGCGTGTGCGGTGTACGTCATACGGTTCAGTCGGATGAACTGTTTGTGATTAAGCAACACAAAAGAAATGGTGAGCCAAATCAAGGTGTGTGCGATATACGACATGCGGTTCACTCGCATGAATTATTTGCATTGAGAGATGAGAACAGCAACGGTTCAACTTAACAAGATGTGTGTGATACGCGGCAAACATGTCTGAAATCGGAAACGTGTGCGAAGACCTATAACAACACATACATCACTCCTAACAAGCCGTGTGTGTTGCGAGCAAACGATTGCTGGTATACAATTGTGTGTGATTGATGAAAACATCACCGATGGGTTCCATTGTTTAGTCCATGTGTGATGTGATTTTCTTTGTCTGCACAACATCTACGCTCTGTCTGCAGAGCATCAACATATATACTTCAAAAGACAGCATTGCATAACCAAGTTAAACATACAATTACACAAGTGACTACACACATAACATTTCTACACACTAAAGTAAGCAATTACATGCATACTAAAGTAGGAGAAATGAGGATCTAATCATCTATTGTTGTGATGAAACTTGCCATTGCTCTACTTTCGGCTGGATCCCTGGCCATTTTGGGGAAGGAGGCACTTCCTCGTGTCAATGATCCACCTGTACATGTCGTAGCTCGTGTACGCCTCCTTGGCCGCATACACGACATGAGCTTCGTTGAGTTTCTCCATCCAGGCCGAGTGCCAGGCACGCTTGTCCTTGTTGCACGAATCCTTCATGTCTCTATAGTAGGGGTCGATGATGGCCCCGACGAGGTGAACAGTGAGTCCTTCTCATGCTCCTTGCTGCCCCAGATCTTGTATTGGCCCTGGATGTTGATACGATTCTGGCAGGCGATGCCCGAATTCTCGAGCGCCTTTACAGCGTTGGTGATGTCCACTGTAGCGAACATGTAGTGGGGGCTGTTGACAAACCTGGCAAAACCCTCGCAAGGCCTTGTGGCCAGGCAGTAGTGGTAGACGAGGACGTGGTGGCGTACACACATCTGGGTGACGGCGACCTTGGGACGAGACCCGGTACGAGCGCTGGTGTATTTGAGGTCGAACCCGACCATGTTGTACTTCTCCTCAGCAAGCAAGAACTCCATGATGTGGATGGAGTGCTCCACCCAGACCGGGTCGTTGGTGTACACCACTGAGAGGTCCATGAACCTTCTGTGAATCTCCACCACGACACGCATGGTGAACTGCTGCTCGTCGTCGGCAGCAGCTCGGAGCGCCATTGGAGCCGCACATGATACCCTATAAGATTTTCTCGTGGTGGGTGTGCTTCTTGCAATGGTGGGGCGTGATCGAAAGGTTGGCCGCTGTAACAAATGGGGGCGAACCGGCCTATAATCGTCACGTCTTGTCACGGCGTTCATAGTGGAGGATTCCAGTGCACGCTAGACAACACCGCACCGCATGCGTGGGCTCGAAGAGGCGCCAAATGTATCGTCGGTGAGCCTGTTCCCGCGCTACCTCGCAGTTTACAGCGCAAGGTTCCCGCCCAGCTTGTTTGGCCAAGCGTAAGCTAGAAGTGGAAGAAACCAAGTGTGTGCAATAATGTCAAAGATCACGGTCTTGTTAGCTATACATATCGTGTAATGTGCGATCGACAAGGTAAACATATCCGAGAATGGTTAATAAAATCTAAGACCATTGCATATTAAGGTCAAAATAGTGCTACCAATATACAAGTCTCATCTCATACGATGACTTTCAACAATTGTACCACAAAAGCTCGAAATATTACATGGTTCAAATTCCAGAGTTATATGGCTCAAATTCAAAGATTACAAGGTTCAACTTCATATTAGAAATGAAATTCAGCTCATCAGCTGCAAACGCTCGCGCTGATCCGCTGAACATGGATATCAGAGAGGTTCAAACTAATATTACCACTTCTTAGTCTGGTTTCGAAACCTCATAATTTTTCCAAAGGGGTCAGCCACTGAGAAGTCATGTATGGGGTTGGCACGATGACTTCCGATTACTCTATCATTTGATGTTCCAAAGTGAAATTCATCATTTTTGGAGCCTATTCCATTCTGCCGCAGGAGCCGGCGCTGATCAACAAACCTTTCGTTTTGGCCAAATAAATGTAGGGCAAACCTCATTTCCTTCAGCACCCTTGCTCTAAGAACAAAGAACTTGGCGAATATAATCTCCGGTAAGGTCCCTCGGTAGGAGTTCAAAGTAATTTCTAAGAGATGCAGATCTAGGCATTCGAGGTGATTTTTATATTCTATCACATTATCCACCACTGGGCCTAATCTTATCTGCAAAAGAAGAAAACGTGTTAGTGCCTATTTGGTTTGCAGGATTTGTAAAATGCACTAACATGCCATCTTCGATCTGACATGATTAACATGGGCAGATGAATCCAAAGGAGAAATGCTTATTGATTGCAACCATATGGATCAAGCAGCCAATATGGGGG
>LR738714.1:579471909-579559862 GCA_902687465.1 Secale cereale
TACTTCACACTTTGCTAAGTGAACCTCGGTTGGGGAGGAATGCATTCATAGCTTAGGATTCCCTTTGTGCCGACACGAGGGATGGGTGGCTGCTAGCTACTTCAAACTTTGCTAGGGTGAACCTCGGTTGGGGGGCATGCATTCATAGCTTAGGATTCCCTTCATGCCGACATGAGGGAGGGGGCTGCTAGCTACTTCGCACTTTGCTAGGTGAACCTCAGTTGGGGGGCATGCATTCATAGCTGTCACATCCCTAGTTCTGGTAATGCTTAGTGCTAGCATCTTGTGTTGCATCATGTTTAAGTTTCAACTAAACTTGAAATGTGGAATGACCAAACCCTAGCACCAAATGAATTCAAATAGGCTCAAATAAAATCACTTTCAATGAACCCAAAATGCCCTTTGAAAATGTTCATGATTTCTGATAAAGGTGAAAACCCTGCCAAAAATGATGAACATATTTCTATGTCATTCCCGGATTTTTGAATTAAATCATATTGTATTTGACTATGGGTATTTAAGCACTATAAATAATTTAAATGCTCAAATAATCTTGGAACAATTTGTGGGCCACTGAAATAATTCAGAATGTGCTCATGAATATTTTCAGGATTTATAAAATTGATTTGGTTTTTTGAAACTGGATCAAAAACAAACTGCAAATTAGAAAACAGAAACAAATAAGAGAAAGAGAGAGAGAGAAGGACTGACCTGGGCCACTTACCAGGCCTGGCACTGTGCCGGCCCAGCCCACTGGCGCCTGCCAGTCGTCTTCTCCACTGGGCCAAGAGGACAGTGCGCGTGGCCGTCGCGCGCGAGCACGCGCTTCGCCAGCTCCTGCTTGCCGCCGAGGGCCTGGAGGCCTCCACGAGTGCCACGCCACCTCCCCGACCTGCTATCACTCTCCCTCGTCCTCATCCCCTCCTCTGTCTCGCTCTCCTCCCTACCCACGAGCGCGCTCGTCGTAACCGTGGCCACCCCTCGCCCTTCCACTGAGCTCAGAAGCATCGCCGTGTCTTCCTCATCCTCTCCACCGAGTTACGCGATGCCGGAGGCCCTGCATCGTCGCCACCATTGCCTTCTTCACCGCCGGTCGCCGCGGACCTCCACCGTCGGTTCGCCATCATCGTCGCTTCCCCAAGCTCTCCGACCATCTCCACGTGACCGCCATGAGCTCCTCTTATATTCCCCTCACTCCGTGCACTCAATTTCATCCCCTATCTAGCTGCCCTGCCGAACCCGAGAGCTCATCGCCGCCGGCGATGACGCAGCCATGACCACGGTCACTACAGCCCGTATCCGAGCACACCGGCGTGCCCAGGACATCTCCCCTAACCCGTAGCTACCGCCAGCTCCCCGTCCTGTGCTCCCTAGTGCCGCGCCCGCACCTGACCGAACTCCGGCGCCGCTCCGCTCGTTGGTGCCGTCGATTCCGGCCATGCCAGCCGAGGGAGTCCTAGATCGAGGGGTCTACAGGTGGTCGAACAAACTCCTGATGGACCGGACTGTTGGGCCATGAAAATTGTTATAGAAGATCATTTCTCGTATCCGGATAGGACTCCTGGATTCTTGTAATGGCAAGTTTTAGGCTCGGTTGTATATTTTCCTTCCTGTGCAAGATGATATGTACAAACCCTAGGCCTCTCTGGTGTGTATATAAACCGGAGGGTTTAGTACATAGAGGCTAGAGAAGAATCATAATATCGTCATAAGCTAGACCTAGGGTTTAACCATTACGATCTCGAGGTAGATCAACTCTTGTACACATATTCATTCATACTAATATAGCAGGAAGTAGGGTTCTACCTCGATCGAGAGGACCTGAACCTGGGTAAACATCGTGTCCCCTGCCTCCTGTTACCATCGATCCTCAGACGCATAGTTCGAGACCTCCTACCTTCCACTATGTCGTTGACGGAAGGACAGATGGATCGCGTCATAAACTGCAACGGCGACGTCGAGGGGATTTTCCCTCCCAGACAACTTTTCGTGTTCGGCGGCTTCGCGCTCCGTGCCAACACTGAAGGCCACCTTGCGCAGATCAAGAGCTATGCCCCTAGCCATCATGTCAGATTCGGTAGCTTGAACTATGTTGCTGATATCCGTGGAGACTTGATCTTCACCGGATTCAAGCCAGCGGCAACCCCTCTCTGCCACCACGATGATCATGACTTAACTCTGTCATCGGATCAGGAAATAGCACCTGCAACAATTCTGGCCCTAGATCCAGAACAGATCGCGTCACCCGAAGATGGGAAGCTCAACCCCACCATGGGAGCCGCAGACTCTACGACGTTGGAGCCGCACATGGACCCGACTGATGAGGTCTGTGTTACCGGAACCCCGGACTCAACTCCGGTCTCTGATTCCAAACTGCGCATAACTGCGCCCCTCAAATCCAATCAGGCGCCTATCTCCGAATTCTGTGCTGCAGATATTTTCCAGCACTCACCACTTGGTGACATGTTAAGGTCGTTAAGATCTCTCTCCTTGGATGAGAGCACACAGTCGCACTATATCCGGTTCGAACTAGAGGCTGATGAACAGCCGCGCTATACCCAGGGGGGTGAAGAATTTTGTTCCCCACCCACCACCCACTTGGTAGCCATGGTTGAAGATCTAACCGATCTACTCGACTACGCTTCCAAAGACTTCGATGGGATGGACCTCGAAGCTAATGCAGATACAGATCAAAGCCTGCCCATAACAGGGCGGTGGAAAGCTACGTCTTCATACGATGTATATATGGTGGATAAACCCAAAGAGGCGGAAGGCAACGGCGAAAACAATCCCGTAGAGGATAAACCCGCCGAAGAACCTCCCAAGCGTCGGCGTCCAAGACGCCGAACAAAATCCCGTAAAGGAAAAGACAGCAACACCATGACTAATGACGGTGATATTCCGAAACAAGCCGATGACCCCACGGATCCAGCGATAGAGCTGGAGGAGCTAGAGGACGGAGAACAGAATCTGAAGCCGCAGTCCGATGACAGCGATGCCGAAGACGGTGATTATGAACCGGTCTCCGAAGATGAGGCTATCCTGGATTACGATGAATATACCGTGCAAGAAGAACCCTTCGAACAAAAACGCTTCCATCGGCGGCTTATAGCCACCGCACGGAGCTTAAAAAGCAGCAGAGAAAACTTCGAGCTGCCCAAGACATGCTCAATGATAGATGGAATGAGGTGCTATATGCCGAACAGAAACATGGCTTTAACAGCCAAACCAAAGGCTATCCCAAGCGCAAGCTGCTGCCCGAATTCGACAGCGAGGTCGTTGCGCCCGTCCCACCAAAAAATAACAACGCCAACAAGCCGGACCGACCACCTCGCAGACGGGATAGAGTCGCTAGCAATGGCGTAAACAATCCCCCACCCAATAAAGGAAAGGAGGGTGCAGCCCAAGTCTGACAACAAGATCTGCGTGAGGACCTAAACAAAAAAGCTAGCAAGACCAGGTCTATATTCAGACCCAGAGACCGAGCTCCCGCACGGGACGGTGGCTATCAAGCTAATCGCGCCGGTGATATAACAGTTCGGGGTCAATACCGAACACCACAACCATCGGACATACGCCACGATATAGCAAGATACACAGGAGCTTCACACCCTCTATGCTTTACCAATGAGGTACTGAGTCATGATTTCTCAGAAGGGTTTAAACCCGTGAACATCGAAGCGTACGATGGAACGACTGATCCTGCCGTCTAGATAGAAGACTTTATTCTTCACATCCATATGGCTCGAGGAGATGATCTCCACGCCATCAAATATTTACCCCTCAAGCTAAAAGGACCAGCTCGACATTGGCTAAACATTCTCGCAGAAAACTCCATCGGGAGTTCGGAAGAACTTGAGGATGCTTTTCGGGCCAATTTTCAAGGGACTTATGTCTGGCCCCGGACCCTGACGATTTAAGTCACATCATCCAACAACCTGGGGAGTCAGCCCGCAAGCTTTGGAACCGGTTTCTCACTAAGAAGAACCAGATCGTCGATTGTCCCGACGCCGAAGCCTTAGCGGCATTCAAGAACAGTATCAGGGATGAATGGCTAGCTAGACACCTTGGACAGGAAAAGCCAAGGACAATGGCAGCCCTAACTACACTCATGACTCGCTTCTGCGTGGGTGAGGATAGCTGGCTAGCTCGTAGCAACACCAGTGACCCCGGAACATCCGAAGTCAGGGATGGCAATGAAAAGCCACGATATAACAAAAACAAACGTCCAAATAATTCTGGAATCCCAGATGATATAGCGGTAAACGCCGGATTCAGCGGCTCCAGACCCGGTCAATGGAAGAAGCCATTTAAAGGCAACAAAGACGGTCCATCAAGTTTGGATAGGATATTAGATAGGCCCTGCCAAATCCATGGCATCCCAGAAAGACCTGCCAACTACACCAACCGTAACAATTGGGTTTTCAAGCAGGCCGGCAAGCTAAATGCCGAACACAAGGGGAAGGAGCCTCAGAGGGAAGACAAGGATGAACCTCGCCAGCCGAATATAGGGGGACAGAAGAAATTTCCACCAGAGGTCAAGACAGTGAACATGATATATGCCACTCATATCCCAAAGAGGGAGCACAAGCGCGCACTCCGAGACATCTATGCCGTTGAGCCTGCCGCCCCAAAATTCAACCCATGGTTAGCCTGTTCGATCACTTTCGATCGCAGGGATCATCCAACTAGTATTCGGCATGGGGGTTCGGCTGCCTTAGTGCTCGACCCAATATTAGATGGATACCATCTAACCCAAGTCCTTATGGACGGCAGTAGTAGTCTCAATCTAATATATCAGGACACTGTCCGCAAGATGGGGATCGACCCATCAAGAATCAAGCGAAGAAGCACGACCTTTAAAGGAGTGATACCGGGCGTTGAAGCTCGCTGCACAAGCTTTTTAACGTTGGAGGTTGTATTCGGTTCTCCCGACAACTTTCGTAACGAAGAATTAGTCTTCGACATAGCTCCGTTCCGAAGTGGCTATCACGCTCTACTCGGAAGAACGACATTCACCCGCTTTAATGCAGTCCCACACTATGCCTATTTAAAGCTCAAGATGCCTGGACCATGTGGCGTTATCACGGTCAATGGAAATATGGAGCGCTCTCTCCGTATGGAGGAGGACACTGCGGCCTTAGCAGCCGCAGTCCAATGCGGCCTATTCAAGCCGGATAAACTATCAACAACGGACACATCTAAACGTGTCCGGCACACGCTTCAGTGCGGCAGCTCAGATGAACCTGAGTAAGATTGACAGCTACACCCCCGCTGACTGCCCCATAAGGTGATAGCATATGTGCCTCGAGTACATAATTATGCCCTAAAAATTCCTTGGGCGACGATCGGGGCACTTGCAAATAGTCCATAGTGTCGGTGTACAAAAAGAGGGGTGCACTTTTTGTACCCCTATGACTGTGCACGGGCAGTCTGAGCCACGGGCACCACCACACCAAGCACGGCAAGGGAGGTGAGCTAGGGTAAGACCGAAGCTCGATGGGACTGAAGCCCAAAGAGAACAAGACCACAAAGAGCAAAGGGACGAAGCAGATTCCCCCGGCAAGATCCTTGCTGGGAGCCAGTTTCAGCAGCCCCGGCAAGATCCTTGCCGGGGCCGGTTTCAGCAGCCCCGGCAAGATCCTTGCCAGGGCCGGCTTTAGCAGCCCCGGCAAGACCCTTGCTGCGGCAACTCGCCCCACGCCCACGGAGCAAATCACCCTTGAGTCCGCTGCCCCCATGGGGCAGGACTCGGGAGACATCCCCGTAGTGGCATGCAGATCTTTATGAAGACATTCAAGATCAGACACACACTAAGAAGACGACGACCCTTGGCGGGATCCCAACCAAGGAAGACCACAAGACCTTCGGCAAGCACCTTGCCGGGGATGGCAGCAGGTGCCGCGGCAAGACCCTTGTCGGGACTCCGGCAAGGCCCTTGCCGAGGACATCGGCGGGACCACCATCAGGCCCACGCCAACTAAGCTTCCACCGCCCTAAGCAGCTGCCGACCCAACCAGCTGGGCAGGCACCGGCGTGGCGGCACGCAGATCTTCGTGAAGACCCACCATTGCGCCACCTCAGCTACCTGCCTACCTACGTGGCATCTCAGGCATCACTGGCCAGGGCGCGTGTCGACATAAGAAGGAGCGGCGGCGGACAAGACAGGCCTCTCCCCCGTCCCCGATAAAGCAAGGAAACCTAAGCAAGACGTATTAAATGTGCCTTGTCATGTAATGCGAGGGATAAACCTCGGATCACTGTACCCTTTCCACCTCCTGTGTGCCACTGTGGCGACCCCTTTCTCTATAAAAGGAGGCCCGAGGCGACCAGGAGGAGGATTCAGCTTTCTGGAGCTCCTCACGCCCCATAGCTAGCTGAAGAACACAGATATACAATCCACCAAAGCAGGAGTAGGGTTTTACGCATCCTCTCGGCCTAAACCTGGATAAAGGAATCGTGCGCTATCTGTTGGATCCGCTCTTCTCTCAACCCCGCGCCCCGCAACCGTAGTAGGTATTCTTGTGATCCCATAGGTGTCGTTCCTAATACACCGACATCTTTGGCGCGCCAGGTAGGGGGACTGCAGTTGTGAGAATCGGCTCTAGCAGTTAGCCCAGCGCTCCTTCGTCTTCGTGGCTCTTTGAGAATGAAGGAGGCCGGAAGATCAGCACTCGAGCGGCTACAGATAGAAGCTAAGTTACATTGAACCCTGGATATTTCCATTCTATTATATAAAGTTATTATACCCAGAGTTGTTGTTCTTTGTACAAAAAGAAACCTGCACGCAAATGGGGCCCTTCTCGATCGGCAATGCCTTTGTTCTGTTTCGAGTCCACTCAACGGTTCAAACGGCTGCGTTGGAAAGGGTAGGTTAGCCTTCCGCAATTGGCAAGGATCTCGACTCTAACTCGAGTCAAACTCGATAGTTCGAGCGGCTGCGTTAAGGGCGGCAAGGTGGCTCACCCGGCAGCACGCTCGCCCGGCAGGCCAATGGGGACCCATCCCCAAGCCGCCGCCTTGGGTTTTCCGCGCCGGCAAGCCTACCCAGCTAGCGTAGGGTGGACGTACAAAGAGGCAACAAACAGGGAAATAGCATGCATAATCCCAAAAATATTTCAAAGTTATATTACATCATATCATTGCTGCGGGTCTAACTAAAGATAAAACTTGTCTTGGTCATGAACCCGCAGCGGCGAAGAAGAACGGGATGCCTAATCCCGGCGCTGGCCTTCCACCCTCTTGATTTCGTCGATGTAGCTGATGACGGGCTTGATGCGCTCCTTGAGCACCATGAGGTCAGCACCCTCCGGCAAGCTATCCATCGCGGCTTCAAAGTCGAGGGCGGGATTCCGGTAAGCCATCTTGGTGAGGACCTTGGTCATGACCCCCCGGCAAAGTCACCGTGCCTCCTCGGCCAGCGTGGTCGTTCTGTTGGAGTGAAGATCAGCCAAGGCGGCAAGGACGCCCTCGAAGAACAGGGTCAGCTTGGCGTTGACAGTCCCGCTCCACTTAGCGGCATACCTCAGGTTTGGCATCCCCATGAGGGCCAACTATGAGGTGACCCTACCGGCGACGTCCTCCAGTCGACTGATCCATCTGTTCTCGCCCGCCACATATTCCTGGTGGGAGGCGGACTCGTACGCGCGAAGCTGCTTCTCCTCCTCCATGCTCCTGGTCAAGGTCTCCTCCCGAGCCGAGCTCTCCGACAACATCTTCTCGAGATTCTCCAGCTTTAGCTTGAGATCTCTGATGGAGTTTTGCGCCTTGGAGAGCTCCCCAGCCCTGCTGATGACCGCTCCCTACGCCTCTGCCAAGGCGCAGTTGAGCGTGTTCTTCTCGTCGGACAGCTTGAGGGCCTGTTCCTTCAGCTCGTCCCGCTCTACCTCCAGCTCCTTCACCTTGCCGGCATGAACCAGAGCCTGGGCATCGAGTGCCTCTCTGTGCCTCTGCCCCAGCTCGCGAGTCCGCCGCTCGAAAAGGACCTCGAGCTCCTCATCCTTGCCGCGGAGTGTTGCGGCAAGCTTCGCCTCACGCGCGGACAGGTCTTCTTCCTGGGAATCCAAGGCGGCTTGATGCTGGTTCCGGGCGGCCTCGGTCGTGGCAGCCAAGCTCGCTGCCTCTTCCTGGGCCTTCTCGATGTCAGACATCTTCATGGTGAGCTCTACATCACGCTTGGCCAATTGAACCTAGAAGGCCCTCTGCTCCTCGCGGGTCTGGTGAAACCAGGTCTGCGCCTCAGCAACGTGCGCCTTGAAGTCCACCTCCGCCTCGTCTACCGTTGCCGTCCTGGATTTAACCTTGTCCAGACGGGCACGGTAGAGCGCTTGGAGCTTCCGGAAATTGACCCCCATAGCACGGAAGAGCTGCTCTTCTGGAGAACCATCGCCGCCGACGCCCGGTTCATCGACCACCTCGAGCCCGGTGGCGGCGAGCACCTCGCCGTCGAAGACTTCCCCTCCGGCGGGCACTCGAGAACTTGACGCCCCTGCAAGATGGACGAAGTGATCGTCGCCCACCTTCAGATACTTGCCGGGGCCCGAGGTTGTGGAGGAAGAAGGTTGATCATCAACCACCTCTTCCTCGGCTGTGGCCTTGCCGGCCTCCCCGGCAGGCCCACCGCTGGCACCCTCGGCGGCATCCATGGCGGCCTCGTCGGCGGCGGCCTCGTCAGCATCTTTGGCGGCCTCCTCGGCGGCAATCCTGTCGGCCTCCGCCGCGGCTTCCTCAACAATATTCCCGACAATGGTGTCCACGTCCTCCATATCTGAAGGAGGGCCTGAACAGTAATGGGAGCAATGAAGCCAAGGAAAAGAATAAGGGAAAAGCTGAGACAGAAGACAGGCGACTCACCAGTGCCAGGCTGTGAAGCAGAAGTCCCCTCCCCGCCAATGTTTGGCGCCGTGGCAGAGCCACCAGCGCCCAAGCTCCCCTATTCCTCCATGGGTGTGGGCTCCATGCTTGGTGCCCTTGCCAGGGACGCACCTCGCGGCGGCGTAGTCGATGGGGGTGATGTGTTGGGGGTAGCCCCCTGCGGTTCCTCCTGCTGCCGCTCCCGTCCTACAAAACCGACAAGGTCAGCACCATAGCATCGAACTGTTGGGGAACGTAGCATAATTCAAAAAATTTCTACGCTTTCACCAAGATCAAACTATGGAGACATCTAGCAACGAGCAAGTAAGAGTGCATCTACATACCGTTATGTAGATCGCGTGCAGAAGCTTTCAAAGAAGCGTGGATGAAGTAGTCGTACTCTTCGCGTTCTTCGTCACCGATGATCTAGCGCCGAACGGACGGCACCTCCGCGTTCAACACACATCCGGTACAGCAATGTCACCTCCTTCTTGATCCAGCAAGGGGGGAGGAGAAGTCGTCAGAGATCCAGCAGCACAACGGCGTGGTGGTGGATGCAGTGGATATTGCAGCAGGGCTTCGTCGGGCGCCCTGCGTTTGAGGAGACGGAGTTGTGACGGGAGGGGGAGAGGCGCCAGGGCAAGGGTGCGGCTGCCCTCTCCCTCCCCACATATATATAGGGGGCCAGGGGATGCGCCAGGGCCCCTGCAGATCCAATCTGCAGGGGGGCGGCGGCCAGGGGGGGTTCCTTGCCCCCCAAGGCTAGTGGGGCGCCCCCTCCCCCTTAGGGTTTCAACCCTAGGCGCATGGGGAGGTGGGCCCCTAGTGGTGCGCCAGCCCATTAGGGCTGGACACTTCCCCTCGCGGCCTAGGGGCCCCACCGGGATGGTGGCCCCACCCGGTGGACCCCCGGGGCCCCTCCGGTGGTCCCGGGACGCTCCCGGTGACCCCCGAAGATCACCCGATGGCCGAAACTGGACTTCCTATATATCAATCTTTACCTCCGGACCATTCCGGAACTCCTCGTGACATCCGGGATATCATCCGGGACTCCGAACAACTTTCGGGTTTCCATGTGCATTTATCTCTACGACCCTAGCGTTACCGAACCTTAAGTGTGTAGACCCTACGGGTTCGGGAGACACGTAGACATGACCGAGACGACTCTCCGGTCAATAACCAACAACGGGATCTGGATACCCAGGTTGGTTCACACCTGTTCCTCGATGATCTTCATCGGATGAACCACCGTGTCAAGGATTCACTCAATCCCGTACGTTATTCCCTTTGTCCATCGGTACAGTACTGGCCCGAGATTCGATCGTCGGTATTCCCAATACCTTGTTCAATCTCGTCATGGCAAGTCTCTTTACTCGATCCATAATCCATCATCCCGTGACTAACTACTTAGTCACATTGAGCTCATTATGATGATGTCTTACCGAGTGGGCCCAGAGGTACCTCTCCGTCATACGGAATGACAACATCCCAGTCTCGGTTCGTACCAACTCAACAGACACTTTCGGAGATACCCGATGCGTACCTTTATAGCCACCCAGTTACATTGTGACGTTTGGCACACCCAAAGTATTCCTACGACATCCGGGAGTTATACAACCTCATGGTCTAAGGAATAAATACTTGACACCGAAAAGCTTATGCATTACGAACTATACGATCTCGTGCTATGCTCAGGATTGGGTCTTGTCCATCACATCATTCTCCTAATGATGTGATCCCGTTATCACTGACATCCCATGTCCATGGTCAGGAAACCGTGACCATCTGTTGATCAACGAGCTGGTAACTAGAGGCCTACCAGGGACTCATTTTGGTCTATATATTCACACATGTATCGCGGTTTCCGTACAATACAATTCAAGCATGAATAACAGACGATTATCATGAACAAGTAAATATAATAATAATACTTTTATTATTGCCTCTAGGGCATATTTCCAACACGAACACCTACCACATGTCGAGCAAGAAGAGGGTGATGAACTTATGCTGGGGGCTGTGCCGGGGGCTGCTGTCCGGGCTGCTCAACACCACCAGTGGTGTCTCTGAAGTGCCAACCCGAGGGATGACTGCTCGCCAAGGCCTTGGCCCTCTTCACCCTCTGGGCCAACGTCTCTGCATCCCTGCAAAAGCAAAAACGGATCAAGATGAGTGGCTTAATTCAGGGGAGTGGAAATGGCAGTAAGGAACGGAGTACTTACTCGTCGTCCATCTCCTCCTCCTCCACCGCTTTCCTTTTCCTCTTCGGGCTGAGAGGCCCAAGATTAAAAGGGAGCTCCGCGTCGACATCCGAGTCAACGTCTGCCGGGGGAGGTGAAGAAGGCGGAGTTTGTGCGCGCCCAGATGGAGAAGGGGTTGTTGCCTTCTTCTTCTCAGCGGCCTTCGTCAGCCTCCACGCTGCCGTGGCCCTCGTGTGCCGCCCGGACCCCTCCAGGGTCAATTGAGGCTGCGCAGCCCTGCCGGGCTGGACCGGCTCGCCGGAACTAGCCCGCCGCAGGACTCGCCCTCTTGCCGTGGCTGGCACCGAGCCCGCCGCCACGTCCTCCTCCGACGACGACTCGTCGCTCGCATCTTCGACAAGCGGAGCTCCGGTGCCTGCGCTGCTAGCCTCCCCGGCGGCCGCCGCCCACTGGGCGAGCTCCTCCTCCTCCGCAGCCATTGCAGCCTTGTCCTCCACACCCCCGGCGCTGCCGGCCTCCATGGCAAGCTACGCCTCCCTCGCCCTAGTGGCGATGTAGTCCAGCTCTGCCTGGGTGTTGTCCATGCCAAGCCACCGCTCGGCGTCGGTGTTGACATAAACCTCAACCAGAGAGTCGAAGAATTGCTGCACGTTCGCGTCCGCTGGCTCCTTCCAGCTCGGGATAGGGCCGTGTACGTTGCAGTCCGGCATCATAGCGATGATCTCGGACCGGCGTGAATTGTTGCACAACGGGACCACCCCCGCTGGCAACTTGAAGAACGGCACCGTGATGGCCTTGCCAGCCTTTATGGCAGCCCTCACGGCCTTGCCGGGCCGTTCGACCTCGCCGTCACGACCCACATCAAGCTGGAAGAGCCGCTGGCAGAAATGGGCATGTGCCGTCACCAAGAAGTTGTGGTCGAGGCCAGGGCGGAGTCGCATAACATCAGCCGGATTCCTAAAGAGCCAGGCTGGGCTCCCCTTGTTGTGCAACGGGGCGATCCGACGGCGAATGAAATCCCCCCGATCATCTCAAGGGTGAGTCCGGCCTGGGTGAGCCGGAGAATCCTGGTGGTGGCGACAGTGAACCTCCCGTCGGCGGCGTCGACATCGCTCCAATCACTGCCATGGACCGGCAACACTCGACGGACCTTGCAGAATCTTGGCGGATCTTCGTCTTCAATCCAGCACCACCGGCCACGCCATTCCCCACCTCTCCTTCACGACACCGTTCGGGTACACCCCCTTGGATCTTGGGATCCAGGTGATGCATCCAGAGACGGCACCTCCCGGCTGAATCCGAGGGGAGAAATAGTGGCGGAAGAGCGCCGTGTTGGGCTGCACCCCGACGAAGCCTTCGGAAAGGTGCGCAAAGAAACCCATGCACGCCACCGCATTCGGAGTAAAATCCAAGAGGCGGAAGCCGAAGGTGTGCATGATATCGCAGAAGAAATAGGAGAAAGGGGGACATAACCAGCAAGAAAAGTAGTCGACGAAGAAGGGATACCGAGTTGGGCCAGGTTCGGCGCAAGTGGCAGGAATGACGCGCGTCGCCGGATGTCCCAAATTCTCTCCCCCCGTCTTCACCCCCCAAAGAGGCTTGAAGGTGGCCCGGAGCTCGTGGATGTCAATCGTCGACGGGAAGAAGAAGGCGGACTTCGTCCGGTCCCCTAATAACGCGCTCTCCGGCGGCTCCACTGTCCCGGCGCCCTTGGCCACCCCCTTGCCCTTGACGGACTTGGACGCCATGGCAGCTGAGAAAGTTAGAGGACAGAGAGAGGGGGAGGGCGAAGCGACGGCAGCAGGCGACGGCGGAAGCTTCAAAAGGAAGGAAGAGAGGAAACGGCGGCTCTGAGATTGGAAGAGGCACGAGGAAAGCGGAGGAAGTGGGTAGCGCACCCGCGGTTATTCCTTCTTATGGGGGGGGGGAATGCGGGCCGCCTCGTTTCGCATTAACTGTGACGTGACGCATGCCTGCGGAAACCACCCCGCGCATGCCGCCCACGTCACGCGCACCCCCCCACACCGCTCCATGCGCGCGGATCGTGGGAGGCGCAGCGCGCGGAAAATCTTACCGCAGTAAAAACCGTCCCGCCTGCCCGCGCATCGTTTTGGGCCTAGCCCAACAACGCACCGCGCTTATGTGTGGTCCAGGCCCGGGGGCTCCCGTCGGTGTACAAAAAGAGGGGTACACTTCTTGTACCCCTATGACTGTGCACGGGCAGTCTGAGCCACGGGCACCACCACACCAAGCACGGCAAGGGAGGTGAGCTAGGTTAAGACCGAAGCTCGATGGGACTGAAGCCCAAGAGAACAAGACCACAAAGAGCAAAGGGACGAAGCAGATTCCCTCGGCAAGATCCTTGCCGGGAGCCAGTTTCAGCAGCCTCGGCAAGATTCAGCAGCCCCGGCAAGATCCTTGTCGGGGCCGGCTTTAGCAGCCCCGGCAAGACCCTTGCCGCGGCAACTCGCCCCACGCCCACTGAGCGAATCACCCTTGAGTCCGCTGCCCCCATGGGGCAAGGATTCGGGAGAAATCCCCGTAGTGGCATGCAGATCTTTGTGAAGACATTCAAGATCAGACACACACTAAGAAGACGACGACCCTTGGCGGGATCCCAGCCAAGGAAGACCATAAGACCTCCAGCAAGCACCTTGCCGGGGATGGCAGCAGGCACCACGGCAAGACCCTTGCCGGGGCTCTGGCAAGGCCCTTGCCGAGGACATCCGCGGGGCCACCATCAAGCCCACGCCAACTAAGCTTCCACCGCCCTATGCAGCTTCCGACCCAACCAGCTGGGCAAGCACCTGCGTGGCGGCACGCAAATCTTCATGAAGACTCACCATTGCGCCACCTCAGCTACCTGCCTGCCTACATGGCATCTTAGGCATCGCTGGCCAGGGCGCGTGTCGACACAAGAAGGAGCGGCGGCGGACAAGACATGCCTCTCCCTCGTCCCTAATAAAGCAAGGAAACCTAAGCAAGACGCATTAAATGTGCCTTGTCATGTAATGCGAGGGATAAACCTCGCATCACTGTACCCTTTCCACCTCTTGTGTGCCACTGTGGCGACCCCTTTCTCTATAAAAGGAGGCCCGAGGCGTCTAGGAGGAGGATTCGGCTTTTTGGAGCTCCTCGCGCCCCATAGCTAGCTGAAGAACACATATATAGAATCCACCAAAGCAGGAGTAGGGTTTTACGCATCCTCGCGGCCCGAACCTGGATAAAGGAATCGTGTGCTATCTGTTGGATCCGCTCTTCTCTCAACCCCGCGCCCCGCAACCGTAGTAGGGATTCTTGTGATCCCATAGGTGTCGTTCCTAATACATCGATACATAGTTTGGCTAGACCCAATTCGGACTTTAAACTTACCTTTTTTAGGTTTATTAAACGAACCAGACTTGTTATGGCCACACCAGATCGTTTTATTCTTTTCCAGGTCTACTTTTTCCTTTCTACAGACGACCATCATACTCACACCTTCAAGGCAACATTAGAGATGAGGAAACGGCGCAGACGTGCAGCAGGGACCCGCACTAAGGTTTCTTTTTTAGATTAAGACCCTGTGTAAACCTTTTTTCTCTTTCTTGTTATATACCTTTTTGGCATGTAAAATGTCCAAAAAAGGTCATCGGCATTATCTGTAAAGTTTGCGGCTCGCCGTACTATAGTGGGATATTAATAGAACAGTTTTATTCGTATTATGTCGAGAGTTTTATTCACTCACCATGGAATGTTCTGTTCCCACATCAGATTGCCATATGTGCCTTGTCAAGAAGGGTTTATTACCAAGGGCTGTAGTCAGCCCTCGTATATGCTGAAAAGACTGAACACCTATAAGGAGTGTTCGGCGTCCTAGATATTTGCATTATATGCATCAGTTCCGAATCATGTCTTGGGTCAATAGTTGGGTTGCCCGGCTCCTGTGCTTACCCCTACGTTCCCGATTGTTCGGCTAGGGTGTAAAGGGAGAACTACTGCGATAGTACTTCTGGCTAGTCCGGTCAAGTACCTCAGTAGAGAAAGCCGAAAATTGGCTGTCATGATAAGCGAGAACCTGGTCTGCAATCTAGTGACTTACTTTTATACTACGATCGATAGAGATCTACCCCGTGTCATACGAAGGGTTGGTTTTTCGCCCAGCCAAGTGCAATTGGATACTTCATCCACACCAGGGGCTAGTACCTAGCACCACTTGTCAAACTCCTACGACTAAGTGAAAGGAATAACGCCGCATAGTCTGATTGACCAGTTCGCTCCGCATACACCTCCTATACGGACCAAGATATTGGATAAAGAGTGTATTTGCATTTGACCGAACACCCCAGTAGTATGTACTTGGGGGCTGAAGCCGACGACTGGAAACTTTCAGATTTAAAATGAACAGTCACACGGGAGGAAAAAGACGCTGATATTATAATATCGCAAAAGTTATACACATTGGATTCATAAGCATAGTCTTTACATCCGGATACAATCATTCGAAGGCAACATCCTTCGAACACTGGCCTTCCACAAGGCGGGCACCGCCGATGACGTCCTCGAAGTACTTCCCCGGCTTGCGGTGCTCCTTGCCTGTGGGCGGGCTAGCAGTAGCTATATGCACTGCGTTCATCTTCGCCCAGTCCACTTTCACGCGAGCGGAGGCCATCTGAGCACCTTCTATGCAGGCCGAATGCGTTACTGCGTCGACCCGCGGACTCGCCTCGACGAGCCGCTTCACCAATCCGAAGTAATTACTTGGGATTGGCTAAGCGGGCCATAGCGGGACTATTAATCCTTCATGGCCGAACCCGCTATGTTGTGCAGCTCGACCAGCTGCTTCATCTGGTCGCTGAGGGGCATCGGATGTTTTGGCGCCTCGAACGACAACCAAAATAGCTTCTCCATGTTGTTCCCCTCCATGGCTCGGAAATACTAGGCGACGTCTGCGCTGCTCCTCGGAAGATCAGCAAACACGTCTGGAGAACTCCATAATTGTGTTAGCCCAATATACTTCCGCCCTCCGAAGATGCTCTGTAAGAGAAATATCTTACTAGATGCTATATGTCGTGCCTGCTCGATTTCTTGACGAGTGTTGCGCGCCTCACCTCGCGGGTCCTGCGCAGACTTTACTGCCGCAGGCAGCTCGGTCGCCTGCTCCGAAGCCTTCTTCTCCGATGCCTCACACTTACGGATGGCATCATGGAGCTCGACCTCGACTTCGGACACCCCGAGATTTGTGCTTCACGCACTCCGCCTTTTCGGCCTCCAAATCAGCAATTGCTTTATCAGCGGCCGCCTTGTTTGCCTTGGCCTCATCCTTGGCCTTGGCAATCTCTCCCTTGAGGGCCTCGAGCTCAGCGGCCCCAACTGTGTAATACAGAATACAATATTAGAGTTTGTAATCATACTCAATCAATTAGGTCTTAGTGACATTTTGAACCAAAAAATCCGCATACCTTGCGTTTCATCAAAACGCCGGTTGATGCGGTTGAGGTTCGCATTGGCCACCTTGAACTTCCGATTTTGTTCGGCAACCTCTGCGTCTCGCGCAGTTGCCATAGCTAAAGAAGCCTACACAAGAGTTCAGCTCTGTAAGTATGCTATTCTAGGGATACTTTATCCGATTCTTTTCAGAATCACACAAAGCATCAGGGGCTACTGGTTATATATGTGTATTTAAAAAACCTAAAATTTCTTAAAAGCATTACATTGCTTACCTCAAAGCCTGTTAAAAGGCTGTTGAAGGCTTCATTCAGTCCGCTCTTGACGGACTGAATCTTCTTCATCACCGCACCGATCACGGTGCGGTGTTCTTCGGTGACGAGAGCACTTTGCAGTGCTCCCTCCATAGAATCCGGCGCCTCAGGATTAGCTCCGGCCACCGCCGTATCATCCTCCGCTTGAGGAGCCGGGTCTTTGGACCCCGGTGCCGCGCTAGGCTCCGGGGTCCATTTTCGATGGGGCCCCAGATTGTTCGGGCCCACGACTTTGGTTTCCATGGGGGTCGTCACCCCATGGTCAGCGGCCTCAGATGTATTACCCTCCACCGCCCTGTCTCCTGCCCCACACTCATCTTCTTGTGCAGAGAGAACCCGCTGGGACGACACTACGGTGTCCCCGCCGATTACGGGCGATGGAGCCCGGACTGGCGGGTCACTCTCTGTCTCCCGAGGCGCCAGAGAGTTCCCCTCCGATGATGTAACATCAGGGTTTACACCGGGAGGGCTGTAGGTCAGCAGGAGAAAAACATTAAGTAAAATATCAGAAAAACAGAATAAACAAAGATGCAGCACTTGAGTCCGGACTGACTTATGTCGTGGGCAGGGGTTTTTCCGTGGGCTTCATCACATAGCTATGTTCGGATGAACTCGAACTAGCTCTGAGGTTTAGTTTCCTCTGGGGCATGACCGTACCCACGTCAGCGACGGCCCCCCTCTTCCTCCCCCTGCCTTGTGCAGGGGGCATTTCTTGTTCCTCCTCTTCCTCCTCATCATTTTGCTCCGCCTCGTCGGAGGAGAGGATGTGGAGGTCCTCGGGCTTCTTGCCCGCAGGACGGGGGCCGTCTCCGGCCCCCTTGCCCTTTGACTTCTTGGGCTTCTTGGTCGGCGCCTTGTAAGGCGCCGGAACCAGCATCGCCGTCAGTAGAGGCAGTGCTGGCTCTTCGGGCAAAGGTGCCGGACACTTAATTCGGGATGCCTTCTTCGTCCAATCCTGTATATCACGTAAAAATTCCAACTCCTATTATCATTAAATAAGGGAAAGGGTATGTGTTCGGCAAGGATTATTATTACCTCAGTGGTGGAAACTTCAGAGATGAGCCCGCATCCTCGTCCTCTTTGGGTCATTCCTTCTGGCTCTTGAGGAGGTGCTTCCAGATCTCTTTGTGCGTAGAGCCGAAGAGATGGTTAAGCGGCTTGTCTCCTGCCGGATCGAATTCCCATAGGGAGGAATCCCGGCTTTGGCAAGGGAGAACAAGCCGGGTCAGCATCACCTGGATCACGGAGGAGAGCAGGTGCCCCTTGGAGATCACGTCGGACACACGACCCACGAGAGTCGTTACCTCAGTATGCGACCCCCAGTCCAGACCCTTTTTGGTCCAGGAGCTCAACCTCATTGGGGGTCCGGATATGAAAGCAGGTTCCGCCGCCCACTTGGTGTCGCGGGGTTCGGTGATGTAGAACCATTCCTGCTGCCAGACCTTGTTCATCTCCATGAACGAGCCCTTGATCCAAGTTGCGTTCAGGAGCATGCTGATCATGGCGGCCCCGCACTCTGCGTGTTCCCCGTCAACCACCTTCGGCTTCACGTTGAAGGTCTTAAGCCACAGGCCGAAGTGTGGGGGGATGCGGAGAAAGGTTTCACACATCACTATGAAAGCGGATATGTGAAGAATTGAGTTCGGGACTAGATCATGGAAATCTAGCCCGTAGAAGAACAAAAGACCCCAAACAAATGGGTGGAGTGGAAACCCTAGCCCCCTAACAAAGTGAGAGGTGAAAACTACCCTCTCGCCCACCTTAGGAACGGGAATCACTTGGCCCTTAGGGGGGACTCGGTGTGCGATGTCGCTGGTGAGATACCCCGCAATCTGTACATCCTCCATGGTCTTTTCGGTGACTGTGGAAGCCTCCCACTTGCCTCTAGCACCGGATCCAGCCATTGTTGGGAAGAGGAGTAGTGGTTGAGGAACGAGGAGTTGTGGGCGCAGGAGATGAGAATACGGGGGCAAGGGAGATTGGAGAGCTCGGGCTTGAGAAAGGCGTGGGGCTGATGAAAGGGATTGGTGTCCTTTTATAACGCTGCGAATACAGAGCGTCCCCCACCTTATACCTAAAACTCGCCGGTTCCCAAAGCGGTCGTGCGTAATAAGTGGGCACGATCTCTATTCTGATGGGACGTGCCAATGAGGATATACCTCGAAACGCGAAACTAGGAACAGATAGAACGGTTTGATATGTTAGTGGATTGGACACGACGCTTCACCCAAAAGTTGTCAGTAGAGACACATTATTCATTTTCTTTAAAATCCTTGCCTTCGAGGCTAAGGGTTGTACTAATCTTGCAGAGCCAAACACAATCCATCTTTTTGCAGAAGATATATTCGGGAGGAGGAACCCGCCTATTGCCGAAGACAATACGGAGGCCAAACTCATCGCCATCGAAGACAGGTTCAGGGGCTACTGAGGGAGTCCTGGATCGGGGGTCCACAGGTGGCTGGACAAACTCCTGGTGGGTCGGACTGGTGGGCCGTGAAGATTATTATAGAAGATCATCTCTCGTATCTGGATAGGACTCCTGGATTCTTGTAATGGCAAGTTTTAGGCTCGGGTGTAGATTTTTCTTCCTTTGCAAGATGATATGTACAAACCCTAGGTCTCTCCGGTGTGTATATAAACCGGAGGATTTAGTCCATAGAGGCTAGAGAAGAATCATAATACCCTCATAAGCTAGACCTAGGGTTTAGCCATTACGATCTCGAGGTAGATCAACTCTTGTAAACATATTCATTCATACTAATATAGCAGGAAGTAGGGTTTTACCTCGATCAAGAGGACTTGAACCTGGGTAAACATCGTGTCCCCTGTCGCCTGTTACCATCGATCCTCAGACGCATAGTTTGGAACCCCCTACCGGAGATCCGTCGGTTTTGACACCGACACCAGCTCCTCCCGCCTGCATTGCTGGATGTGCAAGATCCTGGGCTTCGCGTTTGTGGTCTCCCCGCGTCCAGCCGCCGCCTATAGCTCAAGTCCGGCGAGTTGCCGCCGCGGATATGGTCGTTGCCGGTCGAACTCCGACGACATCTGACGTGGCACGGTAATTTGGACTAACCCTCCCTTTAAGCCACCTCACAGCCACTGACACTGGGCCCAAACGCAAGGTCAAACCCAGTCAGCAACGGGTTTGACCGGGATTAACCCTGAGTCAATGACACTCGGGCCCCACTGGTCAGGTTTCACCTGGACCGGCCCTGTTGACTTGCTGATGCAGTGCTGACGCAGTAAA
The DNA here is from genome assembly GCA_902687465.1 of Secale cereale. Taxonomy (NCBI): domain Eukaryota; kingdom Viridiplantae; phylum Streptophyta; class Magnoliopsida; order Poales; family Poaceae; genus Secale; species Secale cereale. The sequence continues at coordinate 579,491,955 of LR738714.1, forward strand.
GCTTTTCTATGATTTTAAATAAATCAGAAATGATTTATTTATTTCAGAAAATAGCTAAATCTTCTCAAAATCATAGAAAATCAACCGTAAGTCCAAATGAAATAATTTATATATGAAAAATTATCAAACAAATATGAGGAATCTGTTTATAGCATATTCATGCATGTTTGAACAACTTACAGTCACTATATATGACAATTTGAATAAATGGCATTTTAAATGTCTCATATGGAGTTTGAATTTGAACCTTGAGTTCAAACCAACTTCATTTAACTTGTTGCTAGTTGCATTAGCTCAATCAACAACATATTGCATGTCATTATCATGCATGATATTGTTGCATTGCCTTGATTGTGTTCCCTCTTGTTTGCCGGTGTTTGTTCCCTCTCGGTAGACGTGTTCCGACGATGAGTTCGATGACACTGATGAAGAGCTATACTATCTTCGGAAGTGCCAGGCAAGCGGAACCCCCTTTTTCATTCCGATACAATCCCACTCTCTCGCTCCTGCTCTCTTTTACTGCATTAGGACAACAACGTGTGTGAAGAGGTACACCCCTGCAGGGTTAACATCATCTATTCGAATAGCCGCGTCCGCAGTAAAGGACTTTTGGGTTGCCTGTACAGTTCATAGACAAGTGAAAGTGGATACTCTAAAATGCGCAAGATAAGCGTGAGTGCTATGGATGGACTTCTCGTAGGGAGACGGGAGCGGATCCATAGTGGTGTATTGATATGGTGAATATGTGGAATCGTGTGCGCCACCTCAAAATAGTTACCAGCAGTCGTAGTACAGGATAGCCACTGAGTCAAAGATGGCTTGCTGCAGTAAAAATCCACCACCCCTTTGTTGATACTGATGCATATGTAGCTAGTTCTGATGTAAGTCTTGCTGAGTACATTTGTACTCACGTTTTCTTAATTTATGTTTTACAGAGAGACTTCAGTCTCACTAGTGGTTCCGCGTGGACTTTGACGTTTAGCTTCTTACCTCATGTAATGCCCGGGATGGGACTATACCTCCTACGTGTCGAGGCACGACTTAAAGGTATAAGCCCATCCTAGAATGATCTCAAGTTTGGTATCTTTGCACGACTCATGTAAAAGAGGGATTAAATTGCAAAAGGAGATAGTTGGCTTACACTCGCCACTTCACACAATACAATACATAAGCAATACATCACAAAACATCACAACCCGACTACGGGTGAAGATCCAAAAGAAAGATACCAAAACAACATAAAGCCACAGGTCAGGATCGAATCCTAGTAGAAACCACTACTGAACATTGAAACGTCACAAGCAAACGGTCAAACTCTTCATCGAGCTCCTGGTGAAGTACTGAACCAGCTCCTGCATCGAGCTCGGCTGAACCTGCATCTGGTGTGGTGAAGTAACTGTGAGCCACAGAGGACTCAGCAATCCCGTTCCCGGGTAACACGACTATTTAAGCCTTGGGTGAGGACAAGGCTGAAGAAAGAACGAGAGGTGAAGGAACAAACAAGAGTCTGCAGCAGCAACTAGCTCTAACTTACGTAATAGAGAGCGAGAAGAGAAGAGCATCGGTCGAAAGATGATCAAGAAGTGATCCTAACTAAAGCCGGTCAAACATAACCCCACCGTGTTCAACTCCCGAATCCCTATTCGGAAATTGACAGTCACAGTACACACGCTGGTAGTGTATTAGAACATTGTGTCAAGTTATCTACAACCGGAATTAACAAGCTCCCATATGCCACATAACCGCGGGCACGGCTTTCGAAAGTTCAAACCCTGCAGGGGTGTTCCAACTTGGCCCATCACAAGCCCACGATCCGCGAAGTCGCAACTCCATAGGTGGGAAGACCCGAGTATTCTCGGATTCCCGTGCTCAAGTTAAACCGAACTAAGGTAAGGCTAATCCAGCAAATCCTCCCGGCGTGTCGACACCCTGATAGTAGCCGCGCGTATCTAAGTCTCAGGACACGACCGGATGGGCGATTCTACAGGTATACCAGATACCTCGGGTTGCCCCAAGGCGGCCCTGCAGACTCCCCGTTTGGGACCAACACCATCGGCACTGGCCCCCCTTGCTATGTAGAATTAAGAACCCGAGGGTGCGACCCCCTATGCAAGTTTAATTATTTAATTAAGTGGTTATTATGAGGCAAATAGTACCAAATGTTGGGACTTGCTGGAAAAGACTTAGCACTTAGCGGTTTATCAAGGGGGTCCCATACACCCCAACCGTGTTAGGAACGCAAAATCAAGGAACATAACACCGGTTTATACGGTTCCTAACGGCATGAGTGGAACAAAACACCAAGCAAAAGGCTTAGCCTTCCACCCTGCCAGTATATAGATGATTTCATTTTAAGCATTTATATAGTGTGATATAACCCAATGAAAGTGCAACTAATCCCCGGGTGGTTTTGGTAATTAATAACAACATATATATCATTGAACTAATATTCTCTTGAGAATCATTTCAGAAAAGTTCGATGATATGGGTATGGAAATGTCTGAAGAAGTGGACCCCTCAAAATGCTAAGACAAGCATTGGCAAAAGCTCAAGACTCTATTTTTGGTTTAGTGATCAAAGATCACATTGAGTCCATAGGAAAAGCCAATACTATTAAAAGGGGATGAGGTTGTGTTAATGTTCTTGTTGCTCAAGTGCTTGGTGATCTAACTCCCTCAACTATCAGCACTATTCACTACTTAACACACACCCATAAGTAATCTCGGTCACACCGATTTCTCCAACTCAGTCCCACCGAGATGAACCACTTCAGTTGTTTCTCCAAACCCTAGCTTCTCGGTCAAACCGATTTTGAGTTTCGGTCTCACCGAAAAAGGGCTGCCAACCTTCTGTGGTCAGTTGACATCAATTCGGAATATCCGAGTTTATGTTTTCGGTCTCACCGAAATGGCAAACCCTAACCTTTGACTCACTTCGGTCTCACCGAGATGGTATTTTCGGTCCCACCGAAAATCCCAACGTTCACTATATTTGAACTTTCGGTCTGACCGAGTTTTCACTTCGGTCTCACCGAGATTGGTCAAATGTGTGTGTAACGGTTGGATTTTGTGTGGAGGCTATATATACCCCTCCACCCCCTCCTCATTCGTGAGGAGAGCCATCAGAAAGTACCACCACTTCTACCATACACTTTCTGAGAAGTGAACCACCTACCCTTGTGTTGAGATCAAGCCATTCCATTCCTACCATATGAAACTTGATCTCTAGCCTTCCCAAGTTGCCTTCCACTCAAATCTTTCTTCCACCACAGCCATATCAGTGAGGAGAGTTGAGTGTTGGGGAGTTTATCACTTGAAGCACAAGAGCAAGGAGTTCATCATCATCAACACCGTCTATTACCTTTTGGGGGGTGGTGCCTCCTAGATTGGTTAGGTGTCGCTTGGGAGCCTCCGTCTTGATGATGTGGAGTTGAACCAAGATGTTTGTAAGGGCAAGGAGATCGCCTACTTCGTGAAGATCTACCCCGAGTAAGGCTAGTCCTCCGTGGGCGTAGGCCGTGATGGAATAGACAAGGTTGCTTCTTCGTGGACCCTTCGTGGGTGGAGCCCTCCGTGGACTCGCGCAGCCGTTACCCTCCGTGGGTTGAAGTCTCCATCAACGTGGATGTACGATAGCACCACCTATCGGAACCACGACAAAAATCTCCGTGTCACCAAACTGCGTTTGATCTTCTCCACCTCTCTTTTACATGTGCAATTTACTTTCCGCTGCATATACTCTAGAATTGCATGTGTAGGGTGTTACTTGAACTGATCTTGTTTGTGAAACTGCCAAAAACATTGCATGATCTAAAGGCAGATTTTTTATATTGTCAAGTAGTCTAATCACCCCCCCTCTAGACCTACTTTCGATCCTACAACTGGTATCAGAGCTTTGGTCTCCATTGCCTTGGTTTCCATTGCATTGGACTCCATAAGCTTGGTTTCACAACCTAGGAGAGTATGGCGTCTAGTGAGGGTAATTATCGTAGAGGTCCTTACTTTGATGGTACAAATTTTGCTAGTTGGAAGCATAAAATGAAAATGCATATTCTTGGTCATAACCCAGCCGCATGGGGCATTATTTGTGTTGGCATGCAAGGTGACTTCTTTGAAGAAGGAAAAGTTCCGGATCGCGAAGCTACACCCGAAGAATTGAAGATGTTGCAAAACAATGCTCAAGCTTGTGACATTCTCTTCAATGCTTTGTGTCCCGAAGAGTTCAACAAAATCAGCCGTCTTGAGAATGCTAAAGAGATTTGGGATACTTTGGTTGAAATGCACGAGGGTACTGAATCTGTGAAGGAATCAAAGCTAGATATTCTTCAAGGTCAACTTGACAAGTTCAAGATGAAGGATGGTGAAGGAGTCACTGAAATGTACTCTAGGCTTGCTCTCATCACAAATGAGATTGCTGGCTTAGGAAGCGAAGAAATGACCGACCGATTCATCATTAAGAAGATTCTCAGAGCTTTGGATGGAAAGTATGACACCGTGTGCACTTTGATCCAAATGATGCCAAACTACAAGACTCTCAAGCCAACTGAAGTCATTGGAAGGATTGTTGCTCATGAGATGACACTTAAGGATAAGGAAGAGCTTCACAACAAGTCAAGTGGTGCTTACAAAGCTACAAGTGATGCTCCTACTACCTCAAGTGACAAGTTAGTTTCCAATGAAGACATAAGCCTAATGGTCAGGAACTTCAACAAGTTCTACAAGAATAGAGGCAAAGAAAGAAGCTCAAAGTCTAGATCATATGATGGAAAGAGATCTTCTAGTCGTGATCGAAACTGCTACAATTGTGGAAGACCCGGACACTTCTCAAATGAGTGTACGGCTCCCCACAAGAGAAGAGAAGAGTCTCCAAGAAGGAAAGCAAGAGATGAGTCACCTCGGAGAGAGAGAAGGAGTAGAGATGATCGTTATGAACGAAGACCCTCTCGGAGAAGCAAGGACTCGGAGAGGAAAGACAAGTCATCAAGGAGCTATACAAGAAGAAGACATCAAGCTCATGTTGGTGAATGGGTCTCCGGCTCCGACTCTGACAGTCAATCCGATGGAAGCTATCACTCCGACTCCGACTATAGTCAAGATGAAGGTGTTGCTGGACTTGCACTCGTATCCTCCAACTCCAACTCCTACGACTTATTTGATTCACCAAATGAGGGAATTGGAAGATGCTTCATGGCTAAAGGCCCCAAGGTAACACACCCCGAATTCATTGACTTTGATAGTGATGAGGATGACTTACTTGGTGAAGATGAGCTCTTGCATGATAAATCTAGTGAGCTTAGTAATGATGAAAATGCTAGTAGTCTTTATAGTCGAGAAGAGTCGAATGACAATGCTATGAAGGAGATTGAGCGTCTAACTAAAGAATTAAACACTCTTAAGTTAGCTCATGAAACAACTCAAGAAGATCATAGAGAGCTCCTAAGATCTCATGAGAAGCTACGCTTCGAGAAGCTCACTCTAGAGCAAGAACATGAGTTTCTAAAAGCGATCAATGACGATCTTCGAAAGAAGAGTTCTTCATATCTTGCCAAACGACTTCTCTTGTCTAATTTCTTGCCATCTATTAAGACTAAGCATGACAAGCATAAGAAAAATTCTTCCTCTAGTAGTAACAATAACAATGTTAAATCTAATGTTGTTACTTCTAGTAGTTCTCTTGATTCCACTAACAATGTTTCAAGCCAAGTTACACTTGAGCAAGAAAATAGCTTATTGAAGGAAATCATAGAGAAAGGTGTCTACAAGAGTCTTGCCGGAAGCAAGAACTTTGAGGAGATTGTTCGCAAACAAGGAAGACACCGGAAGAATCAAGGGATTGGTTTTGAGCGAAAGTTCAACGCCAAAGGTGTTGAGTGGGAAGAAGGTCAATACCCTACTCCACAGTTTGTCTCACAAAAGGAGAAGTATGATCCTACTTCTTCCAATGTGGAACAAGCTCAAGATGACCTTCCACCACAAGACCACAAGCTAAAGGCCAAGGACAAGCTTCAAGAGGAGATTGATGCATTCATTGAAGCACCTCAAGCCATGGTCAAGTGGGTTCCCAAGGACACATCAAGTTCTACTTCGTCAAGCTCAACTACAACACCAAGGATTCCCATCAAGATGATGTGGATCCCAAAGAAGAAGAACTAGTAGGTTCTTGAGGGTGATTCCGCCAACAAACTTCACTCATATTCATTTTGGCAAGAACTTGTGCAATCAACTTCCACATCATGCACTTGTTCATGGAGTCACAAACCCTCTTGTTGGTAAGTCAAGGGACAAGGTAATCATTGCTTTCATGGACATCATCTTTTGTGTACTTCACTCTATGTCCATGGATATTCTTGTTTGTTCCTTGTGGGACTAACCCATGTAGGTATTGAAAGTGCCCTAATCCAAAGGACTGCTCCTAACTCATGATGATCTACATCAACATTGAGCATCCACATCTTCAACATCTACATGAAGTCTTCTACGACAACCCAAGGTTAGTTTGACCCTTTAAAAGGGGTTCTCACATCTAGGGGGAGCTTTGCTCTAAAAATTGAGCTAAAAGCATCTCCAAATGATGTGAACACATAAATGCTTTATGTAAAAGTGGTAACCCCACTTGTGCTTAAACGATGAGTATGACCTATGATCAAATGTTCTCATTTGACTCCTAAGTCAATATACTCATATATAGATGACCTAGCCATCGACAAATTGTGTGCTAGTAGCTAGAGTTTTGGTTGTGCATGTTTGACACATATTTCAGTTGCTATCTTATTGTGTGAGCATGTTGGATGCATGATTTTATCCATTCAAGGACATCCATTTGTTGTTTTGATTGTTTTGGTTTCCTTTTCTGGCCAAATGGATGGACAAGAATGCCTAAGCACTTTCCCTAGCTATCTATGCTATCTTGTCTCAAAATTCTATTCATGCTTATATCACAACTTTGAACAAGTCTTTTTCGGACAGTCCGAGTGAGGAGCACTCGGAACCACCGATTCGTCTAAGGCTGACTTCCAAAACCTTCTAAGTCTATTTCGGTCTGACCGGCTTCTCAATCTCGGTCCAACCGAAACACTTAGATTGATCTAGGTTTCATCTCGGTGAAACCGAGTTCAAAATCTCGGTCTGACCGATATGTGTAACTGCACAGCAGAAATACATCTCGGTGACACCGAGTTTTTCAACTCGGTCCCACCGACAGTACGGGGTTATATATACTGAGGGCTGCGCGCGATCTATTCCTTTCAAACCGTTCGCCCTCCAAGACCCCTGCTGCCGCCGCCTTGATCTAAGGATCGTCGCCTTCGTCACCTGTGTGCCCTTGCCGCAGGTCTCCGCCGCCGTCAACGGTAATCTTCTCCTCCGTTGCCGCCGTAGAGGGACACCACCAAGTTAGGGTGTGTCCCGATCCCTATTCATGCTCCACTTCTGATTCTTGCATGATAGGACTGCCCTGATTCAATCCACGTTTGATATGTTCCCAATACATTGTTCAGATCGTTTAGTTTCGAGGAAAATTCTTAGGTTTAGGTTTCCACGGAATGCATCTCGGTGAAGCCGATTCCTGAAACTCGGACTGACCGATTTGGTCTCTGACCATTGCACTACATAGCTCGGTCTGACCGAGTTGTGAAAATCGGAATGTCCGAATTGAAGTTTCTGTGAAACCCTAAGTTTTCGGTAGGACCGAAACCCATTTCGGTCTGACCGAAAGTGGTGTGTAAGTTCTGTTGAACACTTCGGTTACACCGAAACTTGAAATCGGTTTGACCGAAATACATTCTGTGAAAACTCAAAACTAAGTTTTTAACTCATTTTTTTTGCAAAAACTTCTGCAGTTGTGATAACTCTTCTACTCTGCCTATACCTTATCTATTCACAGGTTTTTCAGCCATGTCAGATGTCAGTGACAGCCAGAACAGGTCTGAGTCACCGTTTGCTGAGATTCCAGAGGCAGGTACAAGTCCTGAGGCTAGCAGCTCTAGTGATGATGGTGAGAGGAGCACCCCTAGTGGTCTGCCTCCTGCTGCTACGAGAACCAGGAAGAAGAGAACTTCTGATTCTGAGGATTCCGACTTTGTTGCTGAGGAAGTTACCTCCAAGCCAAAGAGGCAAGTGGTTGCCAAAGAGCTCCAAGGGCAGCAGCCAAAGAAAGGCACGAGCAAAGTGAAGCAGTCTGCAGTTGCCAAGAAGCTCAACTTGGAAGAGCCTGCTCCAAGCAAGGTGAAGAAGACTTCCAAGAGGAAGAGAGTTGTTTATGCTGAACCTCAAGTTGATGCTGCTGAAGAAGAAGAAGAAGATGCACCCCAGCCTCCTCCTCAGAAAGCTAAGTTCATGGGTGATGCTATTCGGGCTCAAGCCTCCTCCAAGCCCAAGAAGCCTGCTCCAGCTAAGGCAGCTCCAGCCAAGCCCAAGAGGACAACCAGAAGCATTCCAGCTTCTGGGAAGAACAAAGGTGAGATGCCACCTTCTGAGTCAGATGAAGAGCATGTGTTGCTCAAGCTCCGTCCCAAGTTGCCACTCCACAATGATGCTCATCCTCAAGCTGAGGATATGAAGGCAAGAAAGGACAAAGGTCTCAGGCTATGGAGACAGTCTGATCCATATGCCGTAAGAAGAAGGACTGCTGTGGACCCCAGATTCCACACCAGAGAGCAGCAGGATTTCTATGAGACCGTGCTAATGGATAAGAAGCCCATTGTTGCTGACACCAGGTATGTTGACTGGAAGTACATTGACAGCAGAGAGCATCGGGACTTCTTTCCCCATGTGCATGAGAGCTTTACTGCATGTGGAGTTGCTGATTTTGTGGGTCAAGAACTGACAGCTTGGAATGACGAGATGATCATGCAGTTCTATGCCACAGCCCATTTCTATCCTGATGGAAAGATCACCTGGATGACTGAAGGTCAAAGGTTTTCTTCAACTGTTGCAGAATGGGCAGAACTTCTGAACGCTCCAGTGCAGAGAGAGGACGACATTGATGTCTATGGGATTCCTAAGAAGAGTCATGATTCCATGAAGAATATGTACAAGGAGATCCCAGCTGCTGATTTGGAAGGATGGAAGCTCGGCTCAGTGTATTATCTCCAGGCAGGTCTGACCACCACTAACACTATTCTGAGGCATACCTTGATGCCTAAGTCAGGTGACCACCGGATGATACGAGGCTATTCTATCAACATGCTGCACATTCTCGATGAGAAGGCACCTTTTAGGGTGATGGACTTGATGGTAGAGACCATCAAGAGGACTGCAGCTGACCAGAAGAGGTCATGTGGGTTTGCTCCGCAGATACAGATGCTTATCAACGCCAAGTTTGGCACGGGCAAATTCATGTTGGATAGGAAGCACTTGCCACTGCAGCCAGAGCATGAGGACAACGTAGTTGTGATGGATGAAGAGGATCCCACCTCAGTTGAAGGGCAAGCCAAGATCGAAGCTGCAAAGAAAGCCAAAGCTGACAGAGAGGCAGCAGCAGCAGCAGCTAAGCCAAAGAGCTTTGGAGAACAAATCCTTGAAGCAACCCAGAGAATTGAACAACGCCTGGCCAGCATTGAGCAATCTCAGGAGAGCCTTGAGAGGATTGTCGAGGACAAGATCCACGCTCTAGACGTGAAGCTGACTGAGATTCAGGTGTCTGTCAACAAGCTTGAGGCAGACATGGAGGAGACTAGGCAAGAGAGAGCAGAGCTTATGCAGGATGATATAGTCCAGGACTCTCATCGCCAGACTGCTCCGGTTCCCAGAGGATCCAGGTCTGCAGCTATCCCAGTTACTTCAGCTCCAGCTCCAGCATCCACTCCTCCAGCGCAGACATCAGCAGAAGTCTTCGCCGACGCAGCTATCTCTACACCGACATCTACCCAGACGGGAGCAGCCAGCCGAGCCCGCAGTGACGCTTAGCTCTATACCTTTTCGAACTTTTTGGTAACTTGTTGCCAAAGGGGGAGAAATTGCTATAGATCATAGGGCTTCGAGAGAGAGAGTGCTCTTTCGTCTTTTCGTTCTTTTGCCGGTTTTTCCTTGAGATACATTGGTTTCTTTTGGTTCCAGATACTTTATGTGTGCTTGCTACTACGTTTGATGCTACCTTAATGAGTGCTTAGTCATACTATGCCGTAATGTGTGCTTATTGCTTATCATATGCTATTCCTTTTTGTATGGCTATTTACTCTTGTCTTGGTGATTAAGTGCATGTTATTCATTCTTATCATTTTGTGCGCTCCACCAAGATGTATGTGACATTGAAGAGTGACCCATAATCCTAATCGATTGTGCATTTGCATTCAAACGCAAATTTTAAATAATGCACAAATTTAGGGGGAGCTCTTGTTTATCACATACTTCTCAAAGCGACGATATCATTCATTGATTATACCTTTTGTCGAAGCTTTGATCTATATGTTGTCATCAATTACCAAAAAGGGGGAGATTGAAAGTGCAACTAATCCCCGGGTGGTTTTGGTAATTAATAACAACATATATATCATTGAACTAATATTATCTTGAGAATCATTTCAGAAAAGTTCGATGATGTGGGTATGGAAATGTCTGAAGAAGTGGACCCCTCAAAATGCTAAGACAAGCATTGGCAAAAGCTCAAGACTCCTTTTTGGTTTAGTGATCAAAGATCACATTGAGTCCATAGGAAAGCCAATACTATTAAAAGGGGATGAGGTTGTGTTAATGTTCTTGTTGCTCAAGTGCTTGGTGATCTAACTCCCTCAACTATCAGCACTATTCACTACTTAACACACACCCATAAGTAATCTCGGTCACACCGATTTCTCCAACTCAGTCCCACCGAGATGAACCACTTCAGTTGTTTCTCCAAACCCTAGCTTCTCGGTCAAACCGATTCTGAGTTTCGGTCTTACCGAAAAAGGGCTGCCAACCTTCTGTGATCAGTTGACATCAATTCGGAATATCCGAGTTTATATTTTCGGTCACACCGAAATGGCAAACCCTAACCTTTGACTCACTTCGGTCTCACCGAGATGGTATTTTCGGTCCCACCGAAAATCCCAACGTTCACTATATTTGAACTTTCGGTCTGACCGAGTTTAACTTCGGTCTCACCGAGATTGGTCAAATGTGTGTGTAACGGTTGGATTTTGTGTGGAGGCTATATATACCCCTCCACCCCCTCCTCATTCGTAAGGAGAGCCATCAGAAAGTACCACCACTTCTACCATACACTTTCTGAGAAGTGAACCACCTACCCTTGTGTTGAGATCAAGCCATTCCATTCCTACCATATGAAACTTGATCTCTAGCCTTCCCAAGTTGCTTTCCACTCAAATCTTTCTTCCACCACAGCCATATCAGTGAGGAGAGTTGAGTGTTGGGGAGTTTATCACTTGAAGCACAAGAGCAAGGAGTTCATCATCATCAACACCGTCTATTACCTTTTGGGGGGTGGTGCCTCCTAGATTGGTTAGGTGTCGCTTGGGAGCCTCCGTCGTGATGTGGAGTTGAACCAAGATGTTTGTAAGGGCAAGGAGATCGCCTACTTCGTGAAGATCTACCCCGAGTAAGGCTAGTCCTCCGTGGGCGTAGGCCGTGATGGAATAGACAAGGTTGCTTCTTCGTGGACCCTTCGTGGGTGGAGCCCTCCGTGGACTCGCGCAGCCGTTACCCTCCGTGGGTTGAAGTCTGCATCAACGTGGATGTACGATAGCACCACCTATCGGAACCACGACAAAAATCTCCGTGTCACCAAACTGCGTTTGATCTTCTCCACCTCTCTTTTACATGTGCAATTTACTTTCCGCTGCATATACTCTAGAATTGCATGTGTAGGGTGTTACTTGAACTGATCTTGTTTGTGAAACTGCCAAAAACATTGCATGATCTAAAGGCAGATTTTTTATATTGTCAAGTAGTCTAATCACCCCCCCTCTAGACCTACTTTCGATCCTACACCCAACCAAACTTCAACATGAAGCAAGCATCTTCAATCTTCACCTGCAACTAGCAATGCTATAAGAGGGGCTGAGCGAAGCGTACTTAGCCAAGCAACGGTTTGCATAGGTAGGGTGGTTAAACATGGTAGTGGTTACAAGTAGGAGACTGACAAGAAGAACATGGGCATCGAGGCAAAACTAAAGAACGATACTCTAGCAATAGGCAAAGATAGTAATGGTATCCAGGTTCGGTCATCTTGCCTGGGATTCCACAAGGGAGAAGAACGGATCCAAGAAGAAGACGGAGCAACAGTCGAGAGAATCCTCACAACTCCGGAACGAAACCGAAGCTAACAAGAGAAGCAACCGGAAAGAAAAGGAACAACATGGTAAACACACAAGCATATACATGGCATACGATGCACAAACAAGTATGATGCATGTCCGGTTTAATTATGCATGGCATGGCAAAGTGCACAAACAAAACTTCAAGTTAAGTGGAGCTCAATATGCAACGAGTTGCATATTGACGAAACACCACATTTTAATTAGTTAGTTGACTCTCGTTATTTACAAGACAAGATTAAATGTTTTTAACATGGCAAGAGGTGAAGCATAGTAAAACTACACTATTAGGACATTTTAAATGAGGCCGGAAAAATAACAACAACATATCCGGAAAATCCCCATGAGCATGTTTAATAATTATAAAGCAACAACAATTAAACATTTTAGTGTTGTTAACATGATGCGGATGACATGATCAAGTTTTATGCAAGTTTTTGTTAAAGGTTGACAATTAACAAGATATGAAGCATTTGTCACCGTGGTGGAAGAAAGGGTGCCACGGCAACGATCCGAAAATGATGCAACGGCATCATATCGGTTCCGGTAACTCGGTGAGAGACCGGTGCAAAAGATGACGAAGCGAGTCAAACGAGATGAAAGAGGTGGGGTGATCCCGTTACCGGGTTCCCACGAGTCGGTGACGAGGCAACCGAGGAACATGACAAAAGGTGGAACGGGCACGAAGCACACACGAGAGACATTTCATACAACACAAGCAAGCATCACACGGGTCATCCACGGGGTCGTCTCGGTATACCTTCGAAGCGTGCGTTTCGGGGCGGTTCGAGACGTAGAGGAAGGAGTCGTTCACGTCGGAGAGGAAGTAGCCGTTCCGTAGAGGGAAGTAGTCGTTCTCGCAACTCGCAGAGGAAGTAGTGGTACTCGGCGACGGTAGTGGTTCACGCGGTCATCGAGCGACGGTAGTTGTACATGATCCGTAGAGGTACTTGTCATCGTCTCGTTCGGTCGTCGTGGTACTTGACAAAAGGTTGTGGTCTTGATATCGTAGTTGTACACGTGGTCGTCGTGGGAAGTAGTGGAACTTGGTCGTTTTCCGGGCGTCGGTAGTCGTACACGGGGCGTTTTGTAGATGTTCACGGAGCTCGTTCGTAGAGGTACTTGAATCTTCGGTCTCGAGTCGTAGATGAACACGTTCTCTGTCAATGAATACAAGCAACCAAAACAACAAAAAAAACTCCAGCACGGTCTCGGGACGACGAGGGCAGGCAGCAGCAACTGCGAGGCAGGGGCCTGGATCCGCGCAGAGGCAGGGCAGAGGCGGACGCTGCGGCCTGGAGGGCGCTGGTGCTCCAGCAGGGCAGCGGGGCGGCCTTGGCGCACGGCGCGCGGAGGACTGGCGCGGCGGCTGTGAAGAAGGGCGCGGCGAGGCAGGATGCAGCGCTCGGGGCCGCCGCGGCGCTGCGGGATCCGGCCAGAGGGGGGCCTGGCCGCGGAGGAGACGGGGAAGACGGGGCGCCTTGGCGCTGGAGCATGGAGGGGGCAGCAGGCGCTGAAGTTGGAGGAGGGACGCTCCAGGCGAGTGGGAAGAAGGCCGCAGGGGTGGTGCGCTTGGCTGGCCGAGGGGAAGACGCTTGGGAGGAGCTCGCGGACGGAGCGGCTCCCATGGCGATGCGGTGGAGAGCCAGGCGCGCTCGGGGCCCTGGCTGGCCTCGAGCTGGAGGGCGCGCTCGCGTCCGGCCTGGGGGCGCTCGGGAAGGAGGCCAGAGGGCCGCGGCTCGGTGCGGGGAAGATGGCCAGAGAGCGAGAGGAGGGGGGTCGCTCGAGCGAGGGGATGGGATCGAGGGACTTCGCGAGCGGGACGAGGGGAAAGCGGGACCTGTCGGTCGAGAGAGAGAGGAGATCGAGGGGAACGGGAGGGTGGCGGCGGTGCGAGGGAACGAGAGGGAGAGGAGCGAGAGGGCTGGAGGGTCGCTAGGGTTCGGGAGGCGCCCGGTTGGAGGCTGGTTGGGCCGGAGCGAGGGAGGTGCGGCTGGGCCAGCTTCGGCTTGGGCCTGGCTGCGGTGAGGAAAAAGGAGGAGGGAGGAGATGGGCCAGGGAAGGCCTGGGCTGCACTTCTTTTATTTTTTATTCCCTTTTAGCAGAAAATAAAAATAAAAGGAGAGAGCAAAAAAAATAATAAGAAAAGAGGCAAAGAAAGAAAAAGATAGAGGGGGTTAGGAGCAGAAGTAGCACAAAGGACTAGTTTTCTCGGGCATCATAAAATGAGCAAAGTCCGAGAAAAATAAGAAAGGCATGAACGGAAAAAAATAATTCAAACATATTTGATTTTAATTCAAATATTTTTGAACTAAGACTTGATGATTGAAGTGTCCAAAAATGTTCGAATTTTCGGAGGAACCTCGATAAAAAGGAAAAGAATTATTGGCAAGATTTTGAAGGTGAAACTCGAAGTGAAAAGACATGGAGAAAATTATGCAAGTGTGTTACGGTGATCCCAAACAATTGGAATATTTTTAATATAGCTCCATAATAATAATGAGAGACTTTTATATGTTATAAAGAGAAGTCATTCTTCCCTCGATTTAAATGGACCGAAGGCCCACACGGATTATTTAGGTTGAGATGCATAAATTAAAAAGACATGAAGGCATGATGACATGATGCAATGCAAAAATAAATAAATAACACAAGCACAAAAGAACCACACGGGCAACCCGGAACATCTGGAACCTTCTGGAATCTTCTGGGACGTCGGTCTTCGGGCGTCATACCTCTCCCACACTAACAGAGGATCTCGACCCGAGATCCTAGAGATATCACCGGGTAAAACGGAAGAGGAAGAGGTAAAACAAAGTTGCTTCTTTGACAGACGAGTGAAACCAAAGAACCTTGAGAGGTTAAACAAACTTGAAAGAAAGAATAGAATGAAGATGAACGAAGATGAAAACACCGTTAGAAGAGGAACAAGGAACATAACGAGAACCTTGAAGGTTGCTAGACATGAAACAAGAGCTTACGAACCAAAAGCATATGAAACTGCAACGGTATAGCCAAGGAATAAGAATGACAGAATTTGGTCAGCACTCCGTCTGAAAATGGAAGGAATTGAACAAGAACTTGAGGAGATGGAATGATACTTGATGAAAACAACAACATATTGCCTCCGAAACAATTAAAAGAATGGCACAAGGGTTAAGAAGGATTCAGACAGCACTCCGGTTGAAAAGAGAGGCAAACTTGGTAAGATGAGGAAACTAGAATGGAGGACACAACACTCCGGTTAAATGATAAGCAAGGGAAAGAATATGATCTCGATGAAACGAGATGATGGGACGAAGAGAGCAATATTACAATGCCTCCGGAATGAAGAATAGAATATAATTCAACGAAAGAAAAGAATGGAGAAGAAAAGACAACTTCTCTCAAAATTGAATTTGAAAGAGCATCCTTACGAAGAAGGTTGAACGGAGTTGTTGGAAATTCAACAACGAAAGAATAAGCTTGATGTGGGCTTATGGAAAACATCTCAAAATTAAGAGGTGACAACCAGCCACTAATGAAAACAATTGATTGGATTGAGATCAACAAGGAGATGAAAACTTATCTCACCGGAATGATAAATGAAGAACTTGGGTCATTTATAAGCACCATAATAGCAACAATCCTTAGGGAAAGCTTTTAGGTGAAATACAGCCCAAGATTACTCCAATGAATAAATTGAAGGGTTGAAAAGATCTCCTAAAGAGAAAGGAATGATGGTTTTAATTATCTCATTCTTGATAACTATTGAATCATGAAACATGAAGGGAAATTGTCAAAAATGGCATAACACCACCTGAAAAGATAAGGTAGAAAGAATTGCACTAGGAAAGCAAGATGAAGTATGCTTGAGCTCCAACAAGAATCTTGATGAAGACTTCGAGGATGAATTAAAACATGATGAACCACCATGAGATCTCCGGTAATGAAAGCATGAGAAGTGAAAGATGAAAGAATAAGATTCAAGGCCTGAGATGAATTAGATGGAGCTTGGAATGATGTAATTGAAAATAACTTGAAGCTCCGGAAAACAAGATGAAGAATTTAGAACCGAGAATATGATATGATGAACAAGCTCCAGACAAAAGATTTAAATCACCTTGAAGGAATAAGAATAAGAATTATGTTATGCATCTCCTTCACCAATTAAATTGATGACAACCAAGGATTTGGCATACTACTTATTCTCATTGGAAAGAATTAAGAGAGATCTCGCACAAACTTGGATAAATCTTCAACAAGGCACCGGTAGGATTATGAAAAGAACAAAATGAATTAAAACGATAACAACGGAAGGTAAACTTGAATGAACCACCGTAAGAATATGGAGACGAACGAAGAGACATCAATGAAGAATATTGGAGGACGAAGTTGAAAACTGAGAACGAAGAAATATGCTGAAATGATGGCCTTCGGAGGAACACAAAGGAAAAGAATTCATGAAATGCTTCGGATGGTTATAAAAAGAATTCCTCACAAACAGAACAATAATGAGGATGGCATGAAGCTAGAACCACAAATCTTCAAGAAGACGGGTCAAGATTTAAGAGAAACACTTCTCCGGTCTCCAAAATCTGAGGAGACGATGAGAAATGTCATGAAGAATTGTTGAGCACTCCGGAATGAAGAATTAAAAGGTTGAACCAATGATGAAAAAGAATTTGAAAGCGAACTTGGAGAAGGCATGTGACTGATGGAAATCATTCTTACGTCACACTTTGAAAAGAATTTAAGTATACTCCAGAAAATAGAAGAGTCAGGTAAGATCCTGGAAAAAGACCTGTGGGTTAGGGCCCACTAAAGAAATCACCGTTGGAAAAGATTGCTTAAGAGATATAGCACCGGTTAAATTAAATGGCTTGAATAAGATAGCAATCTCAAAATAGCTTGAACGGAATAAGAATGGAATTATGGATCTTCAGCACTCCGGATGTGAATAGCAAGAGGAGAATGATTAATTGGTGCACCGAAATAAGAAAGCATTGGGAAAAGAGGAAAGGATAAGATCAACACCAAAATCTTGAATTACATCCACCGGTAGAATATTGTAATTAAGAATGATGCGCTTGAAGCTCTTGAACAACTTCACGATAAACACCGGATAATGGAATTGCACGAAAAGAATGAAGAAACATCACATTAATAAAATGGATATTTCATTTGAGAATTCTTGCTCTGAGAAGAAGAAGGGTGGGAGGGTGGGGAAAACAAAGACAACTTGGGATGAATGAAACAGACAAATCGTCATATTTCACAACGACGTCCGTATGGAATAACTTGAAGAGAAGGCACACCGGTTGAAAAGGATTAACATGACCATCTCGGTGGTCAAGAGGAATTAGCACTCCCATAGAAATATGAGAACACCGATTAGGAAAGTATGGCAACAACATTTGACATCGAAGCAACTCGAATACCAGAATCAAAACAAAAACAAAGGATAGATGTGCAACATGATCTTCACAATATCATCCGAACAGAGAATTGAACGAATGAATCCCGCAGGTACATCAACATGTCGAGAAGCCACTTGGAGAACAAAAGATATATAAAAAAGGAACAAGGAACAGATAGAACAAATACAAGATAGGAGTTTCGTTCGACATCTTCGTGCTGAAAGCTCATGGAACGTGTTACAAAAGGGTTTTGCAATCCCCGGATCAGCATAGCCAAGGACCCTTTAAGATGCAACTCCCGATCAGAACAAGTCCATAAAACCACTTCACTCAATGTAGAACCCCAAACTTCATATCGAGCATCCGTTGGAAGAATGCCTAGAACTACTAGATGAACCCACCTATAGATTTCCGAAAGTTTCCAGTTATGCAATCAGGTGTTGGGGATACACGGGAAGCACCGCGCAATCAACTCTAAACCTACATCCAGGTGTATCCATCCTTCAACACATAACCAGTCTTTCTCGGAAACTGTTTACCTCAGACCTTCGAAAAGCATCCACTATAACAAGCTATGGCAATACTCTCGAACTACCTCCCCAGTACTGGGTGATGTCGGGGTTATCTTGCCACTGGCCGTATAGGAGAGATTTTCGATGTCGGCCGTCTTAAGTATTCAGTACTGCCGCGATATGCTTGTGACAACAATACCCCGAAGCTCAACTCCTCGGTAACAGGAGGCATCGAGAACAATATCATTGTCACAAGAACATCGAAACAATCCCAGAATACTCGCGGGATCCTAAAAAAAAATTTGGTGCACTTTTTGAAAGTAGAAGAGGCAAGAGTAATCGTCAGGAGTCCTCACCAGAGTGAAAGGGGATGAGAAGCAAACAGAAATCCTACTCTCCGATATAATATAGGACTCAAAAGTTTTCAGTGTGTGCCTAGACTCAACCGTCAACGATTCGATCAATCAGTGGGGCTTCTAGGTCGGAGAAGGCTCTGATACCAACTTGTAATGCCCAGGATGGGACTATACCTCCTACGTGTCGAGGCACGACTTAAAGGTATAAGCCCATCCTAGAATGATCTCAAGTTTGGTATCTTTGCACGACTCATGTAAAAGAGGGATTAAATTGCAAAAGGAGATAGTTGGCTTACACTCGCCACTTCACACAATACAATACATAAGCAATACATCACAAAACATCACAACCCGACTACGGGTGAAGATCCAAAAGAAAGATACCAAAACAACATAAAGCCACAGGTCAGGATCGAATCCTAGTAGAAACCACTACTGAACATTGAAACGTCACAAGCAAACGGTCAAACTCTTCATCGAGCTCCTGGTGAAGTACTGAACCAGCTCCTGCATCGAGCTCGGCTGAACCTGCATCTGGTGTGGTGAAGTAACTGTGAGCCACAGAGGACTCAGCAATCCCGTTCCCGGGTAACACGACTATTTAAGCCTTGGGTGAGGACAAGACTGAAGAAAGAACGAGAGGTGAAGGAACAAACAAGAGTCTGCAGCAGCAACTAGCACTAACTTACGTAATAGAGAGCGAGAAGAGAAGAGCATCGGTCGAAAGATGATCAAGAAGTGATCCTAACTAAAGCCGGTCAAACATAACCCCACCGTGTTCAACTCCCGAATCCCTATTCGGAAATTGACAGTCACGGTACACACGCTGGTAGTGTATTAGAACATTGTGTCAAGTTATCTACAACCGGAATTAACAAGCTCCCATCTGCCACATAACCGCGGGCACGGCTTTCGAAAGTTCAAACCCTGCAGGGGTGTTCCAACTTGGCCCATCACAAGCCCACGATCCGCGAAGTCGCAACTCCATAGGTGGGAAGACCCGAGTATTCTCGGATTCCCGTGCTCAAGTTAAACCGAACTAAGGTAAGGCTAATCCAGCAAATCCTCCCGGCGTGTCGACACCCTGATAGTAGCCGCGCGTATCTAAGTCTCAGGACACGACCGGATGGGCGATTCTATAGGTATACCAGATACCTCGGGTTGCCCCAAGGCGGCCCTGCAGACTCCCCGTTTGGGACCAACACCGTCGGCACTGGCCCCCCCTGCTATGTAGAATTAAGAACCCGAGGGTGCGACCCCCTATGCAAGTTTAATTATTTAATTAAGTGGTTATTATGAGGCAAATAGTACCAAATGTTGGGACTTGCTGGAAAAGACTTAGCACTTAGCGGTTTATCAAGGGGGTCCCATACACCCCAACCGTGTTAGGAACGCAAAATCAAGGAACATAACACCGGTTTATACGGTTCCTAACGGCATGAGTGGAACAAAACACCAAGCAAAAGGCTTAGCCTTCCACCCTGCCAGTATATAGATGATTTCATTTTAAGCATTTATATAGTGTGATATAACCCAACCAAACTTCAACATGAAGCAAGCATCTTCAATCTTCACCTGCAACTAGCAATGCTATAAGAGGGGCTGAGCGAAGCGTACTTAGCCAAGAAACGGTTTGCATAGGTAGGGTGGTTAAACATGGTAGTGGTTACAAGTAGGAGGCTGACAAGAAGAACATGGGCATCGAGGCAAAACTAAAGAACGATACTCTAGCAATAGGCAAAGATAGTAATGGTATCCGGGTTCGGTCATCTTGCCTGGGATTCCACAAGGGAGAAGAACGGATCCAAGAAGAAGACGGAGCAACAGTCGAGAGAATCCTCACAACTCCGGAACGAAACCGAAGCTAACAAGAGAAGCAACCGGAAAGAAAAGGAACAACACGGTAAACACACAAGCATATACATGGCATACGATGCACAAACAAGTATGATGCATGTCCGGTTTAATTATGCATGGCATGGCAAAGTGCACAAACAAAACTTCAAGTTAAGTGGAGCTCAATATGC
Organism: Secale cereale; assembly: GCA_902687465.1. Classification (NCBI taxonomy): domain Eukaryota; kingdom Viridiplantae; phylum Streptophyta; class Magnoliopsida; order Poales; family Poaceae; genus Secale; species Secale cereale. The sequence goes on from LR738714.1 coordinate 579,512,502, forward strand.
AACAAGTTGCATATTGACGAAACACCACATTTTAATTAGTTAGTTGACTCTCGTTATTTACAAGACAAGATTAAATGTTTTTAACATGGCAAGAGGTGAAGCATAGTAAAACTACACTATTAGGACATTTTAAATGAGGCCGGAAAAATAACAACAACATATCCGGAAAATCCCCATGAGCATGTTTAATAATTATAAAGCAACAACAATTAAACATTTTAGTGTTGTTAACATGATGCGGATGACATGATCAAGTTTTATGCAAGTTTTTGTTAAAGGTTGACAATTAACAAGATATGAAGCATTTGTCACCGTGGTGGAAGAAAGGGTGCCACGGCAACGATCCGAAAATGATGCAACGGCATCATATCGGTTCCGGTAACTCGGTGAGAGACCGGTGCAAAAGATGACGAAGCGAGTCAAACGAGATGAAAGAGGTGGGGTGATCCCGTTACCGGGTTCCCACGAGTCGGTGACGAGGCAACCGAGGAACATGACAAAAGGTGGAACGGGCACGAAGCACACACGAGAGACATTTCATACAACACAAGCAAGCATCACATGGGTCATCCACGGGGTCGTCTCGGTATACCTTCGAAGCGTGCGTTTCGGGGCGGTTCGAGACGTAGAGGAAGGAGTCGTTCACGTCGGAGAGGAAGTAGCCGTTCCGTAGAGGGAAGTAGTCGTTCTCGCAACTCGCAGAGGAAGTAGTGGTACTCGGCGACGGTAGTGGTTCACGCGGTCATCGAGCGACGGTAGTTGTACATGATCCGTAGAGGTACTTGTCATAGTCTCGTTCGGTCGTCGTGGTACTTGACAAAAGGTTGTGGTCTTGATATCGTAGTTGTACACGTGGTCGTCGTGGGAAGTAGTGGAACTTGGTCGTTTTCCGGGCGTCAGTAGTCGTACACGGGGCGTTTTGTAGATGTTCACGGAGCTCGTTCGTAGAGGTACTTGAATCTTCGGTCTCGAGTCGTAGATGAACACGTTCTCTGTCAATGAATACAAGCAACCAAAACAACAAAAAAAACTCCAGCACGGTCTCGGGACGACGAGGGCAGGCAACAGCAACTGCGAGGCAGGGGCCTGGATCCGCGCAGAGGCAGGGCAGAGGCGGACGCTGCGGCCTGGAGGGCGCTGTTGCTCCAGCAGGGCAGCGGTGCGGCCTTGGCGCACGGCGCGCGGAGGACTGGCGCGGCGGCTGTGAAGAAGGGCGCGGCGAGGCAGGATGCAGCGCTCGGGGCCGCCGCGGCGCAGCGGGATCCGGCCAGAGGGGGGCCTGGCCGCGGAGGAGACGGGGAAGACGGGGCGCCTTGGCGCTGGAGCATGGAGGGGGCAGCAGGCGCTGAAGTTGGAGGAGGGACGCTCCAGGCGAGTGGGAAGAAGGCCGCAGGGGTGGTGCACTTGCCTGGCCGAGGGGAAGACGCTTGGGAGGAGCTCGCGGACGGAGCGGCTCCCATGGCGATGCGGTGGAGAGCCAGGCGCGCTCGGGGCCCTGGCTGGCCTCGAGCTGGAGGGCGCGCTCACGTCCGGCCTGGGGGCGCTCGGGAAGGAGGCCAGAGGGCCGCGGCTCGGTGCGGGGAAGATGGCCAGAGAGCGAGAGGAGGGGGGTCGCTCGAGCGAGGGGATGGGATCGAGGGACTTCGCGAGCGGGACGAGGGGAAAGCGGGACCTGTCGGTCGAGAGAGAGAGGAGAACGAGGGGAACGGGAGGGTGGCGGCGGTGCGAGGGAACGAGAGGGAGAGGAGCGAGAGGGCTGGAGGGTCGCTAGGGTTCGGGAGGCGCCCGGTTGGAGGCTGGTTGGGCCGGAGCGAGGGAGGTGCGGCTAGGCCAGCTTCGGCTTGGGCCTGGCTGCGGTGAGGAAAAAGGAGGAGGGAGGAGATGGGCCAGGGAAGGCCTGGGCTGCACTTCTTTTATTTTTTATTCCCTTTTAGCAGAAAATAAAAATAAAAGCAGAGAGCAAAAAAAATAATAAGAAAAGAGGCAAAGAAAGAAAAAGATAGAGGGGGTTAGGAGCAGAAGTAGCACAAAGGACTATTTTTCTCGGGCATCATAAAATGAGCAAAGTCCGAGAAAAATAAGAAAGGCATGAACGGAAAAAAATAATTCAAACATATTTGATTTTAATTCAAATAATTCAAACATCATAAAAGGATTGAAGTGTCCAAAAATGTTCGAATTTTCGGAGGAACCTCGATAAAAAGGAAAAGAATTATTGGCAAGATTTTGAAGGTGAAACTCGAAGTGAAAAGACATGGAGAAAATTATGCAAGTGTGTTACGGTGATCCCAAACAATTGGAATACTTTTAATATAGCTCCATAATAATAATGAGAGACTTTTATATGTTATAAAGAGAAGTCATTCTTCCCTCGATTTAAATGGACCGAAGGCCCACACGGATTATTTAGGTTGAGATGCATAAATTAAAAAGACATGAAGGCATGATGACATGATGCAATGCAAAAATAAATAAATAACACAAGCACAAAAGAACCACACGGGCAACCCGGAACATCTGGAACCTTCTGGAATCTTCTGGGACGTCGGTCTTCGGGCGTCACACCTCAGCTATGATCTTGTACCCTTGGGAGGGTCTTCTAGATAGTCAGGCTTCTCAGCCTTTTTCATTTGTAGTTGTCTGTACTCAGACATGTTATGCTTCCGTTGCTTGTATGCTCTGTATGTTGGATCATGAGACCCATGTTTGTAATATCTGGCTCCTTGGAGCCTAATGAATAAATAATTTGATTCATAGAGTTTTGTTGTGATGGCATGTTGTATTTGCACATATCGAGCATATTGTGTGTATGTTATTGAAATGCTTGGTAAGTGTCAAGGATGTTACTACTAGGTATAAACTGCCCAGGGAGGGGCCGGTTTATGCATATAATGAATTATTCATATTGAAGCCCAGCGAGACATGGAGCATGACACTTTATTCCAGAAGACTAGAGATCCAAGGCCCAAGAGGTGTTAGGACCCGTAATGTGTAAACCGCCATACGGCGTGTAACTTGTGTTGTAAGATAGGAAAGATAGAGACCGAGCTGGGCACGTTTATGAGCCGGCCTCGGGATTCTGTAAACCGTGCCGGGCGTCACCCTTTGTATATAAAGGGGCGACCCGGCGATGGTTCAGGGACAGAGAACTACAACTCAAGACACAGGCAAAGCGGATTCGCTCCCTGGTCATCGAAACCCTAGCAATACCACACCAAACTAGAGGTAGGCTTTTACCTTCATCGAAGGGGCCGAACTAGTATAAACCCTTACGTCCTTGTCCGCTTTAACCCCTTCAAGCTAACCTGTAGCGATGGCTCCACGACTAAGTCCTTTTGCTAGCACATCTGCCGTGACAAAACTAGGACAGTTGGCGCCCACGATGGGGCTATCGCACGATGGTTTCGAGTTCTTGAAGGGCAGCTTTGCAGGACTCAAGGGCTACGCAATGGGCCGGATGACTAAGAGTCGTCGCGACAAGATCTACATCGATGATGCAGGCTGGGGTCCCGAGGCCGATTCAATCGAGTACAGGTACCGGGTCCCCTTTGGCGGCATCCACGCCTTCATTGGCAAGATCGGCAAAACCGGACCCTGATCCGGACATCTTCCCCAACATCGGCTCAACGTGTGAGACCTGCCCGGATTCGGCCCACCGTGAAGCGTGTCTTCGTGGGAGCGGTTCACGGGGCACAAGCTGAGGATGGATCGGAATCCGGTGGCGAGACCGTTGTTTAGTCCGGCGACGAGTCATCCACTGGATAAACTGAGTCTTTATATCTATTGCAAGATGGCCGGTCTGAGGGCTGTTCCGATGGTGACAGTATTCCGGACACGCTTGATCCGCCAAGCCGGGTCGCCGTCTTCATGGCCGGTTCACAATTTGTGCAACAATCTTCGACTGCGACGGCATTGACATCCGACGCGGCGGCGGCGGCAGCCGAAGCAGGAGGCCCGGTATCAGGGATATTACTGCCAGGTATAACCCGCCCAGGAGGGGCCGGTTTATGTTATCAAGATTATATTATCAAAAGCCCAACGGAGCATGAAGTAGCAGATTTCAGCCCAAGAGATTTAGAGCCCAAGTGTTAGGGCCTGTGATTTGTAAACCATCATACTATGTAACTTGGGATGTAAGATAGAAAAAGCATAGACCGAGGAGGATACGTTTATGAGCCGGCCTTGGGACTCTGCAAACCGGACCGGGCGTCACCTCTTATATAAAGGGACGACCCGGCGACGGTTTGAGGAGAGACAACTACAGCTCGAGACACAGGCATAGCGGATTTGCTCCCTGGTCATCGAAACCCTATCAATACACACCAAACTAGACGCAAGCTTTTACCTTCATCGAAGGGGCGGAACTAGTATAAAATCCCTGTGTCCTTTGTCCGCTTTAACCCCTTTAAGCTAACCCGTAGCGATGGCCTCACGACTAAGTCCTTTTGCTAGGACATCTGTCGTGACAAAACCACGGTAGTTGGCGCCCACCGTGGGGCTATCGTACGATGGTTTCGAGTTCTTGAAGGGCAGCGTTGAAGGACTCAAGGGCTATGCAGTAGGCCGGATGAGTAAGAGTCGTCGCGGCAAGATCTGCATCGACGATGCAGGCTGGGCCCCGAGGCCGATTCAATCGAATACGGGCACCGGGCCCCCTTCGGCAACATCCACGTCTTCATCGGCAAGATTGGCAAACCGGGCCCTGAGCCGGACATCTTCCCTAACATCATCGAGCCGGCTCAGCGTGCGAGACCTGCCCAGATTCAGACGGCCGTGAAGCAAGTCTTCGTTGGAGCAGTGCATGGAGTACAAACCGAGGACGGATCGGACTCTAGCGGCGAGACCGTTGTCTATTCCGGCGATGAATCTTCTTTCGGAGAAACACAATCTTTATATGTGCTGCAGGATGGCCGATCTGAGGGCTATTCTGGTGGTGACAGTGTTCCAGACCCCCTCAATCCGCCAAACTGGGTTGCTGTCTTCATGGCCGGATCACAACCTGTGCAGCAGTCCTCAACAACAGCGGCGTTGACATCAGACGCGATGGGAGCTAGAGTTGGAGATCCTCCCCCATCGCCATATGACACTTTATCCATTTTGCTCAATACTTTGACAGCGTTATTGATAGCAGAAGTAGCCCAGGCCAACAAGAGCAGCATGATGCGGAGGTCGCTCAGGTGAAAGGCCGGATTGAACAAGCCAAGTTGGACCTAGCTATTGAGAAAGCTAGGATGGCTACAAGGCATGCGGAGCTTGATGCTCAGGCCTACCGACTCATGTTGGATCAGACCGCTTCACACGAGGTAATGATGAGAAGGCAGCGATCTCGCTTGCCACTGGTTTATGAGGCGAGAAATCTCTTTAGCACGCCAGGAGCAGGACCCAGTAACCAGCCGGAGGTGAACCGGGGAGGAGCACCGGGCACGGGAGCGTCGGTTCAGCCGCCGGCCGCAAAGCCAACCCGCCAGGTTGTACCGTCACAACATGTGCCCATCCCTCCTGGTCATTATTCTAATCCGCTGGATAACATAGTCACCTCTGCTTCACGACTGGCCGCCCTTCCCATTGAAGGAACGTCCCCCATAGCAGTGGAGGCACGACGGGCCAGGGAGTTGTTGGACACGGCGTTAACTCAACAGCAATCTTATTCTCACAGCCGGGAGAGGATTCATTCGACTCCCCTCCCAAGCCGGAGTTACACTAAACATATGGATGAACCGGCCGTATCAAGCAGTGCACGGAGATGTAATCCGCCGAGGTAGAATAATCCGGCAGGAGGAGAGGCGAACGCTCAGGATGTGGTAGATCAGGCCAGGCAGCGCCGGAAGGCCGAAGTAACAGCACACTGCGAAGCCCGTCAGGCGACGCCAGTTCGTCCCACCACCACGGTTGAACCGGGAGTTATGTCCAGTTCCCTAGGAGTGCCTTGTCTTATCCCCGCTTTACGGAACGTGAAATTTCCCAAGGATTTCAAAGGACCACGCAAAGTGCCCAATCACATGCGGATCTGGCTCTGGAGGCATGGGTTGAGAGTTATGAGATGGCAATGGAGATGCTGGATGTGGATAAGGCAACATGCGCCAAGTATTTCACAATGATGCTCGAAGGCACAGCTCGAACTTGGTTGAAGGGTTTACCGCCTAAGTTCATCGGATCATGGGCCAAATTGCGGTGCCTGTTTATCAACAACTTCAAGGACACGTGCAAGCAGCCGATGTCTGTCGTGGATTTAGCGGCCTGCATCCAAGGGGAACGGGAGTCCACAAGCAGTTGGGTGCGTCGAGTATCGGAGATCTTGCATTCCTCCAATAGCATCAACCCAAGTACAATAGTGGTAACCTTGGAGGGCAACTGTGGGTTTGAACCTTTGAGGCTAAAGTTGGGACTGCTTAAGCGTGATTGTAATGACATGGGGACTCTCATGGGCGCTTTAGTGAAATATGGGGACTCTGATAATACCAAGCATCCAGACGCCGATGGAGACAAGTCAGGGAAGGCAAGCAAGAATGGTAAGGCACCGCAGCCCAACCCGGCGAATCAGGGATACAATGGTAAGCGTAAAGTGGATGGCAATTCGGATTTTGTGGCTAACACCAGCGCTCAGGAGGATGGACAGCACCGCAAGGGTAGACCGCATCCAAGTAATGCGAGGCCACCTATTAATCTGGAACGCCAGTTAAATGTGCCTTGCCCAAAGCACGGCACACCAGAAAAGCCAGCTACACATCTCTGGAAAGACGGCTTTATTATGCAGGAATTCATGAACCGGACCAGGTATGATCACGGGCCCTCAGGCGGATCAGGCCCTGGCTTCCAAGGTCCGGGTTATCAAGGTGGTGGATCCGATTCAGTATACCAAGGTAATAACAGCAACCACAATGGGCACAATCAGCATAACCAGTAGCATGGTCAGGGCGGATATAACAACCAAGGGAATCAACAACGTCAATAGCAGTAGCAATCCGGATATCATAATAATCCGAAGGAGCTGAGCAGTGGGCAGTATCATGTCTTCACCATGAGCTTGTGCAAGCGTGACTAGAAAGTTCTAAAAAGGGCAGTACATTCTGTTGAACCAGCGGTGCCACATTTCCTGCGTTGGTCGGAGCAGCCCATTGTATGGAGCAGAGAGGATCATCCGCCCCGAGTTGATAATCCGGGTCAACTGGCTCTAGGGGTAGCACCTCAGGTGGGCAACTACAAGTTCACCAAAGTGCTTATGGACGGAGGCAGCAGCATCAACATTCTATATTATGAGACTTTCTGGCGTATGGGGCTGACAGATAAGAAGCTTTGACAATCCAATACAGTGTTTCATGGGGTGGTGCCCGGTAAATCGGCATATCCAGTTGGTAAGATCGATCTAGAAGTTACCTTTGGAGATGAACATGACTCTAGGTCAGAGACCGTGACTTTTGAGGTGGTAAAGATCAAGAGCCCATACCACGCCTTATTTGGGCGGCCGGTTTATGCCAAGTTCATGGCTAGGCCATGTTATGTCTATCTACAGCTCAAGATGCCAGGCCACAAAGGAACGATTACGGTCCACAGGAGCCGCAAGATTGCGTTGGAATGTAAGGAAGGTGATGCAGCTTATGCTGAAGCGGTTTGTGCAACCGAGGAGCTGAACTTTTATAAGGACAATGTTGATCCGGCAGATATGTCTCCGCTGAAGAAACCAACCACACAGCATGATCCGTATTTGAAGTTCAAATCAGCTGAAGAGACCAAGCAGGTTGATTTTGTTCCTGGCGATTCATCCAAGCAGTTCACTATCAGTGTTAACCTAGATCCAAAATAGGAAAGCACGCTCATCGAGTTCATCCGTGAGAATCGGGACATCTTTGCATGGAAGCCTTCTAATATGCCAGGTGTACCGAGGGAACTCGCTGAGCACAATCTTAATATCGATCCTAAGTTTAAACCGGTCAAGCAATATCTGCGCCGCTTCAATGAAAAGAGGCGCAAGGCTGTCGAAGAAGAAGTGGCTAGACCCTTAGCGGCAGGCTTTATAATTGAGGTGTTTCATCTAGAGTGGTTGGCTAATCCGGAGCTAGTGCTTAAGAAAAATGGCACTTGGAGAATGTGTGTTGATTACATAGATCTAAACAAAGCTTGCCCAATTGATCCCTTTGCCCTCCCCCATATTGATCAGATCATTAATGCTACGGCAGGATGTGAGCGGCTAAGTTTTTTGGATGCATACTCAGGTTATCATCAGATCAAGATGGCAGTTAAGGACCAGGAGAAGACAGCCTTTATAACTCCCTTTGGAGCCTTCTGCTATGTATCTATGCCATTTGGGCGCAAGAGTGCCCAAGCTACCTACCAGCGTTGTGTGCAAAATTGCCTTCATGGACAGATTGGACGGAATGTTCATGCATATGTGGATGACATTGTTGTGAAATCCAGGAAGGAGGAAACATTGATAACAGACCTGAAAGAGACCTTTGACAATCTCCGGGTTTATAAAATGATGCTTAATCCGGAGAAGTGCGTTTTTGGTGTTCCGGCAGGCAAGCTCCTGGGGTTCTTAGTGTCGAACAGGGGAATTGAAGCTAATCCGGAGAAGATCAAGGCGATGACATCCCTGGCTAAACCGGCGTGAATCAACGATGTCCAACGTGTGGCGGGCCGTATTGCAGCACTCAGCCAGTTCATCAGCCGTTTGGGGGAGAAGGCTATCCCGCTTTATCAAATGATGAAAAAGACACATCGCTTTATCTGGAGTGATGCTGCTGATGCTGCGTTTGAGGACCTGAAGAAGCAACTAGCAGAGCCACCTGTCCTTGCTGCCCCAGTTGACAATGAGCCATTGTTGTTATACGTGGCTGCTAATGCCCGTGCAGTGAGCGTTGCCATTGTGGTAGAGCGCAAGGAGGCAGGCAAAGAATATCCGGTTCAATGGCGGGTTTACTACATCAGTGAGGTGCTCATTGAATCAAAACAGAGATACCCGCATTGGCAGAAACTGGTGTATGGAGTCTTCATGGCAAACCGGAAGTTAAAACACTATTTTCAAGGCCATCCAATCACAGTTGTCAGTTCAGCTCCGTTGGGGGGTATAATCCAGAACAGAGAGGCTACCGGTCGAGTTGCAAAGTGGGCGATTGAGCTTAGCCCGCACGGATTGAAGTATGTGCCCCGTATTGCAATAAAATCTCAGGCATTGAGGGATTTCATCAACGATTGGACAGAGTTGCAAGCACCTGAGGAAAAGCCGGATCACACATATTGGACTATTCATTTTGACGGTTCAAGGCAATTGGAGGGCTCAGGGGTTGGAGTCGTGTTAACTTCCCCACGGGGTGATAAGTTTTGTTATGTCCTCCGTTTAGTGTTCCTTGCACTAACAATGCTGCTGAATATGAGGCTCTCCTCCATGGTTTGCCGATGGCCAAGGAGATGAACTTAAGCCGGGTTAAATGCTTTGGCGATTCAGACCTAGTGGCACAGCAAGTATCTGGCTAGTGGGATTGTAAGGATCCACTCATGGCAGCATATCGACGAGAGGTAGATGCTGTGGCTGGACACTTCGAGGGTTATTAGGTGGATCATATAGACAGGCGAAAAAATGAAGCGACTGATGCATTAAGCCGGCTGGGTTCTCAACATAAATCGGTTCCGCCCAATACCTTCTTGGATGAGTTGCACAATCCGTTGGTGCAGTTACCTTCAGAAGAGGACTTGGCTGTTCCTGATCCGGAGGCACAATTGGTCGCGGCACTTCATGTTATTCTGTATTGGACACTTCCTTACCTAGCGTACATGAACCGAGGTGAGTTACCAGAAGATGAAGTCTTGGCCCGACAGATAATCCGGCGGTCCAAATCAATGACTATTGTCAATGGAGAACTTCACCATCGCAGTGTTTCCGGGGCATTTCAGCGGTGTGTATCAACAGAGGAGGGCTGCGATATTCTTAGAGAGATTCATGAAGGAGATTGTGGTCATCATGCCGGTTCAAAATATTTGGTGGCTAAAGCTTTTCTTCATGGGTTCTACTGGCTGACGGCTCATGCCGACGTAGAGGACTTGGTCAGAAAATGTGATGCTTGCCAGAAATTTTCACGACGTGCTCACATACCGGCGCAGGAGCTGAGGATGATTCCAATTACTTGGCCGTTTGCGACTTGGGGGCTTGATATGGTTGGACCCTTCAAGAGATCACAAGATAAAAAGACTCACCTTTTGGTGGCAGTGGACAAGTTTACCAAATGGGTTGAAGCGGAGCCTGTCAGTAAGTGTGATGCGGCAATGGCGGTTCAATTCATCAAAAAGGTGATTTTCCGGTTTGGCTTTCCACACAGCATTATAACTGATAATGGCACCAATCTATCTAAGGGGGCTATGGAGGAGTTCTGTCAACGAGAGCACATCCGCCTTGATGTATCATCAGTTGATCACCCTCAGTCTAATGGCCAAGCTGAAAGAGCCAATCAAGAGATCTTGAGAGGCATCAAGCCCCGGCGTATGGTTCCATTGCAGAGAACACTGGGTTGTTGGGTGGAGGAGTTGGCCTCTATACTATGGAGCATCAACACTACACCTAACAGATCTACAGGGTACACGCCTTTCTTCATGGTGTATGGAGCTGAAGCGTACCTCCCTAGTGATATCCGTCATGACTCGCTGCGGGTGGCGGCCTATGTTGAAGCGGATAACGAAAAAGCAAGGCAAGATGCGTTGGACCGGCTGGATGAAGAACGGGACACGACAGCAGCTTGATCGGCGATTTATTAGCAAGATCTGCGCCGGTACCACAGTCGCCGGGTTAAGACCATGACGTTTCAAGATGGAGACCTGGTGCTCCGGCTCATCAAAGACCAGACGGACATGCACAAGCTATCCCCACCTTGGGAGGGACCCTTTGTGGTCAGCAAGAACCTGCACAACGGATCATACTACCTCATCGACGTTCGAGAACATAAGGACTCACACACGATGGAGGAGTCGTCGAAGCGGCCATGGAACATCGCTCTTCTTCGACCTTACTATGCTTGAGCCATAGGCTCCGCTTTATGTACATATCTTTTGTATATACTATGATCAATACAATAAACCGGCGCCCCCGGTAAACCAGGGTATCAGCCGCATTTTCCATAAGAGTATCACATGGGGGCTTCTGTGGGCAAGGGAGTTCCTATGGCCTCTTAAACCGGCGACCGCATCAAGGCCATCATAAGAGCACAGCTCTGGTTGCTTCAGCAATTTCTACATGATGATGAGGGGCAGAAGAGAGTTTGATGCTTTGCACAACTCAAACATAGGCCCTGACGAGCAATGCTCAAATGCTACCTGGGGGCTCCTGATGCAAGACATCGGCGAGTTGAAAACTCTTGTAGTAAACACGGCTTGGAAGCTTGGTGTATACACCTAAAACCCTGGATTAACCTTCCTGCATCAAGTAAGACACGCCGCCCAGGTAAACCTGGTATGACCCGTCGAACATACACACAAGTCAATCCTTATGGACCCTGAACTTGGTAACGTTAAATTGACGATCATCAAGTGATTACACAAGTAAAATCTTTATGAGATTTTTTGAACTTGGTAGCATTTGGCATTGATGATTTGGTTAAGGATTGCGGACCATCTTAACAGGCTTTGCAAAAATGGTTAATCAAAGTAGCCCGGCAGCTCATAAAAAGCCTCGAATTTGGAGCCTGGCAGCTCATAAAAAGCCTCGACTACATGGTCTTATTTGCCCAAAAAGTTTATTTTCTATTTTTTATGTTTTCTCAAAACTTTATCTTCAAGGTCATTGGTTCTTCAACCAAGTCCGTTGATTCAAGGAGTGGATGACTATAAGTTGCCACTACATCTGTGTTTACAGAGTTATAGTCTAGGTTATAAACACCAGTACTAGATTACAATTAAATCGGAGTTCATTGTAACCCGGTTCGGCCTTCATGACGAGCCGAAAAACAATCAAGGGAGTCATCAGCACTTACACCTTGGATCGTTCCTGACGGATTAAGGTTTATTAAGATACACGTAATCGCAGGTATGATACATACTTATATTTTATACACAGTTCAAGTTATCAACTTAGATCATGTGCTTGGGCAGTATGACCCGTCCGGCGATAAACCGCCAGGATACTTTGAACATTGTTTTATGCAGAAACAGGTAGAGTAAACCGTCAAAAGCATTGAAAGCAGGATATATTCCCGAAGCTGCCAATCAAAGCAATTTCACAAAAGATAGTGTGGTACAAATACAGAGTATCTCAGCTATCCTATTACAAGGCGCTGAAAGGCCCAAAAGAATATCAGTTTTTCTCAAAAGTGCTCAAGGCATAAAGATAAACCGGAGCTGGTTCATGATTCTGCTTCAGCTTGCTGTGAAGGCTGAGGGTCAGCTTGTTCCGGGTCTTCGGCGGCTTCTTCCAGCTGTTGGAAGTCAGTGGCGGTCCAGTTAATCTTGGCCAGAGCTCGGAAATAAACTTCATCAGTTATAAGGTCTGACGGATCAATGTCAGGAGCAAAGGTGTGCTTACGGACGGGTGGAATAAGATTTTCGATATCATAGGACGGACGCTCCACCCGTACGTTCTCCATATCATAACCCGGATGATATCTTGATAAGTCCGCTTCATCAGCAAGTTTACACGCAAGAGGTCGCATATCCTTGGTTAAAGCGCGCAGGTCATCACTAGAGACGGCTGATCCATCTTCCTTCATGCTCGGATAGCCGTTCATTGCCTCCGCCGGATCAAAGTCAGGGACCCACGCCTTCGCTCGGGTTAAAGCCATCAGAGAGCCGGCTCTTGCAGATGACTTCTTCACTTCGACAATATGGGAAGGCAGAATTGACAGCTTTTCTAAGGTACCTTGGATGCTGGTAGGAGCCGGTTTATTGTGCGAGATAGAGCTGATGGCCCTCTGAGCGCCGGAATAAAGCTGCTCCACCAAAGTGTACGCAACTTTCAGTTTCTTTCACATATCATCTCCAAGATGAGTGATGCGCCTCCCTGCGTTGAAATTATAAGTTAAACCGAAACAGTACATAGTTGCAAGGATAAGCTTATGTCAAAGAATTTACCGAAGATGGCAGATGTCATGTCATTTATTTGCTGCCTCAACCCGGACAGCTCTTTTGTCACCGGGTTAAGGGCAGCCTCAGCTGTAATGCCCCGGATGTAATACTTTCCCTTTTGGGTATATAATATATCTCCGGCTTCATCTATTTCCATTCCGGGTTCCTTGTCTTTCGGGTTTTCGTCGTTTTGTTGTGTGAGTGTGTGGCATTCATTCATATCATGTAGACATGTGCATTGCATTGCATTTGTGTTGTCGGTTGCATCCGGTTCCGCGTGTTTCTTCCCGTTGTCCGTTTCGCGTTCCGGAGCTCCCTCACGTGTCCGTGACGTCCCGTAGGCCTACTTTGTTGTTCGGGCGTTTAACGTTACCGGTGTGCCGCGAGGTTGTTGTGTGTGTTGTTGTTTTGTTGTGTGCAACCCGCCTCTCAAATCTCGTCTCGTTTGGACTCCGTTGGCTTTTCCATCCGTTGTCCGTGTGGGTCCGAAGTGCCTTCACTTTGTGTCCCGGAAACACCCCTACTGCAGTCTGTTATCTTCTCCTAGGCCCTTTAAAACTATCCTCGCGATTGGATCCGTCGGATCGCGATCGGAGGGCTCCTAGCGCCCCTAAATCCCCCCAAACCCTACAAAACTGCTATATATAGACCCCTAGTCTATTTTGGCACCCCTAGTTTCCTTCCCCATCTCCACCTCTTTTTTTTCCTTTTTCCTTCTCAGATCCAATCCCCAAAAATCCTCCCGCAGCCCGAGGAGCCGAACCTTCGCCGCCTCTCGTCGCCTGGATCTGGATCGATCCAGGTCAACGGGCGCTCGATCCCTTCGCCGATCGACCGCTTCGCCCGTTCGCTCCCGCATCGCCGCATCGGGCCGAAGCCTCAGCCTCCACTGGCCCGTACACCGCCGAGCCAGGTCCCCACATCACCGAGGCCAGGCGCGGGCCCAGGACCACTTCCCCGCGGGCCGCAGCCACATCGCCGCCTCCCAGGCCAGCCGCGCGAGCCAGATCGCCACCGTCGGCCTCCCGTCGCCTGGGCTCCGCCCCAGCCAGGCCGGTCGGGCCTCCACCTCCCGGGCCGCCCCGCACCAGGCCGCACCAGCCGCACCGCGGGCCGCCGCCAGTTCGGGCCCCGCCAGGCCACCGCCTCCTCCCTCCAGGCCGGCTCGCACCGCAGCCGGGCCGCATCAGCGCCGCCGGCCCGTCTCTTCCGCTGGGCCCGAGCCCATTCCGCAGATCTGAGGTTGACTTTGCTAAAAAAAACCCTAGATCTAGTCCAGTTTTTACCTGTCTGATGCAATGTTTGAACTGCCCTAACTTTTTGTCTGCTGCTCCGTTTTGCGCGTGTAATATGTCCAGACGTTCGTGGGAGTGTGCTCTACGTTTCCCCTGTTGTTGTCATGCATGTTAGAGATCATCTAGGTGCTTGTTTTGCTGTTGCAAGAGTGCATCAGGATATAAACTGCTGATGTGTGATATTTTTATGCCACCTTTGCCATGTGATATCTTTTAGCTCGTTTGTCCGAATGATGCAAATGACATGTCCACGTGTTCGTCTTGCCACGAACTACGTGTTGCTTGTGCTAGGTTGCATGGTAGATTTATTATTGCCTTGCTATCATCGTTGCAAAGTGCCATGTGGCTGTAATGTGTTTTCACTTGTTATGAAATGCCATCTTGTTGAGCTCGTTGCAATCGTTGTGTTCACCTCTATGAAGCATGCTTGTGTGTTTCGGGATCACCTTCATGTGCACTTTGATGAGGTGCTTACCCTTTGCCATGTTCAGTTTCGAGGTGACTTAAACATGCTCTTTTATATGCTATGATGATATTGCTGTTTTAGGACTTAGTGGATTTTCACTAAGTCTGAAATCTGTAACGTTCTGATGCCATGTTCGTGTGATGTTCTAGGACAAAGCATGATAGTTTTGGAGTGGATTTTGATTGTTCCTCGTAGTATATATTGTTTTCTTTCCATCCATGTCCTCACATGTCCATTTAAGTGGCTGTAGAATGTTTTTCTTTTGCTTCAAAGTTTCAATAAAATTCTGCTGCCAGAATTTTATTGCCAAGTTCAATATGTCCAAGATCATATCTATTGATCCGTGACTCCGTTGGGGTGCACCTTTGGACATAGTTGCTGTACTATATGTCTAGTTTGTGTTCATGTCCTTTGCCATGCTTTTTGGGTGCTGTAGCTTAATTATTTTGAGCTCCGAAGTTGCTATGTTGCTGTAATTTTCAGCTTTCGCTCAAATCTTGTTTCGGGCATAACTTTTAGCCCGTAACTCCGATTTCAGCGAATATTATATCAAACTTGATTGATTTTCTGTGTAGATTAATAATATCAGATTGTTATCATGTTTTGAGGTGATTTGCTTGAGTGATATTTTCCGTGCTCCGTGTGCATCCTTAGTGCATCCATCATGCATTCATGTTTTTCGAGTGCGCATTGCATCTTGTTGATTGGTGCTTGGTGTGATTGTTTTGTTTAGAGCCGGAAGCTGAGTCTGAGTTCGAGGTTGAGCACGAGGTTTCCAACGAGGTTGAGCACGAGGACCCTTCTTACGATCCGAACGACTTCTCTTCAGGCAAGATGATCGAACCCCGATAACATTACTATCTTTGCCTATTGCTAGTAGTCTCGATCTATAGTTTTGCCTCGATGCCCATGATCTTCTTGTCAGCCTCCTACTTGTAACCAATTGCCATGTTTAACCAACCTACCTATGCAAACCGTTGTTTGGCTAAGTACGCTTCGCTCAGCCCTTCTTATAGCATTGCTAGTTGCAGGTGAAGATCGAAGATGCTTGCTCCATGTTGAAGTTTGGTTGGGTTATATCACACTATATAAATGCTTAAAATGAAATCATCTATATATTGGCAAGGGTGGAAGGCTAAGCCTTTTGCTTGGTGATTTGTTCCACTCATGCCGTTAGGAACCGTATAAACCGGTGTTATGTTCCTTGATTATGCGTTCCTAACACGGTTGGGGTGTATGGGACCCCCTCGATAAACCGCTAAGTGCTAAGTCTTTTCCAGCAAGTCCCAACATTGGTACTATTTGCCTAATAACAAACTAAACTTGCATAGGGAGTTATAAACCCTTTTTCTTAATTCAACAACCCGGGCCAGTGCTCCTAATGAGTGTTGGTCCAAACTGGGGGTTACGCGGGGCCACCTCGAGGAAACTCAAGGTCTGGTAAAAACCTGTGGGATCGCCCATCCGGTCGTGGCCTGAGATGAGATACGCGCGGCTACTATCAGGGTGTCGGCATGCCGGGAGGATTTGCTGGATTAGCCTTACCTTAGCTCGGTATATCTTGAGCACGGGATTCCGAGGATACTCGGGTCTTCCCACTTTGGAGTTGCGACTCCGCGGATCGTGGGCTTGTAATGGGTCAAGTTGGAACACCCCTGCAGGGTTTGAACTTTCGAAAGCCGTGCCCGTGGTTATGTGGCAGATGGGAGCTTGTTAATTCCGGTTGTAGATAACTTGACACAATGTTTCTAATACACTACCAGCGTGTGTTCCGTGACTGTCAATTTCCGAATAGGGATTCGGGAGTTGAACACGAAGGGGTTATGCTTGTTGAGCTTGTAGCTAGGGTCACTTCATGATCACTTCTCGCCGAGGCTTTCTCTTCTCGCTCTCACTTACGTAAGCTAGATGCTAGTTGCTGCTGCAGACTTATTCTTTTTCTTCAGCCTTATCCTCACCCAAAGGCTTTGATAGTCTTGTTACCCGGAGACGGGATTGCTGAGTCCTCTGTGGCTCACAGTTACTTCACACACCAGATGCAGGTCCAGCTGTGAGCTATCCAAGTGATGGCACCGAGCTGGATTGGGAGTACGACGAGGAGCGTAGTCGGTACTATGTGCGATACCCGGACGATCAGTAGTGGAGACTCTTACTAGGATTCGATCCGCCTGTGGTTTATTTATCTAAGTTTGGTACTTTGACTTTTGGCTTTTGCCCTTAGAGGGTTGTGATGTTCTTAATGTATGATGTTTGAGACTTGTACTGTAATTATGTGACGTGGCGAGTGTAAGCCAACTATTTTCTGTTTACTATCCCCTCTTTTACATGAGTTGTGCAAAGATTACCAAACTTGAGATCATTCTAGGATGGATTTATGCCTTTAAGTCGTGCCTCGACACGTAGGAGGTATAACTCCATCCTGGGCATTACAAGTTGGTATTCAGAGCCTTCTCCGACCTAGGAGCCCCCACTGTTTGATCGAATCGTTGACGGTTGAGTCTAGGCACACACTGAAAACTTTTTGAGTCCTATATTATATCGGAGAGTAGGATTTCTTTGCTTCTCATCCCCTTTCTCTCTGGTGAGGACTCCTGACGTCTACTCTTGTCTCTCCTATCTTCAAAAATTGCACAAATTTTTTTTAGGAATCCCGCGAGTATTCTGGGATTGTTTCGATGTTCTTGTGACAAGGATATTGTTCTCGATGCCTCCTGTTACCGAGGAGTTGAGCTTCGGGGTATCATTGTAACAAGCATATCGCGGCAGTACTAAATACTTAAGATGGCCGACATCGAAAATCTCCCCTATACGGCCAGTGGCAAGATAACCCCGACATCACCTAGTACTGGGGAGGTAGTTCGGGAGTATTGCCATAGCTTGTTATAGTGGATGCTTTTCGAAGGTCCGAGGTACACAGTTTCCGAGAAAGACTGGTTATGTGTTGAAGGATGGATACACCTGGATGTAGGTTTAGAGTTGATTGCGCGGTGCTTCCCGTGTATCCCCAACACCTGATTGCATAACTGGAATCTTTCGGAAATCTATAGGTGGGTTTTATCCAGTAGATCGTAGGCATTCTTCCAACGAATGCAGGTTAGTGAGTTCGGGGTTCGACATTGAGTGAAGGGGTTATATGACCGATGTTACTATCAGGAGTTGCATCTTAAAGGGTCCTTGGCTATGCTGATCCGGGGATTGCAAAACCTTTTAGTAACGCGTTCATATGCTTTCAGCACAAAGATGTTAGAACGAAACTCCTCTCTTGTGTTTGTTCCCGTCTGTACCTTGTTGTTTTTTTATTTTATCCTTTTGTCCCCTATGTGGCTTCTCGTGAAGACTGATGTTATCATTTAACTGAGAATTTCATCCGTTCCTCTTGTTCGGATGTTTTCATTCGTTCTATTGTTCGAATGATTATTGTGAAGACTTGTTGCAATTCATTCCATTGATTCAGCTTATACCTTTTGTCAATCAATTGCTGATTCGTGGTCATCTCTTATAGGATGGCTCCGAAAAGGGTTCCCAACGCCAACCCAGAGGGTGAAGAGGTCCCAGAACGTCCTCCTTCCCCTCCTCCTCCGCCTGAGGCTTGGAGAGCAATTATGCAGACTACTGCTCAGAACACTCAGTTGATGATGCAGATGATGCAGCAGATGCAAGCTATGCAAGCTAATCAGGGTGTTCCAGGGAATCAAGGCAACTTCTTCCAGCAGCACCATGCTACTCTCAACCAGTTCTTGGCCAACAATCCTAAAGCTTT
This sequence comes from Secale cereale, assembly GCA_902687465.1. Taxonomy (NCBI): domain Eukaryota; kingdom Viridiplantae; phylum Streptophyta; class Magnoliopsida; order Poales; family Poaceae; genus Secale; species Secale cereale. Next base: position 579,531,064 of record LR738714.1, read on the forward strand.
CAGTTACTGTGTCGACCCTCTTGATGCTGAGGATTGGTTGACCGACATAAAGAAGCATTTTGAGTGCAGTAACGTGAAAGAAGATGACTATGTGAAGTTTGCAGCCTTCCAACTGAAAGATCAAGCAGCTGACTGGTGGCAGCAGTACAAAGACTCCAGGCCGGGTCAAGTGATCTCTTGGGAGAATTTCTGCAAGGATTTCCGCTCGCACCACATTCCTACAAGTGTTATCGAGGGTATGCGTGAGCAATTCCGCAACCTCAAGCAGGGCTCCATGACAGTCTATCAGTATAATGTCAAGTTCCCAAACCTCGCTCGTTATGCTAAGCAAGACATTCCTGATGCCAAGAGTAAAATCTATCAGTTCCGTGGAGGTCTCAAAGATGAACTTCAGCTTGCTCTCACTTTGTTCGAGCCCGATGAATTCGACAAGTTCTATAATATGGCTTTGAAACAAGAAGCAGCTCAGCTTAAGATGGAGGCTTCTAAGAAGAGAATTCGAGATGCTGTTCACTCTTCCTCATCGTCTCAGTTGCCTGCGAAACAACAGAAATTCTGGCTTCCTCCTCCACCAGTGATTCGAGCTCCATACAACAACTCCAACAACTTCAACAACTCCAACAACAAGAACTCTAGTGGTCGTGGTTTCTCCCACCCACCCAACCCGAGCAACCAGTCGAAGAAGCAGTTTCAGTCTCAAGGCTCCAAGTCCAGTGGCTCTCTTTTCCGTCCTCTCTCAGAAGTGACTTGCAACAAATGCACTCAGAAAGGTCACTATGCCAACAGATGTCCGAATCCGAAGCGTCTTCCTCCTCCTCCGCCTATGAGTTCAGCTATTGTCAGGCATGATCCAAAGTCTGCAAGGGTCAATCTGATGAATGCAGCACAAGCGGAGAATTCGTCTGATGTCATTTTGGGTAACCTTCCATTAAACTCTTTTCCTGCTAAAGTGTTATTTGATTCGGGTGCTACATGCTCTTTCATGTCATATCCTTTTGCATCCAAGCACAACATTGTCACGAGAAGTTTGCCAAGAGAATTGTCAGTTGTTTCTCCAGGCAAACTATTGCATTCAAAGATATTTGCTCCAGATGTTTCTATTCGCATGGGTGATTATCGTTTTATGGCTAAACCGGTGATTCTTGGTAATTCTGACATCGACCTCATCCTCGGAATGGATTGGCTTTCTCAGCACGATGCTCACATTGATTGTGCTCAAAAGGAAGTCAAGTTGACTCATTTTGATGAAGATGTGATTATCTTCGCCTCCAGGGATAATACTATCCGGCTTTTCTCTCTTAATGATAAGGGCGAAATTAATGCCATAAATCAAATTTTGGTGGTGAACGAATATCAAGACGTCTTTCTAGAAGAACTTCCAGGCATGCCTCCACACCGTCAGGTGGAGTTTGTCATTGAACTCGAGCCGGGCACTGAGCCTGCATGCCGGCGTCCATACAAGCTCTCTCTGGATGAATTGAAGGAATTGAAGAAGCAGCTTGATAAGCAGGAGAGTATGGGTCTCATCAGACCGAGTACATCTCCATGGGGCTGTGGTGTCTTATTTGTCAAGAAGAAAGATGGCACGGAGCGTCTCTGTGTTGACTACCGGCCATTGAACAAGAAGACGATTAAGAACAAGTATCCGCTCCCCAACATCAACGAACTCTTTGAGCAGCTCAAAGGAGCTAAAGTGTTCTCTAAGCTTGACCTCCGAATGGGCTATCATCAAATTCGCATTCGTGAGGAAGACATTCCCAAGACGGCCTTCAGAACGAGCTACGGTTCATACGAGTATACCGTCATGTCCTTCGGTCTCGCCAATGCTCCTCCTACCTTTTCAAGGATGATGCATTACATCTTTAACCCCTATACTGGCGAGTTTGTGCTTGTGTATCTGGATGATATTCTGGTGTTTTCCAAGAATGAAGAAGATCACGAAAAGCACTTGCGTCTGGTTCTTGATCGACTCCGAGAGCATAAATTCTATGCCAAGTTCTCAAAGTGCGAGTTTTGGCTCGATAAGGTTTTGTACCTGGGCCACATCATCTCAGCTGACGGCATTGCGGTTAATCCCGAGAAAGTTGAAGCAATTGTCAACTGGGAAGCTCCTCAGAACGTCAAGCAGCTCCGCAGTTTTCTGGGTCTTGCCAGCTATTACAGAAGGTTTGTGGAGAACTTCTCCAAGATTGCCAAGCCTCTTTCCAACCTGCTTCAGAAGAATGTCAAATACTTTTGGTCTCCCGAATGTGAAGTGGCATTCAAAACCCTTAAAGAGAAGCTTGTCTCTGCTCCAGTTCTGACTCCTCCGGATGAATCCAAGCCCTATGAAGTGTTCTGCGATGCTTCTCTTCAAGGTCTTGGTGGTGTGCTTATGCAAGATAAGAGAATTGTGGCATATACTTCTCGGCAGCTCAAGCCAAGTGAGAAGAACTATCCCACACATGATCTCGAGCTAGCAGCTGTGGTACATGCTCTGATTACGTGGAGACATCTGTTGTTGGGCAGAAAGGTCGACATCTTCACTGATCACAAGAGCTTGAAGTACATCTTCACACAGCCGCATCTGAACCTCCGCCAGACTCGTTGGGTTGAAATGATCCAAGAGTACAATCCCAGCATCGAATACACTCCTGGCAAGGCGAATGTGATTGCAGATGCTTTGAGCAGAAAGGCATATTGCAACAGCCTTCTTATCAAGCCGTACCAGCCTGAGCTTTGTGAAGCATTCAGGAAACTCAACCTCCAAGTTGTTCCGCAGGGTTTTCTTGCAAATCTCCAAATTGCTCCTACCTTGGAAGATCAAGTCCGTGAGGCCCAGCTCAGTGATACCATGGTGAAGAAAGTGAAACATGGGATTGCAAAGGGCACTCCAAAATACAAGTGCTTCCGTGTTGATGAGAGAGATACCTTGTTCTTCGAGGACAGACTCGTTGTTCCCAAAGGTGATCTCAGGAAGCTCATAATGGAAGAAGCTCATGATTCTCTCCTTTCCATTCATCCTGGCAGTTGCAAGATGTATCAAGATCTCAAGCAATCTTACTGGTGGACACGCATGAAAAGGGAAATTGCCCAATTCGTGAACGAATGTGATGTATGCAGAAGAGTGAAAGCAGAACATCAACGTCCAGCCGGTCTTCTCCAACCTCTTCCTATTCCCGAGTGGAAGTTCGACCACATTGAAATGGACTTCGTCACTGGCTTTCCTAAATCAAAGCGAGGAAATGACGCTATCTTTGTGGTGATTGACAAGCTTACCAAAGTCGCTCACTTTCTTCCAGTCAAAGAATCAATCAATGCAGCTCAACTTGCAGAGCTGTACACTTCCAGAATTGTGTCCCTACATGGCATTCCTCAAGTGATATCCTCAGACCGTGGAAGCTTGTTCACATCAAGGTTCTGGGACTCCTTTCAGTCCGCCATGGGCACTAAGATCAGGTTCAACACTGCTTTTCACCCTCAGACTAGTGGTTAAGTCGAGCGTGTGAATCAGATTCTAGAAGACATGCTCAGAGCCTGTGTCATCTCCTTCGGCATGAAATGGGAAGACTGCCTTCCATTTGCCGAGTTCTCTTACAACAACAGCTTTCAAGCAAGTGCAGGCAAAGCACCATTTGAAATTCTATATGGTAGAAAGTGATGTACCCCTCTCAACTGGTCTGAAACAGGCGAACGCCAACTCCTTGGCAATGACTTGATCTCAGAAGCCGAAGAAATGTGCAAAGTCATACGTGAGAATCTCAAGGCCGCTCAGTCGCGTCAGAAGAGCTACTATGACGGAAAGCATCGTGATTTGGCTTTCGACATCGGTGATCATGTCTATCTCCGAGTTTCTCCGATGAAAGGAACCCAAAGGTTCGGTATCAAAGGAAAACTTGCTCCTAGATACGTCGGGCCTTTCAAGATTCTTGGCAAAAGAGGCGATCTAGCCTATCAGCTTGAGCTCCCTCCCAACTTTGCAAATGTTCATGATGTCTTCCATGTGTCTCAACTTCGCAAATGCTTCAAGGCACCTGAGCGCATGATTCCGTTTGAGGAGATTGTTCTTCAACAAGACCTGTCCTACCGAGAGCATCCTGTTGCTATTCTCGAAGAAACCGAACGCAAGACCCGCAACAAATCCATCAAATTTCTGAAAGTCAAGTGGTCACATCACACCGACCGAGAAGCTACCTGGGAACGAGAAGATCATCTTCGTTCCGAGTACCCTTCCTTTTTCCAGTCCTAGATCTCGGGACAAGATCTTTTTGTAGTTGAGGAGAGTTTGTAATGCCCCGGATGTAATACTTTCCCTTTTGGGTATATAATATATCTCCGGCTTCATCTATTTCCATTCCGGGTTCCTTGTCTTTCGGGTTTTCATCGTTTTGTTGTGTGAGTGTGTGGCATTCATTCATATCATGTAGACATGTGCATTGCATTGCATTTGTGTTGTCGGTTGCATCCGGTTCCGCGTGTTTCTTCCCGTTGTCCGTTTCGCGTTCCGGAGCTCCCTGTCCGTGACGTCCCGTAGGCCTACTTTGTTGTTCGGGCGTTTAACGTTACCGGTGTGCCGCGAGGTTGTTGTGTGTGTTGTTGTTTTGTTGTGTGCAACCCGCCTCTCAAATCTCGTCTCGTTTGGACTCCGTTGGCTTTTCCATCCGTTGTCCGTGTGGGTCCGAAGTTCCTTCACTTTGTGTCCCGGAAACACCCCTACTGCAGTCTGTTATCTTCTCCTAGGCCCTTTAAAACTATCCCCGCGATCGGATCCGTCGGATCGCGATCGGAGGGCTCCTAGCGCCCCTAAATCCCCCCAAACCCTACAAAACTGCTATATATAGACCCCTAGTCTATTTTGGCACCCCTAGTTTCCTTCCCCATCTCCACCTCTCTTTTTTTTTCCTTTTTCCTTCTCAGATCCAATCCCCAAAATTCCTCCCACAGCCCGAGGAGCCGAACCTTCGCCGCCTCTCGTCGCCTGGATCTGGATCGATCCAGGTCAACGGGCGCTCGATCCCTTCGCCGATCGACCGCTTCGCCCGTTCGCTCCCGCATCGCCGCATCGGGCCGAAGCCTCAGCCTCCACCGGCCCGTACACCGCCGAGCCAGGTCCCCACATCACCGAGGCCAGGCACGGGCCCAGGACCACTTCCCCGCGGGCCGCAGCCACATCGCCGCCTCCCAGGCCAGCCGCGCGAGCCAGATCGCCACCGCCGGCCTCCCGTCGCCTGGGCTCCACCCCAGCCAGGCCGGTTGGGCCTCCACCTCCCGGGCCGCCCCGCACCAGGCCGCACCAGCCGCGCCGCAGGCCGCCGCCAGTTCGGGCCCCGCCAGGCCACCGCCTCCTCCCTCCAGGCCGGCTTGCACCGCAGCCGCCGGGCCGCATCAGCGCCGCCGGCCCGTCTCTTCCGCTGGGCCCGAGCCCATTCCGCAGATCTGAGGTTGACTTTGCTAAAAAAACCCTAGATCTAGTCCAGTTTTTACCTGTCTGATGCAATGTTTGAACTGCCCTAACTTTTTGTCTGCTGCTCCGTTTTGCGCGTGTAATATGTCCAGACGTTCGTGGGAGTGTGCTCTACGTTTCCCCTGTTGTTGTCATGCATGTTAGAGATCATCTAGGTGCTTGTTTTGCTGTTGCAAGAGTGCATCATGATATAAACTGCTGATGTGTGATATTTTTATGCCACCTTTGCCATGTGATATCTTTTAGCTCGTTTGTCCGAATGATGCAAATGACATGTCCACGTGTTCGTCTTGCCACAAACTACGTGTTGCTTGTGCTAGGTTGCATGGTAGATTTATTATTGCCTTGTTATCATCGTTGCAAAGTGCCATGTGGCTGTAATGTGTTTTCACTTGTTATGAAATGCCATCTTGTTGAGCTCGTTGCAATCGTTGTGTTCACCTCTATGAAGCATGCTTGTGTGTTTCGGGATCACCTTCATGTGCACTTTGATGAGGTGCTTACCCTTTGCCATGTTCAGTTTCGAGGTGACTTAAACATGCTCTTTTATATGCTATGATGATATTGCTGTTTTAGGACTTAGTGGATTTTCACCAAGTCTGAAATCTGTAACGTTCCGATGCCATGTTCGTGTGATGTTTTAGGACAAAGCATGATAGTTTTGGTGTGGATTTTGATTGTTCCTTGTAGTATATATTGTTGTCTTTCCATACATGTCCTCACATGTCCATTTTAAGTGGCTGTAGCATGTTTTTCTTTTGCTTCAAAGTTTCAATAAAATTCTGCTGCCAGAATTTTATTGCCAAGTTCAATATGTCCAAGATCATTGCTATTGATCCGTGACTCCGTTGGGGTGCACCTTTGGACATAGTTGCTGTACTATATGTCTAGTTTGTGTTCATGTCCTTTGCCATGCTTTTTGGGTGCTGTAGCTTAATTATTTTGAGCTCCGAAGTTGCTATGTTGCTGTAATTTTCAGCTTTCGCTCAAATCTTGTTTCGGGCATAACTTTTAGCCCGTAACTCCGATTTCAGCGAATCTTATATCAAACTTGATTGATTTTCTGTGTAGATTAATAATATCAGATTGTTATCATGTTTTGAGGTGATTTGCTTCAGTGATATTTTCCGTGCTCCGTGTGCATCCTTAGTGCATCCATCATGCATTCATGTTTTTCGAGTGCGCATTGCATCTTGTTGATTGGTGCTTGGTGTGATTGTTTTGTTTAGAGCCGGAAGCTGAGTCTGAGTTCGAGGTTGAGCACGAGGTTTCCAACAAGGTTGAGCACGAGGACCCTTCTTACGATCCGAACGACTTCTCTTCAGGCAAGATGACCGAACCCCGATAACATTACTATCTTTGCCTATTGCTAGTAGTCTCGATCTATAGTTTTTCCTCGATGCCCATGATCTTTTTGTCAGCCTCCTACTTGTAACCAATTGCCATGTTTAACCAACCTACCTATGCAAACCGTTGCTTGGCTAAGTACGCTTCGCTCAGCCCTTCTTATAGCATTGCTAGTTGCAGGTGAAGATCGAAGATGCTTGCTCCATGTTGAAGTTTGGTTGGGTTATATCACACTATATAAATGCTTAAAATGAAACCATCTATATATTGGCAAGGGTGGAAGGCTAAGCCTTTTGCTTGGTGATTTGTTCCACTCATGCCGTTAGGAACCGTATAAACCGGTGTTATGTTCCTTGATTATGCGTTCCTAACACGGTTGGGGTGTATGGGACCCCCTCGATAAACCGCTAAGTGCTAAGTCTTTTCCAGCAAGTCCCAACATTGGTACTATTTGCCTAATAACAAACTAAACTTGCATAGGGAGTTATAAACCCTTTTTCTTAATTCAGCAACCCGGGCCAGTGCTCCTCATGAGTGTTGGTCCAAACTGGGGGTTACGCGGGGCCACCTCGAGGAAACTCAAGGTCTGGTAAAAACCTGTGGGATCGCCCATCCGGTCGTGGCCTGAGACGAGATACGCGCGGCTACTATCAGGGTGTCGGCACGCCGGGAGGATTTGCTGGATTAGCCTTACCTTAGCTCGGTATATCTTGAGCACGGGATTCCGAGGATACTCGGGTCTTCCCACTTTGGAGTTGCGACTCCGCGGATCGTGGGCTTGTAATGGGTCAAGTTGGAACAGCCCTGCAAGGTTTGAACTTTCGAAAGCCGTGCCCGCGGTTATGTGGCAGATGGGAGCTTGTTAATTCTGGTTGTAGATAACTTGACACAATGTTTCTAATACACTACCAGCGTGTGTTCCATGACTGTCAATTTCCGAATAGGGATTCGGGAGTTGAACACGGAGGGGTTATGCTTGTTGAGCTTGTAGCTAGGGTCACTTCGTGATCACTTCTCGCCGAGGCTTTCTCTTCTCGCTCTCACTTACGTAAGCTAGATGCTAGTTGCTGCTGCAGACTTATTCTTTTTCTTCAGCCTTATCCTCACCCAAAGGCTTTGATAGTCTTGTTACCCGGAGACGGGATTGCTGAGTCCTCTGTGGCTCACAGTTACTTCACACACCAGATGCAGGTCCAGCTGTGAGCTATCCAAGTGATGGCACCGAGCTGGATTGGGAGTACGACGAGGAGCGTAGTCGGTACTATGTGCGATACCCGGACGATCAGTAGTGGAGACTCTTACTAGGATTCGATCCTCCTGTGGTTTATTTATCTAAGTTTGGTACTTTGACTTTTGGCTTTTGCCCTTAGAGGGTTGTGATGTTCTTAATGTATGATGTTTGAGACTTGTACTGTAATTCTGTGACGTGGCGAGTGTAAGCCAACTATTTTCTGTTTACTATCCCCTCTTTTACATGAGTTGTGCAAAGATTACCAAACTTGAGATCATTCTAGGATGGATTTATGCCTTTAAGTCGTGCCTCGACACGTAGGAGGTATAACTCCATCCTGGGCATTACATCAGCATCACTGGCTCTTTCTTCCAAAGCAGCCTTTTCCACCTCCCAAGCTGACCGCTCCGCTTCAAAATCCTTCTTTAGCTTCTCCATATTAGCTAATGCAAGGGTAAGCTCCTCCTTGACTTTAACAGAAGGAGTCTCTTGGAATTTAAAGCTATCCCTGAGTTCAGTTATTTCAGAGGCCCTCCGGTTTAAGTCAGTCTACCAAGGATAAACTATGTCATATATTCATGGAGCAATTCAGTCAAAGTCCCAAGCGCATAACAAGTTATGCACTTGACACTTGGGGGCTAATGTACATTTGTAGTGAAAACAGGCACATTTTTTCAGACAAGTCCCAGGCACATAACAAGTTATATACTTGGCACTTGGGGGCTAATGTGACATTGTTCTAAGCATAGGAAAAGTCCCGGTTTACCCCCAATGAAGTAAACCGGCCCTTGGGGGCTACACATGCAAGTCAAAGTTCGATATTTGACCTACTAAAGTCCCGGTTCACTCTAAAGAAGCTAAACCGGCACTTGGGGGCTACGATGGACTAAAGGTACAAGGCATAAGCAGAGAAAAGACTAAGACAAAGGGAAAGAGGGTACCTCATAGCGTTCCTTCATTAAATTCACCAAGCCGGCTTCATAGTCACGGCTGGTATGTAACCAGTTTAAGTACCCGGAATGAAGCTCCTGAGCACTGAGCTGCGCATAGCTGGACAGGTCGGTGTTCCACTTGCCATTGTCCTTGTAAAGAAACTCTTCCATAGCAGTATGTTTGGCCAAAGCAACAGGCTCTCCTAGGGTGGTAAAACCGGTCCTAGTGATCTCAACATCATCAGTTGAGGCAGGAGTTGGCCTAGAAAGATTAGCAGCAGCGAGATTGACTTGAGCAGGACTCGCAGGAGTCGGACTAGCCCGGGCAGGGCTAACCCGGGCAGGGCTGGCCGGTTCTGCAGTATGCTCCATAGGATCGTTCCCCTGAGCAGCAAGATCTTCTTGATCCAAAGGAGTGGGATCATCATGTGGAATCTCAACATTATCTTCTAAGGGGTTGGCAAGCGCAGGATCTTCTGCCGGATGAGGAGTGGTGTTATCGACTGCCGATTTACTCAATTTGGCCTTTTTGCTAGGCTTGGGCATAGTGTGAAAAGATTAAAAGAAATAGTGAAAATCAGAAAGTCAAAGATAAAAAGTTAAACCGGACAGAGTAAAGACAGCTTACCCATGAACAGTCTTGAGCATAGGAACTTGTGTGGTGGTTGATTCGCCGGAAGAGGAGAGAGGAGTTTCCTGATAATTCGAGTCAGACGGATTAAGGGGTTGACGAATAAGACCTACTTTGGGATAAAGAGCAGTCGGAGTACGTAAAACCTTAGAACGACGCATTCGAGCCGGAGTGTGCCGTAATCCGGCGGATTCAACCACATGGCCACTGTGGCAAGTGGTGCGGCAAGCTTCATGTTGTTGCTTCTTCAAAAGAAAGTTTGGATCCAGTTGAGCATAAGGATGAGAAAACAGAAATTTCCGGACTACCCGACGAATTTTTGGTGGTGGTGGTTCTGAGTCGGAGGAAAGAGAGATTACCTCAACATCATCCGCTTTACTGCCTTCAGCGAGACCCTGGGAACAGTCATTATTAATAAAAATGCAAGCAAAAGGAAAGGCTAAGGAATCATAAGAACTGGGTGGTACCTCAGAGGCCGGATCATCTTCCTCCGCATTGGATCCTCATGTGGCAGCAGGCTTCTTCTTGTTCCTCTTCACGGCCAGGGTCTTTTTGCGAGCTGGCTTCGCCGGGTCTTCCTGGGTTTTCCTTTTCCAGAAAGGGCCATTGTCCTGTTTAAAGGAGTAAAAGCATGTTAAGCCAAGCAAACTGGACGGATTAAAACAAAGCAAAAGGGACGGAAGGATTTCTTACCGACGACGGTTTATTGGTCACACAGAAGGGTGCCAAGCCGGTTTGACTGCATTCTTCCGGAGGTAAATTCAGCACTTTCTTGACGGGTTCGTTAACCTCATTCTCTGGAAGCACCATCTCTGTGTGGCGCAAAGGGTCCTTGGGGTTCCCAGTGTACTCGCACATTAAACCGAAACGCTGGCTTAGCGGGAGTATACTCCAAGAGAGCCAGGAACGGATGAAGTCAACTCCTGTTAATTCGTTGGCTACAAAGGCCCTGAGCTTTGAAAGTTGAGGGGCATATCAAGCTCGCTCCTGGGCACTTAAGCGCTGTGGAAAAGGGTGGTTCTCTGGAAGACGGTGGGGACGATAACCCGGCAGTGGATTTTCACCTTCCGGAGAAGTGTCTACACAGTAGAACCAAGTTTGATTCCAGTCCTTGGGATGGCTGTGGAGAGTGGCGTGAGGGAAGCTAACATCCTTCCTCTTCTGGATAGTCATGCCGCCGAGCTCAGTGTTTGGGCCATCATGGAATTCAGTCCGATGGTTTAAGTGGAAGAAGTCCCGGAATAGCTCCACTGTTGGTTCCTCTTGCAGAAATGCTTCACAGAAGACTTGGAAGTGGCAAATGTTTGACACCGAATTGGGACTGATGTCTTGTGGATGGAGCTGAAAATTTGCTAATACGTCGCGGAAAAACTTCGACACTGGAGGGTTAAATCCCCGGGCCAAGTGATAAAAAAAGATGGCAATTTCTCACTCCTTGGGCTTTGGAGGACACTCTTTTTCGGGAGCCCTCCAGTGAAGGACATCCTTTGGTCCTAAAGCGCCAATTGAGGCCATTTTTTCGAAATCGTCCTCAGTGATTCGGGATGTGACCCAGTTGCAGGAAACAAACTGTTTGGCTGTGGTAGTCATCTTTTCGAAAGGGAAGGCTGAAAATACAAATAAGATCCGGTTTGGTAATCTAAGCAGAGTTGAAGTGGTGTGCTATACGGAAGTATCGGTCTAAATGGCGGTTTAAGCAGGGGCCTAATAGTATCTACCAGATTATAAAATTTGGAAAAAGTTAAACCGCTAGCACAGGCAGGTAAGATGCAGAGCTAGAAGTTAAACCGCCAACACAGGCAGATAAGATGAAGATCTAAAGTGTGGGGAAACAACTTTCACATAAGCAGCAGTGAGATATGGATCTACAGCATATGGAAAACTCAAAAATAATTCAAGCTGTATAGAGCGAAAACAATGAAGGTCTTTAGCAGATTCAGTCTAAACTAATCGTATTGGAGAAGATACATCTACGTCGATGGGGCGCAGTCGTTTTAATAGTGGTGGACTTAAAGTTTGAGATCTACGGCTGAAACTGGCTATGGTGAAGACCTGTGAAGAACAGGAATGTATCTACGAGCTCGCACGAGGAAACCCTAGGGCTGAGATCTATGTGAAAGAAGGAAAGGGGCGTACCCGAGGCGACAGGTGCGGAGAGGCGCCGCTGAGTCTCTGGAAGCGTTCAGGTTGATGTAGCGGCCAGGCTTGATGAATACGACGAGTTTGACGGACGACGGCGGAGCTCGAAGTGCAGGAGGACAGAGGAAGAAGAAGCAAGGGGGGGGGAAAAGAGATGCCCCTCAGCCCTATTTATAAGACGAAGGGATAAAACGGCAAGCGCGGGAATCGAGGAGCCCAAAAAGCAGATATGGATGATGATGTCGCCTCGATCTTCGGAGCTTTAGTGAATAAAGGTAAAAAACAGGTACAAGTATTAAATGCGCAGCTGGCGTCACGGCGGTTTAAAGTAATCCGAGGAGATGACGTCATGCCGGTTTACAAAGCATGTTGAAGCCACAGAGAGGAAAATCTGTACAAGACTTTGAAGATTGACATGAATAGGTTCAAATCAATCTAGGGCCTAATGTCAGGGATATTACTTCCAGGTATAAACCGCCCAGGAGGGGCCGGTTTATGTTATCAAGATTATTTTATCAAAAGCCCAGCGGAGCATGAAGTAGAAGATTTCAGCCCAAGAGATTTAGAGCCCAAGTGTTAGGGCCCATGATTTGTAAACCGTCATACTATGTAACTTGGGATGTAAGATAGAAAGAGCAGAGACCGAGGCGGATACGTCTATGAGCCGGCCTCGGGACTCTGTAAACCGGACCGGGTGTCACCTCTTATATAAAGGGATCACCAGACGACGGTTTGAGGAGAGACAACTACAGCTCGAGACACAGGCAAAGCGGATTCGCTCCCTGGTCATCGAAACCTTGGCAATACACACCAAACAAGACGTAGGCTTTTACCTTCATCAAAAGTGCCGAACTAGTATAAAATCCCTGTGTCCTTTGTCCGCTTTAACCCCTTTAAGCTAACCCGTAGCGATGGCCTCACGACTAAGTCCTTTTGCCAGGACATCTGCCGTGACAAAACCACGACACCCGGTTCAGCCGCCAGCTCAAGTTTTGACCGCTTTAGTTGATACTTTGACAGTGCTGCTAACCACGGAGGTCGGCCAGGCCGAGAAGGAACAACACGACGCATAAATTGCTAAAGTGAGGGGTCAGATTGATCAAGCTAAATTGGACCTGGCTGCTAAGAACTCTAGGATGATCGCAAGGTAGGCCGAGCTTGATGCTCAGGCCTATCGGCTTCTGTTGGATCAGACGGCATCAAACAACGTAATGAGGAGAAGGCGCCAGTCTCGCCTGCCGCTAGTTTACGAAGCAAGGAACCTCTTCAGTACGCCAGGCGCAGGAACCAGGAACCAGCCAGGGGTAAACCGGGGAGAAGTGCCTGGCACAGGGGCATCGGTCCAGCCACAGGCCGCGGAGCCAACCCGCCAGGTCGTTCCGTCACAGCACGCGCCCACCCCTCCTGGTCACTACTCCAACCCTTTGGATGACATAGTTGCCGCCGCTTCACGATTGGCAGCCCTTCCCATTGAAGGGGGATCCCCTATAGCAGTGGAGGCGCGGCGAGCTAGGGAGTTTCTGGAGACGGCTTTAACTCAGTAGCAGGCTTATTCCCACAGCCGCGAGAGGATTCATTCCACCCCCGCCCAAGCCGGAGCTACAGCTGGCACCTGGAAGAACCGGCCGTGTCGAGTAGCGCGTGAAATCGTAACCTGCCACGGAGGGACAACCCGGCAGGAGGAGGTGTAAACGCACAGGATCTAGTGGATCAGGGCAGACAGCGCCGAGAGGCCGAATTAACGGCACAGTATGAAGCCCGTCAACCTACGCCGGTTCGTCCATCTACCACGATTGAGCCAGGAGTTACTTCCAGCTCCTTGGGAGTACCGTGTCTTACACCCGTTCTACGCAATGTAAAATTGCCCAAGGACTTCAAAGGACCGCACAAGGTGCCCAATTATACTGTGGATCTGTCCCCGGAAGCCTGGATTGAAAGCTACGAGATGCCAATGGAGATGATGGATGTGGACGATGCAGCGTGCACGAAGTACTTCACCATGATGCTGGATGGCATGGCTCGCACCCGGCTAAAAGGGTTACCACAGAACTCCATCGGATCATGGGCCGAGTTATGACGCCGGTTTATCAATAACTTCAAGGATACATGCAGGCAACCCATGTCCATTGTAGACTTGGCGGCCCACATTCAAGGGGAAAATGTATCAACAAGTCATTGGGTGCGCCGGGTGTCAAAGATCTTACATTCCTCAGACCAGATCAATCTAGACACAGCAGTGGAAGGCAACTGCCGGTTTCAACCTCTGAAGGTGAAGCTAGGACGACTCAAGCGTCATTGTCATGACATGGGGACACTCATGGGGGCACTGGTGAAGCATGTAGATTCGGATAGTGCCAAATATCCTGAGTCTGATGATGAGAAGTCAGGAAAAGGAAAAAAGAGTGGTAAAGCGCCGCAGTCTAATCCGGCAAATCAAGGATACAGCAGTAAGCGTAAAGCTAATAATAGTTCAGATTTCATAGCTAACACCAATGTGCAGGAGGATGGCCAGCGCCGTAAGGGTATACCGCTCCCGTGGGACGGAGGACAAAATATCAATTTGGAGCGCCAGATGAATGTGCCTTGTCCCAGGCACGACACGAAGGAAAAGCCAGCCACACACCTTTGGAAGGACTGCTTCATAATGAGGGAGTTCAGAAACTGGTTCCAACACGATGATGGATCGTCCGGCGGTTCAGGCCCCAGTTTCCAGGGGCCGGGTTATCAAGGTGATGGTTCCGGTCCAGGGTTCCAAAATAATCAGGGCGGCCACAACAATCAGAACGGAAACAACCAGCAGAACGGCCAGGGTGGCTATAATAATCATAGCAATCATCATTAGCAGCAACAATTAGGCTATCAGAGGAACCCGAAGCAGCTGAGCAGTGGGCAATATCATGTCTTCACCACAAGTTTATGTAAGCGCGATCAGAAGGTTTACAAGAGGGCAGTGCACTCTGTTGAACCGGCGGTGCCTCGTTATTTACGCTGGTCGGAACAACCCATTGTGTGGAGTCGAGAGGATCATCCGCCCCGGGTTGACAATCCGGGAAAGCTGGCTCTGGTAGTGGCGCCTCAGGTTGGGGGCTATAAGTTCACCAAGGTGCTCATGGACGGAGGAAGCAGCATTAATATTCTATATTATGATACTTTTCGTCGCATGGGGTTGACAAACAAGAAGCTCAGATAGTCCAACATTGTTTTTCACGGCGTGGTACCTGGTAAATCAGCGTATCCGATCGGTAGGATAGGCTTGGAGGTCACCTTTGGAGATGAGCATCATTCAAGGTCAGAAACTTTGACCTTTGAAGTGGTAAAGATCAGGAGCCCGTATCACGCCTTGTTCGGGTGGCCGGTTTATGCTAAGTTCATGGCGATGCCTTGCTATGTTTATCTGCAGCTCAAGATGCCGGGTCACAAGGGAACTATTACGGTCCATGGGAGATGTAAGATTGCTTTGGAGGGCGAAGAAGGTGATGTAGCTTATGCTGAGGCGGTTTGTGCAACCGAGGAATTGAAATTTTACAAGGATAATGTTGATCCGGCAGACCTGTCTCCGTTAAAGAAGCCAACTATGGAGCACGATTCGTCCTTGAAGTTTAAATCAGCTGATGAGACCAAGCATGTTGACTTTGTTCCTGGCGATTCATCCAAGCAGTTTACCATCAGTGCTAACCTGGATCCGAAATAGGAAAGCGCGCTCATCGAGTTCATCTGTGAGAATCGAGACATCTTTGCATGGAAACCTTCTGACATGCCAGGTGTACTGAGGCAACTCGCTGAGCACACTCTTAATATTGATCCCAAGTTTAAACCGGTTAAACAATTTCTCCGCCGCTTCAATGAGGAGAGACGCAAAGCTATTGGTGAAGAGGTGGCCAGGCTCTTAGCAGCATGTTTTATAGTGGAGGTGTTTCACCCTGAGTGGTTGGCTAATTCAGTATTGGTGCTTAAAAAGAACGGCACTTGGTGAATGTGTGTTGATTACACATATCTGAATAAGGCCTGCCCAGCTGATCCTTTTGCCCTCCCCCGTATTGATCAAATCATTGATGCTACGGCGGGTTGTGAGCGCTTAAGCTTTTTGGATGCATATTTCGGTTATCATCAGATCAAGATGATAGTTAAGGACCAGGAGAAAACAGCCTTTATAACTCCCTTTGGAGCCTTCAGCTATGTATCCATGCCTTTTGGGCTCAAAAGTGCCTAGGCAACCTATCAGCGTTGTGTGCAGAATTGTCTTCATGGACAGATTGGGCGGAACGTTCATGCATATGTGGATGACATTGTGGTGAAATCCAGGAACGAAGAGACGTTGATAACAGACTTGAAGGAAACCTTTGATAATCTCCGGGTCTATAAGATGATGCTTAATCCGGCCAAGTGTGTTTTTGGTGTTCCAGCAGGCAAGCTCCTGGGGTTCTTGGTGTCAAACAGGGGAATTCAAGTTAATTCGGAGAAGATCAAGGCTATTACATCCTTGGCTAAACCGGCGTGCATCAACGATGTCCAATGCTTGGCGGGCCGTATTGCGGCACTAAGCCGGTTTATCAGCCGCTTGGGAGAGAAGGCCATCCCGCTTTATCAGATGATGAAAAAGACAGACCGCTTTGTCTGTAGTGATGCAGCTGATGCTGCGTTCGAGGACTTGAAGAAGCAGTTGGCAGAGCCGCCTATCCTTGCTGCACCAGTTGATAATGAGCCGATGTTGTTATACGTGGCTGCTAATGCCCGAGCAGTAAGCGTGGCCATTGTGGTAGAGCGCAAGGAGGCAGGAAAGTAATATCCGGTTCAATGGCCGGTTTACTATATCAGCGAGGTGCTCATTGAGTCGAAGCAGAGATACCCGCATTCGTAGAAATTGGTATATGGAGTCTTCATCGCAAACCGGAATCTTAAGCAGTAGTTTCAGGGCCATCCAATCACCATGGTCAGTTCAGCCCCTCTGGGAGACATAATCCAGAACAGAGAAGCGACGGGTCGGGTTGCCAAGTGGGCCATTGAACTTAGTCCTCACGGGTTAAAGTATGTGCCTCGTACTGCAATCAAATCTCAAGCACTGGTGGACTTCATCAACGATTGGACGGAGTTGCAAGCGCCTGAGGGAAAACCGGATCACACGTATTGGACTATTCACTTTGATGGATCCAGGCAATTGGAGGGCTCAGGGGCTGGAGTCGTGTTAACTTCCCCACGAGTTGATAAGTTCTGTTATGCCCTCCGTTTAATGTTCCCTTGTACTAATGCAGCTGAGTATGAAGCTCTCCTCCGTGGTCTGCGAATGGCTAAGGAGATGAATTTAAGCCGGGTTAAATGTTGCAGCGATTCAGACCAGGTGGCACAACAGGTTTCTGGTACTTGGGACTCCAAGGACCCACTTATCGCGCCATATCATCGAGAGGTGGACGCTGTTGCTGGACACTTCAAGGGTTATCAGGTGGACCATGTGGACCAGCGGAAAAAAAGTGGCCGACGCATTAAGCCGGCTGGGTTCACAATGTAAACCAGTTCCACCTAATGTCTTCCTAGACGTATTGCATAATCCATCGGTGAAATTACCTTCAGAAGAGGATTTGGTTGTTCCTGATCCGGAGGCTCAATTGGTGGCGGCGCTTCATGTTATTCCGGATTGGATGGTCCCGTACCTGGCGTACATGAACCGAGGTGAGTTACTACAAGATGAAGTCTCGGCTAGACAGATAGTCCGGCGGTCCAAATCAATGACTATTGTCAATGGAGAGCTGCATCATTGTAGCGTATCTGGGGCGTTTCAACGTTGTGTATCACCGGACGAAGGCCGGGACATTGTTCAAGAGATTCACGAAGGAGATTGTGGTCACCACGCCGGTTCAAAATCTTTAGTGGCTAAAGCTTTTCGTCATGGGTTCTATTGGCAGACGGCTCACGCTGATGTAGAGGACTTGGTCAAAAAGTGTGATGCTTGCCATAAATTCTCACGGCATGCTCATATACCGGCTCAAGAGTTGAGGATGATTCCAATTACTTGGCTGTTCGCAACTTGGGGGCTAGACATGGTTGGGCCCTTTAAGAGATCTCCATACAAGAAGACCCACCTTCTGGTGGCGGTGGATAAGTTTACCATGTGGGTTGAGGTGGAGCCAGTCAGCAAGTGTGATGCAGCAACGGCGGTTCAATTCCTCAAGAAGGTGATTTTCCGGTTTGGCTTTCCACATAGTATTATAACTGATAATGGTACCAATTTTTCCAACGGAGCTATGGAGGAGTTTTGTCAGCGAGAGCACATCCGGCTTGACGTATCTTCAGTGGCTCACCCCTAGTCCAATGGTCAAGCTGAGAGAGCCAATCAAGAGATCTTGAGAGGCATCAAACCCTGGCTCATGGTCCCTTTGCAGAGGACGCCGGGTTGTTGGGTGGAGGAATTACCCTCTATGTTATGGAGCATCAACACCACACCTAACAGGTCTACGGGTTACACGCCTTTCTTCATGGTATATGGAGCTGAAGCGGTCCTCCCTAGTGACATCCGTCATGATTCGCCATGAGTGGCGGCTTACGTTGAAGCTGATAATGAGAAGGCACGGCAAGACGCGTTAGAACGGCTGGATGAGGAGCGTGACATGGCAGCAGCTCGATCGGCGATTTATCAGCAAGATCTGCGTCGATACCACAGTCGTCGGGTTAAAACCAGAGCGTTTCAAGAAGGTGATCTAGTGCTCCAGCTCATCCAAGACCTGACAGACATGCACAAGCTATCCCCACCTTGGGAAGGACCCTTTGTGGTCAGCAAGAATCTACACAATGGATCATACTATCTCGTCAACGTTCGAGAACACAAGGACTCACACACCGCGGAGGAGGAGACCCGACGGCCGTGGAACAACGCTCATCTTCGGCCTTACTACACCTGAGCCATAGGCTCCGCTTTATGTACATATGTTCGAAATGTATATATTATGATCAATATAATAAACCGTCATCCCCGTTAAAGCGGGGTATATGCTGCTTTTTTCATAAGAGTTTGTCACATGGGGGCTTCTGTGTGTAAAGGAGTTCCTATGGCCCTCTTAGACCGGCTATTACGCCAATATCATCATAAGAGCACAACTCTGGTTACTTCGGTAATTCGGCTATCAAGCCAACATGATGGTAAGGGAAAAAAGAGAGTTTTATGCATAGCACAACTCAAACATAGGCACCCGACAAGCACAACTCACAATGCTACCTGGGGGCTCTTGTCGCACAACGGCAACGAGTTTTTAAGACCCTTGTAGTAGGCTATCAAGCCACGGCTTGGAAGCCTGGTGTATACACCTAAAAACCGGGGTTAACCTGCCTGCATCAAGTAAGTCACTCCGCCCAAGTAAACCTCGTATGACCCGTCGAACGTTTGACAAGTCAATCTTATCACAGACCCTAAACTTGTCAACGTTAAATTGACGATTGATTAAGGATTGAGGACCATCTTAACAGGCTTTGTGAAACGGTTCAACTCAGTGGCCTGGCAGCCCATGAAAAGCCTCGAATTTGGAGCCTGGCAGCTCGTAAAAAGCCTCGACTACAGGATTTTTATTTCGACAAGTGTTTCTTTGTTTTTTGCCAAGTTTTTTATCTTTTGAGATCCTTGGTATTTAGCCGAAGTCTATTAATTCGTTGGAGTGGTTGACCATAAGTTGCCACCATAATAAACTAGCGTTCACAGAACCTGGTCTGGTTTGAATACAAATCGCCAGTACTATCTACAGCCAAACCGGTGTTTATCAGAACCCGGCACGGTTTCATCATGAACCGGCAAATATTCAAGGAGTCATCAATACTCATAAGTTGGGATCATTGCCCTTACTACAAAATATTGGTTAAAGCCAATGGCACAAATTTCTATCACAGGTATGATATATGTTTCATTTTTGAAATACAGTTCAGGTTATAAACCTAGATCATGTATTTGGGCATTATGACCCGTCTGGCGATAAACCGCCAGGACACTTTAAACTTTGTCTTATGCAAAAAACAGGTGGAATAAACTGTTAAAAGCATCATAAGCAGAAAAATTATGAAGTTGCCAGATGGAGCAATGTTATGAAAAGCGAATATGCACGAGAACATAACCAAAGTGTTTCAGCTACCCTATTACAAGGCATTTAACAGCCCAAAAGAATGTCTGTTCCTTGCCTAAGTACTATGACATAATAACTAAACCGGCACCGGTCCATGGCTCTGCGTCAGCTCGGCTAGAAGGTTGTGGATCATCTTGCTCCATCTCCTCGTCGTTCTCATCCAGCAGCTGGAAGTCAGTGGTTGCCCAATTGATCTTTGTCAGCGCTTGGAAAACAACTTCATCACTTATGAGTTCAGACGGTTCAATGTCAGGGGCGTAAGTATGCTTACGGACGTGCGGGATGAGCTCTTCCACTTCATAGACCGGAGTGTTAACCCGGCGATTGTCAGCGTTGTAACCCGCCTGATAGCGGGACAAATCAGCTTCATCAGCTAGTTTGCTGGCCAAGGGCCGCATTTATCTTGTTAGAGCTCGCAAATCTGTGTCTGTGAACTCTGATCCGTCCTCCTTCATGCTGGATAGCCATTCATCACATCCGCCGGATCAAGATCAGGCACCCAAGCTTTCGCTCGAGTTAATGCCATTAAAGCGCCCGCCCTGGTAGATGATTTCTTCAGCTCTCCAAACCGGGCAGGTAGCACTGATAACTTCTCCAAAGTGCATTTGATCAACGTGGGAGCCGGTTTGTTATGAGAAGCTGTGCAAACAATCCTTTGAGCGCCGGTATATAACTACTCGATAAGAGTATATGCGGCCTTCAACTTCTTCCGCATGTCAGTGCCAAAATGAGTAGTACGTTTTCCTGCATCAATAAAGCTTGAGTGAAACTGGACGAGTGCGGAACTATCATATCAGAACTCAGTTAAGTATACTTACCAAAGAGAGCAGTAGTCATGGCATTTATCTGCTGCTTTAAACCAGTCAGTTCTTCTGACACCGGATTGAGAGTGTTTTCTGCATCAACTACCCTTTTCTCCAAAGCGGCTCTTTCTGTATCCCAATCCGCCCGTTCCTTCTGGAAGTCTTTCTTCAATTTCTCCAGGCTTGCTAAAGCGAGAGTCAGCTCATCTTTGGTCTTGGAAGAGGCGGATTATTGGAATTTCAGGTTATCTTCCAGCTCAGACATTTGAGAGTCTTTCCGGTTTAGATCAACCTGTTAAGGGAAGAACACATTATGCATTGGTAAAGAATATTGGAAGTCCCAAGCACATAACAAGTTATCCACTTGGCACTTGGGGGCTAATGCATATTTGTAGTTATCAGGCATTTTCAATAAAGTCCCAAGAACATAACAAGTTATCCACTTGGCACTTGGGGCTAATGTATATTTGTAGTTATCAGGCATTTTCAATAAAGTCCCAAGCACATAACAAGTTATACACTTGGCACTTGGGGGCTAATGCGTCATTGTTCAGAAAGGGTTACAAAATAAAAAGTCTTTGTTCATCCTGAAGAGATAAACCGGCCCTTGGGGACTACACATGTGAAAAATTATATAATGAGCATTCTGAAGTCCCGGTTCATCCTGAAGGAGTAAACCGGCACTTGGGGGCTATGGTGGAGTAAATAAAAATATATAAGACTTAAGCAGGAATAAAGTTAAAGGAAGTTAAGCAGAGGTTTACCTCATAGCGTTCCTTCATCAGATTTACGAAACCGGCTTCATAATCACGGCTGGTATGCAACCGGTTCAAATATCCAGAGTGAAGATCCTGGGCACTGAGTTGAGAATAGCTTGACAAATCAACATTCCACTTGCCTTTGTCTTTTCTAGAGATTTCATCTTTGGCAGTATGCTTGGTTAGCGCAACAGGCTCACCAGGGGTGGTATAGCCAAAACCAGTAATTTGAACATCTTCTGCTAAAGCAGCTGTGGCTTTAGTAGGACTAGCTGGAGTATGGCTGGCCTGGACTGTCCTGGTCGGATTAGTGTCAAAGTCCATTGGTGTAGCTTCTTGTTCAATAAAGACTTCATGATCTATTGCAAGAGGATCATCATGCAAGGCATCAACATTTTCTTTGGTGGGCTCAGGATTCTTTTCAGGTTCAGGAATCACATCATCACCTGCCGGTTTATTCAGTTTAGCCTTCTTGCTAGGCTTGGGCTTACTGCAAAATTTAAAGATGAAGGTAGTCAGTGGTGTGAAAGAAAAAAGGTTAACAGAAAAATTAAAAACTTACCAATGAACAGTTTTAAGAGGAGGAAGCTGCGTAGCTTTTGATTCGCGGGACGACGAACGAGGAGTATCCTGATAATTTGAATCAGACGGATTAAGAGGTTGGCGAATATGACCCGCTTTGGGATAAAGAGCATCTGGAGTATGTAAAACCTCTGAGCGACATCTCCAGGCTGGTGTTTGCGGTAAACCGGTGGACTCAATAACTTGGCCACTGTGCCGCGTTGTGCGGCGAGCTTCATGTTGCTGTTTCTTCAAAATAAAGTTTGGGTCCAAGTAAGCGAAAGGGTGATAAAATTGTACTTCCCGGCTTGCTCGACGAATTTTTGGTGTTGGCAGAGGATTTGAACCGGAAGAAAGGGTAATTACCTCGACATCATTAGCCTTGATGCCTTCAGCATTTCCCCGAGTACAGTCATTGTTAATAAGATGCAAGAAAAGAGAGCCAAGGGAGTCAAGTGATACCTATGAGGCCGCTTCATCATCGTCAGGGTTGGATTCAGACACTTGAGAGTTGACACACGAACACGTCACGTGTACCCTCGACGCCGGGGATGATGCACCGCAGCTCACGTCGAAGGAGACCCGACCGACAGCGCGATACGCAGGACAGTCGACGGGCGCTTTTGCAGACCCGAAACCCCACACGCCCGGGAGGGACCCTGTCAGGGCGCGCGGCGGCTATGGGCTGCTCTAGGTCGATTCGCTCGCCCCTAGAGCCTCGTGGATCGATGCCCTCCAACGCGAAGAACGAACGAAGAACGAGAAAGAAAGATACAAGGGTAGAAGATAAAGATAGATGAACACAAAAGTGTAATAGATTGATTGGTTCGATTGGTGTTGTTCAATCGGACGTCACCCCCAACATATATAAGAGGCGGCTGGACTTCCCGTACATGTAAAGAATTTATCTAGGATTTCCTTACAAGAACAGTACATCAATTCACGTCCCAGAGTTCTAGATTTACTCCAACTCGGATTCAGTCCGAATCTGGTTCAAATTTTCGTCCTGCTTCTTGCGCAGGCCGTGTATTTTGCATATGACCTCCGATTGGGAAGATCAAAATACCAAACTTGTGCGCCTCGACGTGAGGAACAATTCTCGTGTTGATCATTTTGCCAAATAAGGCCATCTTGAATAATCCACGAGGTCATCTTTAATTTCGAGTCGGACTCGGTCATGTAGCTGACTGGACCGTCCGACTCTCGTAGTGTCTCTGCAGGTCGTATACTACGTCGGATGATGATGACTCCAAAAGCAAAGTTGGCTACTTCGACGTTAAGAACAATTTTTATGTTGAACACTTTTTGATCCGAGGGCATCTAGATAATTATTTGAGCCCATCTTCAGCTTCTGGTCATATTGGCCTTGGCAGTTTCCACCCCGGCAAGCTTTTCCCGGCAAGCCCCGGCAAGGTTTTCACCCCGGCAACCTCTTTTCCCGGCAAGCTTTTTCACCTGGCAAGCTTTTCACTCGGCAAGGTTTCCACCCCGGCAAGCTCTTTGCCCGGCAAACTTTCCAAAATCGCTCTGTTTAAACTGGCTGCACCTTGCGGGTCTATTTTGTAACAGTAAACGACCTCGGATGAAAATGCGCCTAAAAGCTATCTTGACCGTTTCAACGAGACGAACAACTTTCGTGTTGAACGTTTTTCAATTTGAGGCCATCTTGAAGGGCTAATTGCTCACGCATTGCATCAGACACCCATCAGACTTGTGTCTGATGGGGCGCGTCATATTTCACCTCTTGACAGGGCTGCATTCCGATGGCTCTAACATTTGCATACGAACTTGGATTGAGACGATTTTTATATCTAAATCGACCGTTTCGACGAGACGAAGACAATTCATATTGAAAGTTTTCTCATTTAAAGCTCCACTTGAGGCGTAATCTGCTGAATACTGCTCTAGATATAAAATCTTAGTGCTTTGGGCACAGTTTCGGCCCTGGAGATGAGATCGGATGGCGATGGCCCAAACTTCAAAGATGTTCAACTCAACAACACGAAACTTTTTCACTTTGAGCACTTTTCCATTCGAGGCCATCTTATTGGCTTTTTATGCCGTGCCAAAATGTGGTGTCAACATTGAGTGGCTTTCTTCCTGACGGTTTTCTCAACGGCTTTGGTTTTCTGGCGAGTTGCCGTCGCCGGTTTATCTTGGACTTTCCTCTTCCAGAATGGGTCATTACCCTGTTGAAAATTGTGAAGTCATTCAGAAAGAGTACTAAAGACAGATTGAAATAGAACAGACAAGGTAAAAGAAAGATTTACCAATGGCGGTTTATTGAGCTCGCAGAAGGGGGCCAGTCCGGTTTGGCTGCAGGCTTCTATCGGTTCATTCAATAGCTTTTTAACAGCCTCATTGACCTCATTCTATGATAGCACAACTTCAGTATGGCGCAGAGGATCCTTGGCGTTTCCGGTATATACACACATTAAACCAGAGCGCATGCTTAGCGGGAGAATACTCCAGGAAATCCAACAGCGAACGAAATCGATGCGTGTTAAACCGTTTGCGGTGAAGGCTCTGAGCTTTGAAAGCTGCGGGGCATATTGGGCTCGTTCTTGAGCACTTAGCTGTTGATGGAATGGATGGTTCTTAGAAAGCCGATGAGAACGGTAACCCGGTGATACGTCTCCAACGTATCTATAATTTGTTCCATGCTATTATTTATGAAGTCTTGGATGTTTAATGGGCTTTATCATTCACTTTTATATAATCTTTGGGACTAACCTACTAACCCAAAGGCCCAGTCTAGATTGCTGTTTTTTTGCCTATTTCAGGGTTTTGCAGAAAAGGAATAACAAACGGAGTCCAAACGGAATGAAACCTTCGCGAGAGATAATTTTGGAGAAAATCACGCCAAAGGAACTTGAGAACCACGTCAGGGGAGCCTCGAGGCCCACTCGAGCATCCCCCGGTGCCCTCCTTTTTCCTATATAAGTCCACGTACCCCAGAAACTCCGTATACAGAGAGAAAACCCTAATTCCACTGCCGTAGCTTCTGTTCCCATGGAGATCCCATCTTAAAGCCTGTTCCGGAGCTCTACCTGAGGGGGATCCATCACGGAGGCCTTCATCGTCATCATCATCGCCCTCACCATGAGTTGTGAGTAGTTTACCACAGAACTTCGGGTCCATAGCTAGTATCTAGATGGCTTCTTCTGTCTCTCTGGATCTCAATACAAAGTTCTCCTCGGTCTTCGAGGAGATCTATTCAATGTAATATCTTTTTGCGGTGTGTTTGTCGAGATCCGATGAATTGTGAGTTTATGGTCAAGGTTATCTATGAAAGATATTTGGTTCTGCTTTGAACTTTTTATGCGTGCTCATAATATCCTTGCAAGTCTCTTCGAATTATTGGATTGGTTTGGCCTACTAGATCTATAATTCTTACAATGGGAGAAGTGCTTGGCTTTGGGTTCAATCTTGCGGTGTCCTTTCCCAGTGACAGTAGGGGCAGCAAGGCATGTATTGTATTGTTGCCATCGAGGATAAAAATATGGGGTTTACATCATATTTCTTGAGTTAATCCCTCTACATCAAGTCATCTTGCTTAAGGCGTTACTCTGTTCTTATGAACACAATACACTAGATGCATGCTGGATAGCGGTCGATGTGTGGAGTAATAGTAGTAGATGCAGGCAGGAGCCGGTCTTCTTGTCTCAGACGTGATGTATATATACAATGATCATGCCTAGATAGTCTCATAATTATTCGCTTTTCTATCAATTGCTCGACAGTAATTTGTTTACCCGCCGTAGAATACCGCTATCATGAGAGAAGCCACTAGAGAAAACTATGGCCCCCGGGTCCATTCTCAACATATCAATCTACATCTACTTTACTTTTCTAGCTTTTATTTGCTGTTTTATTAAACCAAAAAGACCAAAAATATAATTATCATCTCTATCAGATCTCACTCTCGTAAGTGAACGTAAAGGGATTGACAACCCCTTATCTCGTTGGCTGCGAAGTTCTTATTTTTTTGTGCAGGTGCGAGGGACTGGCGCGTGGTCTCCTACTGGATTGATACCTTGGTTCTCAAAAACTGAGGGAAATACTTACGCTACTGTGTTGCATCTTCCTTTCATCTTCGATGGAATACAACGCAAGCTAAAGAGGTAGCACCCAACAGAGGATTTTCATCTTCCGGAGAAGTATCTAGACAATAAAACCAGGTTTGATTCCAATCTTTTGGATGGATATGGTGATTGGCGTGAAGAAAACTAACATCTTTTCTCTTCTGGATGGACATTCCGCCAAGTTCAGTGTTAAGACCGTCGGAAAACTCTTTGCGACGGTTTAAATGGAAGAAATCCCTGAATAGTTCAACTGAAGGCTCCTCTTGCAAATAAGCTTCACAAAATACTTGAAAATTGCAGATGTTGGACACAGAATTGGGCCCAATATCTTGAGGATGGAGTTGAAAGTCAGCCAGCACGTCACGAAAGAACCTTGATCCGGGAGGACTGAATCCTCGGGCTAGATGGTCAAGAAATATGATAACCTCTCCATCATTGGGCTCTGGGGGACATTCTGGTCCAGGAACTCTCCAACGGAGGACATCCTTTTTTCCTAAAGCGCCAATCTCAGCCCGGTTATGCAATTCCTCTTCGGTAGCCCGAGACTGGACCCAGTTGCAGGAAATAAACTGCTTGGCTTGCTTTGCCATTTTGAAGGGAAAAGCTGAAAATATAGTGAAGGGTCGGTTTATGATTTATGCGAGGTTAAACTGGCAGTGTTTCAAAGGTATCTACAAAACGACGGTTTAAGCAGGGGCCTAATGGTATCTACAGGTTTATGAACTTTTCTAAAAGCTAAACCGCCAAGGAGAATATGGAAGGTACAGATCTGAAGTTATGTAAAAACAAGTTTTGTAAAAGTAGCATCAAGATTACAGATCTACGACGTGTCAGAAATTCAGAAATATTCAGGATCAATATTTCAACGGATACAACAATGGTTCAAACTACTTAGTTTGGGCTAGTACTTTAGGAAGGGTAAGGCACATACTAAAGGAAGCCGAGTTATTACTACAGTCGCACGCAGGGGGATCAGATCTACACTAGTTGTCGAAGCCACGATGAAGAACTACGAAGAACAGTGCCCTAGCTATGAACTCGCAGGAGAAAACCCTAATGAGATCTAGATAAGGGTAAGGAAGGAACTTACCGGAGCCAACAGGTGCGGAGGCGCACTGGCGAGTTTTCTGGTCCAAACAGGTTGATGCAGCGGGCTGAGTTGACGAAGATGCAAGGGTCGACGGCGGCGTCTCTGCTTGGACACGAGCGAGCGTGAGGAAGAAGAAGAGGTAACGGAGCAAGGGGAAAAAAGAGATGCCCCCCTGTCCTATTTATAAGCCGAAAGGTGAAACGGCAGGTGCAGGAATCAAGGAGCCGGAAAAGTGGATATGGGATGATACTGTCGCCTCGATCTTCGGAGCTTTTAATGAGTAAAAAATAAAACAGGTACCAGCATTAAATGAACAAATGACGTCACGGCGGTTCAGTGTGATCCAGGAAGATGACGTCATGGCGATTTATGAAATATTTGAAAGCCGCGGAGGACCGAACTTTTCCAAGGCGTTGAAGATTGACATGAACATGTTCAAATCAATCTAGGGCCTAATGTCAGGGATGTTACTACTAGGTATAAACCGCCCAGGGAGGGGCCGGTTTATGCCTATAATGAATTATTCATATTGAAGCCCAGTGAGACATGGAGCATGACGCTTTATTCCAGAAGATTAGAGATCCAAGGTTCAAGAGGTGTTAGGGCCCATAATGTGTAAACCGTCATACGACGTGTAACTTGTGTTGTAAGATAGGAAAGATAGAGACCGAGCCGGGCACGTTTATCAGCCGGCCTTGGGATTCTGTAAACCGGGCTGGGCGTCACCCTGTGTATATAAAGGGCGATCCGGCGACGGTTCAGGGACAGAGAACAACAACTCGAGACAAAGGAAAAGCGGATTCGCTCCCTGGTCATCGAAGCCCTAGCAATACCACACCAAACTAGACGTAGGCTTTTACCTTCATCGAAGGGGACGAACTAGCATAAACCCTTGCGTCCTTGTCCGCTTTAACCCCTTTAAGCTAACCCGTAGCGATGGCTCCACGACTAAGTCCTTTTGCTAGGACATCTGTTGTGACAAAACCACGACAGTAAGTGTGGGATCCGACACCTAGTTGTTTACCCTTGGTAGCCTATCTTATGGGGAAATTCCTCCTAGTGCTTCCGGTGAGCCTTGGTAGCTTGCTACTGCTCCGAAACACAAGGATTGACCGGCATGTGTCCTTCCTTGCTCCTGTGTCTGTCCCCTATGGGGAAATGTCACGCGGTGTATAACGAAGTCCTTTTAGCTTGCCACAGCCCGGCAACACTCGCTGGTGATCGACACGTGCATTGTTGGGTCATGTATGCCTGTCCCTATAATTTAGCGCCACTTTTGGTTTATAACTAGTCATGTCGGCCCGGGTTCTCTGTAATATAGATGCTAGCGACACTATCATATACGTGAGCCAAAATGCGCAAACGGTCCCAGGCCAGGTAAGGTGGCACCCGTGGGGATACCGTGCGTGAGGTCGAAAAGTGATATGGTGTGTTACATGCTAGATCGGTGTAACTTAGGATCGAGGTCTCGACAATAGCTTAGGTATCCCTTTGTGCCAACACGAGGTAGGAGGGCTGCTAGCTACTTCGCACTTTGCTAGGTGAACCTCGGTTGGGGGGCATGCATTCATAGCTTAGGATTCCCTTCGTGCAGACACGAGTGAGGAGGGCTGCTAGCTACTTCACACTTTGCTAGGGTGAACCTCGGTTGGGGGGGGCATCCATTCATATCTTAGGATTCCC
>LR738714.1:579559974-579581940 GCA_902687465.1 Secale cereale
TGAATGAACCTCGGTTGGGGGGGGGCATGCATTCATCGCTTAGGATTCCCTTCATGCCGACACGAGGGAGGAGGGGGGCTGCTAGCTACTTCGCACTTTGCTAGGTGAAACTCGGTTGGGGGGAGGGGCATGCATTCATAGCTTAGGATTCCCTTCGTGTCGACACGAGAGGGGTGGGGGTGGGGGCAAGCAATACCGTGCGCTCTGCGAGAGAGAGGTGCCACATCGAATTTGCATTTGGTATTTGAAAATCAAACCACCCTTTTGATACATAAATTTGGTCCACATGCAAGTGTGTTCGTGTTCTGACCCTCTCCCGCATCATTTTTCGCCAAATTTATGAACAATACACAAGTGGGATGACGCAACAGACACGGTTCACTCAAACTAACCTTATGCCACGCCGGTGCACCTGTCACGCACACATCCGCAAAGTACATTGAGCTCCACGAGGCTCCCCCTCTCAAAAATATCTGCCCGTCTCGAGCGTTTTTCTATTTGATAACACACGGTCGTTATCTCTGGACCGTGTGCGATGTTTCTTGTTCCCAATCCCGCCTACATCCCTGCAAAATATCTACCCGCCTCGAGGGTTTTTCTGTTTCATGACACACGGTTGTTATCTTTGGATCGTGCGCGATGTTTCTTGTTCCCAATCCTGACTACACCTCTAGAAAATATATGCCCGCCTCGAGAGTTTTTCTGTTTCATAACACACGCTTGTTATCTTCGGACCGTGTGCGATGCACTATCATCAAAATTTTCAATAGCCCGGCATTTCACTCCCGTGTTTGACCCCCGCGTAGTAAATTTTCAGTACCCACGTCATTTCCTCAAACACCCCGCCCCCCTTCCACACACACACACACACACACACCAAAACCTCTTCGGGTGTGTGCGCACATACACATACCCAAACCCTCTCCCTCGCTCGAAACCTAGCAAGCTCCCCGCCGTTGCAAGGCCTCCATTGTCAACATCTGCCGGTTTGCCCGTGCAGCTTACCCACCGATCTCCATACCCAGGCCACCCTGAGTTTCTTAGATGATGCCTGCCACACGCCCCTTTCCCATAGATCCCCATCCCCATCCCCCACTCGAGAGAGTCGCAGCCTAAGCCCGGCTACACTTCTCGTGGAGCTCGAGGAGCGGCTGTCCCAAAAGAGGTGTATAGCGGTCTCTTCGCCCGACGTCGCCAAGGAAGCTGACGACCATTACTGGTGGCAGACACTCAACAAGCAGGCTAGAGTATGCAGGCATGTCTTGGCCGCCGGCTAGGACATCGAGGTCATCGACAGCGACGGCCTGAGGCGGGCTGTCACAGGTTAAGTGGCCCACCCCAACCCCTTGGGTTCAACCGCCGTCGATCTCATCCATGGCACCGCCGCTGATCTCCTCTGGCTCGCTGTCAACAATTTGCCATTCTACATCGCCATTGAGCCCCTTTTGTCATTTCTGAAGGACACGTTCTGCAACGCTGGCTTGGGATCCACATGTAACGCCCCGGACACACCCCGTCGATGGTCGTTACTCCTGGCGGGATATATACTGGCCTCACAGATCAATACTTGTCTTTTCTGCGCACTTTGTCCTCACTCGTGCGCACCCGAGAGCAACTTCCCGGTCGGTCACCCATCCTGAAACTACTCCAAGCCGAGCACGCTTAACTTTGGAGTTCTTTCCGAATGGGCTCCCAGAAAAGAAGGAATTCCTTATTGATATGAGTAGTCTACCATCGCTAATAAGCCAGGCTATCACACCACAGCTTCCAAGTCAGACCTCATCGACGGCGACCACGAGGAGGGCACCCTCTCCGGTCTTCCAAGGTGAAAGAGCCCATGTGCTCTTCCAACGGGAAAGCACCCGTCTGCGACATCAAGGAGGGCACCCTATAGCCGTGCTCTTACAAGGGGAAGGAGCCCATCTGCGACAACATGGAGTGCATCCAGGGTCCGTGCTCTTCCCACGGGAATGAGCCCATCTATGAGAAGTGAGGAAACCCATGATTTGTTTTGTCGTGCCTCTTCACAAGCAAAAACCCATGATTTATTTTTTCGAGTCCCTTTTGTAGTCTAGTGAGAATCTGTCCAGTTTTAATTGCTATATCTGGTTGGTTGCAGTATGCCTTGTTTATTTCAGTTCTACACAATGTGATGCTCTATATGTGCAATTATTTACTGTGCAGTACATTTCATCAATCCAATTTTAAACATACCGATAGGAATGCATATATTTGCTTGCTGTTAAGCCTGTTATAGCTAGCATATGCCTCTTTTAAAGTTTTTTGATTGTTCGGTTGTTTGTAGTTAGCATATGTTCAGTTTCAAATGCTATCTTTGGTTGTTCGTTGTATGCCTTGTTTATTCCAGTTATTCACAACGTGATGTTCTATATGTTCAAGTATGAACCATGCAATTCAATTTCATCAGTACCTGTTTCAACAATACCACTATGAATGACTACATTTGGTTGGTGCATCTTGTAGTTTACACGCCTTTCCATTTTTATTTAACCATAGCCAGTGTACTTAGACCAGCACAATACCAGTTCGAATGACTATGTTTGCTTGTTGTTAAATGTTAGGCCTGTTGCAGTTAGCACACCTTTCCACTTGTTTTGCTTTACTAGCATGCTTAAACCTGCACACTGAAGCTATCTTTTGGAAATTATTTTGTTTGCCATGTATAATTTTGGTTAATGTTTAGCCTGTTGTGCTTAACATGCTTGTCGATGTACCTACACAGGACAATTTTGGGAATGACTACTGTTTTCCATCGAGGTTAGTTTCATCCCATGGCTTATATCTGCTCACTGTTCAGGATATCGGTAGCTGGTACCATGTAGGCCGGTGGCTGATAAGGGACTAATCGGTGAATCGGACTTTTAACTGAATATAAATGTAACCCATTTTTCGTTAGGTTAACTAGGGCCATATGTAATATATCTGAGGCTACATAGCAACAAGGAAGAGTGTTACATTAATGTTGTAATGATGTCTAGATATAAGTAGAAGAGCAGCAGCAACAACAGCAACAACAACACAACCCTCATGTTTAGATATACTTTAGGGCTATTTGAGCCCGAACTAGCTCAAACTAACCGTAACCCATGGATAGAGCAACAGTTAATCAGCCGATAATTTGTAAGAATGAACTAGACTCCTTCCAGCCCATAACATAAGATGTTAATTCATCTAAAACGTGAGTATATTGGATGTCATAAGATACCCCCTCCATTCCTAAATATTTGTCTTTTTAGGGATTTCAAATGGACTACCACATACAGATGTATATAAACATATTATAAAAGAGTGTTGTACTACATTATTGTGCAATTGTTGTTTAGCTTCTAATATTAACTTGGTGCTTTTAGGTACATATGTCATTGGTAAAGATCTGCGTTTCAACCCTTTCTGCGTATGGGGCAATGAGATATCGATGAACAAACATCAAGTGAGGAAGCTGATAGAGATTGTTAGTAAAATGGGTCGAAAGATGCCAATTAAACTATTTGTTTACACTTTATCCAAGACAACACTGAACTGCAGGATGGCAATTAAGAACTCTGCAACCTTCTTTTTACTGCCCATAATGAGTTGTGTTAGATGACAATGTCTGAATCTTTCTCCTTTGAAGTGGTTGCCAAAGCAGTTTACTCAAGATTACCTCTCAAACTACATGATTGGTGGGCATGCAAAGTTTAAAGTATTTCTATCAGAACATGATGATTACCTAGATGTTTTCATGAAGACCGTGAAGAATGGGCGGTCGGCCATCACAAGGGGTTAGACTAGAGTCGTGCGAGCCTTCTGCATGGAGGAGGGCACAATATGGGCATTCTGCTTCACCTTGTTCAGCAACCAGAATATATTTGGCCTCTTTCTTTACCGTCTTTAATAGTACAAATATACAACTATGGTTCATCATTCTTCATTTGGTTCTTATGCAATTCTTCAACATATGTACCTATGAATCGTATAATGCATTGGTTGCTTGAACCCGGTGGATATGAATAAAGTTGTAGCATACATTCAAATTCAAATCAAAATTCAATACAATTTGGAAAAGCAACAATTAAATTACGGTGAATTTACGCTCTCCAGGCTGTTATGATACACACGGTTGGTAAAACACAAACGTTTGCAATATGCACCATAATTCGAGACGGTTCATAGAGAGGAAATGTGTGCAAGCATGCACACAGTTGCCGTTTGCGAAGCGTGTGCGATGTTAGACAATATCACAAACGGTGCAAGAAAACTAAACCTTTGTGTTAGTTGCCTTATCGTACACGATTCGCAACCATGAACTGTTTCTGATGAAGTATGCATCGTAAACGTTGCACCACAGAATAGCGTGTGCGATAGTTGTCGTGTACGACGATGTTACGATAGTCTGACATTTCGTAATCCTGTCTGACACTCGTACGATGATTAGCTAATCTTCTTAACGGTGAACCGTTTGTGATGGGATGCGCGTCATACACGTTCTATAATAGGGAACCGTTTGTGATGGGCCGCGCATCGTAAACGTAGCACCACAGAATACCGACTGCGATGGTAATGCGAGCAGAAACATGTAGGAGTACTGTAGGGGCTCTATCCCCAACGGTTTCTGGGTCATGTGGGAAGGGCCCCCCTATCGCCCACACTCACTTAGCGATGGTTCCAAATGCCGTCGCGGAAAGGGGTTTAAAACCGTTTGTATAGCACCGACGCGTACCAGTGCATGCTAGTAATTTTTTGAAGAAATTCTCTCTTGCTTCACTTAGATTAATTTGGGAGAAGGAAAGTTTTGAATAAAATATTCTTGATGACCCACAAGTATAAGGGATCAATCGTAGTACTTTCGATAAGTAAGAGACAAACCCAATGAGGAACAAAAGCAAATGACAAGTGGTTTTCAGCAAGGTAATATCTACATGCACTAAAATTGTCGGTAACAGATAGTTTGATAGCAAGATAACTTGTAACGAGAAAGTAACGGTAACGGTTAATAGTATGCAGCAAGGTAGCCCAATCCTTTTGCAGCGAATGACAGGCCAAAATGGTTTCTTATAATAAACTAAGCGTTCTTGAGGAGACACGGGAATTTCATCTAGTCACTTTCACCATATTGGTTTGATTTGTGTTGGCTACTTTGGTAATTTGATATGTGGGTGGATCGGTGCTTAGGTGTTGTTCTTAATTGAACAAACCTCCTACTTATAATTAACCCCCTCGCAAGCATCCATAAGTACGAGAAAAGTATTAAGATAAAATCTAACCATAGCGTTAAACATTTGGATCTAAATCAGTCCCTTACGAAGTAGCGCATAAACTAGGATTTAAGCTTATGTCACTCTAGCAACCCATCATCTAATAACTACTCCACAATGCATCCCCTTAGGCCCAAATATGGTGAAGTGTCATGTAGTCGACGTTCACATGACACCACTAAGGGAATCACAGCATACATATCATCAAAATATCGAACACATATGATGTTCACATGATTACTTGGAACAAGATTTCTCCCGTGACCTCCAGAACAAAAACAACTACTCACAAATGATAAACAAGCTCAAGATCAGAGAGGTAATAAATAGCATAATGGATCTGGACATTTAATCTTCCACCAAATAAAAAATATAGTAATCAACTACAAGATGTAATCAACACTACTAGTCACCCACAAGTACCGATCTGAGGTTTCGGTACAAAGATTAAACACAAGAGAAGAACTAGGGTTTGAGAGAAGATGGTGCTATTGAAGATGTTGATGAAGATTGGCCTCCCAAAGATGAGAGTGTCGTTGGTGATAACGACGGCTTCAATTTCCCCCTCCGGGAGGGAAATTCCCCCGGTGGAATTGCTCCGCAGGAGGGCATAAGTGCTCCTGCCCAAGTTCCGCCTTGAGACGGCGGTGCTCTGCCCCTAAAGTCCTCTCCTTATTTATACTAGGTCAAAATGACTTATATACCAGAAGAGGGGCACCGGAGGTGGGCCGAGGATGGCACAACCCACCAGGGCACGCTTGGGGGCCCTAGCGCGCCCAGGTGGGTTTAGCCCACCTGGTGGGCCCCTCTGGTAGTTATTTGCTCCATTATTCTTCATATATTCCAAAACAATTCTCCGTTAATTTCCAACTCATTTGGAGATGTGCAGAATAGGTGGTCCGTCGTAGCTTTTCCAGGTCCAGAATTCCAGCTGCCGTTATTCTCCCTCTTTGTGTAAACCTTGCATTATTATCCATAAAAACATTATAAATAACAGTAGGAAAACATGATGCAAAATGGACGTATCATCTACCTTCTCCTCATCGGCATCATCCTTCTTGATTCCCTCTCTCTTGAGTTATATCTTCATCAATCAAGCATTTTCTCCCCTGCCGTTGCAGGAAGATGAAGACATGATGTTTGGCTTGGTAGATCTGACCAGAAAATAGCACGAAACAATAACAAAGGATATATCCGTGATGCGGTGGTCAAATCATCCGGGGGCATACAAAGAGAATTTTTATTTAAGGAAATATGTGTAGTACAAGAAAACAGAGTCGGGAAGGTGCCCGTAGGGCCCACTACCCACTAGGGCGCGCTTGGGGGAGGTGGCACGCCCTGGTGGCTTGTGGGCACCCAGGCTGCCTTCCCATGTGTTTCTTATTTTTATATTTTCCAAAACTGACTAAAAATATTTTTGTGGATTTTTCTGAGTCAGTTTACTTACCGTATCACGTACCTCTTCCTTTTCAGGGTTCTGGAAGGTCTCTTTTTTGTATTCCTCTGGTGTCATGGTTTGAATAATATCAGTTTCAACATTAATAGGCGTACCTTAAATATAGTGCTTAATCTTTGTCCATTGACCACCTTCGAATTGGTGCCTTTGTATTATTGATCTTAATAGCTCCAGGCTGATAAACTTCTTCGATAATATATGGTCCTTTCCATTTGGCAAGAAGTTTTCCTGTGAAAAAACTAAAACGAGAATTGTACAATAAAACATACTCACCCAATTTGAATTCTCGCTTTTGAATTCGTTTATCATGCCATCTTTTAACTTTTTTGTTGAATAGTTTGGCATTTTCAAAAGATTGGTTTCTCCATTCATCTAGTGAGCTAATATCAAATAACCTCTTTTCACCGGCAAGTTTGAAATCATAGTTGAGTTCCTTAATTGCCTAGTATACCTTATGTTCTAACTCAAGAGGTAAATGATATGATTTTCCATAAAGCATTTTAAATGGAGACATACCCATAGGATTTTTATAAGTTGTTTTGTAGGCCCAAATTGCATCATCTAATTTCTTGACCAATTCTTTTGGGACCTATTGACAATCTTTTCCAAAATTAGTTTTATTTCCATATTGCTTAATTCAACTTGATCACTAGACTGGGCGTGATAAGCAGATGCAATTTTATGGTTAACATCATACTTAGCAAGCAATTTTCGAAAAGCACCATGAATAAAATATGAACCACCATTAGTCATTAAATATCTAGGGACCCCAAAACTCGAGAAGATAACTTCTTTAAGCATTTTAATGGAGATGTTATGATCAGCCCTACTAGTTAGAATAGCTTCTACCCACTTAGTGACATAATCAACACTGTCACACCCAATAGCGACCCTATTCTCGACGAACTCGGAGGTCCCACCAAGGATAGAAGCGCATATTGAAGACGCTTTGCAAGGTGGATATCATTACATCGTGCCATTACAAAATAGAAGGGGGTACATTTAAATTCATATACTTGCCACATGAATACATCAAACATCATACAGAAGATCAGAATCCGATTATGGATTAAATCATATGAAAAACACGAATGATATCCACCCTGATAGCCCAGGCTACCGACCCGGAACCTATCCCAAGATCGATGAAGAAGAGGAAGTGGTAAAAGAACTCCAAAAGCAAGCAATCATCGCTCTCACGTTGGATCATCGCATTACCTGTAGCTCCAACTATTGTTGTAGTAATCTGTGAGCCACGAGGACTCGTCAATCTCATTCCATGATATCAATACTAACAAAGCTTATGGGTATGGCATGGTTATGTATGAGGTTGCAGCAAGCACTAAGCATGTTTAACTGGCTAACTTACGAGTACCAGAATAAGAAGAGTAACTATGCATAACGGTCGCACCTATTAATGACTAAGAAGTTGTCAGATTCAGGGGCTCCGCAAACCCAAAGTGGTTCGAACTCAGGGGCACGAATGAAGGACTCCGCTTCACCAAGTAGATTGACTCGCCATCCTCAAGGCTCAAGCTCGCCGGTCAAGATGATTGGAGGATGGGGAGGTGACATAGAGATTTACACAGGTTCGGGCCACCTTGCGGTGTAAAACCCTAATCCTGCTTTATGGTGGATTAGCCTCACGAGGGGCTGGGTATGAACTTTCTAGAGTGAGAGAGCAGCCTTGGGAGGGCTCGAGTGATGTGTTCTACGGGAGGATCGCTCCCCCTCTACGATGAATCCTGGTCCTTATTTATAGTGGGCTCAGTCCTCTTCCCATATCATTTGGGCGGGAAGGGATTCCACAACAGCCAATTTCAAAGGGGGACAGGAGGTACGCCTTATACTGATGAAAGGTGGTCTTCGCATGCAAAGTCTCTCATCATGACGCAGGGGTGGGCTCGGCAATGACATCTGCCCTACTAAGCCCGCGGTCCTGGTCTTGTTGCACCGAAATGGAAGCCTTTGCGGGATTCATTGGGAACCCACATTTGTCCTTGTCTACTTTGAACCAAAGAGGAAACTGCCCCCTCTGCGTGCGCTGGCGCTCGCCTGGCGTCAGTCGTCATGGCTCACATCACCGCGCCCTCATGAGGGGGGCACTTGCATAAGGATCTTCGCCCCTTGGGAGGCGGCTTGCGGAGCCGCTCCTTAGGAGGTCTTGGCGAGCCTCTTCTCGCGAGGGCAGGGGCCCCTCGCAAGGGCTCTTCTCGATCAGTCTTGAACTGGGCCATCGCGAGACAACAGGTTGGGCCATAGGAAGGCAAGTCTGGGCACCCTGGTCCCCAGAACACCGACAAATGTGATCCTGAACTACTTACGAGCCAAACATAACCACGACGTGTTGTCTTCCCTAACTTCGTCGATAAGAGATGGTCACGGTTACACACGCGGTTGGTGTATTTTAATTGAATTTGCTGTCAAGTTCTCTAAAACCGGATATCATAAATTTCCAAGTCACCCATAATCACGGGAATGACTCTTGACAAGATTTAACCCTATAGGGGTGCTCCAACTTAGTCCACTATAAACTACCACACGCATCCGATGGAATATCCTCACACCATGAAGAACACGATGCTCACGATAAGGAATCCCGGTGGACAAGCCGTTCATAATGGGGAATACTAATCCAGCAAGACCTCTCGGTGTACCGACAATCCTGATAAGAGCCGTACGTATCTCATTCTCGGGGCACAATGGATGGGCCAGGTGTCGGGTTGGCCGACTATCCCAGTTGCCCTGGTAGCGCCGGACAGCGCCCATTTTGGACCAACACTCATGAGGAGCACTCGCTCGAGTTGTTCATTAATTTACTCTGGCTAATTACTCCCTATGAATTAAACTAGTTATTAGGCAAATGTTAAGACCAAAGTTGAGCCTTACCGGAAGAGCCTTATCTAGGACGAGTGATCAGGGGGTCCCCATAATAACCCACATGTGTTAGGAACACAAAACAAGGAACATAACACCGGTATGAAAGAAAATAAGGCGACATGAGTGGAACAAAACACCAGGCAAAAGGGTGAGCCTTCCGCCCATTTCCAAGTACATAGATGCATTAAGTAAGTAAGAGATATTGTGATATTCTATGATATCCATGTCCCAACATGGAACAACCTACACTGCACCTGCAACTAGCAACACTATAAGAGGGTTTGAGCAAAGCGGTAACAGAGTCAAACAATGGTTTTCTAGGAAGGTGGGGGTTAGAGGCTTATCATGGCAATTTGGGAGGCTGCCATACAAGTATAAGGTAGCACAACATAGCGATAGAAATGAGACAACTAGCAAAGCAAAGATAGTAGTGATATAAAGGAATGGTCATCTTGCCTGAAACATCCTTGCTCCTCCTAAACGTTCTCAATAGGTTTCTAGACCTCGGACTCGAACTCGTCTCCCGGTACTACCCAAAGAACAAGCATCCATATAAACAAACATGGCATGGCAATGAACATATGCTACACACACTTCTAACATGAATGCATATGAAGAAAGTTATGAATGGAACTATGGGTCTACCGGAACGAAGGTTACGATGACAGGAAGGAAATGGTGAAGACACAATGGATATGGGAAAGTTCTTGGCAATCCAAGTATGCCACTGGATAGAATGGAAGATTCTAGTCGATATGGATATAAGGATCATCGAAATTGGATGCATGGATCTCCAACTGTGAACAAAAAATATGCAATGCAAATCTGTTTAAAACAACAACATGCCATCTTGAAAGGAACATTTAAATATGCTACAGTATTTCTACATGGCAACAAATGGAATGGCATGAATGTATAGGTGACACATAGGAAATCATGATTAATGAACAAATTCAAATGAGCTACACATCAATGCATTGCATTCCTCAAGACAAGATGGCAAGTCATAACAAATTCTCAGAACTAGTGAAATTCACAGGATATGGCAGAAATATTTATGCTAGCATGTTTACAAGCTTGTAACACTCACCCCAGTACATATCATGGAATGGCCTAAATTCTACCAGCAAGATGACATGAAAATGCTCCTCTTTCAAGTACAAAGCTACCTCATATGATGTTTGCATTAAATCACACAAAAATGACAAAACGACATGCAACAAAACTTGCTCAAAAGACAAAACTAATGGTACAAATGGATTAGTTGGATTTTTCTACCCCAATTTGATATATAGTATGCATATGTTGATGCATGAAAATGCTCACAAAAGCTATAAGTCATAACCAGCCTAAAATGGAAATAGATAGAAAAGGAAACGTCTAGAATTGGTAGGACTAGAAACGGACATGGTCAGATTAGGTAACTGGGGAATTTCCAGAAATGGAAAACACTAGGTTATTGAAAAATAAATAAAAGAAGTGGGTTTTGTGGGTGTTTGACAATGGGTCTGTCTGCGTGTGTGCATGACATGCGAGGCCCGGTTGCCATAGAAACAACAAAAGAAAAGAAAGAATAAAGGGGCGCGCCTGGAATTTGGACCCGGGTCTCCCCGTTGGAGAAGCAGGGGCTCAACCAATGTGCAGCTGCTGTGCATGTGGCAAGAATGGGGCGCTGGGCTCTCAGCCTAGCTCCAGGCGAGGGCTGGCTGGTCCTGCTAGAGGCAGAGAAGAGAGACCATGCAGTCAGTGAGCGCGACGGCGACCACTGGAGCAGAGAGTCGCCGATGGGGGTGCGTGGGCGCGTGGGTGAGAAAAAGAAGGAGGAGGAGGCCGTGGGTTGGAGCTGGGCTATGGGCGACGCTGGGCCCTGCTAGTTGGGCCACGGCCCAGCAGGGCTGCACGCTTTTCTCAACGATGTCATTTTCCCGTCTGAAGTTGTTTTTCTTCTTGCACCCTCCCGCCCTTTTTCTTCATGGAGTCCAAAGTCTCGTATCGAGCATCCATTTTATTCGTGCACACCTCGTCATTCTCTCCTCAATTATTTCAACTGGTCAATTCTCGTCTGGTTCGGCATTTTTTGTTCCTGTTTTCTTCTTCGGTGGATCCAATTTCAAGTTTTCGGCGTTGATCATATTCTTTCCCTCGACTTAGGTGTTTACCTTGCTCATTCGCCTCTCACTATTTATTCGTTCTGAAGTGCTGAAGGCATCTCAGAAGATTCGTGTTTGTGTTCCAATTAATTCGAGGTTGCCTCCTCATTCAAGTATTTCAATCCTCTAGTGCAATATCTCTCTTTCAAACAATCGTTCCAATGTTGTTTCTTTTGAGTGGGCCCATAAACCACAGGTTTTCCCCATGATCCTACCTGGCTCTTCTATTGTTTTACCGTTGCTATTCACAAATTCTTTTCAAGTTTGATGTCTGGATCAATCCTTTTCAGTCGATTCTCTTCTTCGGGATTTTCGTTCGTTTCATTTTATTTTCATTTTCATCTTCTTCCATTTCGTCCCTAAGATCTCGGGACGAGCTCTTCTGTTAGTGGGGGAGTGTTGTGACACCCTAGAACCGATGCTCGAGATGCCTTGCAAATATTTTTGTTGACATCGTGTGTTTCCATGATCATGATGAGTGCCTTTGTCACATTTTGCTTCTTGCAACATGTTCATCATTTGTTACATTGCATTTGGTCATTCATGTTGATTGCCGTGATCATCTTATGCATTGCACCTTATATATGTTGTGTGTTGCTCTAGTAGATGTGTGTGTGTGTGTGTGTGTGTGTGTGCATCACTCTTGCCATCTCTATCTAGACATGCCATGCATCATCACATCTCCCCTGTCCCGGCCTCTCCTCCAGCCATTCAGACTCTCTCCCATTCAACACATGAGATGTGTAATGATATAACCTTTCTTCCGACTAAACCAATATGTTCTTATGCCCCTAAGTCGTGCCTTGACACGTGAGGGATATAGTCGCATATTGGGTGTTACAAACAACAACCAAAATATGTATGTGCCCATTAGAGGAAGGAAAAGGTCCCATATAATTAAATCCCCAAACATCAAATCGTTCAATAACAAGTGAATAATTCATAGGCATTTCCTGACATCTATCGATATTACCAATTCTTCGACATTCATCACTGCTACCTCTTGAGCTTGCGTTGTATTCCCTCGAAGAGGAAAGGGAGATGCAACACAGTAGCGTAAGTATTTCCCGCGGTTTCTGAGAACCAAGGTATCAATCCAGTAGGATACCACGCGCCAGTCCCTCGCACCTGCACAAAAAAATAAGAACTTCGCAGCCAACGAGATAAGGGGTTGTCAATCCCTTTACGGTCACTTACGAGAGTGAGATCTGATAGAGATGATAATTATATTTTTGGTATTTTTGGTTTAATAAAACAGCAAATAAAAGCAAGAAAAGTAAAGTAGATGTAGATTGATATGTTGAGAATAGACCCGGGGGCCATAGTTTTCTCTAGTGGCTTCTCTCATGATAGCGGTATTCTACGGCGGGTAAACAAATTACTGTCGAGCAATTGATAGAAAAGCGAATAATTATGAGACTATCTAGGCATGATCATTGTATATAGGCATCACGTCCGAGACAAGTAGACTGACTCCTGCCTGCATCTACTACTATTACTCCACACATCGACCGCTATCCAGCACACATCTAGTGTATTGAGTTCATACGAACAGATCAACGCCTTAAGCAAGATGACATGATGTAGAGGGATAAACTCAAGCAATATGATGAAAACCCCATCTTGTTATCCTCGATGGCAACAATACAATACGTGCCTTGCCGCCCCTACTGTCACTGGGAAAGGACACCGCAAGATTGAACCCAAAGCCAAGCACTTCTCCCATTGCAAGAACTATAGATCTAGTAGCCAAACCAAACCAATAATTCGAAGAGACTTGCAAGGATATTATGAGCACACATAAAAAGTTCAGAGAGGAACCAAATATCTTTCATAGATAACCTTGATCATAAACTCACAATTCATCAGATCTCGTCAAACACACCGCAAAAAGAGATTACATCGAATAGATCTCCTCGAAGACCGAGGAGAACTTTGTATTGAGATCGAGAGAGAGAGAAGAAGCCATCTAGATACTAGCTATGGACCCGAAGGTCTGTGGTAAACTACTCACAACTCATGGTGAGGGCGATGATGATGATGTTGAAGGCATCCGTGATGGATCCCCCTCCTGGAACAGGCTCCAAGATGGGATCTCCACGGGATCAGAAGCTACGGCGGTGGAATTAGGGTTTTCTCTCTGCGTATGGAGTTTCTGGGGGTACGTAGGTATATATAGGAAGAAGGAGGGCACCGGGGGCCGTGTGGGCCAGCCTCGAGGCAGGGGGTGTGCATCTAACTTGCTTGCTCATGAAGACCTAGGGCATTTGAAGAAGCCCAATATACATGCCAAGTTCTATAATGAAAATTCCCACTAGTATATGAAAGTGACTAATCATGACACTCTCTACAATGAAGATCATGGTGCTACTTTGAAGCGCAAGTGTGGAAAAAGATAGTAGCATTGTCCCTTCTCTCTTTTCCCTCATTTTTTTGCAGGGGCTTTCTCTTCTTTTTTTATTTGCCCCTCTCTATTTTTTTTTGGGCTTCTCTTTTTTGTTGACCTTTCCTCTCACGGGACAATGCTCTAGTAATGATGATCATCACACTTTTTGTTACAACTTGAAATTACAACTCGATACTACAACAAGTATGACTCTACATGAATGCCTCCGGCGGTGTACCGGCATAAGCAATGAATCATGTGTGACATGTATGAAAAATTATGCATGGTGGCTTTGCCACAACTACGATGTCAACTACATGATCATGCATGGCACTATGACAATATGATGCGTGTCATATGAACGGAAAGGTGGAAAGTTGCATGGCAATATATCTCGGAATGGCTATGGAAATTCCATGATAGGTAGGTACGGTGGCTATTTTGAGGAACAATATGGTGGCTGTTTTGAGGAACAATATGGTGGCTGTTTTGAGGAAGGATATATAGTGGGTTTATGGTACCGGCGAAGATTGCGTGGTACAAGAGAGGCTAGCAATGATGGAAAGGTGAGAGTGCGTATAATCCATGGACTCGACATTAGTCATAAGAACTCTTATACTTATTGCAAAAATCTACGAGTCATCAAAAACAAAGTAATCAATGCATGCTCCTAGGGGGGAGGTTGGTAGGAGTTAACCATCGCGCGCCCCCGACCTCTACACAATGGTTGGCACTCTACAAATACCTCGTGCTCTAACTTCGTCACATAGCGGTTCACCATACGTGCATGATACGAGAATCACTAACCTTAACACAAGTATTCTTCAATTTCATAATAACTCCACTATCATGACTCTAATATCACTATCCTCATGTCTCAAAACAATTATCAAGCATCTAACATCTCATTCTATTCAATGCACTTAGTGTGAAAATTTTACTACATTGACATTGGATGTTTATCATGTGAAGACTAGTTTCTTTAGCCTGAACACATTACCATGCTGTTTTAATAGACTCTCAAATAGATATAAGTGAAGCATGAGAGTTCAATAATTTCTACAAAATATAACCACCGCCATGCTGATACGTCCAAAACGTATCTATAATTTCTGCTTGCTCCATGCCTCTTTTGGGTGATATTGCTATGTTATTTATACACTTCCATACACTTTTGATCATATTTGGACTAACCTATTAACTCAGTGCGCCCCAGTGCCAGTTTCTGTTTTCGGCTGTTTTTGTATTTCAGGTTTTCACATTACGAGAACTGCCAGGAAAAATCCAGAAAATTATATAAAAAATCAGCGTTCCAGAAACTACCGTGCGCCCGAAGGACAGCCGGGGGGGGGGGGGCACCAGGGCTCCAGGCGCCCTGGCGGCGCCCCCCCTGGGCCGCGCCGGGGGGGCGCCTGGGCCGCCCGAGGCTCCTCCGATGCCCCCCTTTGGCATATATTTAAAGCTTCTCGCAGAAACCCTGATTCCAAACCCCTTTTCTCCAGACGCGATTCCGATCTCCGCCGCCATCGCCATCAAGCTTCGGGGGACCAGAATTCCTGCGTCGGC
This sequence comes from Secale cereale, assembly GCA_902687465.1. NCBI lineage: Eukaryota > Viridiplantae > Streptophyta > Magnoliopsida > Poales > Poaceae > Secale > Secale cereale. Next base: position 579,575,668 of record LR738714.1, read on the forward strand.
ACCTTGCCGGGACAGGGAGTGCCCCCGGATTCATCTCCATCGACGTTGCTTCCTCCCTCCATGATGCGGGAGTAGTTCCTCCTCGGGGCTGAGGTTCTTACCAGTAGCTATGTGGTCAATTCTCTCTCCCATGATGTGATCTTCGTTGTGATCATAGGCTATGTTAATCTAGGTGATCCCATGATATTTCCCCTTCCTCTATGTATTGGATTGATGTACTCACTTGTCTTTATCTAGTATAATCCCCGAGACCAAGGTGACAGCGGTCTATTGGACATGGATTAGAAAAGTATTTTCATGAGTGATTTCCTCTCTTGTGTGTTGATTGAAGATTGAGAGTCTCTTGGTGCTTGTCTTTGACTATCCTTTAGATATGTTGTGGTGATTGTGGGACTCTCTTTGGATGGCCGCGGTGACATTGGGAAATCCTTAGATTGGGAACTACGAACTTTGAGGTGTGCTTTTGTAGCCCTACATAATTCTCGTCCTCTCTTGACCACGAAGGAATGACCTCCGAGTGCGTCCCCTTTGCATGTTTTATGGGAAATATCATGTGATTCGATTATGTTAATGTTGTTGGGAGTAGCCACTAGTAAAATTATGAAGCCTAGGCCTTCTTTCCACCATTGCAATACCATTTGTGCTCACGTTTACCACTTGTTTGCTTGCTGCACTTTTTGTTACAGATTTATATTACTTTGTTTTGCCATCCATATCACTTGCCATTTAACATCTCTTCGCCGAACTAGTGCACCTATACATCTGACAAGTGTATTAGGTGTGTTGGGGACACAAGAGACTTCTTGTATTTTAGTTGCAGGGTTGCTTGAGAGAGACCATCTTCAACCTCTACTTCCCTGAGTTCGATAAACCTTAGGTCATCCACTTGAGGGAAATTGCTGCTGTCCTACAAACCTCTGCGCTTGGAGGCCCAACATAGTCTACAAGAGTAGAAGCGTGTGTAGACATCAAGCTATTTCTGGCGCCGTTGCCGGGGAGGTGAGCGCTTGAAGGTATATCTTTAGATCTTGCAATTAAATCTTTTTGTTTCTTGTTTTTATTTCCTAGTTATGCTTATGGACAACCTTGCTATTGGATCGTTGCTTGCGGGAAGACGCCCCACACCTGTGGTGGTTGCTCCTCCCCCTACTGAAATTGTATCCTATAAAATACCAGCTGGTATTATCGATTATGTTTTGGCTGATCGTTATGCAGGAGACAAACATCCCGGTGAACACTTGCTATATCTGTCACAACTATGTTTATTATTTAAGCTTGCAGGTGTATCAAGGGAGTTTGTCATGAGGAAATTATTTGCCTTGTCACTGAAAGGAAAAGCATTGGAATGGTATAGGCTACTAAATGACTCTCACCTGCTGGAGAGGGATGAGATCCAATCTCTCTTTTACTCCAAGTTTTATCCTCTTCATGAAGTCCATGCGAATAGGAATTATGTTTATAATTTTTATCCTCATGACGGAGAGAGCATAGCTCAAGCTTGGGGGAGACTGAAAACGTTAATGCTAAAATGTCCTAACCATGGGCTCCCCAAAGATATGATTATTACTAATTTCTATGCGAGGCTTTCTCGACAGGATAAAGGTTTGCTCGACGCTTCCTCTATGGGTTCTTTCACAAACAAAAAGATTGATGCTAAATGGGAACTCCTTGAAAGAATTCAATGCAACACTGAAGATTGGGAGATTGACAAAGGTAAAGAGTCGGGTATAATTTATGAGTATGATTGCATTAAGTCCTTTGTTGAAACTACAAGTTTTAATAAGTTTAGTGCTAAGTTTGGGCTTGATACTCAACTCCTTGTTGATTTCCTCAAACCTTTTGCTTCACATCTTAATATGCCTAAGGAGGATTGGATCAAGTATCATAAACCTTTTAAAGAGACTTGCAAAGAAAATGAAATTGTTCATGATGATTGCAACATGCATGATCCAATTCCTAAAAATGAAGTTTTATATAAGCATGTTAATTTTTGTGGAGTGGATAGACCTTGTGAAAGGCCTATGATTGAAGAAGAGAAGTATTGTAAGCAACATAAGCATGAAAGAACAGTCACTTGGGTCAGAGATTTAAATGAAATTGCTAGAGAATTGTGTGACCTTTATCCTTTTACTTGTGAACTTTGCCGTATAGAGGGTCACTTTAATTTTCAATGCATGAACTTTCAAAACATAACTGTTAACCGGTTGTGTGATAACATGATCACCTCTGATCTTTATGATGAGCTTATGTTATTTTTGATGTGTGAAGAGTTATCAGAAAAGACTTCATGGCTAGATGTTAATGCCATAGGAATAAAAAACACTTTGCAAAATTGCCATCTCTATTGTGTTGTTAATTGCCATGAAAATGATTACATAGGTAAGATTATAAAGGAGGGAACTTTACCAAAGTATAAAAATATCTCTTATATTTCTGCTAATAAAGAGGAGAGTTTCTCTCAAGTTTCCCCTATTGTTTCTAATGATAAACCAGGATATGTGGAGAAGCTTCATCTCCAACCACTCCCTCCTAAGGTTAAGAAGAAGAAAAAGAAGAGGAGGAGGAAGAGGAGCAAGAAAGAAGAAGAATGGGTATCAACCTGGCCTGAGCATATTCCTCTCATCAACTTTTATCCTAACGATTGTAAGTTTAAAGAAAAATGTGAAGTTTATTGTCTTAATTATCATCTTGATGATACGTCTGTAGGTACTATTGAAGATGATTTTGATTATGATATGCATGTTACTTATTGTGATTGGGGAAATGATGATAATGCTACTTATGATCTTGAAAATCTTTTTGGTACCAACTCTGAAAGTGATGATATGGGAAGCTCTAAGCTTGGGGATGATAGGATTGCAAATCCTTTACCCACTAGTGATGTGATAATTGATAATTCTTTTGCTAGTAAGAATAAAGACAACATGATTACAAATATAGTTGCTAGCAATGATAATGCTCTTCTCTACTATGATGATGTCATAACTCCAACCTATAGTGATTATAAAGGTACCTATGACATAAGGAGAAATTGTCCTTATGAAACTTGTCATAATCATGGAGGGAATTACTCCCTTGTTGAACACCACCCTCCTAATACACAATTAATCTATAGTGTTCAAGTTGTTTATGATAGTCCTACTCCCACTATTACCAATGAGAAAGATTATGCTTATGTGGAGAGTAAGAGTACCTTTTTGCATGTGGATCATGGTAACAATGCTTTATGTGATGCTTATATTGTTGAGTTCATCCATGATGCCAATGAAATTTATAATGAGAGAGGGAGACTTGGTTCTAAATATCTTAATAATAAGAAGTTTCCTCTCTTTATGGTGAATATTTTGAAGTTATGCTTGTTTTGCCTTCCTATGCTAGTTGTTTTGTGCTTCAATGAATTATTCTATTGCAATATTCCTATGTATAGGAAGCATGTTAAGCTTAAATGTGTTTGGTATTTGCTTCTTGATGCTCTCTTTTGCTCTTCAGCTCTTATTCCTACGAGAGCATCATTAAAGTCTTAAGCCTATCTTTATGGCTATAAAAAAAGAGCTCTAGGGAGACAACCCTTGTTATGTTTACTTTCAGTTTTAGTGGTCTTGATGTTTGTTACTACTATAGCAACATCATTGTATCTTTATTTTTCAGCTTTGTGCCAAGTTTAGCCTCTGATTGCAAGAAAGTTCAAAAGTTGTGATGTGCTGTCCAAGAAACAGATTCTATCCTTGGATAGAAAAATTCGTATAAAATCACCAGATCATCTTTTTGGTCTGATTTTTTTGACAGCGTGCTCTATATAATTGTCTTTCGTGCGTCTGTTCTGAGTTTTTTATTAGAGTTGCAGAAGTGCCCCGAACAAATCAATTACTACCTGCTGTTCTGTTTTTCACCGATTCTGTCATGTTTTGCCTTTCCTTCATTTTGCAAACCAAGAGCTTGCTTTTTCTTTGCAAAAACCTTTTGGCAATCTTGAGAAACAGTAGACCTTCAAGAATATCTTTATTTCCAGCAAGGTACAATTATTTTATTATGGGTACTAACCTCGCTAATCAGATTATGATGAGTTATGTATGAAGGGAGTTTTCAAGTGTGCGAGGGAAGATGATAAAAAGATTCAAGAGTGTCAAGCGCTCAAGCTTGGGGATGCCCCCATGCACCCCCAAGAAATATTCAAGGAGACTCAAGCGTCTAAGCTTGGGGATGCCCCCGTGCATCCCCTTCTCCATCAACATTATCAGTTCGTCTTTCGTTCCACTATATTTTAATCACTTCATGTGTTATGTGCTATGCTTGGAGCGTCTTGCTTTTAGTTTTCTTTAGTTTTTCATAACGAGTCGGAACTCAGCTTTCTTTATGTGGGAGAGAAACACGCTCCACTTCTACCTAGAACATAACATAGAATTTTCATGTCTATCCTTGATGTGTGTGTTCTTTGTCTTTTAATAGCTACTATCATGTTCAGCTCTTAGCTTTCATGCTTATCTTTTCAAGAGCTTTTGTTTAGTTGGTTGCTTGAACTCTCTTTAATTATCATGCTCACCTTATTAAGAGAGTTTGCTTCCATTGCATTGGTTGATATGTCTATGATAAAGATGCTACGTGCATGATGGTGCTTAGTAGTTCATGTTTTCTTATGGTTAGTCTCAAATAGCTGGAGGGTTCCCAAGGTGTTATTGGAGTACCAACATGATTTGTTTGCCTATGATGTGGTATGGTTTAGTAATATCTTCCTTCGAGAATTTATTTTGATTGACTTGGCGTATGCTCACGCATATTTAAGACTGTAAAGAAAGTATGTCAAGCCTTGATGATCTTTTGTTTCTGAGTAGCGATATAACTACCATGCCTGATTCAATGTTGCTTTGTCGCTCTGCATGATTATGACCGTCATTGCTCTCTTAATTGGTCGCTCCCAGTCTTTTGCTAACCTTCGCCTGTACTAAGCGGACTGACTGCTTGTGCATCCACATCCTTTAATCCAGTTATGCCATATGAGTCCACCATACCTTCCTACATGGTATTTACCTGCCATTCCTAACAGAGACTTTCATGTACCATCTCGAAATTATTCAAAAAAAAAGCATTTCTCTTTTGTGCCTCTGTTTTAGCTCATGAGGAAGTAGTAGTTAATTCATGATCTTTTTAAGTTGGACAAGCTTCACCCCGGGATTGCATGTCTAATGTGCAAACCCATAATACGAGAAGGAACTGGCATTGAGTGCGCCCGGCTCAAAAAGATAATATAACAAACAAACCCTCCTTTACGCTTTGTTCATGAGAAATCAGAAAACTTTGGCAGTGATAAACAAAGGAGATTAAGAGGATGTGATCGTCCTCATTTGGGAGCCGTTCCTCGAAACTTGTCCATCTCGAAAAGTGATTGAGTTGTCTGCTAGCATTCGTTGACGAAACATGCATGATCTAAAATAAATTATTACCTCTGTTTTAAAGCCAAGAGCTCTGGTACATGTTTTGTCTTTGTTTCCGACTATGGGTTTTCAACCTTGCCAAAAAAAGCCACGGTTCGAGGGTCTCCACCTTCTTTTAAAAGCACCAACTACTGAGAGCATGATTGTCATTCTGAGTGTAATGTGCATTGTCCCAAAGTAGCATTGTCTTTTGCATGATTGTGATATCGTTTATTTTGAAATCATTGTATCTAGTCATCACTTAAACCTTGGAGGTGCCCCTGCATTTATGTTTTTCTTCACTAAAGGGGGCAAGCTAGATATCACTTTATCATATTTGCACATCATGTTCATTACAAATCTATTTGATGTTTCAATATCATATTGTAAAACTTTCAGTTCTTTGTGATTTTCCCATGAGGCAACTTAATTACTATAGATTCATTGCCTCAGTAAGCTTTTGTCATATGACTATGAAAAAGTCCTATATGGTTAATAGCATGTCACCACAGAAATTATCCTTGTTATCATTTACCTACTCAAGGACGAGCAGGAATTAAGCTTGGGGATGTTGATACGTCCAAAACGTATCTATAATTTCTGCTTGCTCCATGCCTCTTTTGGGTGATATTGCTATGTTATTTATACACTTCCATACACTTTTGATCATATTTGGACTAACCTATTAACTCAGTGCGTCCCAGTGCTAGTTTCTGTTTTCGGCTGTTTTTGTATTTCAGGTTTTCACATTACGAGAACTGCCAGGAAAAATCCAGAAAAAATATATAAAAAATCAGCGTTCCAGAAACTACCGTGCGCCCGAAGGACAGCCGGGGGGGGGGCACTAGGGCTCCAGGCGCCCTGG
>LR738714.1:579582051-579673059 GCA_902687465.1 Secale cereale
GGGGGGGGGGGGGGGCGCCTCGGCCCCCCGAGGCTCCTCCGATGCCCCCCTTTGGCATATATTTAAAGCGTCTCGCAGAAACCCTGATTCCGAACCCCTTTTCTCCAGACGCGATTCCGATCTCGGCCGCCATCGCCATCAAGCTTTGGGGGACCAGAATTCCTGCGCCGGCACCCTGCCGGGACGGGGAAGTGCCCCTGGATTCATCTCCATCGACGTTGCTTCCTCCCTCCATGATGCGGGAGTAGTTCCTCCTCGGGGCTGAGGTTCTTACCAGTAGCTATGTGGTCAATTCTCTCTCCCATGATGTGATGTTCGTTGTGATCATAGGCTATGTTAATCTAGGGTGATCCCATGATATTTCCCCTTCCTCTATGTATTGGATTGATGTACTCACTTGTCTTTATCTAGTATAATCCCCGAGACCAAGGTGACAGCGGTCCATTGGACATGGATTAGAAAAGTATTTTCATGAGTGATTTCCTCTCTTGTGTGTTGATTGAAGATTGAGAGTCTCTTGGTGCTTGTCTTTGACTATCCTTTAGATATGTTGTGGTGATTGTGGGACTCTCTTTGGATGGCCGCGGTGACATTGGGAAATCCTTAGATTGGGAACTACGAACTTTGAGGTGTGCTTTTGTAGCCCTACATAATTCTCGTCCTCTCTTGACCACGAAGGAATGACCTCCGAGTGCGTCCCCTTTGCATGTTTTATGGGAAATATCATGTGATTTGATTATGTTAATGTTGTTGGGAGTTGCCACTAGTGAAAGTATGAAGCCTAGGCCTTGTTTCCACCATTGCAATACCATTTGTGCTCACGTTTACCACTTGTTTGCTTGCTGCACTTTTTATTACAGATTTATATTACTTTGTTTTGCCATCCATATCACTTGCCATTTAACATCTCTTCGTCGAACTAGTGCACCTATACATCTGACAAGTGTATTAGGTGTGTTGGGGACACCAGAGACTTCTTGTATTTTAGTTGCAGGGTTGCTTGAGAGAGACCATCTTCAACCTCTACTTCCCTGAGTTCGATAAACCTTAGGTCATCCACTTGAGGGAAATTGCTGCTGTCCTACAAACCTTTGCGCTTGGAGGCCCAACATAGTCTACAAGAGTAGAAGCGTGTGTAGACATCACATGCTCTAAAAGATATAAGTGAAGCACTAGAGCAAAAACTATTCAACTCAAAAGATATAAGTGAAGCACATAGAGTGTTATAATAATTTCTAGGCCATATTTAACTCTCTCAAATAGGTGTGTCCAGCAAGGATGATTGTGGCAAACTAAAAAGCAAAGACTCAAATTATACAAGACACTCCAAGCAAAACACTTAGCATGTTGCGAATAAAAATATAGCTCCAAGTATAGTTACCGATGGATGAAGACTAAAGAGGGGATGCCTTACCGGGGCATCCCCAAGCTTAGGCTTTTTATTATCTTGATTTTACTTGGGGTTACATGGGCATCCCCAAGCTTGGGCCTTTGCTACTCCTTGTTCCATAGTCCATCAAAGCAATACTCAAAACTTGAAAACTTCTCAACACAAAACTTAGACAAAAATTCTCGTGAGCTCCGTTAGTAAGAGAAAGCAAACCACCACTCAAAGGTACAGCAAGGAATTCATACTTTGTTTATATTGGTGTTAAAACTACTGTACTCCAAGTTCTCTATGATTCATATCCTCCAATATTACTCATAGATGCATCGGAATAAGCAAACAACACACGAAAGACAGAATATGTCAAAAACAGAACAGTCTGTAGTAATCTGCTTGGTTCGCCTACTTCTGGAACTCCAAAAAATTAAAAATAAATTGGTAAATTTGCGAAATTTGTCTACCAATCAGCAGCAAAAAGAATCAACTAAAAATCACGCTCCAGTAAAATCTGAAGACTACTTTAATGAGTGCTAACGATTCTGTTTTTCACAGCAAGATCAAATAAACTTCACACAAGTCTTACCAAAGGTTCTACTTGGCACAAACACTAAACAAAACATGAAAACACATCTAATCAGAGGATAGATGCAACATTTATTCCCTAACAGCAACAAAAGCAAAAAACATAAAATTGGGTTGCCTCCCAACAAGCGCTATCGTTTTACGCCCCTAGCTAGGCATGATACAAGATAAATCTAGGTATTGCCATCCTGGGAAGGCAATCCATAAGTGGCTCTCATGATAGATTCATATGGTAATTTGATTTTCCTTCTAGGAAAGTGTTTCATGCCTTTCCTTAACGGAAATTGGAATCTAATATTTCCTTCCTTCATATCAATAATTGCACCAATCGTTCTAAGGAAAGGTCTACCAAGAATAATAGGACATGAAGGATTGCAATCTATATCAAGAACAATGAAATCAACGGGCACATAATTCCTATTGGCAACAATAAGAACATCATTAATTCTTCGCATAGGTTTCTTAATAGTGGAATCCGCAAGATGCAAATTTAAAGAACAATCATCAAGCTCATGGAACCCTAGCAAATCACACAAAGTTTTTGGGATAGTGGAGACACTTGCACCCAAATCACACAAAGCATAGCATTCATGATCCTTTATTTGTATTTTTATAGTAGGTTCCCATTCATCATAAAGCTTTCTAGGTGTATAAACTTCCAACTCAAGTTTTTCTTCATAAGATTGCATCAAAGCATCAACTATATGTTTAGTGAAAGCTTTATTTTGACTATAAGCATGCAGAGAATTTAGCACGGATTGCAACAAAGAAATACAATCAATCAAAGAGCAATTATCATAATTGAATCCCTTGAAATCCAAAGTAGTGGGTTCATCACTATGCAAAGTTTTAATCTCTTCAATCCCACTTTTAGCAATTTTAGCATCAAGATCTAAAAACTCCGAATTATTGGGACACCTTAAAGCAGAATCATCTCCAATCCTATTCTCATCAAGATTAATACTAGAAAAAAGGATCTAATAGGAGACACATCAATAAATTTCAGATCTTCATCTTTATTTTCACGATAACTAGAAGAACACGATTTAATATAATCTTCTCTTTTAGCACGCATTCTAGCGGTTCTTTCTTTGCATTCATCAATGGAAATTCTCATGGCTTTGAGAGACTCATTGATATCATGCTTAGGTGGGATAGATCTAAGTTTCAAAGAATCAACATCAAGAGTAATTTTATACACACTTCTAGCCAATTCATCAACTTTAAGCAATTTCTCTTCAAGCATAGAATTGAAATTCTTTTGCGAGACCATAAACTCCTTAACACTAGTTTCAAATTCAGAAGGCATCTTTCCATAAGAGTTTTTGTAGGAATTACTAGGAAAAGGCCTAGGATTAAAATTACCTCTATAAGCATTGTTACCAAAATTATTCCTACCAAAAAAATTCACATCCAAAGGTTCATTGTTACTCTCAATCAAAGTGGACAAAGTCATATCATTAGGATCAGAAGAAGCACTCTTAGCAGCAAACAATTTCATAAGTTCATCCATCTTTCCACTCAAAACACTAATTTCTTCGATAGCATGCACTTTTTTACTAGTAGATCTTTCAGTGTGCCATTGAGAATAATTAACCATAATATTATTTAGGAGTTTGGTAGCTTCTCCTAAGGTAGTTTCCATGAAAGTGCCTCTGGCGGCCGAATCTAAAAGATTTCTAGAAGCAAAATTCAAGCCAGCATAAAAGTTCTGAATAATCATCCATAGATTCAAACCATGTGTAGGGCAATTACGTATCATTAATTTCATTCTCTCCCAAGCTTGTGCAACATGCTCAAGATCTAGTTGCTTAAAGTTCATAATATCGTTTTTAAGAGAGATGATCTTAGCAGGAGGGAAATACTTAGAGATGAAAGCATCTTTGCACTTATTCCACGAATCAATACTATTTCTAGGAAAAGAAGAAAACCAAGTTTTAGCATGATCTCTAAGTGAAAACGGAAATAACTTCAATTTAATAATATCGTTATTCGTATCCCTTTTCTTTTGCATATCACACAAATCAACAAAGTTGTTTAGATGGGTAGCGACATCTTCACTAGGAAGGCCAGAGAATTGATCTTTCATGACAAGATTCAAAAAAGCAGCATTGATCTCACAAGATTTAGCATCGGTAATAGGAGCAATCAGAGTGCTGATAAAGTCATTGTTGTTAGTATTGGAAAAGTCACACAATTTGGTATTGTTCTGAGCCATAGTGACAAGCAAGCAATCCAACACACACAAGCAAACAAGAAGCAAGCGAACGAAAAACACACAGCGGAAGAAGGGCGAATAAAACGGCAAGGGTGAAGTGGGGGAGAGGAAAACGAGAGGCAAATAAATGTAATGCGAAGGATAAGGGTTTGTGATAGGTACTTGGTATATGACTTTTGCGTAAGCCTTCCTGGCAACGGCGCCAGAAATTGGCTAGTTGACGGGGTGGCAAATCTTGACTTGACTTGGCATGAGTCTCCCCGGCAACGGCGACAGAAGTTCTTCTTGCTACCTCTTGAGCTTGCGTTGTATTCCCTCGAAGAGGAAAGGGAGATGAAGCGCAATAGCGTAAGTATTTCCCTCAGTTTTTTAGAACCAAGGTATCAATCCAGTAGGAAACCACGTGCGAGCCCCTCGCACCTACACAAACAAATAAGAACTTCGCAGCCAACGTGATAAGGGGTTGTCAATCCCTTTACGGTCACTTACGAGAGTGAGATCTGAAAGAGATGATAATTATATTTTTGGTATTTTTGGTTTAATAAAACAGCAAATAAAAGCAAGAAAAGTAAAGTAGATGTAGATTTATATGTTGAGAATAGACCCGGGGGCCATAGTTTTCTCTAGTGGCTTCTCTCATGATAGCGGTATTCTATGGCGGGTAAACAAATTACTGTCGAGCAATTGATAGAAAAGCGAATAATTATGAGACTATCTAGGCATGATCAGGCATCACGTCCGAGAGAAGTAGACCGACTCCTGCCTACATCTACTACTATTACTCCACACATCGACCGCTACCCAGCATGCATCTAGTGTATTGAGTTCATACGAACAGAGTAACGCCTTAAGCAAGATGACATGATGTAGAGGGATAAACTCAAGCAATATGGTGAAAACCCCATCTTTTTATCCTCGATGGCAACAATACAATACGTGCCTTGCTGCCCCTACTGTCACAGGGAAAGAACACCACAAGATTGAACCCAAAGCCAAGCACTTCTCCCATTGCAAGAACTATAGATCTAGTAGGCCAAACCAAACCAATAATTCGAAGAGACTTGCAAGGATATTATGAGCACACATAAAAAGTTTAGAGAAGAACCAAATATCTTTCATAGATAACCTTGATCATAAACTCACAATTCATCGAATCTCGACAAACACACCGCAAAAAGAGATTACATCAAATAGATCTCCTCGAAGACCGAGGAGAACTTTGTATTGAGATCCAGAGGGAGAGAAGAAGCCATCTAGATACTAGCTATGGACCCGAAGGTCTGTGGTAAATTACTCACAACTCATGGTGAGGGCGATGATGATGATGATGATGAAGGCCTTCGTGGTGGATCCCCCTCCCGGAACAGGCTCCGAGATGGGATCTCCACGGGAACAGAAGCTACAGCGGTGGAATTAGGGTTTTCTCTCTACATATGGAGTTTCTGGGGTACGTAGGAATATATAGGAAGAAGGAGGGCACCGGGGGCCGTGTGGGCCAGCCTCGAGGCAGGGGGCGCACCCTGGGAAGGGGAGCGCTCCCCCCACCCTCGAGGGCTGGCCCTTCGTCCCCTGACTTGGTCCCGAAGATTCCCGAACATGATTTCCTCCAAAAATATCTCTCGCAAAGGTTTCATTCCGTTTGGACTCCGTTTGATATTCCTTTTCTGCAAAACCCTGAAATAGGCAAAAAACAACAATCTGGATCTGGCCTTTGGGTTAGTAGGTTAGTCCCAAAAATGATATAAAAGTGAATGATAAAGCCCATTAAACATCCAAGACTTCATAAATAATAGCATGGAACAATCAAAATTATAGATACGTTGGAGACGTATCAATCACAGGAAAGGATAAACTTACGAGCATCTTTGAAAATAGTATGCCAATAAAATCCAGACGGTAATACCTTGTGTGCAGTTCTATCTCCCGTATGGTGTCCTCTGTAAGCCTCGGAGTAACACTTCCGAAGGATTTGTTCATGTTCATACTCATGTATAAAATGTCTAATAATACCATCTACTCCTTTATAAAGATGTGGTTCATCCCAAAAGTAATGTCTTGAATCAAATAAGATTTTTTCCTTTTGTTGGTAGGTGAAACTAGGTGGTATATATTTAGCCACAATGTAAGTAGCATAGTTAGAAAACCAAGGGGTGTAGTGGGAAGCATTAATGACAGCTAGTTGTTCATCAAGGGAACTATCAACAATAGGTAGTGGGTCATCAAGAATATTTTCTAACCTAGACAAGTTATCAGCTACGTGGTTCGCTGCTTCTTTTCTATCAGTGATATGCAAGTCAAATTCTTGCAGCAAAAGAACCCACCTAATAAGTCTAGGTTTAGCATCTTTCTTCTCCATAAGATATTTAATGGTAGCATGATCACTATGAACAATTACTTTGGAAACAACAATGTAAGATCTGAATTTATCGCAAGCAAACACAACTGCCAAAAATTCTTTCTCAGTAGTAGCATAATTTCTTTGGGCACTGTCTAGAGTTTTACTAGCGTAATGGATATCATTTAACTTCTTATCAACTCTTTGCCCTAGAACAGCCCCAACAACATAGTCACTAGTATCACACATAATTTCAAAGGCAAGTTCCAATCATGTGGTTGAACAATAGGTGCGGTGGTTAAGGCTTTCTTAAGTGTTTCAAAGGCTTCTGCACAATCATCATCAAAAACAAAAGGAACATCTTTCTATAACAAATTGGTATAAGGCCTAGACATTTTAGAGAAGTCTTTAATAAACCTCCTATAGAAACTAGCATGACCAAGGAAACTACAAATACATTTAATATCATTGGGACATGGCATTTTCTCAATTGCATCAACTTTATCATTATCCTCCTCAATACCTCGTTCAGAAATTTTATTCCCCAAGATAATACCTTCATTCACCATAAAGTGGCACTTCTCCCAATTAAAGACAAGATTAGTTTGCTCACATATCTACAAAACTTGATAAGGGCTGCTTAAGCAGTCAACAAAATTAGTTATGTAAACAGAAAAAATCATCCATGAAAACCTCAACAATCATTTCACAAAAGTGAGAGAATATAGCTGTCATACATCTTTGAAAGGTAGCGGATGCATTACATAAACCAAAGGGCATACGTCTATAAGCATAAGTTCCAAAAGGACAAGTAAAGGTGGTTTTATCTTGATCAGGTTGTAAAACATGTATTTGAGAGAAACCAGAATATCCATCGAGAAAGAAAAATTGTGTGTGCTTTGACAATCTTTCTAGCATTTTATGAATGAAAGGCAAAGCATAATGATCGTTCCTAGTTGCTTTATTTCATTTTCTAAAACCAATTGCCATCCTATAGTCAGTCACAATTCTTTGTGGAATAAGTTCCTTTTTATCATTAGGAACAATAGTAATACCTCCTTTCTTCGAAACACAATGAACGTGACTTTCCCACCTACTACCAGTTATAGGATAAAATTTACCTGCTTCGAGAAGCTTTAATATTACATTTCTTACCACTTCTTTCATTTCGGGATTTAACCATCGATGATGATCAACAACAGGTTTAGCATCTCGTTCCATAGTAATCATGTGCTGACAGAGAGTGGGACTAATGCCCTTAAGGTCATCAAGAGCATATCCAATAGCTGCACGGAGCTTCCTCAAAGTTTTTAACAATCTCTTTTCTTCATGCTCTGTTAGTTTAGCACTGATAATAACAGGACATATCTTCTTTTCATCAAGATTAGCATATTTCAAAGTGTCAGGTAATTGCTTTAATTCAAACACATGATCACCTTTATGTGGAGGAGGACCTCCTAGAGTTTCAACGGGCAAGTTGTGCTTGAGAATAGGTTGTTGCTCAAAGAACATCATATCTATTTCATTTCTTTCATGCATATGCATACCATTTTCATGGTCTAGCAAGTATTGTTCAAATGGATCAGTAGGTGGAACGACAATAGAAGAAAGGCCAATTATTTCATCTTTGCTAGGCAATTCCTTATTACGAGGTTGCCTACGAAACTTAGATAAATTAAACTCACGAGACACATCACCGAAATTAACACTAACGGTTTCTTTATTGCAATCTATTTTAGCATTAACAGTGTTCAAGAAATATCTACCAAATATTATGGGACAAATTTCAACTTGTGGAGACCAAGAACTAGGAAATCAGTAGGGTATTTTATCTTCACACACAAGACTTCTACATCTCTAACGATCCCAAGAGGTGTGATGGTGTCTCTGTTTGCAAGTATAATAATAACATCAATATCCTCTATTTTAGCGGGTCCAATCTGATACGTCTCCAATGTATCTATAATTTTTTATTGTTCCATGCTCTTATATATATATATTCTATTTTGGATGTTTTATATGCATTAATATGCTATTTTATATTATTTTTTGGGACTAACTTATTAACCTAGAGCCCGGTGTCAATTTCTGTTTTTTCCTTGTTTTTGAGTTTCGCAGAAAAAGAATATCTAACGGAGTCCAAACGGAATAGAACTTTCGTGATGATTTTTCTTGGATCAAAAGACACACATAGGACTTGGAGTACAAGTAAGAGAGTCCTTGATGCCACTACAAGCCGAACATGCGCGCCCCTAGGACTCATGGCCCCCTCGGAGACCCCCTGGCCCCCTTCTTTGGCTTATAAATATAGACATATTCCAGAAATCCTAGAACGACAAACAAAAATACTTTTCCACCACCGCAGGTCTCTGTTCCCGTGAGATCCCATCTGGAGGCCTTTTTCGGTACTATGCCGGAGGGGGACTTGATCACGAAGGTCTTCTACATCAACCTTGTTGCCCTTCCAATGATGCATGAGTAGTTTACCATAGACCTACGGGTCCATAGCTAGTAGCTAGATGGCTTCTTCTCTCTCTTTGATCTTCAATACAATGTTTTCCTCGATGTTGTTGGAGATCTATCGATGTAATCTTCTTTTGCCGTGTGTTTGTCGAGATCCGATGAATTATGGATTTATGATCAGATTATCAATGAATGTTATATGAATCTTCTCTGAATTCTTATATGCATGATATGATATCTTTGTATTTCTCTTTGAATTATTGGTTCGGTTTGGCTAACTAGATTGGTAGTTCTTGCAATGGGAAAGGTGCTTAGTGTTGGGTTCAATCTTGTGGTTTCCTTACCCAGTGAAAGAAGGGCTAGCGAGGCACGTATTGCATTATTGCCATCAAGGATAAAAAGATGGGGTGTATATTATATTGCTTGAGTTTATCCCTCTACATCATGTCATCTTGCTTAAAGTGTCACTCTGTTCTTATGAACTTAATACTCTATATGCATGCTGGATAGCGGTCGATGTGTGGAGTAATAGTAGTAGATGCAGAATTGTTTCGGTATGCCCATATTCATCATCATTGCATTAGATATCGTCATAACTTTGCGCTTTTCTATCAATTGCTCGACAGTAAAAAATTTACCCACAGTATGTTTTATCCAAGAGAGAAGCCTCTAGTGAAATCTATGGCCCCGGGTCTATTTTACATCTATTTTCTCCATACCTATAAAACCCAAAACCCAAAAATACTTTGCTGCAATTATTTCGTGTTTACTTTATTTTTTCTTTTCACTTTAGTTTTAATTCTATCTCTATCAGATCTCACTCTTGTTCGTGACATTGAAGGGAATAACAATGCCTTTTTCATGTTGTGTGCAAGTGTTTGTTAGTTTGTGCAGGTGGATATATTGGGGACTTGCTTGTACCTCTTGATGGATTGATACCTTGGTTCTCAAACTGATGGGAAATACTTACCTCTACTTTGCTGCATCACCCATTCCTCTTCCAGGGAAAAATCAACGCAAGCTCAGGAAGTAGCAGGAAATTTTTTTGCGTCGTTGCCGGGGAGGTCTACATCAAGCCTACCAAGTACTTGTCATAAACTCTCATCTCTTGCACTTATATTATTTGCCATTTGTCTCTCGTTTTCATCTCCCCCACTTCTAAAACGTTTTCAGAAAATCAAAAAAAATTGGCTTTTATTCGCCCTTTTTCCGTTCGTCTTTTTCTTTGTTCGTGTGTTAGATCACTTTGCCATTATGTCTGAATCCGAGGAGGTTATCATTGAAAAAGATAGTGATGATTTTGCTAATGTTTATCCTCATGAGAAAGAGCCTATTGTTATAAAAACAAAGAAATTATGTGTGGGTAGTGGCAAAATTATTGGAGAAGGTGTTATTCAAGATTTCTTTACTTGTGCTCGTGCACTACCAACTTTAGGAGGATCTATTCTTAAGAAGACTAATAGCCTCACGGATGCAATAACTTTGCTCATTATTGAACTTGAAAGATAATTTGTTCATATGCACCCTTGCATACAGAGGATTTTTTTAGAGTTTTCTAATATCCAGCATTCTTCTGTTAAGCGCGCCGCTACTATATTCCTAGCTCACGAGTTTAGATTCATCATGAAAAAAGCTAGCAAAAAATTTGCTCATTACAAAATAAATGGTGGTTGTCACCCCATAGAGTAGATCCTTTTTTATCAAGAGGAAATAATGAGATTGCAATCTCCTAATTATGTTGCCTATAATAAAAATTTAAGGAAAAGGATTCCTACGCAAGTTTTGGTTGATAAGATTTTTGAACTTAATGGTAATTTTGCTATAGAAAACAACGGGTTAGGATTCGCTTTGAGAGACAGGCTTATGACTTTTCATCAAAGGAATTCTTATAATGATGAGTTGGTTATCGAATATCAGGGGCCGAAGGAGGAACCTATTCCTCGCAAACTTGATCCTAGGGATCCTTATCCCATTAAATTTAGCCATTTTGATTATTTTTGTCTACCACAAAGGAAACTTGCTACTGAGAGAAGGGAGTATGATATGAGCATGGATGATCTCCCTTACTATTATGACAATACGTAGATCGTTGTTTTATGCCTAGCTAAGGGCGCTAAACAATAGCGCTTGTTGGAGACAACCAAGTTATATTTTGGTTTTTACTTTTTTTTTCTTGTTGTTCTTGAATAAATCTATCATCTAGACTCTGGTTAGATATGTTTTCATGTTTTAATTTACTGTTTGTGCCAAGTAAGACCTTTTGGATAATTTGGAGGATAGTAGATTGATTTTTTCTGGAAAACAAAAACTTTTGCGTCCAGTATAAGAATTGTTACTGCTCGCTGGAACATGAAACAATTATGAATTGCACACTTTGTTCTAATTTTTTTTAAAAAAATTGAGATGCAGAAGTTTTACATCAATTCGCATTACAGACTGTTCTGTTTTTCACAGATTCTGTTTTCTTTGTGTTGTGTCCTTATTTTGACGCATCTATCGCTAGTATCCGGGGGTATGAACCATGGAAAAGTTTAAATATAGTAGATATTACACCAATATAAAAAAAGAATGAGTTCACAACAGTACCTATAAGTAAGGATTGGGTTTGTTTTACTAACGGATCTCACGAGCTTTCTGTAGAGTTTTGTGTTGTGAAGTTTTCAAGTTTTTGGTAAAGATTGGATGGACTATGGAATAAGGAGTGAAAAGGGCCTAAGCTTGGGGATGCCCAAGGCACCCAAGGTAATATTCAAGGACAACCAAGCATCTAATCTTGGGGATGCCCCGGATGGCATCCCCTCTTTCGTCTTCAATCCATCGGTAAATTTACTTGGGGCTATATTTTTATTCACAACATGATATGTGTTTTGCATGGAGCGTCTTGTATGATTTGAGTCTTTGATTTTTAGTTTGCCACAATCATCCTTGCTTTACGCACATTTTTAGAGGGACACACATTAACCGTGAATTTATTATAATAATCTTCGTGCTTCACTTATTTTTTGCGCTAGGTAGTTGCTCTAGTGCTTCACTTATATCTTTTTTAGCACGGCCGTGATGTTTATTTTCAAGAAATTGATGAACTCTCATGATTCACTTATATTATTTTGAAAGTCTCTAAACAACATGGTAATTTTCTTGGCTTATGAATTTTGTCCTAAAGGATGGGCATCCAACAGGAATACAATAAAAACATTCATATAAAGAGCATTGAATACTATGAGAAGTTTGATTCCTTATGATTGTTTTGAGATATAAAGATGGTGATATTAGAGTCGTGCTAGTGAGTAATTGTGGATTGTTTGAAATACTTGTGTTAAAGTTTGTGATTCTCATAGCATGCACGTATGGTGAACCGTTATGTGATGAAGTCGGAGCATGATGTATTTATTGATTGTCATCCTTTGTGTGGAGGTCGGGAGCGCGATATGGTTAACTCCTACAAACCTCTCCCCTGGGAGAATGCCTCTAATACTTTGTTTCGATAGCTAATAATTTCTTGCAATAAGTATGTGAGTTCTTTATGACTAATGTTTAGTCCATAGATTATACGCACTCTCACCCTTCCAACTTTGCGAGCCAATCTAGTACCGTGCAACTCTCGCCAGTACATTAAACCCACCATTTATCCTTCCTCAAAAAAGACATCATACCTACCTATCATGGCATTTCCATAGACATTCTGAGATATATTGCCATGCAACTTCCACCGCTCCGTCATATTTTCTAGTATCGAGTTGTAATTGTTGAGTTGTAAGAAAATAAAAGTGTGATGATCGTCATTATTAGAGCATTGTCCCATGTGAGGAAAGGATGATGGAAGCAATGATTTCCTCACAAGTTGGGTGTAACATCCCAAATTTTCAATTTGGAATGTTATACATAGATCATATTGCATTTGCATGTTTTTGCATTTTGTTCGTGGAGTTCCTCGAAATTCCACGCAACTCAAGGACCTACGGAGAGAGTTGGGAATTTTACCGTTTTCGTATTTGAGTTCGCTCGAATACCGGTACGAGGACAGTGTGATTCTAATTATTTTTCTCTCCTAAAAATATTTCTAAATATCAAAAATGAGCGGAGATAATATGACTTCTCCAAAATAACAGAAATATTGGAGGAAAAATGTTAAAATCACTTTTGGTATTTTTCTGGATTTATTTTCGGATTTATTTGCATAGGAAAAAATACACGTTTTTCAATTGCATTTAGGTCCGGAAAAAATGTTCACTTTGTCCTAAATTTTATTAGAGGATGGTGAAAATTTATTTCAGGAATTTTGGAGTCCGTTTGGTATTTCTTTCGTTAGTTTTTCTGCGCTGGGACTCTTTTAGAAAAAAAACGGAAACCAACTTAGACTCGTGAAGGACCAGGAGACTGGGCTTTATAAGCCGCAGCCGCCGGCCCAAGTCGGCCCGCAGCCCGCTCGCGCCACGCCCCCAAACCCTAACCACCCGAGCCTCCCGCCGCCGCCGCCGGATCCCGCCGCCGCCGCCGGATCCCGCCGCCGCCGCCGGATTCCGCCGCCGCCGCGCTGCCCCGCCACCCCACCGCCGTCGCGCCGCCGCCGCTCCTCCGCCGCTCCGCCGCCCCACCGCTAGCCCTCCGCCGCCGCGTGCCGTGCTGCCGTCGCCGGAGACCGCCGCCTCACCGCCGGAGTTCGAGGTAGTTTTCGTTTTTTTCGGTTAACCGATCGGTTCGTATAGGAAAACCTAGATCTGTTTTTTTAATAGATCGGTTCGGTTTTTTTATTTTCCGCCGGTTTAGTTAAATAGCGGACGTTCGTTCGTACGTTCGTTTTAACGAACGGTTTTCGTTAGTTAACCGCAGACAGCGAACGTTCGTTCGTTAGCCTGTTCGTCGTTTTTCTTTTTCGGGGTATTTATTCGCGGTTTTTCCGATCGCGATTTCTGCCCTGATCTTGTTTTTCGTTTTTCTTTTCGCTCGAGAGTCGGAATCAGGTGATTCAAAATCCCAGATCTTCGTCTCGAAGCCCTATTTACTTTTAATCAACTTAAACAAAGTTTTTGCTATTGTAAAGTTTGACTTTAGGCCAACTAGTAAACCGGAGCTCGTTTCTTTTGCAGTTTGAGTTTCATTGCTTCTTTCGAGTTGATTCTTTTTGCAAACCGGAGTTCTTAAGTTGAACTTTCTGGTTAGATCTCTTATTTGATTTTTACCCATGCATTAGTTAAGTACTTATTGTATGCTTGTTTGTTTTATTGCGATAGAGTACCCGGAGTGCGCCGCTTGCTACTTTGAGTCTCTAGGTTTTGCGGATCATCAGCAAGGCAAGTAACACTTTGATCATACTTTCCAATTACCCAATTTTCATTGCATTAGTCAAACCCTCACACATTGCATGAGTAGGATCAATTAATTTGTGGGATTGAGAAGTAGTTTGAGGTAGTACATATTACCTGCATTACATTCAAACCTTTGGGAGTTACTTCTACGTGTGCTGCTAGGACATGCTATGCTCGTAGACATGGATTGGGTGAGTGAAATCTATGACAGATGTGAGATTGTTTAATTAATGGTTCAACTTAAGGTGGCAACATTAATACACATCTGGGTGGATTGAGGCATCTGGGTATTCCAGGATTGCCTGTTTTTCTTTTGGACCACCACCCAGGTTCAAAGGGATCATGAGATTATTCATACTAGAAACTTCCGTGTGCAGCCACAATGCTATTATGGGCTCTAGCATAGTATGAGTAAGTTGTGCGAACTCTTACAGTGGTGGACTAGCAGATGTAGGGGATGTAGGTTGGTACGGTCCGCCCGATCGTAAGGTGCTAGCGCTTCTGAAAGACTATGTCTCGGTCATCCGTTTCTCAAACACCATGCAGTGCGAGAAACCAAACGAAGGGGATCGAGTCTTGTGGGAAAAGTGCACAAACCTCTGCAGAGTGTACAAACTGATCATGATTAGCCGTGTCCCCGGTTATGGACGTCTTGAGTATCTAGTACTTGGATTTTCATGTGCATCTCAACATGTTACTTTAATTTAATTTTGTTGGGTTTAATAATGAACTTTAATTGGGGTTGAGAGGATGTCTATCTTCTCAACGATGTTTCAACTACCATGATAGTTAATTAAAATGCATTCCTTTGAAGTAGGGAAAAATTGGCTTTACGCAAAAACTTAACCATAGAGCTTTCCACCAGCCATATTGCATATAGTATAACTTACTTTCATTGCATTCTCTTGTGTTACCTTGCCAGCATATTCCATGTGCTGACCCGTTTTTGGGCTGCAACGTTTCATGTTGCAGACTTTTCAGACGACGAGTAAGATGCCCTTTTAGGTCGTGGTTCTATACTCAGTGATGCCGCTGGAGTTGATGGACTCACTTATCTTCCAAGCCTTCCGCTGTTATCGTATTAGATGGCCTTCAGCCATATTATTTGTAATAATTTCATCGTTGGACTATCGATGTAATAAGTGTGTGATTGCTACTCTGTTATAAATCCTTCAAGTACTGTGTGTGTCAGCATTACTGATCCAGGGATGACACTGATGCACAGAGATCAGACTGTTTGAGGTATGGTCGCTACAAGATGGTATCAGAGCACACACTGACTATAGGACACGACTACTAAGACAAGCCCTAGAACACAAATCACTCTTCTCTTTCTGACTCCTCATCTTTTTTACTCTTTAGGATGGTGGAAGCAAAGCACAAGTTCATGCAACCGGATGAAGAAACACCCTTTGGACGACACCTGAAGGAAGTCACAAGATATCTCAACATTGGATTACCAAGTTTCACTGGAACCTACAATGCCACTCTACCTGAGGAGGAGCGTTGGTTGATTCAAGCTCAAGTTCCAGGAAGGACGTTCGCACCTGTCACCTCACTCATAGCATTTTCCTTTAATGCACCTACATGGAGCCTAGGAAGGAGTATGGCCGCCCACATTGCTATGGGAAGGATTGGAGAAGTCTACCAGCAGGAGCTAAAGGACACTATCTACCAGATTTGTGGACGCCGAGACGAGAATTGGGATATGATCAGCATTCGGAAGGGTATATCCATTGCAGCATTCATCCAGGAGTTGAACCACCACATTCGTCGTCAGGAGCACTAGATGTGTGCTAGGATGATAGATTTGAAGAAGGCCCTAAATAGGAATTTGGAGTTAGAAGAAGAACTCAAGTCTACACGCGACGGATATGAGGAGGAGATGAAGATACTTGTGGACAAGAATGATGATTTGACCCGGAAGTTAGGGATACTCATGGGAGAAGAAGACGAGGAAGAAGAACCCAAGGAGATTCCACCGGAAGATTATATCATCATAGATGACACGGATTCGGAAGCTGAGGATAGCAAGGATGAAGACTATGAAGATGAAGCTGGAGCAGATATTATGGAATCCTCTGCCGATCAATATTTTTAGATGACCACCCTATGACTAGTAGTTTACCCCATATATTAGTTTAGAGCACCTTTGTAACGATCCTTAGATTTGTAAGACCTTGTTTGAAATTGATTGGTGTGATATGATTGTGTGATTGTCTCATGTGCATATGGGTAGTGATTTCCCCTTAGACCTCTTTTCTATTCTAATCTCTTCCCTCTACACCCATCAGATGCCTCCAAGACGTGAATTCGAGTTCCCCCCTGAGCTCACTGAGTTGATCCAGCAGCAGAACACCCTGATGCAACTTCTTGTCCAGAACACTCAGAACAACCAGAACAACAACAACAACCCTCCACCACCACCACCTGTTGACAACCTGACACGTTTCTTAAGGTTGCAACCACCCGTGTTTGCTAGCAGCATCGAACCAATTGTGGCTGATGACTGGCTACGCAAGATTGGAAGGGATTTGACCATCGCCAATTGCTCGGATGCTGAGAAGGTGCGATTTGCCGCACACCAGTTATCTGGACCAGCCGCAGCATGGTGGGAGAATTACACAGCCACTTACCCCGTAGACAATGTGACTTGGGATCAGTTTCAGCAAGCTTTTCGTACCGCCCATGTCTCAACCGGAGCAATGAGTATGAAGAAGCAGGAGTTTCGCAATTTGCGCCAAGGAAACCGTACTGTGGCCCAGTACGTGGATGAGTTTAGTACCCTATCTCGTTATGCCCCAGATGATGTGGCCACAGATGCCAAGAAGCAGGAGAGATTCATGGAAGGGCTGAATGATGAGATGAGTGTACAGTTGATGGTGGCAACTTTCAATAATTACCAGGAGTTGGTTGACCGTGCCCTGATGATTGAAAGGAAGCATCAACAGATTGAGAGTCGCAAGAGGAAGTATGGGCAAGGAAAGTATAATTCTGGAGCTCAGTAGAAGCCTCGCTTTAGCCCTAAAGCGATAGGACAGTTTCAGCATACCCATGGAGGAGGTATCTCGCACAATCACAATGGCACCAAGAATGGAAATGGGAATGGAGCCAATGGAAACCAGAACCGCCCTACACCATCCACACCCACCAAGAGGGATTTTAGACATGTCACTTGTTGCAAGTGCGGGAAGACTGGACATTATGCCAATGAATGCCCAGAAGTTAAGAATGGGAACAGCAATGGAAGCGCCGGGAAGAAGCCCAACCCGTTCAACAAAGGACAAGTGAACCACGTGACTGTGGAGGAAGTAGAAGAGCAACCAGATGCAGTTATAGGTAAGTTCTTAGTTAAGTCCTTTACTGCACTCGTTCTTTTCGATACTGGTGCATCGCATTAATACATTTCAAGGGGATTCGTGGATAAGTATAAACTGCTGACCCAAGCCCTTAGATCGCCCATGTTAGTAAACTCACCAGGAGCAGAGTATATGGCTAAGTCATGGTGTGATCAGTTGCCCTTAAGGATTGGTAATTACATATTCCCTTTGGACCTAATAGTATTGGAATCTCAAGGACTGGATGTGATATTATGCATGGATTGGTTATCTAAGTATGAAGGGAATATTGAATGTTCCAGTAAGACCATTTTGCTTACTTCGCCGGAAGGAAGAAGGATCAAGTATGTACCCCGGCAGGAGTCAAAGAGGAGTAGATTAAATTCCCTGTAGGGAGTTGTTCAGGAGGAAGTGCCAGTAGTGAAGGATTATCCGGATGTGTTTCCAGAAGAATTGCCAGGAATGCCACCGGATAGAGATAAAGAGTTTTTTATTGAACTTTTGCCAGGCACCGGGCCAATTTCTAAGAGACCATATAGGATGCCCGCAAAGGATTTGGAAGACATTAAGAAGCAAATTAAGGAGTTACTGGATAAAGGATTCATACGCCCAAGTTCTTCGCCTTGGGGTTCGCTAGTACTTCTAGTGGAGAAGAAGGATGGATCGTTAAGAATGGTTGTTGATTACCGAGGATTGAATGAAGTAACGATCAAGAACAAGTACCCATTGCCAATGATCAATGATCTGTTCGATAGATTGCAAGGAGCTAAGGTATTTTCTAAGATCGATCTGCGATCAGGGTACCATCAATTGAAGATCCGAGAGCAGGATATACCTAAGACGGCCTTTACCACTAGGTATGGGTTGTACGAGTATACCGTCATGTCGTTTGGTCCGACAAACGCACCGGCATACTTTATGAACCTGATGAACAAAGTGTTTTTGGAGTATTTGGATAAGTTCGTCGTAGTGTTCATAGATGATATTTTGATCTTCTCGAAGGATGGAGAGGAGCATGAAGAACATTTGCGTTTGGTATTAGAGAAGCTCAGAGAACATCAGTTATATGCCAAGTTTAGCAAATGTGAGTTTTGGTTGAAGGAAGTCGGATTCCTCGGACATGTTATATCCGGAAAAGGAATAGCAGTAGATCCCACTAAGGTGGACACTGTGACCAATTGGGAAGCACCGACAACAGTTGGAGAGATCCGGATTTTCCTTGGACTCGCAGGATACTACCGGAGATTTATCGAGAATTTCTCAAAGATTGCAAAACCAATGACGGAGTTGTTGAAGAAGGACACCAAGTTCTGTTGGACCGAAGAATGTGAGACTAGTTTCCAGGAGTTGAAGAAAAGGTTGGTATCATCCCCTGTGTTGATTCTGCCAGATCAACATAAGGATTATGAGGTGTACTGCGACGCTTCACGTCGAGGACTTGGAGCTGTTCTTATGCAGGAAGGAAGAGTTGTTTCGTACGCTTCACGACAACTAAAACCTCATGAGATGAACTATGCCACCCACGATTTGGAGTTAGCAGCCGTAGTGCATGCATTGAAGACGTGGAGACATTTTCTCATTGGAAACCATTGTGAAGTATATACGGATCACAAGAGTTTGAAGTATATATATTCACTCAGAAGGAGCTGAATCTTAGGCAAAGGAGATGGCTGGAACTCATTAAGGATTATGACATGAGATTTCATTATCATCCCAGAAAGGCTAACGTAGTAGCTGATGCGCTAAGCCGTAAGAGCCATGTCAATACCCTAATGATGGAGGAGTTTCCAAAGGAGTTAGCCGAGGACCTACAAGAACTACGTATGGAGATAGTTCCGAGAGGCTATGTAGCAACACTAGAAATCTAGTCTACCCTGATGGATAAAATCAGAGAAGCTCAGAAAGCTGACAAAGAGGTTGTCGCTATAAAGGAGAGGATGAGCGAAGGAAAAGCTAAAGGTTTTCGTGAGGATGAGCACGACACCCTATGGTTTGAGGATCGAATCTATGTGCCCAATGACCCGGAGATCAGGAAGTTGATTTTACAGGAGGCCCATGATTCACCATACTCGATTCACCTAGGAAATACTAAGATGTATTTGGATTTGAAGGATATTTTCTGGTGGACCGGTATGAAGAAGGATATTGCGGAGTATGTAGCAGTTTGTGATGTGTGTTAGAGAGTAAAGGCAGAACATCAGAAGCTAGCAGGATTGTTACAACCTATGCCAAAACCCGAATGGAAGTGGGAGAAGCTTGGCATGGATTTTATCACCGGATTGCCCCGGACCAAAGCAGGATATGATTCAATCTGGGTAGTAGTAGACCGATTGACGAAGGTAGCACACATTATCCCTGTGAAAACCACTTATACCAGTGCCAAGTTGGCTAAGATATACATGACCAAAATTGTATGTCTGCATGGAGTTCCGAGGAGTATCGTATCAGACAGAGGAACCCAGTTTACCTCAAAGTTCTGGAATCAGTTACATGAAACTTTGGGAACCAGGCTAGATTTTAGCACAGCGTTTCATCCGCAGACAGATGGACAGACGGAGAGAGTCAATCAGATTCTGGAAGATATGCTAAGATTCTGTGCATTAGATTATGGATCTAGTTGGGATGACAACTTGCCCTACGCGGAGTTCTCATACAACAACAGTTACCAAGCCAGTTTGAAGATGGCACCGTTCGAGGCATTGTATGGAAGGAGATGCCGAACACCGTTGTCGTGGGACGAAGTTGGAGACCGACAATTGTTTGGACCAGACTTAATCAAAGAGTCTGAGGAGAAGGTAAAGATGATCCGAGATAGACTGAAGGTATCTCAGTCCAGGCAGAAGAGTTATGCAGACTCGAAGCGCAAGGAGATAACCTATGAGATCGGAGAATAGAGCGTACTTGAGAGTATCGCCTCTGCGAGGAGTTAAGCGTTTCAGAGTTAAAGGGAAGTTAGCCCCGAGATTTGTGGGACCTTACCATATTTTGGAACGCATGGGAGAGGTTGCCTATAAGTTGGAATTGCCCGAAGGATTGTCAGGAGGGCACGACGTGTTTCACGTTTCGCAGCTTAAGAAGTGACACGCGGAGATGGCCGGCATACCACTTAGAGACACAGTACCCCTGGAAGCAATTCAGTTGGACAGTGATCTGACCTACGAGGAGAAGCCTGTTAATATTCTCGAATTTTCGAGCAGTGTTACTCGCAGCAAGGTTATCAAGTTTTGCAAAGTTCAGTGGAGTCACCACACAGAGGAAGAATCCACCTGGGAACGAGAAGATGATCTACGCAAGGACCACCCACACCTGTTCTCTAGCCAAGTTGAATCTCGAGGGCGAGATTCATTCTAAGGGGGGTAGGTTTGTAACATCCCAAATTTTCAATTGGGAATGTTATACATAGATCATATTGCATTTGCATGTTTTTGCATTTTGTTCGTGGAGTTCCTCGAAATTCTACGCAACTCAAGGACCTATGGAGAGAGTTGGGAATTTTACTGTTTTCGTATTTGAGTTCGCTCGAATACCGGTACGAGGACAGTGTGATTCTAATTATTTTTCTCTCCTAAAAATATTTCTAAATATAAAAAATGAGCGGAGATAATATGACTTCTCCATAATAACAGAAATATTGGAGGAAAAATGTTTAAATCACTTTTGGTATTTTTCTGGATTTATTTTCGAATTTATTTGCATAGGAAAAATACGCGTTTTTCAATTGCATTAAGGTCCGGGAAAAATGTTCACTTTATCCTAAATTTTATTAGAGGACGGTGAAAATTTATTTCGGGAATTTTGGAGTCCGTTTGATATTTCTTTCGTTAGTTTTTCTGCGCCGGGACTCTTTTAGAAAACAAAACGGAAACCGACTTAGACTCGTGAAGGACCAGGAGACTAGGCTTTATAAGCCGCAGCCGCCGGCCCAAGTCGCCCCGCAGCCCGCTCGCGCCGCGCTCCCCAACCCTAGTCGCCCGAGCCTCCCGCCGCCGCCGCCGGATCCCGCCGCCGCCGCCGCCGCGCTGCCCCGCCGCCCCGCCGCCGCGCTGTCCCGCCGCCCCGCCGCCGCCGCGCCGCCGCTGCTCCGCCGCCCCGCCGCTCGCCCGCCGCCGCCGCGTGCCGCGCCGCCTTCGCCGGAGACCGCCGCCTCACCGCCAGAGTTCGCCCGAGTTCGAGGTAGTTTTCGTTTTTTTTCGGTTAACCGATCGGTTCGTTTAGGAAAACCTAGATCTGTTTTTTTAATAGGTCGGTTCGGTTTTTTTTTTATTTTCCGCCGGTTTAGTTAAATAGCGGACGTTCGTCCGTACGTTCGTTTTAACAAACGGTTTTCGTTAGTTAACCGCAGACAGCGAACGTTCGTTCATTAGCCTGTTCGTCGTTTTTCTTTTTCGGGGTATTTATCCGCGGTTTTTCCGATCGTGATTTCTGCCCTGATCTTGTTTTTCGTTTTTCTTTTTGCTCGAGAGTCGGAATCAGGTAATTCAAAATCCCAGATCTTCGTCTCAAAGCCCTCTTACGTTTAATCAACTTGAACAAAGTTTTGGCTACTGTAAAATTTGACTTTAGGCCAACTAGTAAACCGGAGCTCGCTTCTTTTGCAGTTTGAGTTTTGTTGCTTCTTTCGAGTTGATTCTTTTTGCAAACCGGAGTTCTTATGTTGAACTTTCTGGTTAGATCTCTTATTTGAGTTTTACCCGTGCATTAGTTAAGTACTTATTGTATGCTTGTTTGTTTGATTGCGATAGAGTACCCGGAGTGTGCCGCTTGCTACTTTGAGTCTCTAGGTTTTGCGGATCATCAGCAAGGCAAGTAACACTTCGATCATACTTTCCAATTACCCAGTTTTCATTGCATTAGTCAAACCCTCACACATTGCATGAGTAGGATCAATTAATTTGTGGGATTGGGAAGTAGTTTGAGGTAGAACCTATTACCTGCATTACATTCAAACCTTTGGGAGTTACTTCTACATTTGCTGCTAGGACATGCTATGCTCGTAGACATGGATTGGGTGAGTGAAATCCATGACAGATGTGAGATTGTTTAATTAATGGTTCAACTTAAGGTGGCAACATTAATACACATCTGGGTGGACTGAGGCATCTGGGTATTCCAGGATTGCCTGTTTTTCTTTTGGACCGCCACCCAGGCTCAAAGGGATCATGAGATTATTCATACTAGAGACTTCCGTGTGCAGCCACAATGCTATTATGGGCTCTAGCATAGTATGAGTAAGTTGTGCGAACTCTTACAGTGGTGGACTAGCATATGTAGGGGATGTAGGTTGGTACGGTCCGCCCAATCGTAAGGTGCTAGCGCTTCTGAAAGACTATGTCTCGGTCATCCGTTTCTCAAACACCATGCAGTGCGAGAAACCAAACGGAGGCGATCGAGTCTTGTGGGAAAAGTGCACAAACCTCTGCAGAGTGTACAAACTGATCATGATTAGCCGTGTCCCCGGTTATGGACGTCTTGAGTATCTAGTACTGGGATTTTCATGTGCATCTCAACATGTTACTTTAATTTAATTTTGTTGGGTTTAATAATGAACTTTAATTGGGGTTGAGAGGATGTCTATCTTCTCAACGATGTTTCAACTACCATGATAGTTAATAAAAATGCATTCCTTTGAAGTAGGGAAAAATTGGCTTTACGCAAAAACTTAACCATAGAGCTTCCACCAGCCATATTGCATATAGTATAGCTTACTTTCATTGCATTCTCTTGTGTTACCTTGCCAGCATATTCCATGTGCTGACCCGTTTTCGGGCTGCAACGTTTCATGTTGCAGACTTTTCAGACGACGAGTAAGATGCCCTCTTAGGTCGTGGTTCTATACTCAGTGATGCCGCTGGAGTTGATGGACTCACTTATCTTCCAAGCCTTCCGCTGTTATCGTATTAGATGGCCTTCAGCCATATTATTTGTAATAATTTCATCGTTGGACTATCGATGTAATAAGTGTGTGATTGCTACTCTGTTATAAATCCTTCAAGTACTGTGCGTGTCAGCATTACTGATCCAGGGATGACACTGATGCACAGAGATCAGACTGTTTGAGGTCTGGTCGCTACATTGAGATGCGTCTCCGAACTTTACAAAATAATAAAAGATGCCAAACAAGCCCAAATAAAAAAAAGAGGTCGTAGAAGCCCACAAAAAAATGAGAGAAAGGAGAGAAGGAGCAATGCTAGTATTCCACACTTGTGCTTTAAAGTAGAACCATGTTTTTCATGATGGATAGTATTTTCATTATAGAACTTGGCTTGTATATTCCAATGATGGGCTTCCTGAAATTGCCCTAGGTCTTCGTGAGCAAGCAAGTTGGATGCACACCCACTTAGTTTATTTTTGAGCTTTGATAAGCTTATGGCTCTAGTGCATCTGTTGCATGGAAATCCCTACTCACTCACATTCATATCTATTGATGGGCATCTCCATAGCCCGTTAATATGCCTAGTTGATGTGAGACTATCTCCTTCATTTTGTCTTCTCCACATCCACCATATTCTATTCCACCTATAGTGCTATGTCCATGGCTCATGCTCATATATTGCTTGAAAGTTGAAAAGGTTTTAGAATAGTAAAGTGTGAAACAATTGCTTGACTAATAGTGGGGTTGTGCCTGATTTAATACTTTGTGTGATGAAGGTGGAGCATAGCCAGACTATATGATTTTGTAGGGATAACTTTCTTTGGCCATGATATTTTGAGAAGACACAATTGTTTTATTAGTATGCTTGAAGTATTATTGTTTTTATGGCAATATTAAACTTTTGTTTTGAATATTATGGATCTGAACATTCATGCCAAAATGATAAATAAGTTAGGTAGCATTCCACATTAAAAATTCCGTTTTTATCATTTACCTAGTCGAGGACGAGCATTAATTAAGCTTGGGGATGCTTGATACATCTCCAACATATCTATAATTTTTTATTGTTCCATGATATTATATATTTTGTTTTGGATGTTTTATATGCATTAATATGATATTTTATATTATTTCTGGGACTAACTTATTAACCTAGAGCCAAGTGCCAGTTTATGTTTTTTCCTTGTTTTTGAGTTTCGGAGAAAAACAATATCAAACGGGGTCCAAACGGAATAAAACTTTCACGGTGATTTTTCTTGGACCATAAAACACACGAGGACTTGGAGTACAACTCAGAGAGTCCTCGAGGTGACCACAAGGAGGGGAGGCGCGCCCTACGGGGGGGCGCCCCTAGGGCTTGTGGCCCCCTCGGAGACCCACTGACGCCCTACTTTGGCCTATAAATATAGAGATATTCCAGAAACCCTAGAACAATAGACAAAAATACTTTTCCACCATCGCCGGTCTCTGTTCCCGTGAGATCCCATCTGGAGGCCTTTTGCGGTAGTCTACCGGAGGGGGATTTGATCACGGAGGGCTTCTACAACAACCTTGCTGCCCTTCCGATGATGCGTGAGTAGTTTACGGGTCCCTAGCTAGTAGCTAGATTGCTTCTTCTCTCTCTTTGATCTTCAATACAACAATGTTATCCTCGATGTTCTTGGAGATCTATTCGATGTAGTCTTCTTTTGCGGTGTGTTTGTCGAGATACGATGAATTGTGGATTTATGATCGGATTATCTATGACTATTATTTGAATCTTCTCCGAACTCTTATATCCATGATTTGATATATTTCTATTTCTCTTCGAATTATTGGTTTCGAACAATCTTGCGATGTCCTCACCTGGTGACAGAAGGGGTAGCAAGGCACGTATTGCGTTGTTGTCATCAAGGATAAAAATATGGGGTTTATATCATATTGCTTGAGTTTATCCCTCTACATCATGTCATCTTGCTTAGAGCATTACTTTGTTCTTATGAACTTAATACTCTAGTTGCGTGATGGATAGCTCTCAATGTGTGGAGTAATAGTAGTAGATGCAGAATCGTTTCGGTCTACTTGTCACGGACGTGATGCCTATATTCATGATCATTGCCTTAGATATCATCATAACTTTGCGCTTTTCTATCATTTGCTCGACAGTAATTTGTTTACCCACCGTATGCTTTATTCAAGAGAGATGCCTCTAGTGAAACCTATGGCCCCCGAGTCTATTTTACATCTATTATTTTCGGATCTATAAAACCAAAAACCCAAAAATACGTTGCTGCATTATTTTGTGTTTACTTTATTTTGCTTTTCACTTTCGTTTTAATTCTACCTCTATCTGATCTCACTCTTGTTCGTGACATTGAAGGGATTGACAACACCTTTTCCGCGTTGTGTGCAAGTGTTTGTTAGTTTGTGCAGGTGCATATATTGGGGACTTACTTGTACCTCCTACTGGATTGATACCTTGATTCTCAAACTGAGGGAAATACGTATCTCTACTTTGTTGCATGCTACTTCTCGAGCTTGCGTTGTATTCCCTCGAAGAGGAAAGGGAGATGCAGCACAATAGCGTAAGTATTTCCCTCAGTTTTTGAGAACCAAGGTATCAATCCAGGAGAAGACCAGGCGTGAGTCCCTCGCACCTGCACAAACAAATAAGAACTTCGCAGCCAACGCGATAAGGGGTTGTCAATCCCTTTACGATCACTTACAAAAGTGAGATCTGATAGAGATGATAGTTTCATATTTTTGGTACTTTTGGATATAAGAACAGAAAATAAAAGCGGAAAAGTAAAGTAGATTATAGATTGATATGTTGAGAATAGACCCGGGGGACATAGGTTTCTCTAGTGGCTTCTCTCATGATAGCGGAATTCTACGGCGGGTAAACAAATTACTGTCGAGCAATTGATAGAAAAGCGAATACTTATGAGAATATCTAGGCATGATCATTATATATAGGAATCACGTCCGAAACAAGTAGACCGAAACGATTCTGCATCTACTACTATTACTCCACACATCGACCGCTATCCAACATGCATCTAGAGTATTAAGTTCATAAGAATAGAGTAACGCCTTAAGCAAGATGACATGATGTAGAGGGATAAACTCAAATAGCATGATATAAACCCCATCTTTTTACCCTCGATGGCAACAATACAATACGTGCCTTGCTACCCCTACTGTCATTGGGAAAGGACACCGCAAGATTGAACCCAAAGCAAAGGGCCAAACCAAACCAATAATTCGAAGAGACTTGAAAGGATATTATAATCATACATAAAGAGTTCTGAAAAGAACCAAATATTTCTCATAGATAATCTTGATCATAAACCCATAATCCATCGGATCTCGACAAACACACCGCAAAAAGAGATTACATCGAATAGATCTCCTCGAAGACCGAGGAGAACTTGGTATTGAGATCCAACGAGAGAGAAGAAGCCATCTAGATACTAGCTATGGACCCGAAGGTCTGTGGTAAACTACTCACAACTCATGGTGAGGCGGTGATGATGATGTAGAAGCACTCCATGGTAGATCCCCACTTCTGGTGGAGCTCCGGAACAGGCCCCAAGATGGGATCTCACGGGAACAGAAAGTTGCGATGGTGGAACTAGGGTTTTGTCTGTTGTTCTGATGGTTTCGGGGTACGTACATTTATATAGGAGGAAGGAGGTCACCGGGGGCCAGACATGGGGCCCACGAGGCAGGGGGCGCGCCCTATAGGGGGGCAGGGCGCGCCCCCCACCCTCGTGGATGCCACGTGTGCCCTACTCCATGGTTGTCAAGTCTCCCGTGTGTATTTTGCTCCAAAAATATCTCTCCTTAAGTTTTATTCTATTTGGACTCCATTTGATATTCCTTTTCTGTAAAACCCTGAAATAGGCAAAAAACAGCAATCTAGACTGGGCCTTTGGGTTAATAGGTTAGTCCCGAAAATAATATAAAAGTGTATAACAAAGCCCATTAAACATCCAAAACATCATAAATAATAGAATGGAACAATAAAAAATTATAGATACGTTGGAGACGTATCAAGCATCCCCAAGCTTAATTCCTGCTCGTCGTCGAGTAGGTAAATGATAAAAACTGATTTTTTTGATGTGGAATGCTAACCAACATAGTTTTCAATGTAATTCTCTAAATTGTGGCATGAATGTTCAGATCTGAAAGATTCAGGACAAAAGTCTATATTGACATAAGAAATAATAATACTTCAAGCATACTAATAAAGCAATCACGTCTTCTCAAAATACTATGGCTAAAGAAAGTTATCCCTACAAAATCATATAGTCTAGCTATGCTCCCTCTTCATCACAAAAAATATTCATATCATGCACAACCCCGGTTTCAGCCAAGCACTTGTTTTCATACTCTATTCTTTCAAACCATTCAACTTTCACGCAATACATGAGCATGAGCCATGGATATAGCACTATGGGTGAAATAGAATGGTGGTTGTGGAGAAGACAAAAAGGAGTGAGATAGTCTCACATCGACTAGGCGTATCAATGGGCTATAGAGATGCCCATCAATAGATATCAATGTGAGTGAGTAGGGATTGCCATGCAACGGATGCACTAGAGCTAAATAAGTATGAAAGCTCAACGAAAGAAACTAAGTGGGTGTGCATCCAACTTGCTAGCTCACGAAGACCTAGGGCATTTGAGGAAGCCCATCGCTGGAATATACAAGCCAAGTTCTATAATGAAAATTCCCACTAGTATATGAAAGTGATTAAACATGAGACTCTCTATCATGAAGAACATGGTGCTACTTTGAAGCACAAGTGTGGAAAAAGATAGTAGCAATTGTCCCTTTTTTCTCTTTTTTGAAGGGGCCTTTTCTGTTGTTCGGCCTTTCCTCACATGGGACAATGCTCTACTAATGATGATCATCACACTTATATTGAATTACAACTCGATATTACAACTCGATACTAGACCAAAGTATGACTCTATATGAATGCCTCCGGTGGTGTACCGGGATGTGCAATGAATCAAGAGTGACATGTATGAAAAGTTATGCATGTTGGCTTTGCCACAAATATGATGTCAACTACATGATCATGCATGGCAATATGACAATATGAAGTGTGTCATATGAACGGAACGGTGGAAAGTTGCATGGCAATATATGTCGGAATGGCTATGGAAATGCCATGATAGGTAGGTATGGTGGCAGTTTTGAGGAAGATATATGGTGGCTATTTTGAGGAAGGTATATAGTGGGTGTATGGTACCGGCGAAAGTTGCGCGGTACAAGAGAGGCTAGCAATGGTGGAAGGGTGAGAGTGTGTATAATCCATGGACTCAACATTAGTCATAAGAACTCATATACTTATTGCAAAAATTTACGAGTCATAAAAACAAAGCAATCAACGCATGCTCCTAGGGAGGAGGTTGGTAGGAGTTAACCATCGCGCGCCCCCGACCTCCACACAAAGGATGACACTCTACAAATACCTCATCCTCTAACTTCGTCCCATAGCGGTTCACCATACGTGCATCCTACGGGAATCACTAACTTTAACACAAGTATTTCCCAGTTTCATAATAAATCCACTATCATGACTCTAATATTGCTATCCTCATATCTCAAAACAATTATCAAGCATCCAACTTCCCTTCATATATAATGCACTTAGTATGAAAGTTTTTACTACATTGATCTTGGATGCCTATCATGCGAAGGCTAGTTTTATAGCCAAAGCACATTACCATGTTGTTCTAATAAACTCTCAAAAGGATATAAGTGAAGCATGAGAGATTAACAATTTTTACAAAATATAACTACCACCGTTCTCTAAAAGATATAAGTGAAGCACTAGAGCAACAACTATTCAACTCAGAACATATAAGTGAAGCACATAGAGTGTTCTAACAATTCCTAGGCCATATTTATCTCTCTCAAAAAGGTGTGTCCAGCAAGGATGATTGTGGCAAACTAAAAAGCAAAGACTCAAATGATACATGACGCTCCAAGTAAAACACATATCATGTGGTGAATAAAAATATAGCTCCGAGTATAGTTATCGATAGATGAAGACGAAAGAGGGGATGCCTTCCCGGGGCATCCCCAAGCTTAGGCTTTTGGTTGTCCTTGAATTTTACCTTGGGGTGCCTTGGGCATCTTCAAGCTTAGGCTCTTGCCATTCTTTGTTCCATAGTCCATCAAAGCAATACTCAAAACTTGAAAAATTCACAACAAAAAACTTAGACAAAAATCTCGTGAGCTCCGTTAGTACAAGAAAACAAACCACTATTCAAAGTACTGTAATGAACTCATTCTTTGTTTATATTGGTGTTAAACCTACTGTATTCCAACTTCTCTATGATTCATACTCCCCAATACTACTCATAGATTCATCAAAATAAGCAAACAACACACGAAAAACAGAATCTGTCAAAAACAGAACAGTCGATAGTAATCTGTAACTTTCGCATACTTCTGTAACTCTAATTTTTTTGAAATAAACGTGAGGAATTTGTCTATTAATCATCTGCAAAAAGAATCAACTAAATAGCACACTGCAGCAAAATCTGGTGACCATTCTAGCGAGCGCTAACGATTCTGTTTTTCACAGCAAGATCATATAAACTTCACACAAGTGTTCCCAAAGGTTCTACTTGGCACAAACACTAAATTAAACACAAAACCACATCTAAACAGAAACTAGATGCAATATTTATTCCTAAACAGAAGCAAAAACAAAAAAAATATAAAATTGGGTTGCCTCCCAACAAGCGCTATCGTTTTACGCCCCTAGCTAGGCACGATACAAGGATAGATCTAGGTATTACCATCCTTGGAAGGAAATTCTTTAATTAAGCACTTGTGATTCTTAGGATCTTCTTTATCCCTATTGATAATCAAACTTTTGGGCAAGAAATCAAGAAGTTCAATCATGTCAAAAGGTTCTCTTGCAAAAGTAAGAAAATTAGGATGAACACTTATAGATTTAAGATCGGCAATTCCTTTACTAGATGGTTCACCCTTGTTTTTAGGAACATACATGAACTTAGACAATTTAGTGGTAGAAGGATTTGAAGTAGTTTTCATAGCAGAAAGAGCAGAACCCACATTAGTAATAATATCCTCAAGTTTATCTATTCTAGTAGAATCTTGATCTAATTTTTCTTTCACTATGGGTTCCTTTTCTTTAAAAAAATCAGAATAACTCCTACCTTGGATCCATATTGGGTAATTTCATTGTGGATCTTTCTATCCAAATTCTCTACCAATTCTACCGTAGCAACTTTGTTTTCAATTATTTCTAGCCTTTGCATAACATGCTACAAAGTTAAAACAGTCCCATTAACCATAAGAGGTGGGGAGCCAAATAATTCAGTCATAGCATTATAAGAATCAAAAGTATGGCTTCCCAAAAAATTCCCTCCAGTAATGGTATCTAAAATATATCTATTCCAAGGAGTTATGCCAACATAAAAATTGCGAAGAAGCACAGAAGTGGAAAGCTTCCTAGTAGATCTATTTTGAGCATTGCAAATTCTATACCAGGCATTTTTAAGTTTTCTTCCTCCCTTTGTTTAAAATTAAGAACCTCACTCTCGGGAGTATTGATAATGATAGGTGTGCTAGACATGATGAGAAGCAAGCAATCCAACACACAAGCAAACAAGAAGCAAGGGAACGATAAACACACGGCAAAAAAGAAGGGCAAATAAAACGGCAAGTGTGAAGTGGGGGAGAGGAAAACGAGAGGCAAATAAATGTAATGCGAAGGATAAGGGTTTGTGATAGGTACTTGGTATGTGACTTTTGCGTAAGCCTCCCTAGCAACGGCGCCAGAAATTCTTCTTGCTACTTCTCGAGCTTGCGTTGTATTCCCTCGAAGAGGAAAGGGTGATGCAGCACAGTAGCGTAAGTATTTCCCTCGGTTTTTTAAAACCAAGGTATCAATCCAGTAGGAGACCACGCGCGAGCCCCTCGCACCAGCACAAACAAATAATAACTTCACAGCCAACGCGATAAGGGGTTGTCAATCCCTTTATGGTCACTTACGAAAGTGAGATCTGATAGAGATGATAATTTGATATTTTGGGTGTTTTTGGATATAAGAACAGAAAGTAGAAGCGGAAAAGTAAAGTATATTGTAGATTGATATGTTGAGAATAGACCCGGGGGCCATAAGTTTCTCTAGTGGCTTCTCTCATGATAGAGGAATTCTACGGCGGGTAAACAAATTACCGTCGAGCAATTGATAGAAAAGCGAATACTTATGGGAATATCTAGGCATGATCATTATATATAGGAATCACGTCTGAAACAAGTAGACCGAAACGATTCTGCATCTATTACTATTACTCCACACATCGACCGCTATCCAGCATGCATCTAGAGTACTAAGTTCATAAGAACAGAGTAACGCCTTAAGCAAGATGACATGATGTAGAGGGATAAACTCAAATAACATGATATAAACCCCATCTTTTTATCCTCAATGGCAGCAATACAATACATGCCTTGCTGCCCCTACTGTCATTGGGAAAGGACACCACAGGATTGAACCCAAAGCCAAGCACTTCTCCCATTGCAAGAACTATAGATCTAGTAGGCCAAACCAAACCAATAATTCGAAGAGACTTGCAAGGATATTATAATCATACATAAAGAGTTCAGAAAAGAACCAAATATTTCTCATAGATAATCTTGATCATAAACCCACAATTCATCGGATCTCGACAAACACACCGCCAAAAAGAGATTACATTGAATAGATCTCCTCGAAGACCGAGGAGAACTTGGTATTGAAATCCAAAGAGAGAGAAGAAGCCATCTAGATACTAGCTATGTGTCGGGGAACAAATCCACGAGCACCTATGGGACCGGCGGACCGAGCCCCTTTCGGTTCGGCAGGGGCGAAGGTCGCACGAAGAGCAGATCGAGGCAAAACACACGAGCGGTTTACCCAGGTTCGGGCCGCACGGATGCGTAAAACCCTACTCCTGCTTTGTGGTTTGTATTGAGTTCTTGCCCGGGAGCGCTGAGTGCTACAGTACACACCAGCAGCTAACGAGACCGAGCGTGAGAGTGTTCTCCCACCCTCTACGTTGCACATGGGCCTCCTTTTATATGCTCAAGGGGTCACCGACAGGTGGCAACGTAGACAAGGGTAAAAATGGAAAGGTGTTGCGGTTGGTACAACTACATGTTATAGTGTATCATACCTAACTCTGACTGCAGGGGACAAAGGCATTGAATGCCCGTCTGCGTCGCCCAAATAGTGCAAAAGGGACCGTCAGGGACGCCACCGCTCGCCACGATGGCAATCTTGTCAGCACCGCTTGCCACCGCGCACCGCTGGCTGCACAGCCTCCCGCCACGTACGCCTGGAAGGGTCCTAGAGCGACACGTTGGTGGATGTGCTGGAGCGCGGGTACAGAGTGGTAGCTTGCCGCGGCAAGCACCTTGCCGCGGTCATTGTCTTGTCGCGTCCGGGAGCTTGTCGCTCACAGGGCCTTGCCGGGACGCGTGGCGCGTCGCGGCAAGTTCCTTGAGATGCCTTGGTTGGCCTTCCCGGCAAGCTCCTCTTGCCGGGGTCTTGTCTCCTTGGCTTGAATACTTTGTTCTTGAATGTCTCCTTGGCGGTCACCCGGCAAGCCTTGCCGCGGGATGCTGCGACTACCCGTGGACAAGTTCGGGATACTAGGGTACCCCTACTCTAGTACACCGACAGGAGCCCCCGGGCCTGGGCCATACATGGTGTCGAGCGCTGTTGGGCCAGGCCCAAAACAGGGCACGGGCACGCGCGGCCTGGGTTACGCCGTATCTCTCTCCGTATCCACCGCGCCCTCCCCGAACGACGCGCGTTGAATGCGTCGTCGTGGGAGAGATCGTGGGTGGTTTCTTTATTCGGAAAGATAGAACATCCGCCCCCTCCCTCCTTATAAGCAGGGGAAACAGGGGCAGTTCTCCCACTCGCCAGCTGCTATTCCAATCTCGGAAACCTCCGCCGCTCCCCCTTCTTCCCAAAGCTGAAAGAGAGCAGCGCCCTGCCCCCATCGCCACCAGCACCACCAACGCCGTCGGCCTCTCCCACCACTTCCGCCATGGCTCTGAAAGCAGACAAGGGGAAGGTTGTGAAGGCGACCGAGGCGCAGCGGCTCGCGGCGCTGCGAAAGGAGCGGGCAATCTTCCCCCCCAAGCTCGCCGCGAGGGAGCTGAGGGAGTATTGCTACCTCTTCTGGTCGACGGAGACGCGGGCGCATCCGTGCACGAAGGTACTTCCAGCCGTCGCTTCGGAAATGGCTCCGAATGGATATCCCTTCTTCGCCTTGTTCTTCTACTGCGGGCTCTGCCCGCCTTTCTCTGAGTTTTTCTGCGATCTTATGAACACCTACGGGTTCCGTCTCCTTGACTTCACCCCCAATGCTGTTCTGACCATGGCAGTTTTCGCACATCTCTGCGAAAACTTTGTCGGAGTCTATCCAAACATAGCCCTTTTTCGCCACTTCTTTATGCCCCGAGTTGAGAGAGGAGAGCCTTTATCCGGCGGAATCGCCTGGATCTCGAGAGTCGGCAAGAAGGACGCTTATCTGGAGGGAGAGTTCCGCGGCAAGTGGGAGGAATAGAGAGCAGACTAGTGCTGGATTGTCGAGGAGGACCCGCAACCGTTTACCGCCCGGCGCCAAATCCTAGTAGCGCGCGGCAGCGATTGGAGCAACGTGGCCCCGGAAGACGATAGGCTGAAGATTGCCGTCACCCGGATCCAACGCCTCAGGCTTGACGGGCTCACTGTAGGTGCGGTTGGCGCAGATTTTCTTCGCCGCCGCATCGCCCCCCTGCAGGAGAGGAGGAGACCCGCCTGGGCCTTCCAGAATGCGGCGGACATCATGAGGCTGCGTCCTGGCCTCAACTTCAACTTCACCGTTATGGAACTTGACGCAATGCTCCGAGAGCTGTTCAAATACGACCCTCAACATCCCGAAGTGTTCAGGTTGCCGAAGGATGTCATTACGCTGTGCAACAACTCCTCGCTCGACCGCATCCATGCAATGATGTTGCTGTGCGACTCGCATGGAATTGTCCCAACTTGGCAAGAGCCTGAAGACGTCGTCGTGCATGAGTTCTTTGATGGCTTGGTAGAAGTGCCGGTCCGCACCGACGAACAGAAAAGCCTCACTCGCACCACCACCGATGCGGAGATGAAACACATCGCCACTAGGCTGGAAGAGGCAGCGGCAGCCGCAGCCGCGGCCGAGTTTGGATTCACCGTGGAGGAGGCAGAGGCAGCAGAGGCGGCAAGCCGTGCCGAGCAAGAGGAGCTTGCCGGCGAGGAAGAGCTTGCCGGGCATGACGTCGAGTCGAGCGAGCCCGCCGAGGATACGAGCGGCTCGTTGGAGATCAACTCCTCTTCCTCCTCATCTTCAGAAGGCGTCTCCGCAAGGCCGGGGACGTAGCGGAGCGGCAGACGAGTCGACAGTCGCTGCGTCGCGCGACACGCTCCACCGCGGCAAGCACTGTTGCCGCGGGAGCACCTCGCGCTTCCGCGACAACTGGAGCGGGGTCCACCCAGACCACCGCTTCTGCTCCTGCCGCTTCTCACGCCGCGGCGGTAGCCGGAGCGGGGTCGTCTCGGACCACCGCAACTGCTCCCGCCAAGCGGCCAAGGGAACCTACTCCTCCGCCTCCTCGCGCCGGAGGTGAGTCGGACTTCGACTTCTCCGCGCTCAGCTCCGACGAGGAAGAAGAAGAGTAAGATTCTTTGCTGTACTTGTAGTTCTTCAATTCTTGTTGTTTTGTCTTGTATCTCATTTGCTTTACTCCGAACTTATTCCTTTTTAGGACTCTGGCCCAGAGAGCGGCGAAGAGAGCCAAGGTCCCGGCGCGTCGACGGGAGGTGATTATCGTCGAGGACGAACCCGCCGCGACAGCAGAGGGTGCGTCCGAGACAACCTTGCCGGACCCAGCAACTATTCTCCAGGGCAGCCCCCAGTGTAAGTTCATGGTTCGCTTTCCGCTGTTAGGCGCGCATGGATGCTCTTTCTTTGTTGACATCTGATTGTTGGTTTGTGTAGGAGCAGAGCAGCCCCACCAGGAGCGCCCGGAGGCCGCCCCCGACATGCCATCTGCTTCGACTACGCCGCCAAGGGAGAGTTCTCCGGCACGGGAGAGTTCTCCGGCAAGGGACAGCACCAGCGGCCCGGCGGCGGAGACTACGACTGCAGAACCTGGTACAGGTAATCCTCTTGCTTCAAAACTTCCCTTGGGTTCTTCTTCTTTTGATTTTCTTTTTGGATATTTGCTTGACTTTTCTCCCTTTTCCGGCCGTCAGACCCATCTGCTGCGGAGCCGATGGAGACCAAGGTTGCTGCCGACGACGCCGCTGCCACCGAAGAAGCAGCCGACGCTGATGATCCCGCCGGCGACGAGGCCGCCAAAGCTGCCGCCGCAGAAGCTGGCGAGGGGTCTGGCGATCGCACTGACGGCCCTGAGGCCGCGGGAGCGCCAGGCGCTACGCCGACCGTCGATCCCTCCGCCGCTGCCGCAGCGTCAGGCTCCGAAGAGCCCCAGCCAGGCGTCTACTTGAAGGCCGGCGATGGCGTCTTCATCAACCTCCCCTGGGCGTCAAGCTCCAGGGCGTCGGTCGAAGGAGAAAGCTTCGATCGTGAGGTGCTCGCCTCTGCTGGGTTGACGCTGGTTGATGCGCCGAGCAGCAGCAGCGGCGAGCCTGAGGAGGAGCGGCTGCTGCGGAAGCTGGTGTCGCTCTACCGCGCTCGGCAGGCCAAGCTGGAATCCCGAGAGGCGCTTGTCGCGAGGGCGGGAGCGGACATCGAGAAGCGCGCAGAGTAGCTCCGGGGTCTTAACTGGGAAGCTCTCCAGTCCCTGGCAGAGGAGCGGGCGCAGCTTGCCGAGGAGCAGAAGGCCTTCCTCTTCGAGAAGGCTGAAGTCGAAGAACAACAGCGGCTTGCCGCTGAGAAGCTGTCTGCGCAGGAGGGCGAGCTGGCTCAGCAGAAGGTCAACCTTGACAGCCACGAGGAGGAGCTCACTGTGCGCGAGCAAACATTCGGCGGAGCCCTCAAGCAAGCAGAGGATGCTGCCGCAGCTGCCGAGGCCGCCAAGAAGGAGTTGGAGACGAAGGTGGCGTGGCTAGAGGCCGATCTCAAGGCGAGCGGTGAAGAGCTTGCCGCGCTCAAGCGTGAGCGGGAGAAGGACACCTACAGCTTGTCGGAGCTGCAGGTTCGTCTTTCCGAGAAGGGCAAGGAACTTGGCGCCGCCAAGGACTCCAACGCAGGTCTTGAGTTGAAGCTGACTACTTTGACCAAGACGCTGGACGGCGTCAGGGAGAAGGAGGTGGCTTTGAAGAAGAAGATCAAGGATGATGAGGCGCTGCTGGCGAGTGCTGCTGCCGCCCAGAACGCTCTTAGGGAGAATGTGGAGCACTGGACGGAGGGTCTCGTGGATGCTGCCGCAGACATTGACAGGGAGCTGGCGCAGCTGAGGATGGAGGATCTCGGGTATCCCTTCGATCAGAACCTCCAGCCCAGCGCCAAGCTCACCTTGTTCTTCAAAGGCGTGGCGACGGCCCTCCAGCGACTCCGGGAGACGATTCCAAAGCGGCTGGCTGACGAGTCGCGCAAGATCTACGCGGGAGCTCTTCAAAAGGTGTTGGTGTAGGTGGCCTTCCGCAACCCGGGCCTCAACCTCACCAACATCCTCAAGACCCTGCCGCCGGATGCTGATCTGGAAGCACTCAAGACCCTTGTCGCACCCATTGTGGACAAGGTGAGCGGGATCAAGAGGATTAAGGGCGATCGCGTAGACTAGGCCGCCCGTTTTCTTCTTTTCTTGTCGCTGCTGGTCATGTTATGAGAACAATCTGTTAGAGCCGCGACAAGCTACCTTGTAATATAAATTTATCTTGGGTAATGATTGCAATATTATTTCCTTTACTTGATTCCTTCCTTTGTATGTTTTTGCCCTACGCTTTTAGGGAACTTGCCGGCGCAAGCACCTTAGCCGCGAGCGCTGAGTGCGTGACGTCAGCAGCCTGCTGGCGGTGCCGTTACCGACAAGAAACCTTGTCGCAACTAGTCGCAGCATACTTAAGTTGTTGAGCGGACTCGAAACAAAGTAAGGGCGCAACTAGCTACGAGTTGGTTCCTCCGCGCACAGGTTTTCCATACAAAGCACGGTCGTTCAAGTAAGATAACTTAAAAAATTTAAAAATCTTATTGCTCAAACTTTGGCAACTTAGCTTTTCTGTTGTTTGCTTCCCGGTAAGGCGAAACTTTCTTGAACGACGCCTGGTCCATACCATTATCTTCTCCTTTCCCCCCTGCAAACTTGTGCGCGAGGGATCCTTCGTTTCCTTGAGAAAAAGAAAGAAGAGAAAATAACGATATGGAGTCTTGCGGCTCGTTATTGCTTACCGGGGGTAGGTGCTGCATAAAGTGTCAGATAACACATGCAAAAAATAGAAAGCATGAAATTATCAAGATGTGCGAAGCACATGAGCTTTGTTTATGCACAGGGTCTGCGCCTGGCTTTGTACAAAG
Source organism: Secale cereale (assembly GCA_902687465.1). Lineage (NCBI taxonomy): Eukaryota > Viridiplantae > Streptophyta > Magnoliopsida > Poales > Poaceae > Secale > Secale cereale. The sequence continues at coordinate 579,620,075 of LR738714.1, forward strand.
GATTACATGCAACAGCGGCAAGACTTGTACAAAAGGTGGTTGCCGGAACGGGTTCCGGCAACCGCGCCTTACGGTTAAAACTTACGAAGATGCTCAATGTTCCAGGAGTTGCTCACTGGAATACCATCTTCGGTCTCAAGGCGGACAGCGCCAAGCCTAGTGACTCGTTTCACCCGGCAAGGGCCTTCCCACTTCGGCGTCAACTTGTTGGAATTCTTGGCGGACTGAAAGCGCCGAAGAACAAGGTTGCCTTCCTCGAGACTTCTGGTGTTAACTTTGCGGCTATGGTAGCGGCGCAAAGCTTGCTGGTAGCGAGCAGCTCGTACAGCAGCCTGAAGACGGTCTTCCTCAAGGAGCAGCGCGTCATCTTGTCGCAGCTGCTCTTGCTCAAGCTCATCATAAGCGAGCACTCGAGGTGACCCGTATACGAGTTCCGTGGGAAGAACTGCCTCTGCTCCATAGACTAGAGCGAAAGGTGTCTGGCCAGTGGCTCGATTTGGCGTCGTCCTGATCGACCAAAGAACCACCGGCAGCTCCTCAATCCAGTTTCTTCCGCACTTGCGCAGCCTGTCGAAAGTCCTGGTCTTGAGCCCACGCAGCACTTCAGCATTTGCCCTCTCCGCTTGACCGTTGCTTCTCGGGTGAGCAACAGAAGCGAAGCAGACCTTGGCGCCAAGATCTTAGACGTACTGCATGAAGGTGCGGCTCGTGAATTGCGTACCGTTGTCGGTGATGATCCTGTTAGGGATCCCGAAGCGGCAAACAATCGACCTGAAGAACTTGACTGCTGACTGTGCTGTCACCTTCCTCACTGCTTCCACTTCCGGCCACTTTGTGAACTTGTCGATTGCAAAGTACAAGTACTCAAAGCCCCCGACTGCGCGGGGAAAGGGGCCAAGGATGTCGAGCCCCCAGACCGAAAATGGACAGGATAAAGGGATTGTCTGGAGAGCTTGAGCTGGCTGGTGTATCTGCTTGGAATGGAACTGGCACGCTTCACACTTGGTTACTTGTGCAGTTGCATCCTGGAGGGCTGTCGGCCAAAAGAAACCTTGCATGAATGCTTTGCCGGCAAGTGCTCTTGCGCCAATGTGGTGACCACATATGCCTCCATGTATCTCTGCCGACAGCTTTTGTCCGCCTTCCCGGTGAATACACTTCAATTTCACACTGTTGAGTCTCCTTCTGTACAGTGTGTTGTCGACAAACTGGTACATACTTGACTGCCGGGCTACTCTTTCCGCTTCTTCTTGCTCTTCGGGAAGTTCTCCTATCTGAAGGAAACGGACAATCTGCTGTGCCTATGCTGGAGCTTGTGGCTCGACAACAAGGACTAAAGGCACATCTGCTGCTGCGGGAACATCCGCTTCTACGGCGAGAACCTGCGGCTCAGCCGGAGCTTGACGTTCCCCGGCAAGCTTGCCGGAGCAAAACTTGTCGGGAGCCTCTGCTTCAACGGAACAAACCCTAGGGCTTGCCGGAGCAGACTGCTCCTCGGCACTCTTGGTGTTGATCTTGGGACCTTCTTGGCGGCGGCTTCGGGAAGCTCTGCCGGAAAATAGTCACCAGAAATCAACTTCCTCTTCTTGCTCTGTCCAGTTGATGGCGTTACAGACGGTTGAGTCAGCTTGAGCACGAAGATCCCTGGTTCCACAGGTAACTTAAGTGCGGCACACTTTGACAGGCCATCGGCAATGTCGTTCTGAGCTCTTGGAACATGCTCCATCTGTAGGCCGTCAAAGTGCTCTTCAAGCTTTCTCACTTCATCAACGTAGGCTTCCATCAACAGACTCTGATAACTCTTGTTCACTTGGCGGACGACAAGCTGCGAGTCACCCCTGACAATGAGCTTCTTGATCCCAAGGTCTGTCGCGATCCTGAGACCGGCAAGCAAACCTTCATACTCTGCGATATTGTTTGTTGCTTGCTCCTTGGGAAAGTGCATCTGGACTACGTACTTGAGGTCCTCTCCGGTGGGTGCAAAAAGCAGCACGCCAGCACCGGTGCCTTGCAGCGAGAAGGCACCATCAAAGTACATCAGCCACTCTTTGCTTGCTTCCTTGACGGGGATGCTCGTTTCTGGAATTTCTTCATCTGGTGTTGGCGTCCACTCTGCTATGAATTCTGCCAATGCTCTGCTTTGGATAGTTGAAGTGCTCTCAAACTTGAGGCAAAAGCTTGACAGTTCCAGTGCCCACTCAACAATCCTGCCTGTTGCTTCTGGATTCTGCAGTATCCTCTTCAGCGGAAAACAAGTGACAACTGTGATATCATGTGTTTGGAAGTAATGGCGCAGCTTTCTCGAGGCCATGAGAAGGCCGAAAAGCAATTTCTGCACACCAGAGTACCTTGACCTAGCCCCCTGCAGAAGGGAATTGACAAAGTAAACTGGGAGCTGCACCATTCTCTTCTGTATCTCCTTGCGCGCCTGCGCAGATCCATCTTTGTCGGGACCAGAGCTTGTCGGGGAAGCCCCCTGCTTGTCGTTGGATGCGCCTGTCGTGGTTGCTGGCTGATCATCTGCCTCCCTCTCCGCTACTAACGCAGCACTATCCACTTGATTGGTTGCCGCTATATACAGCAGCAACTTCTCTTGTGGCTTAGGTGCGACAAGCGTTGGAGTGGAGGACAGGTATCTCTTCAAGTCTTGCAGCGCAGCCTCCGCTTCCGGAGTCCATTTCATTGGACCTGCCTTTTTCAATATTTTGAAAAACGGCAGGGCGCGCTCAGCAGACTTAGAGATAAACCTGCTGAGAGCAGCCACGCAACCGGCAAGTCTTCGTACATCCTTGACGCGCTTTGGTGCTTCAATCTGCTCAATGGCCTTGATCTTGTCGGGATTGGCTTCAATTCCCCGCTGAGACACGAAGAACCCGAGAAGCTTGCCGGAAGGGACTCCAAACACACACTTCTCGGGGTTGAGCTTGAGGCTGATCTTGCACAGATTTGCAAAGGTCTCGTCTAAATCTTGAATCAGAGTTGCCTTGTCCTTGCTCTTGACCACTATGTCATCCATGTAGGCTTCCACATTTCTGTGTATTTGTGGCTCAAAAGCGACATGGACTACCCTTGCAAATGTTGAACCAGCATTCTTTAAACCGAAAGGCATCCGTATGAAACAGTACGTGCCACATGGAGTGATGAATGCGGTCTTCTCCTCATCCTTTTCTGCCATGAAGATCTGATGGTATCCTGAGTATGCGTCAAGAAATGAAAGCAAGTCACATCCGGTTGTGGAGTCAACAATCTGGTCAATGCGCGGCAAGGGAAATGGGTCTTTGGGACAAGCTTTGTTAACATCGGTAATGTCGATACAAAGCCTCCATTTCCCGTTTGCCTTGCGCACGACTACGGGATTGGCCAACCACGTAGGATGGAGCACTCCTCTGACAAGGCCTGCTGCTTCCAACTTCTTGATCTCTTCTTCGATGAATTCTTGGCGCTCCACTGCTTGTTTCCTGACCTTCTGCTTGACGGGCCACGCATGAGGACAGACGGCAAGATGGTGCTCAATTACTTTCCTGGGAACACCGGGGATGTCAGACGGTTGCCACGCAAACACGTCGACGTTCGCCCGCAGGAAAGCAATCAACGCGCTTTCCTATTTAGGGTCAAGAGTGGCACTGATGGTGAAGGTTCCACCAGAGCCGTCCTCCTTGGCGGACACTTTCTTGGTCTCTGGCGGAGCTGCCATTGTCTTCTTACACTTGCCGGTGGAGCTCGATGGTGCGTCCTCGACGGTAGTGCAGTACTCCGAAGAGGTGCGCTTGCCGGAGTGGGCATCAGAACTCTTGCCGGACTTGGTATTCTTCTTCCCCTCGGGAGCTTCAACGGCAGGTGACTTGCGATCTGTTGCGGCTGCCGCTTCCCGGTAGATCTTGTCGACGCAGATAAGAGCATCCTTCTTGTCGCCAGGGACAGAGATGACACTTATCGGGCCTGGCATCTTCAGCATGTTGTATGCGTAGTGAGAGGCTGCCATGAACTTGGCGAGTGCTGGACGACCGAGTATCCCATTGTAAGGCAATGGAAAATCGGCAACGTCAAAAGTGACCCTCTCAGTCCTGAAGTTCAACTCGCTGCCAAATGTCACCGGCAACGTGACCTTCCCTTTCGGCTTGCTCCTTCCCGGGTTGATTCCTTAGAATGTGCCGGTCTCTTCGAGCTCGCTGTCAGGGATCTGGAGTTTCTGGAGTACAGCGGAGGAGATCAGGTTCAAGCCGGCCCCACCGTCAACTAGCATCTTAGTGACCTTGAGGTTGCGGATAGTTGGTGAAACCAACATCGGCAAGCACCCGACCGCAGTTGTGCGATCAGGGTGGTCCTCAATATCAAAGATGATAGGCGTGTTGGACCATTTCAGAAGCTTGCGTGACTCGACAGGTGGTTCTGCCGCATTGACTTCCCGCACCCACTACTTGAGTTGGCGATGTGAAGTTTGCAGAGAAGCACCGCCGTCAACGCACAAGACCTCTGTGGCTTTCTGGAACTCCTGCTCACTGGTCTCGACATCATCCATGTCTTCATCGTCGTCATCATCTTCATCCTTGTCGCGGCCGCGGGGAGGTCTGTCTCCTTGCCGCTGCTTGGCCTTGCCGCGGCGTCCTCCCCGGCCGGGGCGCTTCTTGTCGGATCCTCCAGCACCTCCTTGGGCCTTCTCCTTGTCGCGTCGCTCGTATTCAGCCTTTTGCTGCTCGACAAGCTGCTCGACCTTCTTGTAGCTCTGGAGGTCATGGCCCTTGGTGCGGTGGATCTTGCAGTACTGCTTGTTGGTGCCGTCCTGCTTGTCGGCGGCCGCCACAGCCTGGCAGTTGGTGCATCCGGCAATCTCCTTGTCGGAGCTACCAGCTTTGGCTTTCTTGGCGCCACCTTCGTTGCCGGACTGCTCAATGACTAGCACATCTTTGCCTCTCTTCTTCCTGTTGTTCTGCCGCCGGTTTTTCTTTGCCGGGGCAGCATCCTCGCTGTCAGATCCTCCTGCTCCTGTATTCTCTCTGGGGAGTTTCCTCCCTTCCTCAGCACGTGCACACTTGTCGGCCAGGGCATATAGCTCACTGACGTCTCTGATCTTGCACATCGCCATCTCCTCCCGCATCCTGCGGTTACGCACGTTCTGATGGAACGCGCTGATGACCGCGGCAGGGTGGACATCTGGGATGTTGTGCTGTACACGGCTGAATCTCTGAATGTACTTGCGCAGGGGCTCTCCTTCCTTCTGGGCGAGCAGATGAAGGTCACTCTCTTGGCCATGAGGTTTGTGGCCGCCTGTAAAGGCGCCGACAAACTGATGGCATAGGTCTGCCCAGGAAGATATGGAGTTGTCCGGCAAGTGCATAAGCCAGGACCTGACGTTGGGATTGAGCACCAGCGGGAAGTAGTTGGCAAGGATCTTGTCGTCCCGCCCCCCGGCAGCTTGCACCGCGATGGTGTAGATGCTGAGGAACTCCGACGGATGCGACTTGCCGTCGTACTTCTCTGGTACGTCTGGCTTGAAATTCTTTGTGCTGGGCCACTGGACTTGCCGCAGCTCACGAGTAAACGCAGGGCAACCTACCGTGTACGGCAAGTCGCCTAGTTCCCCTGGCGCATGCATGTCGACAGAGGGCCCAGCGCGCTGGTCCGATTGACGCCGCGCTTCTCTTCGGCGCTCGATGCGAGTACGAGCGTCTTCTTGCTGTCGTTCGTGAAGAACTTGGCGCTGATCGCAACGAGCTCGTGGATCTGATGACACGGTGGAGTCGCTGTGAGGTGGATCTGGCGAGTTGGCGATCTTGGTCTTCGATGCGGAGAGTGCACGGTGGTTGCACCCCCACCGGTCTTGTCGCCACCGGCTCGTGCCTGGCTGACTTGCCGCGGCTGCGATGTACTCGGCTGCCGTGGAGTGTCGCCGTTGGCGAAGCCGATGAGACTCTGAATGGTGGCCCTCCATTCGTCGATCTTGTCCGCCGTTGGAGGGTAGTCCAGGAGCAGTTGAGCTCGCACCAAAGCTTCTGCTGAAGTGGTGGGTGGCGGTGGCGAACGGTGTGAGGAGCGGGATATGCTCGGACTTCTAACTATGTTAGAAGGAGCAGTATCCCGTCCAGGCGACTGTGCCTCGCTCGTGCCAGCATGTTGGCGTGCATGCTGGTCTTGAGCACTCCGAGATCCACCAGCTCGATCTTGGTCCAGCAAACGTATGGTACCGTGAGTACCATGACGCTGTCGGTCCTGCGCCTCCTGAGATGGGCGCGGTGCATGTACGGACGCCGAGGTCTTGGAGTGCGCCCGGTCGTTGTGGGAGCCGACTACGCCGCCGATGGGCAGCGCAGCCTTGTCCTTGGACCTGGCAGCACCGTGAGCTCCCTCGTCGACGCCCGTTCTTCCGCCGACGTCTACCCCACCAGCCGTTTGCTCCGGCGGTGGTGGGTTCGGCGCAGACGGAGCAGCCGCCTCCGAAGCCTTCTTCTTCGGCGGCATGTCGATGAAGACGATGAAGATCTAGCTCGTGTGAATGCCGGATCAGGTTCACACAATCTCGACGCCCCCTACCTGGCGCACCAAAGATGTCGGGGAACGAATCCACGAGCACCTATGGGACCGGCGGACCGAGCCCCTTTCGGTTCGGCAGGGCGAAGATCGCACGAAGAGCAGATCGAGGCGAAACACACGAGCGGTTTACCCAGGTTCAGGCCGCACGGATGCGTAAAACCCTACTCCTGCTTTGTGGTTTGAATTGAGTTCTTGCCCGGGAGCGCTGAGTGCTACAGTACACACCAGCAGCTAACGAGACCAAGCGTGAGAGTGTTCTCCCCCCCCCTCTACGTTCCGCATGGGCCTCCTTTTATATGCTCAAGGGGTCACCGACAGGTGGCAACGTAGACAAGGGTAAAAATGGAAAGGTGTTGCGGTTGGTACAACTACCTGTTACAGTGTATCATACCTAACTCTGACGGCAGGGGACAAAGGCATTGAATGCCCGTCTGCGTCGCCCAAATAGTGCAAAAGGGACCGTCAGGGACGCCACCGCTCGCCACGATGGCAATCTTGTCAGCACCGCTTGCCACCGCGCATCGCTGGCTGCACAGCCTCCTACCACGTACGCCTGGAAGGGTCCTAGGGCGACACGTTGGTGGATGTGCTGGAGCGCGTGTACAGAGTGGTAGCTTGCCGCGGCTAGCGCCTTGCCGCGGTCGTTGTCTTGTCGCGTCCGGGAGCTTGTCGCTCACAGGGCCTTGCCGGGATGCGTGGCGCATCGCGACAAGTTCCTTGAGATGCCTTGGTTGGCCTTCCTGGCAAGCTCCTCTTGCCGGGGTCTTGTCTCCTTGGCTTGAATACTTTGTTCTTGAATGGCTCCAAAGGAACCACGGAGGACCTTGGCGGTCACCCGGCAAGCCTTGCCGCGGGATGCTGTGACTGCCCGTGCGCAAGTTCGGGGTACTAGGGTACCCCTACTCTAGTACACCGACACTATGGACCCGAAGGTCTATGGTAAACTACTCACAACTCATGGTGAGGCGATGATGATGATGTAGAAGCACTCCATGGTAGATCCCCCCTCCAGCGGAGCTCCGTAACAGGCCCCAATATGGGATCTCACGGGAACAGAAAGTTGCGGCAGTGGAATAAGGGTTTTCTCTGTTGGTCTGATGGTTTTGGGGTACGTAGATATATATAGGAGGAAGGAGGGCACCGGGGGGCAGACTTGGGGCCCACGAGGCAGGGGGCGCAACGTATAGGGGAGGCGCCCCCACCCTCATGGACGCCTCGTGTGCCCTACTCCATGGTTCTCAAGTCTCCCGTGCGTATTTTGCTCCAAAAATATCTCTCCCGAAGTTTCATTCTGTTTGGACTCCGTTTGATACTCCTTTTCTGTAAGACCCTGAAATAGGCAAAAAAACAGCAACCTGGACTAGGCCTGTGGGTTAATAGGTTAGTCCCAAAAATAATATAAAAGTGTATAAAAAAGCCCATTAAACATCCAAAACATCATAAATAATAGCATGGAACACTAAAATATTATAGATACGTTGGAGACGTATCACTGCATCACCCTTTCCTCTTCAAGGGAAAAATCAACGCAAGCTCAAGAAGTAGCACAATCACATGCATAATTTCTTGATATAAGGTAAAGGAATATCAATCATGCTAGCACCCATATCACATAAACCATGATGGCAATGATCTCCTATTTTGACTGAGACGACAGGCATGCCTACAACGGGTCTATTCTTATCTTTAGTATCGGGTTTGACAATTCTAGCAGCTTCATCACAAATGTAAATAACATGCCCATCAATATTATCAACCAAGAGAACTTTAACCATAGCAATACTAGGTTTTACTTTGATTTGTTAGAAGGGTCTAGGTGCTCTACTATTGCTTTTGTTAACCACGGTTGAGACTTTAGCATGTTTTTTTTATCCTAACAGGGAAAGGCGGGTTTTCAATATAAGCAGTAGTCACAACAGGGTCAACATTGTAAATGATAGTTTCTTCTTTAACTATAACTGGTTCCTCAACTTTTTATTTAATAGGTGATAAACCACAAGTGTAGGGGATCGTTTGTAGCCTTTTTCGATAAGTAAGACTGTCGAGCCCAACGAGGAGCTAAAGGTAGAACAGATATTCCCTCAAGTTCTATCGACCACCAATACAACTCTATGCACACTTAACGTTTGGTTTACCTAGAACAAGAATAAAACTAGAAGTACTTTGCGAGAATTAAAATATGAATAGATTACAAGATAATAACCTTAGTAGTGTAGTCGAAAGCATTTTGTAACACAAGAGAATGATTTGTCCCTAGGCAATGGATAACTAGACCGGTAATCATTATTGCAATTTTATATGAGGAAGAGGCATGAGCTAACGTACTTTCCATACTTGGATCGTATGCACTAATGATTGGAACTCTAGCAAGCATTCGCAACTACTAAATATCATTAAGGTAAAACCAACCATAGCCTTAAGTATCAAGTTCTTTTTACTCCCATACGCAACAACCCCCTTACTCGGGTCTATGATTATATCACTCGCACCACACACTATAAGAGAACCATGAACATATTGCAACACCCTACAACGGGGATCCCTCATGTTTGCGCGATAGGAGGGCACCATAGGACAACACCATAACAAAATATACAACGCATACCAACCACGATCGTCGATTAACCCATATGACAAAATAGATCTTCTCAAACATCATAGGATAACCACATATCATTGGATAATAATATATAGTGTTGAGAACCATATTTGAGTAGAGAATTACAGTGGGAATAGATAGGTTACACCGCTACAAAGACAAGGTGAAAGTTGATGTTGACGGTAGCAAGATTGTTGATGTAGATCGCCATCACGATCCGTGCCTCGACGACACTCCGACGCCACTGGGAGAGAGGGGGAGAGAGCCCCCTGCTCCTTCTTCCATGACCTCCTCCCAAGATGGGAGGAGGGTTTCCTCTCTGGTCTTTGGCCTCCATGGTGGAGGAGGGGCGCTCCTCCTAGATTGGATCTCTCTCTGTGTTTCTCTTCTGTTTGGTGACCCCCTTTTTTGGCCCTTCGCCCTTTCTTAAATTCCTAGAGATCCGTAACTCTAATTGGGTTGAAATTTTAACACGATTTTAATCCATAAACTATATTTCTTACAGTAAAAGAAGGTGGTCAACCGACCTAGGAGGCTCTCACTAACCACCACGGCGCGCTAGAACCCCTGGTGCGCCCCTGTGGTTAGTGGGCCACTCGAGCACTGTCTCGCGTTGATTCTTCTTCCATAAATTCACATATATGCCAAAAGAATCTGTCTAAAGTTCTATCGTGTTTGGACTTCATTTTGATATGGATATTCCGCGAAGTAAAAAACATGCAACAAACAGGAACTGGCACTAGGCACTGAGTCAATATGTTAGTCCAATAAATCATATAAAATGTTTCTAAAAGTGTATGAAATTTGTATAATACTGGTATGGAACAATCAAAATTATAGATACGACGAAGACGTATCAGCATCCCCAAGCTTAATTGTTGCGCATCCTCAAGTAGGTAGATGAAAAAAAGTAATTTTTGATGTGGAATGCTACCTAGCATAATCTTGATCATATAATCAAATCATGGCATGAATATTAAGACATGAGTGATTCAAAGCAATAGTCTATAATTTGACATAAAGACATCAATACTCAGGAATCCCAACAAATGGTCATGCCTTCCAAAGTATCAGGGCTAAAGAACTCTATCCCTACAAAATCATATAAACTTGTCATGCTCTGTCTTCTGAACACAAAATATAAATCATGTATTACCCCGGTGTCAGCCGAGCAATTGTTTCATACTTTTTAACGCGCTTCAGCATTTTCACTCTCACGCAATACATGAGCGCAAGCCATGGATATAACACTATGGGTGGAATAAAATGCGATGGTAGACATTAATATAGAGATGACAAAAACAAAGATAGCCTCACATCGACGCGGCTAATCAACGGGCTATGAAGGTGCCCATCAATTGATGTTAATGCGAGGAGTAGGGATTGCCATGCAATGGATGCACTAAGAGCTATAAGTGTATGAAAGCTCAAACTAAAAACTAATTGGGTGTGCATCCAACTTGCTTGCTCGAAGACCTCAGACATTTGAGGAAGCCAGTCATTGGAATATACAAGACACGTTCTATAATGAAAAATTCCCATTAGTATATGAGAGTGATAACATAGGAGACTCTCTATATGAAAAACATGGTGCTACTTTGAGGCACAAGTGTAGTAAAGGATAGTAGCAATGCCGCTTCTCTCTTTTGTCTTTTTTTTTCTTTCTTTGGGCTCTTTTTGGCCTCACTTTTTTCTTTCTTTTTCCCTTTTTTCTTTTCATTTTGTCCGGAATCTCATCCGGACCTGTGGGGGAATCCTTTCCTCACTGGGACATGCTCTAATGATGAATAATAATGATCATCACACTTCTATTTACTTACAACTCAAAATTACAACTCGATACCTAGAACAAAGTATGACTATATATGAATGCCTCTGGCGGTGTCCCAGGATGTCTAATGATCTAGCATAGCAAAGATATCAAACAATGGACAAGGCACGAAAATATCATGCTAGCTATCTTACGATCATGCAAAGCAATATGAATATGAATGCTCAAGTCATGTATATGATGATGATGGAAGTTGCATGGCAATATATCTTGGAATGTCTATGGAAATGCCATAATAGGTAGGTATGGTGGTTGTTTTGAGGAAGATATAATAAGGCTTATGTGTGATAGAGAGTATCATATCACGGGGTTTGGATACACCAACGAAGTTTACACCACATCTCGAGGTGAGAAAGGGTAATGCACGGTACCGTAGAGGCTAGGAAATTATGGAAAGGTAAGAATGTGTATAATCCATGACTCACATTAGTCATAAAGAAATCACATACTTATTGCAAAATTTTATTAGCCCTCGAAGCAAAGTACTACTATGCGTGCTCCTTGGGGGGAGGTTGGTAGGAGTTAACCATCGCGCGCGCCCAACCTTCACGCAAAGATAGACATTCAGGGATAAATTGTGCTCCAACTTCCTGGCATAACGGGAGACTACATGTGCATGCTTTGGGAATCAAAAACCTTAACACCAATATTCCTACTGAACACAACCATCCACTATTATCTCCCACATATTATCATCTCTATATCGCAAAACTATTGCAAGGAATCAAACATATCATATTCAGTGATCCACAAGTTTTATGTTGGATTTTATGACTAACCATGTGAATGTCCAATTCCCGTTGACTCTCTAAATAGATATAAGTGAAGCAATAGAGTTTAATTCTTTCTACAAAATATCATGCTCTAGCAAATATAAGTGAATCAAAAGAGCGTTCTACAAGTAACGGTTTTCTAGATGTAGAGAAATAGGCAATACAAACTACAAATGTTATAAGTGAAGCACATGAAGCATTCTATAAAGTCATACTCAAAAGATATAAGTGGAGGGCAAAGAGCATTCTATAAAGAAACCAAGGAATATCTCATACCAGCATGGTGCATAAAATAAAAGAGATAAATAAACACAAAATACGCTCCAAGAATTTACGCATATCATGTGAACAGAACAAAAAATCGAAACATACCGATACTTGTTGAAGAAAGATAGGATGCCTTCTGGGGCATCTACAAGCTTGGACGCTCGAGTCTACTTGAATATTTACTTGGGGTGCCTTGGGCATCCCCAAGCTTGAACTCTTGCCTCTCCTCCTTCTTATCATATCGAAACCTCCTCGATCTATGAACATCATCACCCAAAACTTAATAGAAAACCCGTGAGATCCGTTAGCACAATAATGCAAATCACTACTTTAAGTGTTGTTACAAACCCATTCATATTTTAGTTTTGCATTATACCTATTGTATCCTAACTTCACCATAGCTTATACCCTCCGATACAATCCACAGATTCATCAAAACAAGCAAAACAATGCATCAAAAATAGAATCTATCAAAAACAGAATAATCTATAGCAATTTGAACATTGACCATACTTATCTAACTCTAAAATTCTGAAATATTAGGAAGAAATAAAAAAATTGTATAGCTCTTCTGTGTAAAAATTTCAGAAACTTTTGACATTCCAGTAAAAAATCATGCACTAGAGCCAAAGTTTCTGTTTTTGCACCGGACATACCAAACAAGCAATCTAATCATCCTAAAGGCAAATCTTGGCACATTATTTTCATAGTACAATGCATTTGTAGAAGGAGATAATTATTTTTGTTGAAAAGTTTATGTAATTCAAGGTTTTCAAAGTTTCCCTAGGCATGAAAAAATTTCAAGGAGCCCCCCACTTCAACAGTCCTCGTCCTTCTTACTTTCACTTTTCTTATTTTGAAAAGTTTTAGGTTCCCCTCTATATTTTTTTGGTTTTACTTTTTTAAAGGAACTCAACAGAAATAAATGACTCTCTAAAACTTCAGGGTTGTCTCCGCGGTAGCGCTTTCTTTAAAGCTATTAAGCTAGGCATAAAGTGCTCAGGTAATCGATCCACCCAGATCCCAAGGTATATCAAAGCCAATTTTAATTAACAAAGATTTGTAATTTAGTAGTGAGCACAAAGCAACATATATCATGCAGAGACAAAGTCTAACTCTCTTCCTATGCATCGGCATGTCATAAAAGAACAATTCATGCGCACCAAGTAAAGGCCAACGCACAGTATAAATAGTTTCTTGAAATTTTATCGTATTAGAAACATAGAGAGGCGGGGATGTAGTTCCTCTCTAATAATAATTGCAAGTAGGAGCAGCAAGCACGTGCATATTATATTCATCAAAATCATCGTGTGTAGTGGTAAAACGCAATCCATCAATGTAATCATTAATAAGCGCAAACTTCTCCGATATAATGTAGTCGGGAGAATTCAAAAAGATAATAGGACTATCATGCGTGGGTGCAATAGCAACAATTTCATTGTCAACATAAGGAACTATAGCAAGTTCATCTCCATAAGCATAATTCACATTGTCTTCTTCGCCACAAGCATAGCAAGCAAGCATCAAAAAGGAATATTTCAAAAGAATCAACGGGATCATATCAATCATCATAGCATTCATCCTTCGATAAGTACGAAGAAAATTAAACAATGTATGAGTTGAGGGGTTACTCTCATTAAAAGGTGGGCATGGGTAGCTGATCCGTTCTTCCTCCCTTTGTTCTTCGCTCCCCTCCTCATCTTTTTCAACTAATGAGCTCACATTGTCATCATTTTTTTTCATCCATAGATTCCTGCAAAATATTAGTCTCTTCCTGGACAGCGGAGACCTTCTCAATAAATCCATTAATATTGGAATTGTATTCATAATTCTCATAGCAATAATTAAGTATAGCAAAATTTTCAGGTCTGTAAACAGCATCATCATAATTTTCACACTTTTCAAAGAAAGATTCAATTTCGTAAGCACCCTTAAAAGTAACAAATTATTCTATTGTAGCGACCTCGATCCCAATGGATCGGAGTCTCTGTGCTGAACTATCATCCCGGGATCGGTATGCTGACACACACAGTACTTGAGTTTATAATAGAGTTTCAGTCGCACATTTATTACATTGAAGATCCTCATAAAGAGTCTTATTACAAAAATATGGCTGAAGGCCATCTAACTATAATAATCTAAAATGAACTACGGAAGCATCGAAGATAAGTTGAGTCCATCCAACTACACGGCAAACAATGAGTGCATGACAACGACCTAATCTCACCTTATTCTTCGTCGGAGAACTCTGCAAGATGAGACATTGCAGCCGTGTAGGTCAGCATATTGAATATGCTGGCAAGAACACACTGTAGCAAGTAATGAACAAGTATCTACAACTATATGCATATTTGGATGGTGGAGGCTGTAAGGTTTATTTTTGCATAAAGCTAGTTTTTCCATACGACAAAGGAATAAATTTTATTTACTACTCAGTTGAGTTAAGAAATATTGAGAGTGGTTCCTCCATCTCAATCCCAAATATCCACAATGTCATTAATGACCCAACAAGTTAATTAAATAGAGTGTTGAGATCAGTCCATAATTCAAATACCAGGATACTCAAGATGTCCATAATCGGGGACACGGCTACTCATGAATAGATTGTACACTTTGTAGAGGTTTGTGCACTTTTTCCCACAAGACTCGACCGCATCCATGATCGGAAGATCGAGGCATAGTCTTTCAGAAGCATTCACTCTTTACCCTGGATAGATCGGTACACCTACTTTCCCCTACATCTGTTAGTCCACCACTAAAAGAGCTCACACAACATACTCAACTATGTCAGAGCCCATAATGGCTTGTGGCTGCACACGGAAGTTTCTAGGCATGAATGATATATGATCCCTTTGATCCTGGGTGGCATTCCATAGAATGATCACATGGTTCCTTCGAGATATCCTAGGACAACACTGGATTCTCCAGGTGCCGTACAACCAATCCACCCAGTTATGTATTAAAGTTGACACCTTAAAACTTTCCCTTAGTTGTTATTACACTCACAACTTTCATGAATCTCACATACCAATCCACGTTTACGAGCATGGCTAAGCAATAAGTAACAAAGCTTATATTCCCTGGGTTGATCTCAAGTCATTGGGTTCCTACCTCTTGAACTACAAAGCAATACCACATGTAACCAAGTCCTACTCATGCAATCTTTGAGGATAGAACTAATGCAATAAAAACTTGGTATTGAAAACTATGATCTAAGTATGAAATTGCCTTGGTGACGATCATTGAAACCTAGAGACTCGTAGTAGCAAGCTTCACACTCAGGAAATTCTATCGCAATGAAACAATAGCGTACATAAGCAATCATGCAACATAATTGAGAACAGATCTCAAAAAACTTCAAAAACAACCGAATAACTCTTGTAACAGAAAACAATTTCTAACAGTACCAAAATTAAGTGAATCTGGCCTTATCAGAAAGTTTAGGTCCAGAGCTTCGATTTGAAAAAGTATCAACTCAAACGGAGTTACGAAACTCAAGTTACGATCAAAAGAAGTTCAAATACAAATTTGTTTGAAAACAAATTTTGAAATTTTTAAAAACAAATTTGAGTTGGATTACTGGATAGATGAGATCAAAACGAAGAGTTTGGCATTGGTTTCTTCTAACTCCAACTAATGAGCAAAAAGCAATGATTGTTTGAAAACACAGGGCTGATCTGTAAAACTTTAATCGTGAATAGGTCCCTCGCGAAAATAAAAAGAAAAAGAAAAGACTAAAAAGCGAACGTTCGTTTTTTGAACTAAACAACGGATGTTCGTTGTTTAATAAAACCTAAAAACAGATCTAGATTTTTCAAAGAAATAACCGATCTTAGGGTTTAAAAAAACGAAAGAAAAATGAGGAAAAGATCGGGCGGTCTTACCGGTTCGGCGGGTCACGAGTTGGGTCCGGCGGGTGTAGGGCTCGGCGACGTGGGGCTGCGGTGGCGGTGGGGCCCGCCGGGGGCGGCGGCGGGTGGTGGGGTGCGGACGTGCAGCGGCGGTGTGGCGAGAAGGAGCCGGGGGCTCGGCTTTTAAAGGGGGGGGTGGCCGGCTCCGACTTGGAAGAGGGGCGATGGCGGCGTGCTGGCTCCAGACTCCGACGAGTCCGGGTCGGCTACAGCGGGGAGAGGCGGTGCGGCACTCGGCTGGCTGGGCTTCGGCCCAGTCGGTCCGGCCCAAAAGTTTTTTCTATAAAATAAGTTTCTGAAAATATCATTGTTGAGGATATCGCTTATCGTTATCGTCTCGGCTAGGCCGGTATTAGAGATTAATCGGAAATCACCCGATTAATTTATTTTATCGGTCACATATTAATCGGCCATTTTTCTCAAATCCCAGGTTCCCAACACTAAAATATGCTATATTCAACACCAAAACAATATTGGACAGAAGTGTTACCTTGATTCCTAGCCTTTAAATCCTCGTATAATGACGAACAAAATAGGAAAACAATACATATTGCGTAACAAGGTGCACAAAACGCAAATAAATATAGTTTTTGCAAATATAGTGCTACGATTAGGCCCGATTTACGGGTAGATTCCCGATAAATCGCTTGTCATAGCGATAAATTGGCCCAAATGATAAATGGTGAAGATAAGGCATAATCTTATCGATCACCCCAAGAGTAGCGATAAATCGGGCGATAAATCGCTGAATCGGAAGATTCTTGAACAGTGGAAAATATAGAAAAATGCTATAAAAATATTTTAAAAAAAATTATAGAAATATTCACACGTACTTAGGGCCTTATTATTGACCTGGCGAATATTTTTGTGGGCCTAAATGCCTAAAATAAAAATAAACTTTACTAATAAAATACTAACAAGAAATACTTTTGCACATAAAAATCCAATAAATATATTTTTACTCAAAATTTAAATTCCAAAATTTTTATTTGGTTTTGAAGAAGTCATATTATCTTCTCTCATTATTTTTTAAATATTGAAAATGAATATTGGTAAAATAATATTTGATCCAATCCCACTTGGAAAATAATAAAATTGTGGGTCCTCTTTGGAAAACTTCCAACTATCTCATTTGGGTACTTGAGTTGCTTAAAGTCTTTTGGATCATTTTTCAAATAAAACCAAATTCAAAAGGCTCAAATGATGAATGCATATGAATGATGTATGATAACATCCAAATTGAAAATTGGGATGTTACAAACCTACCCCCCTTAAGATGAATCTCGCCCTCGAGATTCGAGTTGGCTAGAAAATAGTTGTGGGTGGTCTTGTGGACGGTCTTCCTCTCGTTCCCAGGTGGCTTCATCCTCTGTTTGGTGACTCCACTGAACTTTGCAAAACTTGATGACCTTGCTGCGGGTAACTCTATCGGCAAACTCGAGAATCTTGACAGGCTTCTCCTCATAAGTCAGATCACTCTCTAACTGAATTGCTTCCAGGGGCACTGTATCTCGTAGAGGAATCTCGGTCATCTCTGCGTGACATTTCTTCAACTCAGATACATGAAACACATCATGTACTCCGGACAAAGTTTCAGGCAACTCTAGCTGATAAGCTACTTCTCCTCTGCACTTCAAAACTCTGTACGGTCCCACAAATAGTGGTGCCAGTTTACCCTTAACTCCAAAATGCTTAACTGCTCAAAGTGGGGACACACGAAGATATGCTCTATTTCCAACTTCGTAAGTCACCTCTTTGTGTTTCGTATCCGTATAACTCTTCTGTCGGGACTCACGAAGTGGGCTATCTACAGTCCGTCGCGGATCAATTTGACCTTATCCTATGAATCTCTGGTTAAATTTGGTCCAAATAACTTGCGGTCTCCGAGTTCATCCCACATCAACGGTGTCACGCACCTCCTTCTGTACAATGCCTCAAAAGGGGACATCTGCAGACTGGTCTGATAACTGTTGTTGTAAGAGAACTCTGCGTAAGGCAAGTTGTCATCCCAACTAGATCCATAATCTAGTGCATAAGCTCTCAACATGTCCTCTGGAATCTGATTGACTCCCTTCGTCTGTCCATCTGTCTGTGGATGAAAGGTTGTACTGAACTCTAGCCTCGTACCCAAAGTCTCGTGCAACTGCTTCCAAAACTTTGAAGTAAACTGTGTTTCTCTATCTGATACAATGGTCCTCGGAACTCCATGTAGACATACGATCCTGGTCATGTATATCTTGGCCAACTTAGCACTCGTGTAAGTGGTCTTCACGGGGATTAAGTGAGCTACCTTAGTCAAGCGATCAACTATAACCTAGATATAATCATACCCTGAACGTGTCCTAGCCAGTCCTGTGATAAAATCCATTTCAAGCTTATCCCACTTCCAATCTGGTATTGGTAACGGCTGTAGCAACCCTGCTGGTTTCTGATGTTCTGCCTTAACTCTCTGACAGACGTCACATACCACTACATACTCGGCAATGTCCTTCATTCCGGTCCACCAAAAATTATGTTTCAAATCCAAATACATCTTAGTGTTGCCTGGGTGTATCGAGTAAGGAGAATCATGAGCCTCCTGAAGAATCAACTTCCTGATCTCAGGGTCATTGGGGACATAAATACGCTCTTCAAACCACAGTGTTCCATGTTCATCCTCACGAAATCCTTCTGCCTTTCCTTTGTTGATTTCGCTCTTTATTTCTGCAATCCCTGCGTCCGTCTTCTGGGCTTCTCGAATCTTGCCCAACAAAGTGCGCTGAATTTCCAATGTGGCAACATAGCCTCTAGGGACTATCTCCAACTGTAAATCTCCGAGGTCATCTACCATCTCCTGGGGTAAACTTCTGTTTCTGATAGTATTAACATAACTCTTGCGACTTAATGCATCTGCCACAACATTAGCTTTTCCTGGGTGATAATGCAATCTCATGTCGTAATCCTTTATCACCTGCAGCCATCTCCTCTACCTGAGGTTTAACTCCTTCTGCGTGAAGATGTACTTCAGACTCTTATGATCCGTGTATACATCACAATGGTTTCCAATAAGAAAGTTCCACCAGGTCTTGAGTGCGTGCACTACGGCTGCTAACTCCAAATCATGTGTGGCATAATTCAACTCATGGGGTCGAAGCTGACGTGAGGCATATGAAACAACTCTTACTTCTTGCATAAGAATGCCTCCAAGTCCTTGACGTGAAGCGTCGCAATACACTTAAAAATCCTTGCGTATATTTGGGAGAATCTGCACTGGGGCTGTAACGAAACGTTTCTTCAACTCCTGAAAACTAGCCTCACATTCTTCGGTCCAATTATACTTACTTTCCTTCTTCAACAATTCTGTCATGGGCTTCACAATCTTTGAGAAATTCTCAATGAACCTCCGATAATATCATGCGAGTCCAAGAAAACTGCGAATCTCACCAACTGAGGTGGGTGCTTTCCATTCGGTGACTGCCTCTACTTTGGAGGGGTCTATTGCTATACCATCTCCTGATATAACATGTCCGAGGAATCCAACTTCCTTCAACCATAACTCACATTTGCTGAACTTGGCATATAGCTGGTGTTCCCTAAACTTCTCGAGAACTAAACGCAAATGTTCCATGTGCTCCTCTTCACTCTTGGAGTAAACCAATATGTCATCAATGAATACTGCCACAAACTTATCCAAGAACTCCATGAACACCTTGTTCATCATAGTCAAAAAATAGGCAGGGACATTAGTCAAACAAAATGACATGATCGTGTACTCATAAAGCCCGTACCTTGTGGTAAAAGTGGTCTTAGGTATGTCCTGCTCTCGGATCTTCAACTCGTGATATCCAGATCGTAAATCGATCTTAGAGAAATCTTTGGCTCCTTGCAACTGGTCAAACAGATCATTGATCATTGGTAGTGGGTACTTGTTCTTAATCGTCACCTCATTCAGTGCACGATAATCCACAACCATCCTTAGTGAGCCATCCTTCTTCTCGACTAAGAGTACTGGGGCTCCCCAAGGTGAAGAACTTGGTCGAATATAACCTCTCTCCATTAACTCCTTGATCTTCTTCTTGATTTCCTCCAAATCATTTACGGACATCTGGTACGGTCTCTTGGATATTGGTCCGGTGCCTAGTAATAACTCAATCAAGAACTCGATGTCTCGATCCGATGGCATGCCTGGTAACTCCTTTGGAAATACATCGGGGTAATCCTTCACAACTGGTACTTCCTCCTGAACAACTCGCGAGAGTGCATTCACGTGCGTCTTCCGGGGTGGGTGCCTCGACACATACTTGATCCTCTTTCCCTCCGGGGTGGTGAGGAGAATAGATCTACTGGCACAATCAATGTTTCCTTCAAACATGGATAGCCAATCCATACCAACGATTACATCCAATCCCTGGGATTCCAAAATGATGAGGTCGGTGGGGAAAACATGTCTCCCAATGGTCAAGGGAAATTGATATCATCCTCGACTAGCCATGTACTCTGCTCCAGGGGAACTTACTAGCATAGGTGACTTAAGGGCCACAATGGGCAATTTATACTTTTCCACAAAACCCTTTGATATGTATGAATGAGATGCACCAGTGTGAAAAAGAACAAGGGCCGTAAATGCATTAACCAAAAACTTACCAACCACTGCGTCGGGCTGCTCGTCCATCTCCTCCACATTGACGCGATTCACTTGTCCTCTGGTGAATGGGTTGGGCTTCTATCCCGAGCTTCTGTTACCATCTCCATTCTTGGCTTCAGGACACTCTATGGAATAATGCCCAGTCTTCCCGCATTTGAAATAAGTAACGTGACTCAGATCCTTCTTGGCGGGCGTTGATGGAGTGGAACGGTTCTGATTCTTGTTTCCTCCATTCCCATTGCCATTACTGGGCCACTATGGTTTTGTGAAACTCCTCCATTGTGGGAATGGCCTCACTGGGTGGGATGGTTATGTCCTCCTGAGTATGGGGAATAGCGGGGCTTTTGCTGAGCTCTAGAGTTATACTTCCCCGATCCACACTTTCTCTTGCGGGTCTCAATCTGCTGTTGCTTTCCTTCAATCATGATGGCCTTGTCTAACAGCTCCTGATAGTTTTTGTAGGTTGCTACCATCAGCTGCATACTCAACTCATCATTGAGTCCCTCAAGAAACTTCTCCTGCTTCGCAGTGTCAGTGGCCACATCATCTGGCGCATAGCATGCTAACTGCCTGAAGTCATCCACATACTGCCCCATAGTACGCTTTCCTTGGTGCAAGTTGCGAAACTCACGCTTCTTCAGGTTCATGGCTCCAGCTGAAACCTGTGCAGTGCAGAAGGCTTGCTGAAACTGATCCCAAGAACTGTAGCAAGTGGATAAGTGGCAGTGTAGTTCTCCCACTAAGCGGCTGCTGGTCCTTCAAGCTGATGGGCGGCAAAGCACACTCTCTCTGGATATGTGCATCCTGTAGTTGCTAGCTCTCTTCCCATCTTGCGGATCGAGTCATCTGCAACAATCGGCTCGGTGCTACTAGAGAACACCGGTGGATTCAGCCTTAGGAATCGGGTCAGGTTGTCATGGGGAGGAGGAGGTGGGTTGTTGTTGTTGTTGTTGTTGTTGTTGTTGTTGTTGTTGTTTTTATTGTTGTTTCCTTGATTGTGAATAAGTAGTTGCATCAAAGTGTTCTACTGCTGGATCAGCTGAGTGAGCTCAGGTGGGAACTGGAATCCCGGCTCACGTCTCGGCGGCATCTGATGGGTTAGAGGGATGAGAAAAGAATAGAATGAGGTCTAGGGGAAATTCACTACCCATATGCACATGAGACAACCAATTTCATATCATATCACTCAATTCAAACAAGATCACACAAAAGATCCAAATACAGAACTCGCGAACAATTCTAACTACTTGGAAGAATACTAATGATTACAGAGTGGACATCTCATAACTATCATCGGAAGAAGACTCCATAATATCTGCTCCAACTTCATCTTCATAGTCGCTTTCCTCACTGTTTGTGTCGTCTATTTGAATGTTGTTTTTCGAATGAATGCCCATCCCTGGTTCTGGCTTCACCACGGGTGCTCCAACCTTCTTCTTCAATTCTTCATTTTGCTCCAATAGTACAATGATTTCTTCTTCATATCCATCATGTATTGTCTTGAATTCCTCTTCTAGCTCCATGTTCCGTGTCATCACCATCTTGGCCTTCAGCATGAGCGTGCACATTTGATTCTCGTAGCGCGAATGTGTTGGTCCATCTCCTGTATGAATGCTACAATGGACTTGTCATTCCTGGTGTGCATCATCTCCCATTGCTCGTCTCAGCATCCACAAATCTGGTAGATGGTGTCTTCAAGATCCTTGTTGTAGACTTCACATATGCGTCTAAAGGTGATGTGTGCTGCCATACTGTTTCCCAAGCTCCAAGTAGGTGCATCAAAGGCAAGCTCAAGAGGTTCTGTGACTAGTGCAATAGTCCTCCCAGGAACACTAACTTTGATCTTCCAGCACTCCTCTTTCGGCAATGTTGCGTAGAAAGTCCGAGTGAAACTTGGTATTCCGATGTGCAGGTACCTCGTGAATTCCTTCAAGTGTCTTTCGAAAGGGTTGTGATCATCAGGTTGAGTAAACTTATTGCCGGGGTCTGACATCTATAGAATAGAAATAGAGAAGGATTAGAAATGAGTAGAGAAGAGCATCATGTGGCTTATCCTAGTGGTCGCGTCCTACAGCCAATGTGTGCTCTGATACCATCTCTGTAGCAACCTCGATCCCAATGGATCGGAGTCTCTGTGCTGAAGTTTCATCCCTGGATCGGTATGCTGACACACACGGTACTTGAGGATTTATAACAGAGTTTCAACCACACATTTATTACATCGAAGATCCTCATAAAGAGTCTTATTACAAAAATATGGCTGAAGACAATCTAACAATAATAATCTAAAACGAACTGCGGAAGCATCGAAGATAAGTTGAGTCAATCCAACTCCACGACAAACATTGAGTGCATGACAACGACCTAATCGCACCTTATTCTTCGTCGGAGAAGTCTACAACATGAGACGTTGCACCCGTGTAGGTCAGCACATTGAATATGCTGGTAAGAACACACTATAGCAAGTAATGAACAAGTATCTACAACTATATGCATATTTGGCTGGTGGAGGCTATAAGGTTTATTTTTTCATAAAGCTAATTTTTCCCTACAACAAAGGAATAAATTTTATTTACTACTCAGTTGGGTTAAGCAATTTTGAGAGTGGTTCCTCCATCTCAATCCCAACAATCCACAATGTCATTAATAACCCAACAAGTTAATTAAATGGAGTGTTGAGAACAGTCCATAATTCAAATACCAGGATACCCAAGATGTCCATAACTGGGGACACAGCTACTCATGAATAGATTGTACACTCTGCGGAGGTCTGTGCACTTTTCCCCACAAGACTCGGCCGCATCCATGATCGGAAGATCAAGGCATAGTCTTTCAGATGCATTCACTCTTTACCCTGGATAGACCGGTACACCTACTTCCCCCTACATCTACTAGTCCACCACTGAAAGAGCTCACACAACATACTCAACTATGCCAGAGCCCATAATGGCTTGTGGCAGCACACGGAAGTTTCTAGCATGAATGATATATGATCCCTTTGAACCTGGGTGGCATTCCATAGGATGATCACACGGTTCCTCTGGGATATCCTAGGACAACACTAGATTCTCCAGGTGCCCTGCAACTAATCCACCCATTTGTGTATTAAAGTTGCCACCTTAAAATTTTCCCTTAGTTGTTATTACACTCACAACTTTTATGAATCTCACATACCAATCCATGTCTCCGAGCATGGCTAAGCAATAAGTAACAAAGCATATATTCCCTGGGTTGATCTCAAGTCATTCGGTTCCTACCTCATGAACTACTCAGCAATACCACATGTAACCAAGTCCTACTCATGCAATCTTTGAGGATAGAACTAACGCAATAAAACGTGGGTATTGAAAAGTATGATCAAACTATGAACTTGCCTTGCTGATGATCGTTGAAACCTAGAGACTCGTTGTAGCAAGCTTCGCACTCCGGAAATTCTATCGCAATCAAACAATAGCATACATAAGCAATCATGCAACAAAATCGAAGAACAGATCTCGAAAAACTTCGAAAACAACCGAATAACTCTTGTAAAAGAAACAATTTCTAACAGTACAAAAATTAATTGAATTTTGCCTTATCACAAAGTTTAGGTCAAGAGCTTCGATTTGCAAAAAGAATCAACTCAAACGGAGTTACAAAACTCAAGTTACGATCAAAAGAAGTTCAAATACAAATCTGTTTGAAAACAAATTTTAAAATTTTCAAAAACAAATTTGAATTGGATTACTGGATATATGAGATCAAAACGAAGAGTTTGGCGTTGGTTTCGTCTAATTCAGACTAATGAGCAAAAAGTAATGATTGTTTGAAAATCGGGGGCTGGTTTGTAAAAACTTTAATCGCGAATAGGACATTGGCGAAAATAAACAGAAAAAGGAAAGACTATAAAACGAACATTCGTTTTTCTGAACTAAATAGCGAACATTCGTTGTTTAATAAAACCTAAAAAACAGATCTAGGTTTTTCAAAAAAAAAAACCGATCTTAGGGTTTAAAAAAAACCCGAAAGAAAAACCGAGAAAAGACCGGGCGGTCTTACCGGTTCGGCGGGTGCTGGCTCCGGACTCCGGCTAATCCGGGTCGGCTACGGCGGGGAGAGGCGGTGCGGCGCTGGGCTGGCTGGGCTTCGGCCCAGTCGGTCCGGCCCAAAAGTTTTTTCATAAAATACTTTTCTGAAAATACAGGAAAATAGAAAAATACTATGAATATATTTTTAAAAAAATTTCAGAAAATTCACACGTACTTAGGGCCTTGTTATTGACCTGGTGAACATTTTTCTAGGCCTAAATGCCTAAAATAAAAATAAACTTTTTAGTACTAATAGAATACTAAAAAGAAATACTTTTGCAAATACAAATTGAATAAATATATTTTTACTCAAAATTCAAATTCCTACATTTGTATTTTGTCTTGAAGAAGTCATATTATCTTCTCTCATTATTTTAAAAATATTGAAAATGAAAATTGGTATAATAATATTTGATCCTATCCCACTTGGAAAATAATAAAATTTTGGGTCCTCTTTGGAAAACTTCGAACTCTCTCACTTGGGTCCTTGAATTGCTTAAAGTCTTTTGGATCAATTTTAAAATAAAACCAAATTCAAAATTCTCAAATTATGAATGCATATGAATGATCTATGATAACATCCAAATTGAAAATTGGGATGTTACATCTATTCGTTCCACAAATCATATATACCATTAGCATAAGAAGCCAAGGTTTCATTATCATTAAATTTACATGAAAGGGGAAGGTGTGGAGCCTTCATCCTAGAGCAACAAGTATAATCATATCTCAAGCATAGCTCCCAATCATACCAATGCAACATATGAATTTGATCCCATAAGAGTTTCCCTTGTTAGTCAAGCGGTAATCCCTGAAGTAATCACGCTGATCCAACGTTACTCCCATTATCAAGTTGAATGGGGTTTTAGGAGGTTCCCCATCTCCATAAGTAGCAAGTACACCTATTTTTTTGGCATTTCTTGTTTCATATCCATAACTAAAGATAGAGAACAACTTAGAACCAGAAATAAAATCTACTTAGTTATAAAGCAAACAAGCACAAACGAGAATATTCACCCCACGCTATTGCTCCCCAGCAATGGTGCTAGAAAAGGTCTTGATAACCCACAAGTGTAGGGATCATTTGTAGCCTTTTTTGATAAGTAAGATTGTCGAACCCAATGAGGAGCTAAAGGTAGAACAAATATTCCCTCAAGTTCTATCGACCACCGATACAACTCTGCGCACACTTAACATATGGTTTACCTAGAACAAGAATAAAACTAGAAGTACTTTGCGAGAATCAAACTAACAATAAATTACAATATAATAAACTTAGTAGTGTAATATAAAGCTTTTGTAACACAAGAGAAGGATTTGTCCCTAGGCAATCGATAACTAGAACGGCAGGTAGAGGCATGAGCTAACATACTTTTCGTGCTTGGATCATATGCACTTATGATTGGAACTCTAGCAAGCATCCGCAACTACTAAAGATCATTAAGGTAAAACCCAACCATAGCCTTAAGTATCAAGTCCTCTTTACTCCCATACGCAAAAACACCCTTACTCGGGTATGTGTTTCTTTCACTCACGCCACCCACTATTAAACAACCATGAACATATTGCAACACCCTACATCGGGGATCCCGCACGTTTGCGCGACACGGAGGGCACCGTAGGACAACACCATAATAAAATATACAACTTATACCAACCACGATCGTCGATGAACCCATAGGACAAAATAGATCTACTCAAACATCATAGGATAACCACATATCATTGGATAATAATATATAGTGTTGAGAACCATGTTTAAGTATAGAATTACAGCGAGAATAGAGATGTTACACCGCTGCAAAGAAGGGGAGAAAGTTGGTGTTGATGGTAGCAAGATTGTTTATGTTGATCGCAGTCATGATCCTTGCCCCGACGACACTCCGGCGCCACCGGGAGAGAGGGGGAGAGAGCCCCCATCCTTCTTCTTCTTCCTTGAACTCCTCCCTAGATGGGAGGAGGTTTTCCCCTCTTATCCTTGGCCTCCATGGTGGCGGAGGGGCGAGAGCCCCTCCCAGATTGGATCTCTTTGTGTTTCTCTTCTGTTTCGCGACCCCCTTTTTCTGTCCCTTCACAGTTTCTTAAATTCCCATAGATCCATAACTTCGATTATCCTGAAATTTTAACACGGTTGTTATCCATAATTTATCTTTCTTGTGGCAAAAGAAAGGGGTCAACCGACCTACGAGGCTCTCACTAACCACCACGGTGCGCCAGACACCCCTAGTGCGCCATGATGGTTAGTGGGCCCCTCGAGCGCCATCTTGCGTTGATTCTTCTTCCATAAGTTCACATATATTCCAAAAAAAAGACCGTAAAGTTTTATCGCATTTGGACTTCGTTTGATATGGATATTTTCCGAAACAAGATACATGCAACAAACAAGAATTGGCACTGGGCACTGGATCAATATGTTAGTCCAATAAATCATATAAAATGTTGCCCAAAGTGTATGATTTTTTTTTTGACCAGGGAAACGGTAGGGGAAAGCCCCTACTATAGATCAATTTATATTAAGTATGTCCAAATGACTTTACATAATAGTTCTTAGAGGAAAATTAAAGGAAAAATACGGAGACGTGTCAATAGGTCGGTGATATTTAAACCACTTCTCTTTGGGAAGATCAACATGAGTAGCAAACGATTCACAAAATGAGGCTACTATCTCAGAGTCAAGTCCATATTTAGTGCTAAAATCATTGAAAGTACCGGTATCCATAAAAGATTTAACACAGTGAAACTCAACTTTTATACTTGACTCTTTACCTTCGTTGAGTTCCCAATCTTCAGAGTTGCATTTAATTCTTCCAAGGAGATCCCACCTGAATTCAATAGTCTTCTTCATAAAGGATCATGTATAAGAAGTATCGAGCATGGATTGATCATTACGAGAAAGACGAATATTCTGTATAATAATTTCTCTCGAGAGCTCACGATTGGGGCATAAATATAACATTGACTTAAGCCTCTCCCAAGCTTGAGAGATACTTTCTCCTTCACGAGGCCAAAATTTATAGATATAACTCCGATCATGATGAACTAGATGCATAGGATATAACTTTTGGTGAAATTTCAATTTCAACCGATTCCAGCTCCAAGATCCAATATCATCGCATAGCCTATACCATGTCAATATCCCCCCCCCCCCCAATAAAAAATAAAGGGAAAACCTTCTTATTAAATTCATCTCCAGGTAAACATGCAAGTTTAAATAATCCAAAAACTTCATCCACATAGATTGGATGCATATCAGGATGTAGTGTTCCATCTCCTGCATAAGGATTAGCTAGCAGTTTCTCTATCATACCCGAAGGAATTTCATAACCAATATTTTTAGTAGGTGCAGTAAGCTAAGGGACAACTCTTTGTGCTTCCGGTCAATGTGAAGATATCCCGAACAAACCCCTTGAAGGATTTTCAGTGACAAGTGACAATAAATTTCATCACATAATATAAATTTTCCCTAACCAAATTCCGCTTGCCAAAGGCGCTTCACTCCCCAGCAACGGCACTAGAAAAGAGTCTTGATGACCCACAAGTATAGGGGATCAATCATAGTACTTTCAATAAGAGTGTCAAATCCAACGAGGAGCAGAAGAAATGACAAGCGGTTTCCAGCAAGGTAATTTCTGCAGGCACTTAAATTTCGGTAACAAGTTGTTTGATAGCAAGATAATTTGTAACAAGTGAGAAGTAGAAATACTAACAATAGGTGTAGCAAGGTCGCCCAATTCTTTTGTGGAAAAATGATAGGCTGGAAAGGTTTCTTATAATAGGAAAAGCGTTCTTGAGGACACATGAGAATTTCATCTAGTCACTTTCATCATGTTGGTTTGATCCGGGTTCGCTACTTTGATAATTTTAAATGTGGGTGGACCGGTGGTTGGGTGTTGTTCTTACTTTAACAAGCCTCCCACTTATGATTAACCCCCTTCGCAAGCATCCGCAACTACAAAACAAGAAATAAGATAAAAAATTAACCGTAGCATTAAGTGTATGGATCCAAATGAGCCCCTTATGGAATAGCACATAAACTAGGGTTTAAGCTTCTGTCACTCTAGCAACACATCATCTAATAACTACTCCACAAAGCATTCCCTTAGGCCCAAATATGGTAAAGTGTCAGGTAGTCGACGTTCACATGACACCACTTAGGGAATCACAACATACATATCATCAAAATATCGAACGAATATCAAATTCACATGATTACTTATGACAAGACTTCTCCCATGTCCTCAAGAACAATAGTAATTACTCACAAAGCATGCACATCTTCAAGACCAGAGGGGTAATAAATAGCATAATGGATCTAAACATATTATCTTCCACCAAGTAAACCAACTAGCATCAACTAGAAGATGTAATCAACACTACTGGCAACCCAAATTACCGATCTGAGGTTTTGATACAAAGATTGAATACAAGAGATGAACTAGGGTTTGAGATGAGATGGTGTTGGTGAAGAAGTTGATGGAGATCGATCCTCCCACGATGAGAGGGTTGTTGGTGATGACGATGGCTTCGATTTCCCCCTCTCGGAGGGAAGTATCCCGGCGGAATCGCTCTGCCGGAGAGCGAAAGTGCTCCTGCGCAAGTTCCACCTTGAGACGGTGGCGCTCCATCCCGAAATACCTCTCCTAATTTGTTTTCTAGGTCAAATGTGAATATATACCAGAAGATGGTCGCCAGATGTGGGCCAGGTGGCCCACTACCCACCAGGGCGCACCAGGAGGGGTGGCGCTCCCTGGTGCCTAGTGGGCACCTGGGTGGCCTCCTCCTGAATCCCCTTTCTCTAGTATTTTTTATATGTTCCAGAATAATTCTTCGTAAATTTTCAGCCCATTTGGATATGTGCAGAATAGGTATCCCCGACGTAGCTTTTTCAGGTCTAGAACTCCAGCTGCTGGTTGTCGGGGAAAACCACGGCCACCTATGGGACCAGGAGGCCCCTTGCTGGTTCGGTGGGGGGACATCGCATTGCACAAAGAGCAGACAAGTGTGGGACAGCACGACGGAGATTAAGCTGGCGGTTTTACCCAGGTTCGGGCCGCCATTGTGGCGTAAGGCCCTACTCCTGCTTTGGTGGATTGATGGTGGAAAATGAGGTGGTGGAGAGCAGTATACTTGCCCGTCGAGGGTTCCCTCAGGGCAGCAGCGACTACACACGTATGGGTGTGAGAGTGATCCAATCTTCTAACCCTGTCTACGGTTGACATGGGCCTCCTTTTATATATTAAGGGGTCACCACAGTGGCAAATAGTCATTATGCACTGATATGATAGCAACAGTGCTATCATACCTAACTCTACGGGCTGACAGGGCACATTAAATGCACCGCTTAATGTCACATCGTTGGTTGCCCGGCAAGGCTTGCCAGGCTACCTTGCAAGCTCCGCGCCTGCTTGCTTGACATGTCGTTGGATGGGTGTCATCTGCAGGTTTTTCCTGTGGGGAGAGGCTGCCATGTGGCTAATGGTTGCCACTTAGTCACTTTGCAGCTTGACACCACACTGATCGACGACGTGAGTCGTGGGGGGGCGGTTGTTGAGGCGGTTTAGCCATCATGAGTCCCGGCAGGCCCTGCCGGGACGCCATGGTTGTCTTTCTTTGTGGGTGGCCTCGTCCCTTGCCGGGCTCGCCCACCCGGCAAGGGAGGCCTTTCTCTTGGCGATATCTTGCTTCTCTGGCTTGGCCTTGGTCTCTCTGATCTGCTTGTTTGTTCTTTAAACATCTTGGTTTCTTGTATTCTGACTTGGGTTCATGTCTCGATCTTGCTCCCGTGTCTATGCACAGTCAGGGCAACAGACCCAGGGTTTGTTGCACCGATAGAAGCCCTCGAGCCTGCCCCGAACACGCTGCCGAGCGTCGTCGGGGTAGGGCCTAATAAGTGCACATGCGGGGTTGCTGAAGATGCTGGCTCTTTGAGGTCGTCTTTGCTTCTTCATGAGTCTTGAATCCATGCCAGTTTCCGGTTTCCCCGCGTGTTGCGTAAAGCCAACAGTGGTGGGGCCGCTCCCGTAATGGCTCATGAATGACTTTAACACACGGGGTAGAAACTGCCAATTCACTCCTCCCACCATACCCTTATCCTTAGCCACGTATGATGCATGCATCGCTCGGGGTAGGTAACGGAGGTGCGTGGCGTGGGAGAGCATCAAGGCGAGGGCCCGGTCGTCTTGAATTGGCGGAGGAGGACGGCGGTGGCCCGATGAGGGAGCGGCTCCCCTCCTTGGCCTACCTATAAAAGTAGGGGTGAAGGAGGACAGAGTCACCCATCCTTGCATTCCTCCTCTTCTGTCTCCTGCTCTTGATGGTTATGTTAGGAAAGAGAGCCTGGGACCGTGCCCCGGGCTCTATCTTGAAGTTTCTCCTCGATTCGAAAGGGGGACTCGGGCGGCGCGGCAACAACGCCTCGGCTGGCAACTCCGGCGTGCTCTCCGCCGGGCCGCCCGTGGTTCTGGCTTCAGTGGGAGGGGGCGCGAATGACACCACGCCGAGGCCCGAGGTGGGAAATGAGTGTGGTAGTCGGTCGCTCCATATTTTCCTTCCATTTGTGGTGCTGGAGGGGCTTATAGAAGAGATTCGTCGTTAGCAGGGACGAATCTCACTCCTCCCAATTGTCGTCTTCTTGCCGCGTGGGAGGGCTTCTTGCTCCGTACGTGTCCTCGGGATGTGCAGTGTCTTCTAACGCAAGGGCTTCTGGGTACGACCATGCTCTCTGGAGAATTGCTCGGAGAGCATGGTACCTGAGCCCCTTGCCGCAAAAGGGGCTTCGGGTGTTGGTGGCGCTGAAGGCGGCGGCAACCCACGCCGCATCAAGAACGAGGGCGACCATTCTGGCGAGTCGTGTTTGCCTGTAGCCTCAGGGTTTCGGAGTATCCTTTGCAACGGGAAGCAAGTGACAACCTTAATCTCATGCGCTTGGAAGTAGTGGCGTAGTTTCCTTGAGGCCATGATGAGACCAAAGATCAACTTTTGCACACCAGAGTACCTCGATCTAGCCCCCTGCAACAGGGAGCTGACGAAGTACACTGGGTGATGCACCACTTTCTTCCTTGCCGCGTCCTTGTGGTTGCTCTCGCTGTCGTGCTCACTGTTGTCTTGATCCTTTCTGGCACTGCCAGCCTCTGATCACTCTCTGCCTCATCTACTTCTCGCCGTGGCACCAAGGCTGCACTGACCACTTGGTTCTTTGCCGCTAAGTACAGCAACAACGGCTCCTGGAGCTTGGGAGCAACCAAGGTAGGCACAGAGGACAAATAGGCCTTCAACTCTTGCTAGGCTGCATCTGCTTCCGGGGTCCACTTCAAGGGTCCCGCCTTCTTCAAAATCTTGAAGAACGGCTGGGCGCGGTCGGCAGACTTGGAGATGAATCTGCTTAGCGCGACAACACATCCTAGACGCCTCACATCCTTAACAGTCCTTGGCGCTTGGATCTGCTCAATAGCCTTGATCTTGTCGGGGTTGGCTTCGATCCGGTGATGGGACACAAAGAATCCAAGTAGCTTGCCGAGGGGAACACCAAATACACACTTTTCCTAGTTAAGCTTTAAGTTGATCTTGCGTAAGTTAGTAAATGCCTCCTCCAAATCCTGAATAAGGGTGGCCCTGTCCTTGGTCTTGAACACAATATCATCCATATAGGCTTCTATATTTCTGTGCAGCTGTGGCTCAAAACCAATCTGGACTGCCCTTGCAAAAGTGGACCCGACACTCTTTAATCCGAATGGCATGCGGACAAAGCAGTATGTACCACATTGGAGTGATGAATGATGTCTTCTCTTCATCTTCCTTGGACATGAACATCTGATGATATACAGAGTATGCATCCAGGAAGGAGAGCAAATCACAACCTGAAGTGGAATCCACAATCTGATCAATACATGGGAAGGGAAATGGGTCCTTCGGGCAAGCCTTGTTGAGATTTGTGAAATCTATGCAAAGCCTCCACTTCCCATTAGCCTTCTGGACTGCCACTGGATTTGCCAACCACACTAGATGTAGAACTCCTTTGACCAAACTCGCTGCCTCAAGTTTCTTGATCTCTTCCGTAATGAACTACTGCCTCTCCAGGGCTTGCTTCCGGACTTTCCACTTGATAGGTCGAGCATGTGGGCAGACAACAAGGTGTTGCTCGATTACCTCCCTGGTAACACCGGGGATATCAGATGGTTGCCAGGCAAACACATTGATATTCGCCCGCAAGAAGGCAACAAGCGCGCTCTCCTATTTTTCATTGAGGGTGGCGCTGATAGTAAAGGTATCGTCAACGCCAACCAGCCCTGTCGGGTTCTTCTTAACATGGGGTGCAGCAACCCTGGATCTCTTGCTATAGGAACACTCCAACGCGTCATCAATGGGTGTCGTGCACTAGGTGTGTTCATGCTTCCCGGATTCCTTGTCGGAGGTCCTACAATCCTTCTTCTTCCCTTTACTTTCCTTGGCGGGAACTGCTGCTGCCGCTACCTCTGCTGTGACTGCGTCCCGGTACATCTTGTCCACACCAATGATTGCATCCTTTTCACCTGATGGGATAGTGATAACTCACAGCGGCTCAGTGTCTGCAAAACCGAACTGAAAACCAAAAACCGAACCAAAAAAACCAAACCGAACCGATATTTCAGTTTTTTGAGGCTTTGGTTTTGGTTTCAGTTTTCAATTTCGTAAACCATTTAACATTCGGTTTTTTGGTTAAAACCGAACAATTTTCGGTTTAACCGAATTAACCGAGAGCGGTTTCAGGTGGTGAACGTGTTAGATGAACCTTCACTCCCTCAGTCACCCCTCCTTTTACAACCTGCCGCCCCAGTGCGCTGCAGCTTGACGCGCGAGGTGGGACTAAAGATGTGGCCTAAGGTGACGACATGTGCACCAGGCGCATGTTGGGCCTCAAGTTGTCCAGCCCATAAGGCCGACGCGAGCGCTCAGTTTGTCCCACAAGAGCGATCGACTCTTTTTTCTCATATAAAACGAAAGAGCGACCAACCCTTTTGTCCCAGTCTATGCATCTGATCGATTGCCTTAGAAAAAAACAATAGCGGACTGGACTAGGATTGGCTTGGTGAGCGTCGTGACTCTTTCCTTTTTTTTGCCCGCTCCACGCTCCTTCATGTAATTATAAGTCTGCCTAATCACTAAGATCTGTTGTCATTTAATGCATATAGGACCAAATCATATAATGATCTAGTCTACGTATGTAGTTCTCACAAGAAAAATATAAACTACATACACGGACATAATCATGTGACCAAGAAATAATTGTTGCTTGTTCAAGAATTTGCGTCAACTTTGGTTATTTTGGTTATTACCGAGACCGAACTGAAATTAAATGGCTATTACGGAAACCGAACCGTATCTATGTATAAAAATGTATAAACCGAAGTACAAAAACCATATAAACCAAAAATCGTATAAACCAAACCGAATCAAACCGAAAAAACCGAATGCACACCCTGACCAGCGGCCCAACCATCTTCAAGGTGTTGTAGTCATAGTGGGATGCCGCCATGAATTTAGCCAATGTCGGGCCTCCAAGAACCCCATTGTACGGCAGGGGGAGATCAACCACATCAAACACAATCCTCTCAGTTCGGTAGTTCAATTCTCCCCCAAACGTTACCGACAACGTGATCTTTCCCTTCGGATGACTCCTGCCGGGATTAACTCCTTGAAGTGTGTCAGTAACCTCTAGCTCTTCCTATGCTACCTGAAGTTTGCTGATAACTGCTGGGGAAATCAGATTCAACCCGGCCCCGCCATCCACCAACATCTTTGTGACCTAGAGGTTGCGAATTTTGGGGGAGACCAACAACGGCAAGCATCCTACTGCAGTGGTACGGCAAGGATGATCCTCCTCGTCAAAGATGATGGACGTACGAGAGCATTTGAGTGGCTTCCCGGCCTCTGGTGCTGGCTCCATGGCATTGACTTCTCGTGCCCACCGCTTGAGTTGACGGTGAGAGGTGTTCAGAGATGCACATCCATCAATGCACAGGGTGTCAGTGGCCTTCTCAAACTCTTGCTCACTGGTTTCCTATCCATCCCCTCCATCACTCTCATCATCACAGCCTCCCTTTTCTCTATCTCTGGCGGGCTTTCCTTGGTTCCGAAGGGGTTTGCCAGGGCGATTTACTTCACCACCTCGGCCCTTACCGCCAGCAACATTCTGAGCATTTTCTCTATCACGCTTCTCATACTCTGCTCCTTGTCTCTTGACAAGCTGCTCAACCTAATGACACACTTGAAGGTCCTGGCCCTTGGTCCGATGAATCTTGCCATACGCTCCATCGCCTTTCCCTCGGCAGCAGCGGCTTCCCAGCAGTCAATGCACACGGTAGCTTCCTAGCCGGGGCCCTCAGCTTTGGCCTTCTTGTCGGTAATTTGCGTACCTGATACGTCCATTTTTCATCATGCTTTTATGTTGATATTTATTGCACTATGGGCTGTTATTACACGTTATGTCACAATACTTATGCCTTTTCTCTCTTATTTTACAAGGTTTACATGAAGAGGGAGAATGCCGGCAGCTGGAATTCTGGGCTGGAAAATGAGCAAACACTGGAAAACTATTCTGCACAACTCAAAAAGCTCCAAAACTCCACATGACAACGTTTCAAAAAATATAAAAAATATTTGGCGAAAGAGATTCACCAGGGGGGCCACCACCTGTCCACGAGGGTGGGGGCACGCCTGCCCCTCTTTGGCCGCGCCCCCTGCCTCGTGGGCCACCCGATGCCCCCCGATGCCCATCTTCTCCTATATGAGGTGGTTTGACCTGGAAAAAAAAATCAGAAGGAGGCTTTCGGGACCAGACGCCGCCGTCTCGAGGCAGAACCTTGGCGGAACCAATCTAAGGCTCCGGCGGAGCTTATCTATCGGGGATACTTCCCTCCGTGAGGGGGAAATCGTCACCGCCGTCATCACCAACAACTCTCCCATCTTGGGGAGGGTTATGTTCATCAACATCTTCACCAGAACCATCTCCTCTCAAACCCTAGTTCATCTCTTGTATCCAATCTTTGTATCCAAACCTCAGATTGG
Source organism: Secale cereale (assembly GCA_902687465.1). Lineage (NCBI taxonomy): Eukaryota > Viridiplantae > Streptophyta > Magnoliopsida > Poales > Poaceae > Secale > Secale cereale. The sequence continues at coordinate 579,655,718 of LR738714.1, forward strand.
TACCTGTGAGTTACTAGTAGTGTTGATTACTCCTTGTAGTTGATGCTAGTTGGTTTACTTGGTGGAAGATCATATGTTCAGATCAATTATGCATATTAATACCCTCTGATCATGTACAATATTATGTCCTATGAGTAGTTACTTTTGTTCCTGAGGACATGGGAGAAGTCTTGCTATAAGTAGTCGTGTGAATTTGGTATTCGTTCGATATTTTGATGAGATGTATGTTGTCTCTCCTCTAGTGGTGTCATGTGAACGTTGACTACATGACACTTCACCATGATTTGGGACTAGAGGAAGGCATTGGGAAGTAATAAGTAGATGATGGGTTGCTAGAGTGATAGAAGCTTAAACCTAATTTATGCGTTGTTTCGTAAGGGGCTGATTTGGATCCACTTGTTTCATGCTATGGTTAGGTTTACCTTAATACTTCTTTTGTAGTAGCGGATGCTTGCAATAGAGGTTAATCATAAGTGGGAGGCTAGTCCAAGTAAGGACAGTACCCAAGTACCGGTCCACCCACATACCAAATTATCAAAGTACCGAACGTGAATCAGATGATCGTGATGAAAACTAGCTTGACGATAATTCCCATGTGTCCTCGGGAGCGTTTTCCTTCATATAAGAGTTTGTCCAGGCTTGTCCTTTGCTACAAAAAGGATTGCGCCATCTTGCTGCACCTTATTTACTTTTACTATTTGTTACTTGCTACCAATTACCTTATCACAAAACTATCTGTTACCGATAATTTTAGTGCTTGCAGAAAATACCTTACTGAAAATTGCCTATCATTTCCTTCTGCTCCTCGTTGGGTTGGACACTCTTACTTATCGAAAGGACTATGATAGATCCCCTACACTTGTGGGTCATCAAGACTCTTTTCTGGCGCCGCTGCCGGGGAGTGAAGCGCCTTTGGTATGTGGAATTTGGTAAGGAAAATTTTATATAGTGTGCTGAAATTTACTGTCACTTGTTACAATGGCTCATCATCCTTTGAGGGGCTTGTTCGGGGTATATTCACCCCGACCAGAAGAGAAAAGAGTTGCTCCTCAACCTACTGCACCTATTGAAAATGTTTGCTTTGAAATTCCTCTGGGTATGATAGAGAAACTGCTAGATAATCCCTTTACAAGAGACGGAACACTGCATTCCGATTTGTATCTAATCTATGTGGATGAAGTTTGTGGATTATTTAAGCTTGCATGTATGCCCGAGGATGTTATCAAGAAAAAGGTCTTCCCTTTATCTTTGAAGGGAGATGCATTGACATGGTTTAGGCTATGCGATGATATTGGATCATGGAACTATAATCGACTGAAGTTGGAATTTCATCAGAAGTTCTACCCTATGCACCAGGTTCATCGTGATCGTAATTATATATATAACTTTTGGCCTTGCAAAGGAGAAAGCATTGATCAAGCTTGGGGGAGGCTTAAGTCAATGTTATATTCATGCCCCAATCATGAGCTCTCAAGAAAAATGACCATTCAAATTTTTTATGGTCGGCTTTCTCTCAATAATCGCACCATGCTCGATAATTATTGTTCTGGCTCTTTTATGATGAAGACTGTTGAATTCAAATGGGATTTATTGGAAAGAATTAAACACAACTCTGAAGATTGGGATCTCGACGAAGGTATGGAGTCAGGTATGACCCCTAAGTTTGATTGTGTTAAAGCTTTTATGGATACCGATGTTTTCCATGACTTTAGCACTAAATATGGACTTGACTCTGAGATAGTAGCTTCTTTCTGTGAATCATTTGCTACTCATGTTGATCTTCCCAAGGAGAAGTGGTTTAAATACCATCCTCCCATTGAAGTAAAAGTAGTTGAACCTGTTAAAGTTGAAGAAAAGTGTCGGTGTACTAAAGTAGGGGTACTTTAGTATCCCGAACTTGTGCACGGGCAGTTGCAGTGTCCCGCAGCAAGGCTTGCCAGGCGACCGCCAAGATCCTCCGTGGTTCCCTTGGAGCCATTCAAGAACAAAGTATCCAAGTCAAGAAGACAAGACCCCGGCAAGAGGAGCTTGCCGGGAAGGCCGCTCAAGACACAAAACCACTCAAGGCACAAGACCCTGGCAAGAGGAGCTTGCCGGGAAGGCCAATCAAGGCATCTCAAGGAACTTGCCGCGATGCGTCACGCGTCCCGGCAAGGCCCGGTGAGCGACAAACTCCCGGAAGCGACAAGATAACGACCGCGGCAAGGCGCTTGCCGCGGCAAGCTTCCACTCGGTACCCGCGCTCCAGCGCATCCACCCACGTGTCGCTCTGGGACCATCCCAAGCGCACGTGGCGGAAGACTTTGCAGCCAGGGGTACACGGTGGCAAGCGGCGATGACAAGGCTACCGTCGTGGCGGACGGTGGCTCCCCTGACGGCCACTTTTTGCATTGTTTGGGCGACGGCGACGGGCATTTAATGCCCTTGTCCCTTGCCGTCAGGGTTAGGTATGGAGCACTATACAAACACTGTTCCAACTACCACCCTTTTTACATTTTTACCCCCATCTGTGTTGCCACCTGTCGGTGACCCCTTTGACCTATAAAAGGAGGCCCATGCGCAACGTAGGGGGGGGTTCAGAGCATCGATCATTCCCACGCTCGGTCTTGCTAGCGGTTAGAGTATACTGTAGCTCTCTTCGCTCCCGAGCCAAGAACTCAATACAACCACCAAAGCAGGAGTAGGGTTTTACGCATCAGTGCGGCCCGAACCTGGGTAAACTGCTCGTGTGCCTCGCCTCGATCCGCTTTTTGTGCTTCCTCCGCCCCCTTCCGTACCGAGAAGAGGCTCCGGTCCCATAGGTGTTCGTGGGCGATCAGTTTCCCCGACATCTTAGGCGCGCCAGGTAGGGGTGCGTCGAGGTTGTGTGAACCCGATCCGGCGTCACACGAGCTAGATCTTCATCATCATCTTCATCAACATGCCGCCGAAGAAGAAAGCTTCGGAGGCAGCAGGCCCGTCCGCGTCGATCCCGCCACCGCCGGAGCCAACGGCTGGAGGGGTAGACGCCGGCGGAAGAACGGACGTCGACGAGGGAATTCATGGTGCCGCCAGGTCCAAGGACAAAGTTGTGCTGCTTACCGGCGGCGTAGCCGGCTCCCACGACGACCGGGCGCACTCCAAGACCTCAGCATCCGTACACGCGCCGCGCCCATCTCAGGAGGCGCGGGACCGGCAGCGTTGTGGAACTCAAGGTACCATACGCTTGCTGGGCCAGGGACAAGCTGGCGGATCTCGGGACACTCGAGACCAGCATGCGCGCCAACATGCTGGCACGAGCAAGGCGCGGTCGCGAGGACGGGATGCTGCTCCTTCTAACGTAGTTAGAAGTCCGAGCATATCCCTCTCCTCGCACCGTTCGCCACCGCTACCCGCCACTCCAGCAGAAGCTCTACCACGAGCTCAACTGCTCCTAGACTTCCCTCCAGCGGCAGACAAGGCCGACGACTGGAGGGCCACCATTCAGAGTCTCATCGCCTTCGCCAACAGCGACACCCCGCAGCAGCCGAGCACGTCGCGGCCGCGGTAAGTCAGCCAGGCGCGGGCCGATGGCGAGAAGGCCGCTGAGGGTGCAACCACCGTGCACTCTCCGCCCCGAAGGCCAAGATCGCCGGCTCACCGGATCAACATCGACGACGACTCCACCGCGTCATCAGATCCGCGAGCTCACCGCGATCAGCGCCAAGTTCTCGATGATCGACAACAAGAGGACGCTCGGACCCGCACCGAGCGCCGAAGAGAAGCGCGGCGTCAATCAGACCAGTGCGCTGGGCCCACTGTCGACATACATGCGCCAGGGGGACCAGGCGACTTGCCGTACGCGGTAGGTTGTCCTGCGTTCACTCGTGAGTTGCGGCAAGTCCAGTGGCCCAGCATGAAGAACTTCAAACCAGATGTGCCGGAGAAGTACGACGGCAAGACGCACCCGTCGGAGTTCCTCAGCATCTACACCATCGCAGTGCAAGATGCTGGGGGGCGCGACGACAAAATCCTTGCCAACTACTTCCCTTTGGTACTCAAACCCAACGTTAGGTCCTGGCTCATGCACTTGCCGGACAACTCCATTTCTTCTTGGGCTGACCTGTGCCATCAGTTTGTCGGCGCCTTCACAGGCGGCCACAAACCTCATGGCCAGGAAAGTGACCTGCACCTGCTCGCCCAGAAGAAAGGAGAGCCCCTGCGCAAGTATATCCAGAGATTCAGCCGTGTTCAACACAACATCCCAGAACGTGCGTAACCGCAAGGTGAGGGAGGAGATGGCGATGTGCAAGATCAGGGACGTCAGCGAGCTATACGCCCTGGCCGACAAGTGTGCACGTGCTGAAGAGGGGAGGAAACTCCCCGGAGAGGATACAAGAGAAGGAGGATCTGACAGCGAGGATGCCGCCCCGGCAAAGAAAAACCGGCGGCGGAACAACAGGAAGAAGAAGAACAAGGAAGTGCTAGTCGTTGAGCAGTCCGGCAAGGAGGCTGGCGCCAAGAAAGCCCAAGTTGGTAACTCTGGCAAGGAGACTGCCGCATGCACCAACTGCCAGGCTGTGGCGGCCGCCGACAAGCAGGACGGCACCGACAAGCAGTACTGAAAGATCCACCGCACCAAGGGCCACGATCTCCAGAACTGCAAGAGGGTCGAGCAGCTTGTTGAGCAGCAGAAGGCTGAGTACAAGCGACGCGACAAGGAGAAGGCCCAAGGAGGTGATGGAGGATCCGGCAAGAAGTGGCCATTCAACGGCCGGGGAGGACGCCGCGGCAAGGCCAAGCAACGGCAAGGAGACAGGCCTCCCCGCGGCCGCGACAAGGATGAAGATGACGACGACGACGAAGACATGGATGATGGAGAGACCAGTGAGCAGGAGTTTCAGAAAGCCACAGAGGTTTTATGCGTTGACGGTGGTGCTTCTCTGCATACTTCACACCGCCAACTCAAGCAATGGGTGCGGGGAGTCAATGCGGCAGAACCGCCCGTCGAATCGCGCAAACTTCTGAAGTGGTCCAGCACGCCTATCATCTTTGACATTGAGGACCACCCTGATCGCACAACTGCGGTCGGGTGCTTGCCGATGTTGGTTTCACCAACCATCCGCAACCTCAAGGTCACTAAGATGTTAGTTGACGGCGGGGCCGGCTTGAACCTGATCTCCTCCGCTGTGATCCAGAAACTCCAGATCCCTGACAGCGAGCTCGAGGAGACCGGCACATTCCAAGGAATAAACCCGGGGAGGAGCAAGCCGAAGGGGAAGATCACGCTGCCAGTAACGTTTGGCGGTGAGCTGAACTTCAGGACTGAGAGGGTCACATTCGACGTTGCCGATTTTCCATTGCCTTACAATGGAAAACTTGGCCGTCCAGCACTAGCCAAGTTCATGGCAGCCTCTCACTACGCCTACAACATGCTCAAGATGCCAGGCCCGATAAGCGTCATCTCTGTCCCGGGAGACAAGAAAGATGCCCTTATCTGTGCCGAGAAGATTTACCGGGATGCAGCAGCCGCAACAGATAGCAAAACACTTGCCGCTGAAGCTCCCGGGGGGAAGAACAAGACAAAATCCGGCAAGAGCTCTCGGGCCCACTCCGGCAAATGCACCTCTTCAGAGTGCTGCGCTGCCGTCGAGGACGCACCATCGAGCTCCACCGGCAAGTGTAAGAAGACGATGGCAGCTCCGCCAGAGACCAAGAAGGTGTCCGCCAAGGAGGACGGCACTGGTGGTACTTTCACCATCAGCGCCACGCTTGACCCTAATTAGGAAAGCGCGCTCGTTGCTTTCCTGCGGGCGAACGTTGATGTGTTTGCATGGCAACCATCTGACATCCCCGGTGCTCCCAGGAAAGTGATTGAGCACAAGCTTGCCGTTTGTCCTCACGCGCGGCCCGTCAAGCAGAAAGTTAGGAAACAAGCAGTGGAGCGCCAAGAGTTCATAGCAGAAGAAATCAAGAAGTTGGAAGCAGCAGGCCTTGTCAGACGCGTGCTCCATCCCACGTGGTTGGCCAATCCTGTTGTCGTGCGTAAGGCCAATGGGAAATGGAGGCTTTGTATCGACTTCACTGATGTGAATAAAGCTTGTCCCAAAGACCCATTTCCCTTGCCGCGCATTGACCAGATTGTTGACTCCACGGCTGGATGTGACTTGCTTTCATTTCTTGACGCATACTCAGGATACCACCAGATTTTCATGGCTGAGGAAGATGAAGAGAAGACCGCATTCATCACTCCATGTGGCACATACTGTTTCATACGGATGCCTTTTGGTTTGAAGAATGCTGGTTCAACATTTGCAAGGGTGGTCCATACAGCTTTTGAGCCACAGATTCACAGAAATGTAGAAGCATACATGGATGACATAGTGGTCAAGAGCAAGGACAGAGCAACCCTGATACAAGATTTGGAAGAGACCTTTGCAAATCTGCGCAAAATCCAGCTCAAACTCAACCCCGAGAAGTGTGTGTTTGGAGTCCCCTCCGGCAAGCTTCTCGGGTTCTTTGTGTCTCAAAGGGGAATTGAAGCCAATCCCGACAAGATCAAGGCCATTGAGCAGATCGAAGCACCCAAGCGCGTCAAGGATGTTAGAAGACTTGCCGGTTGCGTGGCTGCTCTCAGCAGGTTTATCTCTAAGTCAGCAGAGCGCGCCCTACCGTTTTTCAAAATCTTGAAAAAGGCAGGTCCAATGAAGTGGACTCCGGAAGCGGAGGCTGCGCTGCAAGACTTGAAGAGGTACATGTCCTCCACTCCAATACTTGTCGCACCTAAACCACAAGAGAAGTTGCTGCTGTACCTAGCGGCAACCAATCAAGTGGTTAGTGCTGCCTTAGTAGCGGAGAGGGAGGCAGATGATGAGCCAGCAACTGCGGCAAGCGTATCCGGCGACAAGCAGGGGGCTTCCCCGACAAGCTCTGGTCCCGACAAGGATGGATCTGCGCAGATGCAAGAGGAGGTGCGGAAGAAAATGGTGCAGCACCCAGTTTACTTTGTCAGCTCCCTTCTCCAGGGGGCTAGATCAAGGTACTCTGGTGTACAGAAGTTGCTTTTCGGCCTTCTCACGGCCTCGAGAAATCTGCGCCATTACTTCCAAGCACATCAGATAACAGTGGTCACTCGCTTTCCGCTGAAGAGGATACTGCAGAATCCAGAAGCAACAGGCAAGATTGTTGAGTGGGCACTGGAACTGTCAAGCTTTGGCCTCATGTTTGAAAGCACTTCAACTATCCAGAGCAGAGCATTGGCAGAGTTCATAGCAGAGTGGACGCCAACACCAGACGAAGAGATTCCAGAGACGAGCATCCCCGTCAAGGAAGCAAGCAAAGAGTGGATAATGTACTTTGATGGTGCCTTCTCGCTGCAAGGCGCCGGCGCTGGTGTGCTGCTTGTCGCACCCACCGGAGAACACCTCAAGTACGTGGTCCAAATGCACTTTCCCAAGGAGCAAGCGACAAACAACACTACGGAGTATGAGGGTTTGCTTGCCGGTCTCAGGATCGCGGTAGAACTTGGGATTAAGAAGCTCATTGTCAGGGGTGACTCACAGTTGGTCGTCCGCCAAGTGAACAAGAATTACGAGAGTCCGTTGATGGAAGCATACGTTGACGAAGTGAGAAAGCTTGAAGAACACTTTGACGGCCTACAGATGGAACATGTTCCAAGAGCTCAGAACGACATCGCAGATGGCCTGTCAAAGTGCGCCGCACTTAAGTTACCTGTGGAACCAGGGTTCTTTGTGCTCAAGCTGACTCAACCATCCGTAACACCATCAACCGGACAAAGCAAGAAGAGGAAGTTGATTTCTGGTGACTACTTTCCGGCAGAGCTTCCCAAAGCCGCCGCCAAGAAGGTCACTAAAGTCAACACCAACAATGCTGAAGAGCAACCTGCTCCAGCAAGCCCCAGGGTTTGTTCTGTTGAAGCAGAGGCTCCCGACAAGCTTTGCTTCGGCAAGCTTGCCGGGGAACATGAAGCTCCAGCTGAGACGCAGTTTCTCGCCGTAGAAGCGGATGTTCCCACAGCAGCAGATGTGCCTTTAGTCCTTGTTGTCGAGCCACAAGCTCCAGCATGGGTGCAGCAGATTGTCCGTTTCCTTCAGACAGGAGAACTTCCCGAAGAGCAAGAAGAAGCTGAAAGAGTAGCCCGGCAGTCAAGTATGTACCAGTTTGTCGACAACACACTGTACATAAGAAGACTCAACGGTGTGAAATTGAAGTGTATTCCCCGGGAAGATGGACAAGAGCTGTTGGCAGAGATACACTGGGGCATATGTGGACACCACATTGGCGCAAGAGCACTTGCCGGCAAGGCATTCCGGCAAGGTTTCTTTTGGCCAGAAGCCCTCCAGGATGCAACTGCACAAGTAACCAAGTGTGAAGCGTGCCCGTTCCATTCCAAGCAGATACACCAGCCGGCTCAAGCTCTCCAGACGATCCCTTTATCCTGGACATTTTCGGTCTGGGGGCTCGACATCCTCGGCCCCTTTCCCCGTGCAGCCGGGGGCTTTGAGTACTTGTACATTGCCATCGACAAGTTCACAAAGTGGCCAGAACTAGAACCAGTGAGAAAGGTGACCGCACAGTCAGCAGTCAAGTTCTTCAGGTCGATTGTTTGCCGTTTCGGGATCCCTAACAGGATCATCACCGACAACGGCACACAATTCACAAGTCGCACCTTCATGCACTACGTCCAAGACCTTGGCGCCAAGGTCTGCTTCGCTTCTGTTGCTCACCCGAGGAGCAACGGTCAAGCGGAGAGGGCAAACACTGAAGTGCTGCGCGGAATCAAGACAAGAACTTTCGACAAGCTGCACAAGTGCGGAAGAAACTTGATCGAGGAGCTGCCAGTGGTTCTTTGGTCGATCAGGACGACGCCAAATCGAGCCACTGGACAGACACCTTTCGCTCTAGTCTATGGAGCAGAGGCAGTTCTCCCCACGGAACTCGTATACGGGTCACCTCGAGTGCTCGCTTATGATGAGCTCGAGCAAGGGCAGCTGCGACAAGATGACGCGCTGCTCCTTGAGGAAGACCGTCTTCAGGCTGCTGTACGAGCTGCTCGATATCAGCAAGCTTTGCGCCGCTACCATAGCCGCAAAGTTAACGCCAGAAGTCTCGAGGAAGGCGACCTTGTTCTTCGGCGTGTTCAGTCCGCCAAGAATTCCAACAAGTTGACGCCGAAGTGGGAAGGCCCTTATCGGGTGAAATGAGTCACTAGGCTCGGCGCTGTCCGCCTTGAGACCGAAGATGGCTTTCCGGTGAGCAACTCCTGGAACATTGAACATCTTCGCAAGTTTTACCCATAAGGTGCGGTTGCCGTGATCGGCTCCGGCAACCACCTTTTGTACAAGTCTTGCCGCTGTTGCATGTAATCCTTTGTGCAAAGCCGGGCGCAGATCCCGTGCATCAGTAAAGATTATGTGCCCCGCATAACTTGTCATTTCATGCTTTTTTATCTTTTGCATGTATTATCTGACACTTTGTGCAGCACCAACCCCCGGTAAGACATAACGAGCCCAAAAGGATCCATATATGTATGTTCTCTTCCTTCTTTTTTTTCTCAAGCAAAGGAAGGTTCCTTCGCGCACAAGTTTGCCGGGGGGGAGGAGAAGATAGTGGTATGGACCAAGCGCCGTTCAAGAGAGTTTCGCCTTGCGGGGGAGCAAACGACACAAGAGCTAAGTTGCCAAAGTTTGAGCAATCAAATTTTTAAATTTTTAAGTTATTTTCCTTGAATGACCACGCTTTGTATGGAAAACCTGTGCGCGGAGGAACCAACTCGTAGCTAGTTGCGCCCTTACTTTGTTTCGAGTTTGCTCAGCAGCTTAAGCATGCTGCGACTAGTGTCGCGCCCTTACTTTGTTTCTGAGCCCGCTCAACAACTTAAGTGTGCTGCAACTAGTCGCGACAAGGTTTCTTGTCGGCAATGGCACCGCCAGTAGGCTGCTGAAGTTCCGCACTCAGCGCTCGCGGCAAAGGTGCCTACGCCGGCAAGTTCCCTAAAATCGTAGGGCAAAAAACATATAAACCAAAAGGATTCAAGTAAAGGAAATAACATTGCATTAACTACCCAAAATAGAGTTATATTACAAAGCAACTTGTCGCAGTTCTAATAGACTGTTGTTCATAACATGGTTGGCAGCGACAAGGAAAGAAGAAAATGGGCAAGCTTAATCCGCGCGGTCACCCTCAACCCTCTTGATGCCGCTCACCTTGTCCACAATGGGTGCGACAAGGGCCTTGAGCGCCTCCATATCAACGTCCGACGGCAAGCTCCTGAGGACGTTGGTGAGGTTGAGGCCTGGATTGCGGAAAGCCACCTTCATCAGCACCTTTTGGAGGGCGCCCGCGCAGAGCTTGCGCGACTCGTCCGCTAGTTGCCTTGGGATCCTTTCCCGGAGCTGCTGGAGGGCCGTCGCCACGCCTCTGAAGAACAGAGGGAGCTTGGCGCTGGGGTGGAGGTTCTCGTCGGTGGAGTACCCGAGATACTCCACCCCCAGCTGCGCCAGCTCCTTGTCGATATCCGCGGCGGCGTTGACAAGACCCTCCGTCCAGTGCTCGACGTTCTCCCTGAAGATGTTTTGGGTGACGGCCGCGCTCGCCAGCAATGCCTTCTCGGCCCTGACCTCCTCCTTCAGGGTCGCCTCCCGCTCCCTGGTGTCGTCCAGCGTCTGGGTCAAGGTCGCCAGCTTCAGCTCGAGATCGGCGATGGAGTCCTTGGCGGCGGTGAGCTCCTTGCCCTTATCGGCGAGGCGGACCTGCAGCTCTGAGTGGCTGTGGGCATCCTTCTCTCGCTCAAGCTTGAGTGCGGCAACCTCCTCACCGCTCGTCTTGAGGTTGGCTTCGAGCTGCGCCACCCTTGCTTCTAGCTCCTTCTTGGTGGTCTCGGCAGCTGCGACGGCGTCCTTTGCTTCCTGGAGAGCTCCGCCAAGAGATTGCTCGCGCGCGGCAAGTTCTTCCTCGTGACCGTCGAGGTTGACCTTCCGCTGCGCGAGATCACCCTCCAGCGTGGACAACTTCTCAGCGGCAAGCCGCTGCTGTTCCTCCACTTCAACCTTCTCCAGGATGAAGGCCTGCTGCGCCTCGGCAAGTTGCTCCCGCTCCTCTGCCAAGGACCGGAGAGCTGCTTGGTTGATGGCGCAGAGCTCCTCTGCGTGCTTCTCGATATCAGCTCCCGCCTTCGCGGCAAGAGCCTCACGGGACTCCAGCTTGGCCTGCCGGGTGCGATAAAGCGACAGCAGCTTGCGCAGCAGCCGTTCCTCCTCAGGCTCGTTGCTGCTGCTCGGCGCGTCGACAAGTTTCAGCCCGGCGGAGGCAAGCACCTCCCCGTCGAAGACCTCTCCCTCGACTGGCGCCCTGGACATGGATGCCCAAGGGAGCTGGATGAAGACGTCGTCGCCAGCCTTTAAGTAGGCGCCCGACTCGGGCTCGTCGGAGCTGGGGGCTGCGGCAGTGGCGGAGGGCTCGGTGGCCGGTGTAGCGCCTGGCGCTCCTGCGGCCTCAGGGCCGTCAGTGCGACCGCCAGCCCCTTCGCCGGCTGCTGCGGTGGCAGCCTCGGCGGCCTCTGCGCCGGCGGGATCATCTGCACCAACCGTCTCTTCGGCAACGGCGGCGTCGTCAGCAACGACCTCCGTCTCCATTGGCTCGGCTACGGACGGGTCTGACGGAGGAAGGGACAAGTAAAACAGTCAAGCAAATATCCAAAAAAGAAGAATCTAAAGAAGAAAAGCCCAAGGGGAGTTTTTAAAGCAAAGGGATTACCTGCGCGGGCCGGCTCTTCGGTGAGGTTCCTTGCCGGGGAGCTCTCCCTCGGCGGCGTGGTTGTAGCTCCCGCCGGCGGAGGACCGCTAGTGCTACCCCTCGCCGGAGAACTCGCCCTTGGCGGAGTACTCGCCCTTGGCGGGCTACTCGGCCTTGGCGGAGTGTTCTCCCTTACCGGAGAGCTTCCCCTTGGCGGTGTGGTCAAAGCCTGCGGCACATCGGGGGCGGCCTCCTGGCGCTCCTGGTGCTGCTGCTCTACTCCTACACAGATCAACGAACAAGACGTCGGTAAAGAAGGAGCGCCCACGCGCACCTAACAGCAAAAAATAAACCAGACACTTACGCTGGGGGCTGCGCTGGGGGCTGCTCTGAAGACCAGTTGCCGGGTCCGGCAAGCTTGTCTCAGGCGCACCCCCTGCTGTTGCAGCGGGCTCGTCCTCGATGACAATCACCGAGGCCTTGGCTCTCTTTGCCGCCCTTTGGGCCAGAGTTCTGGAAAAGAAGAACAGGTTCAGAGTTAGGCAAAAGATATACAAGACAAAACAGCAGAAGATCGAAGATATACAAGAACAACGAAGACTTACTCTTCTTCCTCCTCGTCGGAGCTGAGCGCAGAAAAGTCGAAGTCTGGCTCACGCGTCCCGGCGCGAGGAGGCGGAGGAGTGGGCTCCGTTGGCCGCTTAGCGGGAGCAGGGGCGGTGGTCTGAGATGACCCCGCTCCCGCTGCCGTCGTGGCGTGAGGAGCGGCAGGGACAGAAGTTGCGGTCCGGGACGACCCCCCTCCAGCCGCTGCAGAAGCGCGAGGTGCTCCCGCGGCAGGCTTGCTTGCCGCTGTGGCGCGCGTTGCGCGACGCGGCATCTGTTTGCCCGTCTGCCGCTCTGTCACGTCCCCGGCCTTGCGGAGGCGCCTTCACGGAGCTGGAGGCTCTGCTGGTGGTGGCGAGCTACCTGAAGACGAAGAAGAGGAGCCGATCTCCAGTGAGCCGCTCGTGTCTTCGACGGGCCCGCTCGACTCGGCACCCTGCTCGGCGGGCCCACTCGACCCGACGCCCTGCTCGGCGGGCTCACTTGTCTCGGCGACCTGCCCGGCAAGCTTCCCCGCTTTGAGAAACTCTTCTCGCTCGGCAAGGCTTGTCGCCTCCGCTGCCTCCGCCTCCTCCACTGTGTACCCGAACTCGCCCGCGGCCGTGGCTGCCGCCGCCTCTTCCAGCCTGGTGGCAATATATGCCATCTCCTGGTTAGTGGTGTCGCGGGTGAGGCCTTTCTTCTCGTCGGAGTTGATTGGCATTTCCACCAAGTTGTCGAAGAACGCCTGCACAACTTCGTCGGTAGGCTCTTGCCAAGTTGGGTCAATCCCGTGGGAATGGCACGGCGGCATCACTGCACGGATGCCGCTGAGCGACGAGTTGTTGCACAGCGGAACTACGCCCCCCGGCAACATGAACCATTTGGGATGGTTGGGGTCGTACTTGAACAACTCCTGAAGCATCCCATTGAGCTCCAAGACCGTGAAGTTCCAGTTGAGGCCCGGGCGCAGCCTCATGATGTCTGCCGCGTTCTCAAACTCCCAGGCGGGCCTCTTCCTCTCCTGCAGGGGGGCGATGCGGCGGCGGAGAAAGTCTGCTCCAGCTGCGCCTACGGTCAGCCCAGCAAGCCTGAGGCGAAGGATCCGGGTAGTGGCAATCTTCAATCTACTATCCTCCGGGGCCAAGTCGCTCCAGTCATCGCCGCGTACTACTGGGGCTTGGCGTCGGGCGGTAAAGTGCTGCGGGTTATCCTCTACGATCCAACACCAATTGGCTCTCCACTCATCCCACTTGCCGCCGAGCTCTCCCAATAAGTAAGCTTCCTTCTTGTGGGTCCTAGAGATCCAAGAGATTCCGCCAGACAGAGGCTCTCCCATCTCAACTCGAGGCGTGAAGTAATGGCGGAAAAGAGCTACATTGGGGAAGACTCCGACAAAGTTTTCGCACAGATGTGCGAAAACGGCCTTGGTCAGAACGGCTTTTGGGGTGAAGTCGAGGAGGTGGAACCTGTAAGTGTTCATTATGTCGCAGAAGAACTCAGAATAGGGTGGGCAGAGCCCGCAGTAGAAGAACAGGGCGAAGAACGCATATCCGCCCGGGAACATTTCACAAGCAATGGCTGGGAGTACCTTGGTGTGCGGATGCGCCCGCGTCTCCCTCGACCAGAAAAGGTAGAAGGCTTCCCTCAGCTCCTTCGCGTCAAGCTTGGGGGGAAGACCGCCTTCTTCTTCCGCATCGCTGCGAGCCGCAGCGCCTCGCCGACTTCGCGGACTTTCCCTTCTCGCCTTTCGGAGCCATGGCGGAAGCGGTGAAGGTGGTCGACGGCGCTGGTGGTGCTGGTGGCGGCGGAGGGCGGAGCGCTGCTCTCTTTCGGCCTTCGGGAAGGAGGGGAGCGGCGGAGGTTTCTGAGGATTGAAGGAGCAACGGGCAAATGGACGAACTGCCCCTGTTTCCCCTGCTTATAAGGGGGGGAGGGGGCGGACGTTCCGCATTTCCAATTAAAGAAACAGCCCACGATCTCTCCCACGACGCCACGATTGACGCGTGCCGTCAGGGGAGGGCGCGGTGGATATGGACTGAGATACGGCGTGCCGCAGGACGCGCGTGCACGTGCACTGTTTTGGGCCTGGCCCAACAGCGCTCGGCACCGTGTATGGCCCAGGCCCGGGGGCTCCTATCGGTGTACTAAAGTAGGGGTACCTTAGTATCCCGAACTTGTGCACGGGCAGTTGCAGCGTCCCGCGGCAAGGCTTGCCAGGCGACCGCCAAGATCCTCCGTGGTTCCCTTGGAGCCATTCAAGAACAAAGTATCCAAGTCAAGAAGACAAGACCCCGGCAAGAGGAGGTTGCCGGGAAGGCCACTCAAGGCACAAAACCACTCAAGGCACAAGACCCTGGCAAGAGGAGCTTGCCGGGAAGGCCAATCAAGGCATCTCAAGGAACTTGCCGCGACGCGTCACGCGTCCCGGCAAGGCCCGGTGAGTGACAAACTCCCGGAAGCGACAAGATAACGACCGCGGCAAGGCGCTTGCCGCGGCAAGCTTCCACTCGGTACCCGCGCTCCAGCGCATCCACCCACGTGTCGCTCTGGGACCATCCCAGGCGCACGTGGTGGAAGGCTGTGCAACCAGGGGTACACGGTGGCAAGCGGCGATGACAAGGCTACCGTCGTGGCGGACGGTGCACTAGTAGAAAACAGGGCATTGGTCCAGCCCAATAACCCCGGTTCAATCTAGAACCGGGTCCAATGGGGGTACTGGACCCGGTTCGTGAGCCCAGGGGGCCGGCCGGGCCACGTGGGCCATTGGTCCCGGTTCGTCTGGACCTATTGGTCCCGGTTGGAGCTAAAAACCGGGACCAATGGCTCTTGGTCCTGGCCCACCACTATTGAACCCGGTTGGTGTTATGAACCGGGACCAAAGGCTCCCCTTTAGTCCCGGTTTGTAGCACCAACCGGGACCAGTGAGTTGCCTATATATACCCCCTCACTCAAGAGCAGAGCTCACTGCTCTGGGTTTTTTTCTGGCCGAGGGGGAGAGGGGTTAGTGGTGCTCTAGCTCACCTCCTATGCACACAACTTGTTCGGTGGAATGCCCGAGCCACACTAGTTAAGCTTTTCTCCTCTCGAAGCTCTATTTTCTCCAAGATTTGTCTAGGTTTAGTGGTCCGTCACGTCCCGTCCCCGTCTTCGCCGCCGTCGATCGCCCCCGCCGATCTCGTCACCGGCACCACCGTGGTGAGCCTCTTGTTATGTCCATGCTTTTCTTACTTTTATTATTGCTTTAGATAGATATTTGTCTAATTTTCTTACGTTTATTATTGCTTGTTATTATATAGTGCGATGGTTTTGATATCCGCCCACGTGGGCCCTCGTCCGGTCTACGATTCGGATGTGGTATATTATCTTTAATTTATAACTATTTGTTTTAGTGCTTATGATAGTTATGCCGACCAACCTGGCATGCATAGATGTTTTATTATGTCTAGGAGGTAGTTGAACCGGAAATTCCAACCGACCCTCTTGTGGAGAGGTTAAATTTAGTTGAAGAGGAAAACATTTCGCTAAAGAAAAAATTGGAAAAAATGGAGGAGGAGAAGATGGAATTGGAGTTGCATGTTGCGGAAGTTATCGATGATCACAAGATCAAGATGGACCCTATTGTCGACAGGTTAAATTTAGTTGAAGAAGAAAACAAATTCCTGAAGGAAAAAATAAAAAAAATTGTGGACGAGAAGATGATATTGGAGTTGCATGTTGCGGATGTTGTCGATGATCACAAGATCAAGATGGATGCAATGCGGTTGAAGATTAAAAAGATTAGAAAATATGCCATTCATACCGAGGCTTGGTATCATTATGCCGCTGGATCAATTGTTACCTTGGTTGCGATTATGATAGCATTTGTTTTCGCGTTGAAATGTTTTACATAGTTTCGATGTGTATGGAGAGCTATATGTTGTTAGATGAGAACTATATATGTATGTACTTTGGTTTTAATGTGATGATGAACTTTTATCCATTTGGTCACTTAATTATCTATTTATGATGTTCTGTAATGGTTTTTGACACACTTAATTATATATAAATGCACGCAGATGAACCGGCAATGGATGTACGGTGACAGACACACCTCCGGGTACATTAAGGGCGCGCGTGAGTTTCTAAATACGGCTGAGGCAAACAAGCAGAATGGTTTTATGTGTTGTCCATGCACTAAATGTGTGAATATGATGTCTTACTCAAACCGGAAAATCCTTCACTCCCACCTGCTTTACAAGGGTTTCATGCCACACTATAATGTTTGGACGAGGCATGGAGAAATAGGGGTTATGATGGAAGACGGCGAAGAAGAAGAGTACGATGACAACTATGTGCCCCCTGAATACGGTGATGCTGCAATGGGGGGAGCTGGTGAAGATCAAGAGGAACCAGACGATGTGCCCAATGATGCTGCAATGGGTGAAGCTGCTGAAGATCAAGAGGAACCAAATGATGATCTTCGCCGGGTCATTGTCGATGCAAGGACACAATGCGAAAGTCAAAAGGAGAAGCTGAAGTTCGATCGCATGTTAGAGGATCACAAAAAAGGGTTGTACCCCAATGGCGAAGATGGCAACACAAAACTCGGTACCGTACTGGAATTGCTGCAGTGGAAGGCAGAGAATGCTATGGCTGACAAAGAATTTGAGAAGCTACTGAAAATATTGAAGAAGAAGCTTCCGAAGGATAACGAATTGCCCGATAGTACATACGCAGCAAAGAAGGGTTGTGGATCGCCGAGCAGTCGGGGGTCGAGGGGTCGAGAGAGGTTGCCTAGCTAGTGTCAAAGTATTGAAGAATTCCATGACTTCATCATTTGCCAGAAGTAACCGGGGCATTTTGGTACGAAGTTATGCAAAGTTGTTCTGGAACGAAGTCCCTGATAGGACAATCCGTCTTTTGTTACGAATTATCTTATCTGGGACTCCGTTCCAAAACAACTTTGGAGAGCTTCGTACCATCATGCTACTGTTACTTTCGCCTAATGATGAAGTATTGGTTCGTTGAATCCTTTGACACTAGACAAAATGTGACATGAGGGG
>LR738714.1:579687625-579748137 GCA_902687465.1 Secale cereale
AAAAAAAACAAAAACCACAGCCACAAAAATGCTGACGCGTGGATGCCTTTTGGTCCCGGTTGGTACCATCAACCGGGACTAAAGCCCCTCCTGCCTGGGCTCGGCGCACAGGCCACGTGGACACCCTTCTGTCCCGGTTCTGGATTGAACCGGGACTAAAGGGTCAGAGCATTAGTACCGACCCTCTTGTCCGGGTTCTGGAACCGGGGCTAAAGGCCCAAATGAACCGGGTCTGATCCCCCTTTATCTACTAGTGGTGGCTCCCCTGACGGCCACTTTTTGCACTGTTTGGGCGACGGCGACGGGCATTTAATGCCCTTGTTCCCTGCCGTCAGGGTTAGGTATGGAGCACTGTACAAACATTGTTCCAACTACCACCCTTTTTACATTTTTACCCCCATCTGTGTTGCCACCTGTCGGTGACCCCTTTGACCTATAAAAGGAGGCCCATGCACAACGTAGGGGGGGGGGGGTTCAGAGCATCGATCATTCCCACACTCGGTCTTGCTAGCGGTTAGAGTATATTGTAGCTCTCTTCGCTCCCGAGCCATGAACTCAATACAACCACCAAAGGAGGAGTTGGGTTTTACGCATCTGTGCGGCCTGAACCTGGGTAAACTGCTCGTGTGCCTCGCCTCGATCCGCTCTTTGTGCTTCCTCCGCCCCCTGCCGTACCGAGAAGGGGCTCCGATCCCATAGGTGTTCGTGGGCGATCAGTTTCCCCGACAAAAAGACTATCACTTATAATGTTGATCATATTGTTCCTACTGCTTATATTGAGAAACCACCTTTCCCTGTTAGAGTAAAGGATCATGCTAAAGCTTCAACTGTGGTTCGTTAGAGTAGTACTAGAACACCTACACCCTCTGAGCAAATTAAAGTTGAACCTAGTGTTGTTATGGTTAAAGATCTCTTGGTAGAAAATTTAGATGGACATGTTATTTACCTCCAAGAGGAAGCTGCTAGAATAGCCAAACCCGATGCTAGGAATAAACATAGACCTGTTGTAGGCTTGACATGTGACGTAGGTGCTAGTGCATGTGTAATCCATCTTTCCTTATATAAAGAAATTATGCATGATATCACACCTGTTGAGTTAGAAGGGATTGATGTTACTATTAAGCTTGCTAATAGAGACACTATTTCACTAGTTGGGATTCTTAGAGATGTTGAAGTCTTGTGTGGGAAGGTTAAATACCCTGCTGATTTTCTTATTCTTAGTTCCCCACAAGATGATTTATGTCCCATTATATTTGGTAGACCCTTCTTGAATACTGTTAATGCTAAGATAGACTGCGTGAAATATATTGTTACCATTGGTTTAGGGGATATGTCTCATGATTTCAACTTCGCTAAATTTCGTAGACAACCCCATGATAAAGAATTACCTAGTAAGGCCGAAATTATTGGTCTTGCTTCTATTGATGTGCCTCCTAACGATCCTTTAGAACTATATCTGCTAGAACATCAAAATGATATGTATATGAATGAGAGAAGGGAAATAGATGAAATATTCTTTAAGCAGGGACCCATATTGAAAAACAACTTGCCTGTTGAAATCCTAGGGGATCCTCCTCCACCCAAGGGTAATCCCGTGTTTGAACTTAAACCATTAACTGATAATTTCAAGTATGTTTATCTTGATGAAAAGAAGATATATCATATTATTATTAGTGCTAACCTTTTAGAACAGGAAGAAGAAAAATTATTGAAAACTCTGAAGAAGCACCGTGCTGCTATTGGATATACTCTGGATGATCTTAAGGGCATTAGTCCCACGTTATGCCAACACAAGATAAAATTGGAAGAGGACGCTAAACCGATTATTGATCATCAACGACGGTTAAATCCTAAGATGAAAGAAGTGGTAAGGAAGGAAATACTAAAGCTTCTGGAGGCAGGTATTATCTATCCAGCTGTTGATAGCCATTGGGTAAGTCCTGTCCATTGTGTTCCTAAGAAGGGAGGTATGACTGTTGTTCCTAATGATAAAGATGAATTGATCCCGCAAAGAATTGTTACACGTTATAGGATGGTAATTGATTTCCACAAATTAAATAAAGTTACTAATAAAGATCATTACCCCTTGCCTTTTATTGATCAAATGCTAGAAAGGTTATCCAAACATACTCATTTTTGCTTTCTAGATGGTTATTCTGGTTTCTCTCAAATACCAGTGTCAAAAGGGGATCAAGAAAATACCACTTTTACTTGTCCTTTCGGTACCTTTCCTTATAGACGTATGACTTTTGGTTTATGTAATGCACCTGCTACCTTTCAAAGATGCATGATGGCTATATTCTCCGATTTTTGTGAAAAGATTGTTGAGGTTTTCATGGATGATTTCTCCGTTTACATAACTTCTTTTGATGATTGCTTGAGCAACCTTGTTCGAGTTTTGCAGAGATGTGATGACACTAATCTTGTCTTGAATTAGGAGAAGTGCCACTTTATGGTTAATGAAGGCATTGTCTTGGGACATAAATTTCTGAAAGAGGTATTGAAGTTGACAAAGCTAAGGTTGACGCTATTGAAAAGATGCCATGTCCCAAGGACATCAAAGGTATACGAAGTTTCCTTGGTCATGCCAGGTTTTATAGGAGGTTCATTAAGGACTTCTCCAAAATCTCCAGGCCTCTGACTAATCTCTTACAAAAAGATGTTCCTTTTGTTTTTGATGATGATTGTATAGAAGAATTTGAAATACTTAAGAAAGCATTGATCTCTACACCTATTGTCCAGCCTCCGAACTGGAATTTACCCTTTGAGATTATGTGTGATGCTAGTGATTATGATGTAGGTGCTGTGCTAGGGCAAAGAGTTGATAAGAAATTGAATGTTATCCAATATGCTAGTAAAACTCTAGACAGTGCCCAGAGAAATTATGCTACTATTGAGAAAGAATTTATAGCAGTTGTATTTGCTTGTGATAAGTTTAGACCTTATATTGTTGATTCTAAAGTAACTATTCACACTGATCATGCTCCTATCAAATACCTTATGGAAAAGAAAGATGCTAAACCTAGACTTATTAGATGGGTTCTCTTGCTGCAAGAATTTGATTTGCATATTATTCGTAGAAAGGGAGCTGAGAACCCTCTTGCAGACAACTTGTCTAGGATAGAGAATATACATGACGACCCACAACCTATTGATGATAGCTTTCCTGATGAACAATTAGTTGTCATAAATACTTCTCGTACTGCTCCATGGTATGCTGATTATGCTAATTACATTGTTGCTAAGTTTATACCTCCTAGCTTCACATACCAGCAAAAGAAAAAGTTCTTCTATGATTTGAGGCATTACTTATGGGATGACCCACATCTTTATTAAGCAGTAGATGGTATTATTAGACGTTACGTACCTGAGCATGAATATGAACAAATCCTATGCAAGTGTCACTCCGAAGCTTATGGAGGACACCATGCTGGAGATAGAACTGCACATAAGGTATTGCAATATGGTTTCTATTGGCCTACTCTCTTCAAAGATGCCTGTAAGTTTGTCTTATCTTGTGACGAATGTCAAAGAATTGGTAATATCAGTACACGTCAAGAAATGCCTATGAATTATTCACTTGTTATTGAACCGTTTGATGTTTGAGGCTTTGATTATATGGGACCATTTCCTTCCTCTAATGGGTATACACATATTTTAGTTGCTGTTGATTACGTTACTAAGTGGGTAGAGGCAATTCCAACTAGTAGTGCCGATCACAACAGCTCTATTAAGATGCTTAAAGAAGTTATTTTTCCGAGGTTTGGAGTCCCTAGATACTTAATGACTGATGGTGATTCACACTTTATTCATGGTGCTTTCCGTAAAATGCTTGCTAAGTATGATGTTAACCATAGAATTGCATCCCCTTATCACCCATAGAGTAGTGGTCAGGTAGAATTAAGTAATAGAGAGCTGAAATTAATTCTGCAAAAGACAGTTAATAGGTCTAGAAAGAATTGGTCTAAGAAACTTGATGATGCATTATGGGCCTATAGAACTGCATACAAAAATCCTATGGGTATGTCTCCATATAAAATGCTTTATGGAAAAGCATGTCACTTACGTCTTGAGCTAGAACACAAGGCATATTGGGCTATTAAAAAGCTCAATTATGATTTCAAACTTGCCGGTGAGAAGAGGTTATTTGGCTTAGCTCTTTGATGAATGGAGAACCCAGGCTTATGAGAATGCCAAGCTATTTTAAGAAAAGGTTAAAAGATGGCATGACAAAAGGATACAAAAGCGTGAGTTTAACGTAGGTGATTATGTGTTGCTATACAACTCTCGTTTAAGATTTTTTGCAGGAAAACTTATCTCTAAATGGGAAGGTCCTTTACTTTATTGGGGAGGTCTATCGTTCTGGTGCCACAAAAATCAACAACTTCAAAGGCACGAGTCCGAAGCTGGTGAACGATCAAAGAATCAAACATTATATCTCAGGTAATCCGATAAATGTTGAAACCAATGTTATTGAAACCGTAACCCCGGAGGAATACATAAGGGACACTTTCCAGAATGATCCAGACTCCGAAAAGGAAGAGGTATGTGATACGGTAAGTAAACTGACTCCAAAACTGTTCTAATGGCAATTTTTCAATGTTTTGGAATACTTAGAAAAAAATAGAAAAATAAGTGGCAGTCCGGAAGAGACACGAGGCGTCCACGAGGGTGGAGGGCGCGCCCCCTTCCCCGGGGCGTGCCCCCTACCTCGTGGGCACCTTGTGTGCCTCCCGGACTCCGATTTCTTGTATGTTACTCCTTTTGGTCGGTAAAAATTCATTATATATTCTCCCGAAGGTCTTGACCACCGTATGACGCAAAAATCCTCTGTTCTTGTTTCAAGTTATTTTTCTGCCAGGGTTGACAAGGCCAGGCATCATGTCGTCCTCCTCCTCCAACAATGAGGGCAACGATGCTTGGCTAATGAAGATAGATCTGAAGAGGGAAGGACCAGAGGAGATAAAGAAGAGGAATAGGATCAAGAAGGCGGTGGAAGATCAGGCTCCGGCAACAAGAGAAGAAGACATCCTTCAACCCCTTCCAAACCTTTTTACTTCAACTGAGATTGAAGCCTTCAAGATGATTGAGTTAGCTCAAATACAAAACAAGCATCTCACAAGTGAAAATATTTTGTTGAAGGAGCATAGAGCTGCACTCAAAGGTATTATCCGCAAGTTGGAGAATCTCCTACGCTCGATGTATGATGATCCTGCATCACTACTTTCAACTCCATCATCACCAACTTCGAAGAAGGAGACATAATCATATGGGTATGGGCACTCCCCTTGGCAACTGCCAAGCTTGGGGGAGGTTCCCTAGTATCGTATCACCATCACACTCCTATCTTTACCGTTTTTCTTAGTTCGATCCTTTTGGTAGTATATTGATCTAGTAGAATAAAGTTAGCATGATCTATTTGTGAGCTTTTGCTTTATGATCTTTACCTTTGTAATCAAGTCCGTGAGCTATATAATAAAGATTAGTGTTGAGTCAAGGGCTTGATTTCCTCACTTTGGTAATGAGAGAATAAAATAAAATATAAAAAGTATCAAAGAGATCATATTGATCTTGTGGAAAGTAATGACTTCACATATAAAGAGTATGGTGAATAAAAGTTGTTGAGAGTTGACAAACATAGTTTTGGTCATCGTTGCAATTAATAGGAAGTAATAAAGAAAGAGAGGTTTCACATACAAATATACTATCTTGGACATCTTTTATGATTGTGAACACTCATTAAAATATGACATGCTAAAGAGTTGATGTTGGACAAGGAAGACAACATAATGGGTTATGTGTTCTTATATTCAAAATAAAGTATATTGTCATGGATCATCCAACATGTCGAGCTTGCCTTTCCCCCTCATGCTAGCCAAAACTCCTTGCACCAAGTAGAGATACTACTTGTGCTTCCATACATCCTTAAACTCAGTTTTTGCCATGATAGTCCACCATACCTACCTATGGATTGATTAAGATCCTTCAAGTAAGTTGTCATTGTTGCAAATTCGCTAAAATATGTATGATTTATTAGTGTGGAGGAAATAAGCTTTATACGATCTTGTGATATGGAAGTAATAAAAGCGACGGACTTCATAATAAAGGTCCCTATAACAAGTGGCAATATAAGAGTCAAAGTCTTAGCGCAAAAGAACGTTCTTTTGCGCTAAGACTTTGTGCATCCAACAGTAAAAGCACATGACAACCTCTGCTTCCCTCTGCGAAGGGCCTATCTATTATTCTTGCCTTATAAGAGTCAAAGTGAAAATCACCTTTCCTTTTACATTTTATCCTTTGGCAAGCACATTGTGTTGGAAAGATCCTGACATATATACCCAATTGGATGTAAGTTGTCATGGTCTATTACTGTTGACATTACCCTTGGGGTAAAAGGTTGGGAGGCAATACATAAGACCTTATCTTTCTCTTTGTCCGATTAAACCTCCATACCCATAAGTATTGCGTGAGTGTGAGCAATTGTGAAATACTATATGATAGTTGAGTATGTGGGCTTGCTAAAAAGCTCTTATGTTGACTCTTTCCGATGTTATGATAAATTACAATTGCTTCAATGACTGAGATCATAGTTTGTTGGTTTTCAATGAAGTTTCTGAGTCATACTTGGCATTGTGAATGAATTGTTATTTCAGCATAAGAATCATATGACAATAAATATTGTTGCTGTTATAAGAATAATCATGATGCCCTCATGTCCGTATTTTATTTTTATTAACACCTCTATCTCTAAACATGTGGACATATTTTTCGATATCGGCTTTCGCTTGAGGCCAAGCAAGGTCTAAGCTTGGGGGAGTTGATAAGTCCATTTTGCATCATGCTTTTATGTTGATATTTATTGCACTATGGGCTGTTATTACACGTTATGTCACAATACTTATGCCTTTTCTCTCTTATTTTACAAGGTTTACATGAAGAGGGAGAATGTCGGCAGCCGGAATTCTGGGCTGGAAAAGGAGCAAACACTGGAAACCTATTCTGGACAACTCAAAAAGCTCTAAAACTCCACGAGACACCGTTTCAGAAAATATAAAAAATATCAGGCGAAAGAGATTCACAAGGGGGGCCACCACCTGTCCACGAGGGTGGGCCCCCCCTCTCTGGGCGCGCCCCCTGCCTCGTGGGCCACCCGATGCCCCCCGATGCCCATCTTCTCCTATATGAGGTGGTTTGACCTGGAAAAATCAGAAGGATGCTTTCGGGACCAGACGCCGCCGTCTCGAGGCGGAACCTTGGTGGAACCAATCTAGGGCTCCGGCGGAGCTGTTCTGCCGGCGACACTTCCCTCCGGGAGGGGGAAATCGTCACTGCCGTCATCACCAACAACTCTCCTATCTTGGGGAGGGTTATATTCATCAACGTCTTCACCAGCACAATCTCCTCTCAAACCCTAGTTCATCTCTTGTATCCAAACCTCAGATTGGTACCTGTGGGTTGCTAGTAGTGTTGATTACTCCTTGTAGTTGATGCTAATTGGTTTACTTGGTGGAAGATCATATGTTCAGATCCATTATGCATATTAATACCGCTCTGATCATGAACAATATTATGTCTTGTGAGTAGTTACTTTTGTTCTGAGGACATGGGAGAAGTCTTGCTATAAGTAGTTATGTGAATTTGGTATTCGTTCGATATTTTGATGAGATGTATGTTGTCTCTCCTCTAGTGGTGTCATGTGAACGTCGACTACATGACACTTCACCATTATTTGGGCCAAGATGAAGGCATTGGGAAGTAATAAGTAGATGATGGGTTGCTAGAGTGACAGAAGCTTAAACCCTAGTTTATGTGTTGCTTCGTAAGGGGCTGATTTGGATCCACTTGTTTCATGCTCTGGTTAGGTTTACCTTAATACTTATTTTGTAGTTGTGGATGCTTGTAATAGAGGTTAATCATAAGTGGGAGGCTTGTCCAAGTAAGGACAGCACCCAAGCACCGGTCCACCCACATACCAAATTATCAGAGTACCGAACGCGAATCAGATGATCGTGATGAAAACTAGCTTGACGATAATTCCCATGTGTCCTCGGGAGCATTTTCCTTCATGTAAGAGTTTGTCCAGGCTTGTCCTTTTCTACAAAAAGGATTGGGCCATCTCGCTGCATCTTATGTTATTTTACTATTTGTTACTTGCTACCAATTACCTCATCACAAAACTATCTGTTACAGATAATTTCAGTGCTTGCAGAAAATACCGTAGTGAAAACTGCCTATCATTTCCTTCTGCTCCTCGTTGGGTTCGACACTCTTACTTATCGAAAGGACTACGATAGATCCCCTACACTTGTGGGTCATCAGTACCTAATCCTTCGACAGTCATTACTGCCTTATCTCTCTGCTTCTTACTATGCTTCTTGCTCTTTTTCAGACCGGTTGATTCATCATCATCATCATAATCAACATTGATGCAATCCTCCTCTCCGGGCAACTTCCTCCCCTCCTCCATCCGAGCACACTTATCCACCAGGGTGTAAAGCTCCTTCACAGTCTTGGGAGACCGCACATTCATCTTAGAATGAACCCGGCGGTTGCGCACATTGGATTGGAAGGCGGCTATCACAACTGTCAGATGGATATTTGGGATATTTCTAGGAACTTTGCTGAATCTTTGTAAATACTTACGGAGGGTTTCTCCTTCCTTCTGCTAGAGAAGCTGTAGGTCGCTGGGCCTGCCGGGTTCCTGGTGGCCACCGGTGAAGGCGCCGATGAATTCGTGGCACAGGTCAGCCCATGACAAAATGGAGTTCTCCGGCAGGTGCATCAGCCAAGACCTCACATTGGACTTGAGGCCCAAAGGAAAGTAGTTGGCGAACACCTTCTCATCTCTTCCCCGGCAGCCTGAACATCGATGGTGTAGATGCTCAGGAACTCTGTTGGGTTCAGCCTCCCATCGTACTTCTCAGGTATCTCTGGCTTGAACGTGCGAACGGACGACCAACGGACTTATCGCAGCTCATGAGTAAAGGCAGGGCAGCCAACCTCGAAAGGTAGGCACCCGCCGAGACCAAGCGCAGGCTCATCGACGTTGGAGCCATTGCACCCATCAGTCTGCCGGAGGTTGCCGCGGCATTTCTCGACAACGACGCACGCGTCTCCTCTCCGCCTATCCTTCGGGGCTCGATGCTAGCCTGGATGCGCTCGAGGGTCATAAGAGGACATCGAGACGTCGTCGGGGTCTTCATTCTGCCACGCTTGCGCTAGCTGCCGTGGCGGGGACTGCACCGTGGGGATGGCTCCCTCCGTACGGCCAGCAGCACGAGCCTTTGCTGTCGCTTGGGGAGGCTGCGGTGGGTCAGCCCGTCGTGAGCCCCAGCTTCGACGAAAACAAGAAGACTTTGGATGGTGGCACTCCATTTGACCATCTACCTAGCCGCTAGCGGAAACCTCAGCTGCAGCTGAACCCGCGCCATGGCCTCTGAGGCTGTACTTGGCATGGGTGTTGAAGAAGCCGAATGTACCGTCGCCTGACTCCTTATGGTGCCAGCGGCAGCAGTACTGCGCCCCCGCTGCTGTGGTGCGACCACTTAGATGGCAGGGTGGTGCGGTCAAGGGGCATGAGGGCCAGCTGCTCTGTCGAGCGCAACGGCTTGGTCGACCCGCCCGGGGGAGGCGCACGTGCTACGATCGCACCTGTGGTAGGAACGGTCGGAGGACGGTGGTTCGCCCCGGTCCGGGTGCCATTGCAGCGGCTGTGCACATCGGTGGGTAGAAGGGGCGCAGATGGGTAACCCCTTTGCCCGGGCCTTGAGGAGCATGGTCGTCCAGGTGTTGATGATGTTGCTCTCCTCCGGTGCTCCTGCTCCTGTGTCGACCGTGGGGGAAGTGGTGACTGCTACCTCTTGAGCTTGCGTTGTATTCCCTCGAAGAGGAAAGGGAGATGGAACACAGTAGCGCAAGTATTTCCCTCAGTTTTTAAGAACCAAGGTATCAATCCAGTAGGAGACCACGCGCGAGTCCCTCGCACCTGCACAAACAAATAAGAACTTTGCAGCCAACGCGATAAGGGGTTGTCAATCCCTTTACGGTCACTTACGAAAGTGAGATCTGATAGAGATGATAATTATATTTTTGGTATTTTCAGTTTAATAAAACAGCAAATAAAAGCGGTAAAAGTAAAGTAGATGTAGATTGATATGTTGAGAATAGACCCGGGGGCCATAGTTTTCTCTAGTGGCTTCTCTCATGATAGCGATATTCTATGGCGGGTAAACAAATCACTGTCGAGCAATTGATAGAAAAGCGAATATTTATGAGACTATCTAGGCATGATCATTGTATATAGGCATCACGTCCGAGACAAGTAGACCGACTCCTGCTTGCATCTACTACTATTACTCCACACATCGACCGCTATCCAGCATGCATCTAGTGTATTGAGTTCATACGAACAGAGTAACGCCTTAGGCAAGATGACATGATGTAGAGGGATAAACTCAAGCAATATGATGAAAACCCCATCTTTTTATCCTCGATGGCAACAATACAATACGTGCCTTGCTGCCCCTACTGTCACTGGGAAACGACACCGCAAGATTGAACCCAAAGCCAAGCACTTCTCCCATTGCAAGAACTATAGATCTAGTAGGCCAAACCAAACCAATAATTCGAAGAGACATGCAAGGATATTATGTGCACACATAAAAAGTTCAGAGAAGAGCCAAATATCTTTCGTAGATAACCTTGATCATAAACTCACAATTCATCGGATCTCGGCAAACACACCACAAAAAGAGATTACATCGAATAGATCTCCTTGAAGACCGAGGAGAACTTTGTATTGAGATCCAGAGAGAGAGAGAAGAAGCCATCTAGATACTAGCTATGGACCCAAAGGTCTGTGGTAAACTACTCACAACTAATGGTGAGGGCGATGATGATGATGATGAAGGCCTCCGTGATGGATCCCCCTCCCGGAACAGACTCCAAGATGGGATGTCCACGGGAACAGAAGCTACGACGGTGGAATTAGGGTTTTCTTTCTGCGTATGGAGTTTCTGAGGTACATTGGTATATATAGGAAGAAGGAGGGCACCGGGGGCTACACGGGCCAGCCTCGAGGCAGGGGCGCGCCCTGGGAAGGGGGGCGCCCCCCACCCTCGAGGGCAGCCCTTCTGTCCCCTGACTTGGTCCTGAAGTTTCCCGAGCGTGATTTTCTCCAAAAATATCTCTCGCGAAGGTTTCATTCCGTTTGGACTCCGTTTGATATTCTTTTTCTGCAAAACCCTGAAATAGGCAAAAAACAACAATCTGGACTGGGCCTTTGGGTTAGTAGGTTAGTCCCAAAAATGATATAAAAGTGAATGATAAAGCCCATTAAACATCCAAGACTTCATAAATAATAGCATGGAACAATAAGAAATTATAGATACGTTGGAGACGTATCAGTGACGGTGCCACCTGCTCCAACCACATCCCTAGCGGCGTCCGCATCCTCGCGTGCCTCCGCACCTCCCACAGCATTAGAGGCCACGGGCTGGGGAGCCTTTGAGGCAGATGTATGCACCGAAGAAGCAGGTTTCTTCTTGGGCGCCATGGTCGATGGCCCCGTTGAAGATGAAGATGGCGATGAAGATGATGCGCTGCACATGCATTCAGATTTGCCCAAGCGAATCACCCTACCTGGCGCGCCAAAGATGTCGGGGAAAACCATGGCCACCTATGGGACCAGGAGTTCCCTTGCTGGTTCGGCGGGGGGACGTCGCGTTGCACAAAGAGAAGACGAGCGTGGGACAGGACGACGGAGATCACACGGGCAGTTTTACCCAGGTTCGGGCCGCCATTATGGCGTAAGAACGTACTCCTGCTTTGGTGGATTGATGGTGAAAAATGAGGTGGTGGAGTGCATTACACTTGCCCAGCAAGGGTTGCCTCATGGCAGTGGTGACTACGCGCGTATGGGTTTGCAAGTGATCCAATCATCTAACCATGTCTATGGTTCCATGGGCCTCCTTTTATAGATTAAGGGGTCACCACAGTGGCAAAGTAGCCATTATGCACTGATATGACAGCAACCGTGCTATCATACCTAACTCTGCGGGCTGACAGTGTGCATAAAATGCACTAGTTAATGTCACATTGTTGGTTGCTCAGCAAGGCTTGCCGGGATACCTTGCCAGCTCCGTGCCTCTTGCTTGACACGTTGTAGGATGGGTGTCATCTGTAGGTTTGTCCTGTGGGGAGAGGCGTGGGGGAGCGGTTGGTGAGGTGGTTTAGCCTCCGTGAGTCCCGGCAGGCTCTGTCGGGACGCCTTGGTTGTTTTTCTCTGGGGATGGCCTCGTCCCTTGCCGGGCTCGCCCTCCCGGCAAGGGAGGCCTTTCTCTCGGCGATATCTTGCTTCTCTGGCTTGGCCTTGGTCTCTCTGATCTGCTTGTTGGTTCCTTGAACCTCTTGGTTTCTTGTATTCTGACTTGGGTTGGTGTCTCGATCTTGCTCCCGTGCATGTGCAAAGTCAGGGCAACAGACCCAGGGTTAGTTGCACTGACACTCGTATTCTCCCTCTTTGTGTAAACCTTGCAAATTATGAGAGAAAGGGCATTAAAATTACTCCCCAAAGTGTTATAATGAATAAAAACACTAAAAATAATAGTAAGAAAACATGATGCAAAATGGATGTATCACCTTGGTCTTTGGTCCCTGGTGATATGTCGGCCCGAAACTCCTCCTACCGGTCATGGCGGAATGACTTGGTAGAAAAGATATGTTTTATGGGTGATGAGGAGAGGAATTGTGAACTAATTCTCGGGTGGGTAGTTTTTATAGCCCAGTGCTAAGTGGGAACACTTTTAGGTTTGATCGGTGTGAATAGATTTGCAATTACTTATTGCATAGTAATCTAGAATGTGATGAGAAAGAAGGTCAAAATTTATTGATGGTTCTGGGATCGTACTCATCAAAACCCAAAACAGTTCTAGGATGGCGTACATGGGCTCGTGTTCTCGGATGTGTATGTGGCTACCCACTATCACACACGGTCCAGATATCACCATCGTGTCCGATGGATTGGCCGTCGCGCCTCCCACGCGGTACCAGAAGGTTGAGCACAATTGCAATATGCAGTTGTGGTTGCTCGTCGTTGAGGCGGCCGCGGTGCGCTTTGCTCGTCGTTGAGACGGCCATGGCGCGTTCTGCTCGCGTCCGTCCACTCGTTTTGCTCGCCATTGAGGTGGCCGTGGCGCGCTCCGCTCTGGCGTCCCTGTGTGCGCCAAGCTCGCCGTTGAGGCAAATTTACAATGGCAATGGTTAATAATTGTCTTATATATTCAGGATAATTTAAAGTGCCACATGCGGCAACGCCCAAAACACAAACGAGCTACATATGCTTAGTGACTTAAAATGTCGATATGTGACATTTTCATACAATTATAATAAAATATAGGCTAAAAGGCTGAGCTGGCGGCCTTCCAATGACGGTCTTCTCGGACTCCATGATCAATATAGCACCCTTGCGGCCGTTCATTCCGAGTGTCCCAAGCCGCGGCCACAGTACCGTCTCCGCCTACGAAGCTACTGATGCTGGGAGGCTCTTGGAGCGCTGTTGCGCCTCTTCCAATAGTGCTTGATAGCGTGCAATCGCGCGCATGACACACCCACGGAACCGCTCCATGTCCATGTCTCTGGCCTGGTAGAAAATTTCGTCCATCACCTGCATCCTCACGATACCACGTTGGCGATGTTCTACTTTGTCGAAGATGTCAACTCCGCCAAGGATGCACTCGATCCTGGCCACCATATCGTCGGGATCGAGGTTGACACGGCCGCCATCGGCAATGATGAAGCCACAGGCTGGCTGTGTCATAACTCAGCCGCAGAGGTCCTTTGCCCATTCCTGACGGGGCATCAGGCTCTCGATGAGCACCGGTGACGATGTCTCTTCGGGTGGGACATCAATCATGCCGCCTAGCTGCTCTGGATCTCTTGCATGATGGATGGGAAACTGCTATTTACACTTCCTCTACAATATGTCCATTGTGCCCCAAGGAATGACACGACTATATCACTGCCGATGGGCCATGGCGCCTGCACCGGCCGATGAAGCTCTTGCTCCCCGCTCTACTCCAGCTCATTCTCCTCATTGAAGATGTAACTCGGGAAGGGGTCAACGTCGAAGCTTTGGTCGTTACCTAGCATGCTTGGAATAAGTAATGCTAGATGGATGTGAACTAGATCTATGCACAATGTCGTTACGGTGCGTTGCCACCTGGGTCATATGGAGCAAGCCCCTAGCTGGTGGCGGGAAACCGGTGAGGGAAGAGGCGGGAAGCATTGGCGTGGATTGAGGTACAAGTGTATAATGTCATTAATTTCTGCACTAGGCGTCTGTCTTGGTATAGGTACTACCTCCTTCGTAGTTTATTGTTCCCCTTCGTATTTTGTAGTACCATAATTTGACCTTAGATTTAACTAAGAGTGTATTAATGCATGTCATCGCAAATAATATTGTTGGATGGCTATTCCATGCTATGTTCAACTGCTATATGCAATAATTATGCATGTGCTTGCTCGCCGTTTAGGCGGCCGCGGCGTGCTCTGCTCGAGTCCTTCCGCGCGCTCTGCTCGCCGCTTAGGCGCTGAGGCGTGATACTTCTCCAACATATCAACAATTTTTTATTGTTCCATGCTATTATATTATCTACTTTGGATGTTATATGCATTAATATGCTATTTTATATCATATTCAGGACTAACCTATTAACCTAGTGCCCACTGCCAACTTCTGTTTTTTCCTTGTTTTTGTCTTTTACAAAAAATCAATATCAAACAGAGTCCAAATGGAATAAAACTTTACGGTGATTTTTCTTGGACCAAAAGACATTCACGAAGCTTCGGGAAGAGGCCAGAAGACCCGCGAGGTGGCCACAAGCCGCCAAGGTGCCCCTAGGGCTTGTGGGCCCCTCGTGGCTCTTCTAACCTTAACTCCATCTCTATAAATACCCATATATCCCCGTACGTCACAAGGCTCACCAAAAATACCTTTTCACCACCGCAAGCTTTTGTCCTCGTGAGATCCCATCTTGGGACCTTTTTTGGTACTTCGGCGGAGGGGGATTCAATCACGGAGGGCATCGACATCAACCTTGCTACCCTACCGATGATGTGTGAGTAGTTTACCACAGACCTACGGGTCCATAGCTAGTAACTAGATGGCTTCTTCTCTCTCTTTGGTCTTCAATACAATGTTCTCCTCGATGTTCTTGGAGATCTATTTGATGTAATCTTCTTTTGTGGTGCGTTTGTTGAGATCCGATGAATTGTGGATTTATGATCAGATTATCTATGAATATTATTTGAGTCTTCTTTGAACTCTTTTATGCATGATTAAGATAGCTTTGTATTTATCTCTAATCTATCGATTTGGTTTGGCCAACTAGATTGGGTTTCTTGCAATGGGTGAGGTGCTTTGTGATGGGTTCAATCTTGCGATGTCCTCACCCACTCACATAAGGGGTAGCAAGGCACGTATTTTATTGTTCCCATTAAGGATAACAAGATGGGGTTTATATCATATTGCTTGAGTTTATCCCTCTGCATCATGTCATCTTGATTAAAGCGTTGCTCTGTTCTTATGAACTT
Source organism: Secale cereale (assembly GCA_902687465.1). Lineage (NCBI taxonomy): Eukaryota > Viridiplantae > Streptophyta > Magnoliopsida > Poales > Poaceae > Secale > Secale cereale. The sequence goes on from LR738714.1 coordinate 579,703,217, forward strand.
AATACACCAGATGCAGGTATGAGTCGATCGATTTGTGGAGTAATAGTAGTAGATACAGAATCATTTCGGTCTACTTGTCACGGACGTGATGCCTATATTCATGATCATTGCCTTAGATATCATCATAACTTTGCACTTTTCTATCAATTGCTCAACAGTAATTTGTTTACCCATCGCATGCTTTCTTCAAGAGAGGAGCCTCTAGTGAAACCTATGCCCCCCGGGTATATTTTACATCTATTATTTTCAGATCTATAAAACCAAAAACCAAAAATGTCTTGCTGCAATTTATTTGTGTTTACTTTATTTTTACCTTTTACTTATATTTTAAATCTATCTCTATTAGATCTCACTCTTGCTAGTGACCGTGAAGGGATTGACAACCCCTTTTTCGTGTTGTGTGCAAGTGTTTATTAGTTTGTGCAGGTGCATCTATTGGGGACTTGCTTGTGCCTCCTATTGGATTGATACATTGGTTCTTAACTGAGGGAAATACTTATCTCCACTTTGTTGCATCACCCTTTCCTCTTCAAGAGAAAAATCAACGCAAGCTCGGGAAGTAGCAAGGCGCCCTCGGGTCGCGTCCCTCCGCGCACTCTGCTCGCCTTTTAGGCGCCAAGGCGCACTCGTGTCGTGTCCCTCCGCATGCTCTCTGCCAGCGGTTGGGGCCGGCAACCGTATGTTGTGTCACGTGTTAACATAAGGAAACGTACGTGCAACTTACTAATCATCGCACACGAGTACACGCACACGCATCGTGTGTGATCTCCTAGCTAGCCATCGCAAGCAACTAGTTTGCATTTTTCAAAGTTTTTCTACACACAAAATCACACACAAATTAACTGTAGTAACCGTCTGTGTTATATTTTCTCATCGCAAAGGGTTCATCTGAGTGGGTTGTTTGCCGGGTGTCACATACATCTTGTTTACACTAATCGTTTGTGTTTTTTGCTCATCCCAAACGATTCATCTATGTGAGTTGTATGTCGCATATCACACACATCTTGTTAAGTTGAACCATTTTTGTTGTGTTGCCTAACTGAAAACAGTTCATCCGAGTGAAATGCATGTCGTATATCGCACACACCTTGATCTTGCTGGTTGTTTCCATTGCATTCCCTAATCGCAAATAGTTCATCCGAGTGAACTCTATACCATATATCGCACACACCTTGATATGGCTGCCAGTTTCTGCTGTTCTGGCTCATCGCAAATAGTTCTTCTGGAGTAATCATATGCCACGCATCGCACACGCAACTAAAACCTAGATCGTGTTTGATGTCTCTGCCATTGCAAATGTTTCATACCATTTTTATGGTTATTTTACATTGTCATTTGCGATTAATGCATCACACACAGTTTCATTGAAGGTTCCCTGATTGAACTGTCATGTTTGGACCATCCTGCAGTAGTGCACATACTTATTGCAAAAGTATATTAGCCCTTGAAGCAAAGTACTACAACACATGCTCCTAGAGGGTTGGTACGAGTTAACCATCGTGCGCCCTCGACCTTCATGCAAAGGAAGGCACTCAATAATAAATCATGCTCCAACTTCTTAGCATAACAAGAGACTATAGGTGCATGCTTCGGGAATCACAAACCTTAACATCAGTATTCTTACTAAACCACAATCATTCACTAGTACCTCCCACATATTACCACCTTTATATCGCAAACTTATCATATTTAGTGATCTACATGAAAGTTTTTATTATATCCCTCTTGAATACCTATCATATTAGGAACAATTTCATAACTTATGCATATTACCATTACTACTATCAAACTCTCAAAATGATATAAGTGAAGCATGAGAGCGCAAGTATTTCTTTAAAATATAACCAAAGTTGTGCTCTAAAATATATAAGTGAAGTACTAGAGCAAATGCCTAGCTCAAAAGATATAAGTGAAGCATAAAGAGTATTCTGACAAATCACGAATAATTAATATGTCTCCAACGTATCTATAATTTATGAAGTATTCATGCCATGTTTACAACAATTTTAGATGGTTTTGATATGATTTGGATGGAACTAACCCGGAGTGACGTTATTTTCCGCAGAACTACCATGGTGTTTGTTTTTTGAGCAGAAATCAAAGTTCTCCAAATGCAACGAAACTTTTTGACGATATTCTTTGGAACAAAAGAGTCACTAGAAGCGTCGTGGGAGGACCAGAAGAGCCATGAGGTGGGCACAACCCCCCGAGAGCGCCCTGGTGAATCGTACCCACCTCGAGGCCCATCTTCGCGTGAAATAGATGCCCAAAATTCCTATAAATGTAGAAACCTCCAGAAATAACCCTAGATTAGAAGTTTAGCCACCGCATGTCTTTATATCCACGAAAAACCAATCTAGACCTCGTTTCGGCACTCTTTCGGCGGGGGAAATCATCACCGGTGGCCATCTTCATCATCCCTCCGGTCACCATGATGATGAGGGAGTAGTCCGCCCTCGGGGTTAAGGGTTTGTACCAGTAGCTATGTGTTTAATCTCTCTCTCGTGTTCTTGATATGGCATGATCTTGATGTATCGCGGGCTATGTTAATATAGTTGGATCATATGGTGTTTCTCCCTCTCTATCTTGTTGTGATAAATTGAGTTTTCCCTTTGAGATTTCGTTCTTATCTGATTGAATACTTTTATGGATTTGAGAACACCTGATGTATGCCTTGCTATGAATACCCGTGGTCACAATGGGGTATCATATTGATTCACTTGATATGTGTTTTGGCACTCAACTCGCGGATTACCAAGGTGACATTGGGGTAATCTATGCATAGGGGTTTATGCATGTTCTCATCTTTGTTTCTACGGTAGAAATCTTGGGCCACTCTTTGAGGTTCTTTGTGTTGGATTGAGTATTATGAATATGAATTTGTTTTGGTGTTATTTTAGTACAACCTCTTGACAGATCGATCGGAAAGAATAACTTGGTGTTATTTTAGTACAATCTCTTTATAGATCGATCGGAAAGAATAACTTGGAGTTATTTTAGTACGAACTCTTGGATAGATCGATTAGAAAGAATAGCTACATACAATTTCTTCTTATGTTCTCCGCTAGATAGGAACTTTGGATTGATTCTTCACCACACGTTAAGGGATGGTTGTGTGATCCAATTATATTAGCATTGTTGAGAGATTGCACTAGCGAAAGTACAGACCCTAGGCCTCGCTTTAAAGAATTGCAATACCGTTTGTGCTCACTTGTGTTACTCGCTACCTTGCTGTTTCTTATTGTTACTATTACAAAAATCAATATCTACTATCATTACTACACTTGTATCACCATCCCTTCGCTGAACTAGTGCACCTATACAATTTACCATTCTATTTGGTGTGTTGGGGGCACAAGAGACTTTTTATTATTTGCTCACAAGGTTGTTTGAGAGAGACCTTCTTCATCCTATGCCTCCCATGAATTGATAAACATTAGGTCATCCACTTGAGGAAAATTTGCTATTGTCCTACAAAACTCTGCGCTTCGAGGCCCACCACGAGTCTACAAGAACAAGTTGTGTAGTAGACATCAAGCTCTTTTCTGGCGATGTTGCCGAAGAGGTGAGTGATTGAAGGTATATCTTTAGATCTTGAAATCGAATCTTTTAGTTTCTTGTTTTATCACTAGTTTGGCTTACAGAAAGAAAATTACAAAAAAATGGAATTGAGGAGGTCTCATGAAGTTTATCTTTATAATGTCTTTCTTGAAAATGAGGGAAAGGAAATTTGTGGAGTAGTTTCACAGATCACGCCACCCGGAACACCACAGTGTAATGGTGTGTTCGAACGCCGTAACCGTACTTTATTAGATATGGTGCGATCTATGATATCTCGTACCGATTTACCACTATCTTTTTGTGGTTATGCTTTAGAGACAGGTACATTCACGTTAAATAGGGCACCATCTAAATCCATTGAGACAACGCCTTATGAACTATGGTTTGGCAAGAAACCAAAGTTATCGTTTCTTAAAGTTTAGGGATGCGATACTTATGTGAAAAAGCTTCGACCTGATAAGCTCGAACCCATGTCGGAGAAATGTGTCTTCATAGGATACCCAAAGGAAACTGTTGGGTACACATTCTATCACAGATCTGAAGGCAAAATATTCGTTGCTAAGAATGGATCCTTTCTAGAGAAGGAGTTTCTCTCGAAAGAAGTGAGTGGGAGTAAAGTGGAACTTGATGAGGTAATTGTACCTTCTCCCGAATTGGAAAGTAGTACATCACAGAAACTAGTTCTAGTGAATCCTACACCAGTCATCGAGGAAGCTAATGATGATGATCATGAAACTTTGGATCAAGTTACTACTGAACCTCGTAGGTCAACCAGAGTACGTTCCGCACCAGAGTGATCCGGTAACCCGGTTCTGGAAGTCATGTTACTAGACCATGATGAACCTACAAACTATGAGGAAGCGACGATGAGCCCATATTCTGGAAAATGGCTTGAGGCCATGAAATCTGAGATGGGATCCATGTATGAGAACAAAGTGTGGACTTTGGTTGACTTGCCCGTTGATCGGCAAGACATTGGAAATAAATGGATCTTTAAGAGGAAGACAGACGCCGATGGTAATGTTACTATCTACAAAGCTCGACTTGTTGCAAAAGGTTTTCGAAAAGTTCAAGGAGTTGACTACGATGCGACTTTCTCACCCATAGCGATGCTTAAATCTGTCCGAATCATGTTAGCAATTACCGCATTTTATGATTATGACATCTGGCAAATGGATGTCAAAATTGCATTCCTTAATGGATACCTCAAAGAGGAGTTGTATATGATGCAACCAGAAGGTTTTGTTGATCCTAAAGGTGCTAACAAAGTGTGCAAGCATCTCGGAGTTGGAGTATACGCTTTGATCAGGTGATCAAAGCATATGGTTTTATACAGACTTTTGGAGAAGCCTGTATTTACAAAAATGTGAGTGGGAGCTCTATAGCATTTCTGATATTATATGTGGATGACATATTATTGATTGGAAATGATATAGAATTTCTGGATGGCATAAAAGGATACCTGAATAAGAATTTTTCAATGAAAGACCTTGGTGAAGCTGCTTATATATTAGGCATCAAGATCTATAGAGATAGATCAAGACGCTTAATTAGACTTTCAAAAACCACATACCTTGATAAAGTTTTGAAGAAGTTCAAAATGGATCAGTCAAAGAAAGGGTTCTTGCCTGTGTTTCAAGGTGTGAAGTTGAGTAAGACTCAATGCCCAACCACTGCAGAAGATAGAGACAAAATGAAAGTCATTCCCTATGCCTCAGCCATAGGATCTATCATGTATGCAATGTTGTGTACCAGACCTGATGTGTGCCTTGCTATAAGTTTAGCAGAGAGGTACCAAAGTAATCCAGGAGTGGATCACTAGACATCGGTCAAGAACATCCTAAAGTACCTGAAAAGGACAAAGGATATGTTTCTCGTTTACGCAGGTGACAAAGAGCTTGTCGTAAACGGTTACGTTGATTCCAGTTTTGACACTGATCCGGATGACTCTAAGTCACAAACCGGATATGTATTTTTATTGAACGGTGGAGCTGTCAGTTGGTGCAGTTCCAAGCAGAGCGTCGTGGCGGGATCTACGTGTGAAGCGGAGTACATACTGCTTCAGAAGCAGCAAATGAAGGAGTTTGGATGAAGGAGTTCATATCCGATCTAGGTGTAATACCTAGTGCATCGGGTCCAATGAAAATCTTTTGTGACGACACTGGAGCAATAGCCTTGGCAAAGGAATCCAGGTTTCACAAGAGAACCAAGCACATCAAGAGACGCTCCAATTGTACTGCCCAGGATGCGACTATGTCTCCTACGTGTCGAGGCACGAGTTAGAGACATAAGCGCATTTTGGAATGATCGCAAGCGTGGTATCTTTGCACAACTCATGTAATGAGCAGGGATGAAAGAGTAAAATAGTTGGCTTACACTCGCCACGTCACACAATTAATTTAACATTCATACATTCATCCAAATAACACAGGGTCCGACTACGGATGAAATCAAATGAGAAAAGACACCACAACCACAAGGCCTGATCGCCCCTAGTAGGAACCACTACTGATCGTCGGGGTACGTCACATCCATACGACCACACTCTTCATCGAACTCCCAGTGAAGATCTTGTCCATCTCCTGCGTCGTACTCAATTGTACCTGCATCTAGTGTGTGTTGTAATCTGTGAGTCACAAGGACTCAACAATCCCATTCCCGGGTACCAAAACTAACAAAGCCTTTTAGGTGTGGAGAGGTAATAAAGTGGCTGCAGCAAGCACTAAGCAACTAGCTTACGAAGTCAGAGCGAGATGAGGATATGTGCCAACGGTCGCCAAAGATGATCAATAAGTGATCCTAGCTACTTACGTTCATGCATAACCCCACCGTGTTCACTTTATGAAACCCCTTCGAAAAGAGACCATCACGGTACTCACACATGTAGTGTATTCTTAAGGATATGCTGTCAAGTTATCTACAACTGGATATTATTCAGTTCCCATCTGCCACATAACCGCGGGCATGGCTTTCAAAAGTTCATAACCCTGCAGGGGTGTCCCAACTTAGCCCATCACCAGCTCACATTCCGCGGAGTCGCAACTCCATATTGGGAAGACCCGAGTATTCTCGAAATCCCGTGCTCAAGATATTTTGACAAAGGTAAAACTAATCCAGCAAGACCTCCCAGCGTGTCGACACCCTGATAGTAGCCGCACGTATCTCGTCTCAGGCCACGACCGGATGGGACAGCCTACAGGTAAATACCAGATACCTCGGGTTTCCCCGAGGCAGCCCTGCAGTCCGCCCAGTTTGGACCAACACTCATGAGGAGCACTGGCCCGGGTTGTTGATTAAGAACTCGGGTTAATTACTCCGTATGCAAGTTTTTAGTTGTTAGGCAAATGTAGTACCAAAGTTGGTTCTTGCTGGAAAAGCTTTAAGCAGTGCGAATTATCGAGGGGGCCCCATAAACCCCAACCATGTTAGGAACACAAAATCAAGGAACATAACACCGGTTTATCGGGTCCTAGGGTGGCATGAGTGGAACAAAACACCAAGCAGAAGGCCAAGCCTTCCACCCATTACCAATATATATATGTGCATTAATTTAATTAAGATAAATATTGTGTTATCCCAATAAACAAGTCCGAACATGGAGAAATCATCAAACTTCACCTGCAACTAACAATGCTATAAGAGGGGCTGAGCAAATGCGTACTTAGCCAATCAACGGTTTGCTAGGAGGGCAGTTAGAGTGTTTCATGGCAACATAGGAGGCTGACAAGAAAAGAATAGACATCGAGGCATAGCTAAAGAGCGAGACAACTAGCAAGGAAAAGATAGAGGTGATATCGGGGAACGGTCATCTTGCCTGGGATTCCGCAAGGAAGAAGAACGAGTCCATGAAGTAGTCGAACAAATCCTCACAACTCCGGAACAAAACTGAAGCTAACGAGAGAAGCAACAGGAAAGAAGCAAACAACATGATAAACACACATATCATAACCATGGCATGATGCACAAACAAGTATGATGCATGTCCGTTTAAATATGCATGGCATGGAAAAGTGCACAAACAACAGTACAAATTAAGTGGAGCTCAATATGCAACGAGTTGCATATTGATGAAACACCACATTCTATTTATTTAGTTGACTCTCGTTTATGAACCCAACAAGTTTAATTGTTTTTAGCATGGCAAGAGGTCAAGCACAAATAAACTACACTATCTAAGCAATTTAAATGAGGCTGGAAATAACAAACAACAATTCCGAAAAATTCCCATGTGCATAATTAGCAATTTTAAGCAAACACAATTTTAAGCATTTAAAAGGTTGTTATCATGATGCGGATGTCAAATGCAAGTTTTATGCAATTTTTAGTTAAAAGTTGACAAGAGGATGATATGGAGCATTTTTCACCGTGGTGGAAATGAAGGGGTGCCACGGCGACGAATCCGAAAATGATGCCACGGAAAAATATCGATTCCGGTAGCTCATTGAGAGGCCGGTGCAAAAGAAGGAAGGAGAGCGTGTCATGCAAGATGATGGAGTGCTCCTGGTTTCCGGGTTCCCACGGGACAACGGCACGGCAACAAGGAGGAACATCTCAAGCGAAGATTCGGGCACGATGCAAACATAAGGTGGATCTCATAGAACACATGCATTCGGTTCACGAGCCTCGTCTCGGGGTTATACCTTTTAAGCGTTCGTTTGGAGCGGTTCGAGTCTCGAGGGATGTAGTGGTGTAGTTGTTCACGGGTCGTCGAGGGAAGTAGTCGTTCACGTGGCGGCGGTAGTGGAAGTAGTCGTACATGATCGTAGATGTTCGAGTCTTCGTAGAGGTACTTGACGGATCCATAGCGACGGTAGTCGTACATTTTGGCGGTAGTCGAACTCGGCACGCGATGGTCAACGTGGTACTTGTCGCATTCCGGATGTGTGGTAGTTCACGAGTCTTCGGCAAAGGTAGTCATTCGGGCATACACGCTTGCCAGTGTGGTACTTGGCGAATCCCTGTAGTCGTACACTTGGTCGTCGAGGCACTTGGCGAGGGTCGGCGGTAGTGGAACTCGACGCATCCCCGTGCGTACTCGTACATCTATCGGAGAGGATCTTGGCGCATCCAAAATGAAGCAACACGACCATGGCGCTGCTGGTGCAGGGCTCGATGGTACCATGGCGTTAGTCCAGGGAGGCTTGCGGTGGCCTTGGCTGCTGCCGTCGATGAAGGAGTGGCGGCTGGAGGAGAGCAACAGCAGCAAGGCGACGAGGGAAGGAAGCAGGGGCGTCGGGTGGTGGCTCTCGAAGCAGAGATGTAGGCGATGCTTGGGGGCTCGGGGAGGTGCTGGTGGTCGGCGAGAGGGAAGACGGCGGCGCGGCGAGGATCGAAGGCAGAGGCAGGCGCTGGGCATCTCTCGCGTGGGGGGAGAAGAGGAGGGCGAGGCAGGCACTCCGGCGGAGGCGTAGGCGCGGAGTAGACCGGGGTCACAGGGGCGGAGCAGCTCGGCGGCGGCCTGATGGAAGGGGCGCGCAGCGCAGCTCGACGACGGTGGTCGCCGACACGGCACTGGCCCGCGACTGGCCCGGCGGCTATGAGGCGACGACGAGGAGGAATAGAAGAGGAGCAGGGCGCGGGCAGAGGAGCGGCCATGGGCGAGGTGGCGGCGGAATTGCGGCATGGATCGGCGCCGCTCTCTCTCTCTGGCGGCGCACAGGAGGGAGGAAGGGATCAAGGGGGAGATGGGGAATGAGGGGCGTGAGGGAGAGAGCACTAGGGGATCGGGCTAGGGTTCGATAGCTAAGGCAGGGGCCGGTTGGGCCTAGGGGTCTTGGTGGGATAGAGTGAATAGAAAGGAAACAAATAAAGAAGGAGAGATGGGCCAGCCTTGGTTAAGAGAAAAAAAGGTTTCTTCTACTACTTATAGAAAAAGAACATAGAAGCAAAATATTTATTTGGAAGAGCCAAATAAATATGAATTGAACTAACATTTGGCATGTGGCTATTTTGAAATATCAAAGCTCCACAACTAGAGGATGAGTAATTGCAGGAGATGGAGGATTTAAAAGATAAAAAACAAGAGGGTGTTAAGATTCAAGTTTGTTATGGTTGATTCTGTTGGAAATATGCCCTAGAGGCAATAATAAAATGGTTATTATTATATTTCCTTGTTCATGATAATTATCTATTGTTCATGCTACAATTGTATTAACCGGAGACCGTAATACATGTGTGAATACGTAGACCACAATATGTCCCTAGTAAGCCTCTAGTTGACTAGCTCGTTGATCAATAGATGGTTACGGTTTCCTGACCATGGACATTGGATGTCGTTGATAACGGGATCACATCATTAGGAGAATGATGTGATGGACAAGACCCAATCCTAAGCATAGCACAAGATCATGTAGTTCGTCTGCTAAAGCTTTTCTAATGTCAAGTATCATTTCCTTAGACAATGAGATTGTGCAACTCCCGGATACCGTAGGAATGCTTTGGGTGTGCCAAACGTCACAACGTAACTGGGTGGCTATAAAGGCACACTACGGGTATCTCCGAAAGTGTCTGTTGGGTTGGCACGAATCGAGACAGGGATTTGTCACCCCGTGTGACGGAGAGGTATCTCTGGGCCCACTCGGTAGGACATCATCATAATGAGCTCAATGTGACCAAAGAGTTGATCACGGGATGATGTGTTATGGAACGAGTAAAAGTGACTTGCCGGTAACGAGATTGAACGACGTATTGGGATACCGACGATCGAATCTCGGGCAAGTAGCGTACCGATTGAGAAAGGGAATTGTATACAGGATTGATTGAATCCCCGACATTGTGGTTCATCCGATGAGATCATCGTGGAACATGTGGGAGCCAACATCGGTATCCAGATCCCGCTGTTGGTTATCGGCCAGAGAGTTGTCTCGGACATGTCTGCATGATTCCCGAACCCGTAGAGTCTACACACTTAAGGTTCGGTGACGCTAGAGTTGTTATGGGAATTAGTGTGCAGTTATTGAATGTTGTTTGGAGTCTCGGATGAGATCTCGGACGTCACGAGGAGTTTCGGAATGGTCCGGAGGTAAAGATTTATATATGGGAAGTGTCGGGGATATACCCCGCGGTATGAACCGGCCGGAATTATAACCCGGCTGGACTGGACATTTTACTTAAGACGGTTTACATTTGGCAAGTTACTGGTAACCCGGCAGGCGGATCATCGATGATAAGGCCCAAGGCCCAGAAGGCCGGTTCATATTAATAGTGGGCCGGTTTATGAAGAAAGCATAAGGGATATTCTCCTGCAAGGAAAGCAAGACTAGGACTCCTTGTAATAGATCGATCCTAGTTCTACTAGGACTAGTCATGTAAACCGCCCCTTCAACATATATAAGGAGGGGCAGGGCTCCCCAAAGGGGACAAGTTTTCACAAGTTAGACAAGTTAGAGGTTACAAGTTTTAGAGGAGAAGTTTAGACAAGCAGACAAGTTTCTAGGGTTAGACATAAAAGAGCCGGTTTACCAGCGACACCACGAGGATCATAATGAGACCTAGCCTCAAACAGCATGTAGGGTTATTACCGTTTGATGTTTCCCGGGGCCCGAAGCTGTCTAAATCCGTGTCTACATCGCGTCTCTCGATTCCGCTCAACCCCTCTCAAGCTACTACATAGATGCGCGGCCTCACCACTAAGTCCGCTAAACCGGACATCTGACGTGTTAATTCCACGACAGTTGGCGCCCACCGTGGGGCCTGCGCACAGTGGTGTTGAGTTCTTGAAGGGAATTATCTTCAGGGGATTGAGAAGCTCGCAATTTTTCAGGTGAAGAAGAGCCGGATTGCGTCTGTTTGTACTGTCACAAGTAACCAGGCGATCCATCATGGCCGGATCGCTTTCCGCTGCCTCGCCGCAAGAATCTAAGGGAGTCGCCAAGGCCGTCATGTGAAGACGGATTGAAAAAGGAACCCACCAGAAGATTCAGAAAGGAAAAATTACTACAGGGGTTTAGCACATGAATACCAAAGAAGAAGGATCCAGCGAAACAATATATTGGACTCTAGATTGAATCGGACTCGGACTATTCAACCGTGCGTCCACCTGGGATCCGACCCGGGTCGCTGCAGCCTTTGTTGCCTCGCGTTGCCTCCGCCTCGCAGGGGGCCTGCGAGCGGCTTACGGAGAGCTGCCCCGTACCTCCGGGTCTTCCCGGATCTGAGCAGTCTTTTATACCTTGCAAAAACAAGCACTGGAGATGGATGGTGTACCAACCAAACTAGGAACAAGACTCCACGACTCGGAGCAGGAATCGGCCGCCATGGCTCGCCACTTCGCCGTGATTCACTACATCGCCAGCCCTGCACGGCCAAGAAGCCGCCTTCTCCATGTGCCTTTTTCCGCCCGGGATTCTGCCGGCTGTACGCGCTCCAACCTGGATTACAAGCCGCCCCGACCGCTGTTGCTTCAGACTCGTTCATTCTTGGTCGCGTCCGAGCCGTGGGTGCTGCTGCCGCACGTCGCTAAGTCCGACAGGAAGTCAAACTACAGCTGAAGCATACCACGTCGGACAGATCCGTATCAACAAACACCTGAGTGGGATGGAATCAAGTCCCAAGGCGATTCCGTAAAGCAAACTGCTAAAGCAACTAGTACTACTATTTCTAGTAAAAGGAGCGATTGGAGAAGCGCCTGCTACCAAAAAATACTGCCAATGGATCAAGTCCCGAAGCAAACAGTGGTACTATGTTATTATTAATTTCTAGCATGAGGACAAAATCAAATTGAAACAGTGACCAAGTAGTACTACTACTACTACGTTTCCTGTCAACATGTCCGAGTCGCCGTCGCCGTCACATAGTTTTTTGCCTTAAACCGCCTGGAATTTATTCCTATCTTGCCTAAGCTCCAAGTCACCGCCCATACCGCCCTCTGCTGGAGCATACTGAGCCAGACTCCGTGTCCGCCTTGGGATGTCATATGCGGCTGGGCCCGTTGTTTTTTCAACTGAGACTCGTTTTCTGCTTTGGAAAGACTCCCCTACTGGTGTAGTCTTGTCTCGCGAGCACAAAACAAAGGAAAATTGAAGATTCAGCCAGAGGATAATGGAGCAGTGCATGCATGCATATATGATAATTCAAAGACTAGTCCGCCAAAAATAATGGAGCAGGAGTCCCAGTAGGCAAGTACTACTAATATATTTACAGCAGGCCGTTGGTAGTCAAAGTGCGGGATCAAATTCCAAAGACCAGAAGCAATGTACACTGGTTATGCATGAAGGAAATATGCCCTAGAGGCAATAATAAAGATGTTATTTCTATTTCCTTATATCATGATAAATGTCTTTTATTCATGCTAGAATTGTATTAACCGGAAACTTAGTACATGTGTGAATACATAGACAAAACAGTATGTCCCTAGTATGCCTCTACTAGACTAGCTCATTGATCAAAGATGGTTATGTTTCCTAGCCATAGACATGTGTTGTCATTTGATCAACGAGATCACATCATTAGGAGAATGATGTGATGGACAAGACCCATCCGTTAGCATAGCACAATGATCGTTTAGTTTAACTGCTATTGCTTTCTTCATGACTTATACATGTTCCTATGACTATGAGATTATGCAACTCCCGAATACCGTAGGAACACCTTGTGTGCTATCAAACGTCACAACGTAACTGGGTGATCATAAAGATGCTCTACAGGTGTCTCCGAAAGTATTCGTGGTGTTGGCATAGATCAAGATTAGGATTTGTCACTCCGAGTGTCGGAGAGGTATCTCTAGGCCCTCTCGGTAACACACATCATAATAAGCCTTGCAAGCAAAAGACTAATGAGTTAGTCACGAGATGATGTGTTACGGAACGAGTAAAGAGACTTGCCGGTAACGAGATTTAACTAGGTATAAAGATACCGACGATCGAATCTCGGGCAAGTAACATACCGTTTGACAAAAGGAACAACGTATGTTGTTATGCGGTTCTGACCGATAAAAGATCTTCGTAGAATATGTAGGAGCCAATATGAACATCCAGGTTCCGCTATTGGTTATTGACCGGAGATGAGTCTCGGTCATGTCTACATAGTTCTCGAACCCGTAGGGTCCGCACGCTTAACGTTTGATGACGATCGGTATTATGAGTTTATGAGTATTGATGTACCGAAGGTAGTTCGGAGTCCCAGATGAGATCACGGACATGACGAGGAGTCTCGGAATGTCCGAGACATAAAGATTGATATATTGGACGACTATATTCGGACACGGGAAGTGTTCCGGAAAAGTTTCGGATTTATCGGGATTGCCGGAGGGGGTTACCGAAACCCCCTACGAGAGGGGATGGTCCATAGTGGGCCTAAAGGGAAAGAGAGAGGCAACCCAAAGGGCTGGCCGGCGCCCCCACCTAGGGTTCCTAGTTGGACTAGGATTGGGGGGGGGGGGCGCCACCTCTCCTATTCCTTGCCCCCTTCTTCCTTTTGGTGAATCCTACTAGGAATAGGATTGCAATCCTATTCCTAGTAGGACTCCTTCCCTAGCCGCACCAGGAAGGGCCGGCCGGCCTCCCTCCCTTGCTCCTTTATATACGGGGGCAGGGGGGAACCCAAAGACACACAAGTTGAATTGTTTTAGCCGTGTCCGGTGCCCCCTCCACAGAATCACACCTCGGTCATACCGTTGCGGAGCTTAGGCGAAGCCCTGCGCCGGTGAACACATCATATCCGTCACCACGCCGTCGTGCTGACGAAACTCTCCCGTGAAGCTCAACTGGATCAAGAGCTCGTGGGACGTCATCAAGCTGAACGTGTGCTGAACGCGGAGGTGCCGTTCGTTCGGTGCTTGATCGGTTGGATCGTGAAGAAGTTCGACAACATCAACCGCGTCACTTGACGCTTCCGCTACCGGTCTACGAGGGTACGTAGACACACTCTTCCCTCTCGTTGCTATACATCTGGTAGATAGATCTTGCGTGATCGTAGGACAATTTTAAATTACTACGTTCCCCAACAGTGGCATCATGAGCCAGGTCTATGCGTAGATGATATGCACGAGTAGAACACAATGAGTTGTGGGCGATACTAGTCATACTGCTTACCAGCATGTCATACTTTGCTTCGGCAGTATTGTGAGATGAAGCGGCCCGGACCGACATTACGCGTACGCTTACGCGAGACTGGTTTCACCGTTATGAGCACTCGTTGCTTAAAGGTGACTGGCGGGTGTCTGTCTCTCTCACTTTAGCTGAATCAAGTGTGGCTACGCCCGGTCCTTGTGAAGGTTAAAACAGCACATACTTGACGAAACATCGTTGTGGTTTTATATGCATAGGTAAGAACGGTTCTTGCTAAGCCCGTAGCAGCCACGTAAAACTTGCAACAACAAAGTAGAGGACGTCTAACTTGTTTTTGCAGGGCATGTTGTGATGTGATATGGCAAGACATGATGAGTTATACGGTTTTGTATGAGATGATCATGTTTTGTGAAGTTATCGGCAACTGGCAGGAGCCATATGGTTGTCGCTTTATTGTATGAAATGCAATCGCCATGTAATTGCTTTACTTTATCACTAAGCGGTAGCGATAGTCGTAGAAGCAATAGTTGGCGAGACGACAACGATGCTACGATGAAGATCAAGGTGTCAAGCCGGTGACGAAGGTGATCATGACGGTGCTTTGAAGATGGAGATCAAAAGCACAAGATGATGATGGCCATATCATGTCACATATTTTGATTGCATGTGATGTTTATCTTATTATGCTTCTTATTTTGCTTAGAACGACGGTAGCATTATAAGATGATCCCTTACTAAATTTCAAGGTATAAGTGTTCTCCCTGAGTATGCACCGTTGCGAAAGTTCGTCGTGCCGAGACACCACGTGATGATCGGGTGTGATAAGCTCTACGTTCAAATACAACGGGTGTAAGCCAGTTTTGCACACGCAGAATACTCGGGTTAAACTTGACGAGCCTAGCATAGGCAGATATGGCCTCGGAACACTGGAGACCGAAAGGTCGAGCGTGAATCATATAGTAGATATGATCAACATAAGATGTTCACCATTGAAACTACTCCATCTCACGTGATGATCGGACATGGTTTAGTTGATTTGGATCACGTGATCATTTAGATGACCAGAGGGATGTCTATCTAAGTGGGAGTTCTCTAAATAAATATGATTAAATTGAACTTTAATTTATCATGAACTTAGTCCTGATAGTTTTGTATATCTATGTCGTTGTAGATCAATGGCCCGTGCTACCGTTCCTTTGAATTTTAATGCATTCCTAGAGAAAGCTAAGTTGAAAGATGATGGTAGCAATTACACAGACTGGGTCCGTAACCTAAGGATTATCCTCATTGCTGCACAGAAGAATTATGTCCTTGAAGCACCGCTAGGTGACAAGACCCTTCCGCTGATGTAGACGCTTTGAACGTCTGGCAATCGCGGTCTGATGACTACACGATAGTTCAGTGTGCCATGCTTTACGGCTTAGAACCGGGACTTCAACGACGTTTTGAACGTCATGGACTATATGAGATGTTCCAGGAGTTGAAGTTAATATTTCAAGCAAATGCCCGAATTGAGAAATATGAGATTTCCAATAAGTTCTACAGCTGCAAGATGGAGGAGAATAGTTCTATCAGTGAACACTTGCTCAGAATGTCTGGGTACTACAATCATATGACTCAACTTGGTTGCAAAGTTGACGAGGATAGTGTTATTGATAGAGTTCTTCAATCACTGCCACCAAGCTATAAAGGCTTCGTGATGAACTATAACATGCAAGGGATGCAAAAGACAATTCCCGAGCTCTTCGCTATGCTCAAAGCTGCGGAGGTAGAAATCAAAAAGTAGCATCAAGTGTTGATGGTTAGCAAGACCACTAGTTTCAAGAAAAAGGGCAAGGGAAAGAAAGGGAACTTCAAAAAGAATAGCAAGTCAGTTGCTACTTCCACGAAGAAACCCAAATCTGGAGCCAAGCCTGAAACTGAGTGCTTCTACTGCAAGGGGACTGGACACTGGAAGCGGAACTGCCCCAAGTATTTGGCGGATAAGAAGGATGGCAAGATGAACAACGGTATATGTGATATACATGTTATTGATGTGTACCTTACTAATGCTCGTAGTAGTACCTGGGTATTTGATACCAGTTCGGTTGCTAATATTTGTAACTCGAAACAGGGACTACGGATTAAACGAAGATTAGCTAAGGATGAGGTGACGATGCGCGTGGGAAACGGTTCCAAAGTCGATGTGATCGCCGTCGGCACGCTACCTCTACATCTACCTTCGGGATTAGTTTTAGACCTAAATAATTGTTATTTGGTGCCAGCGTTAAGCATGAACATTATATCTGGATCTTGTTTATTGCGAGACGGTTATTCATTTAAATCAGAGAATAATGGTTGTTCCATTTTAATGAATAATATCTTTTATGGTCATGCACCCTTAAAGAGTGGTCTATTCTTATTGGATCTCGATTGTAGTGATACACATATTCATAATATTGAAACCAAAAGATGCAAGGTTAATAATGATAGTGCAACTTATTTGTGGCACTGCCGTTTAGGTCATATTGGTGTAAAACGCATGAAGAAACTCCATAATGATGGACTTTTGGAATCACTTGATTATGAATCACTTGGTGCTTGCGAACCATGCCTCATCGGCAAGATGACTAAAACTCCGTTCTCCGGAACTATGGAGCGAGCAACAGATTTGTTGGAAATCATACATACTGATGTATGTGGACCAATGAGTGTTGATGCTCGCGGCGGGTATCGTTATTTTCTGACCTTCACTGATGACTTGAGCAGATATGGGTATATCTACTTAATGAAACACAAGTCTGAAACATTTGAAAAGTTCAAAGTATTTCAGAGTGAAGTAGAGAATCATCGTAACAAGAAAATAAAATTCCTATGATCTGATCGTGGAGGAGAATATTTGAGTTACGAGTTTGGTCTTCATTTGAAACAATGTGGAATAGTTTCACAACTCACGCCACCTGGAACACCACAGCGTAATGGTGTGTCCGAACGTCGTAACCGTACTTTATTAGATATGGTACGATCTATGATGTCTCTTACCGATTTACCACTATCGTTTTGGGGTTATGCTTTAGAGACAGCTGCATTCACGTTAAATAGGGCACCATCTAAATCCGTTGATACGACACCTTATGAACTATGGTTTGGCAAGAAACCAAAGTTGTCGTTTCTTAAAGTTTGGGGCTGCGATGCTTATGTGAAAACACTTCAACCTGATAAGCTCGAACCCAAGTCGGAAAAATGTGTCTTCATACGATACCCAAAAGAGACTGTTGGGTACACCTTCTATCACAGATCTGAAGGCAAAATATTCGTTGCTAAGAACGGATCCTTTCTAGAAAAAGAGTTTCTCTCAAAAGAAGTGAGTGGGAGGAAAGTAGAACTTGATGAGGTAATTGTACCTTCTCCCAGATTGGAAAGTAGTACATCACAGGAAATTGTTCCAGTGATTCCTACACCAATTAATGAGGAAGTT
Organism: Secale cereale; assembly: GCA_902687465.1. NCBI lineage: Eukaryota > Viridiplantae > Streptophyta > Magnoliopsida > Poales > Poaceae > Secale > Secale cereale. Next base: position 579,721,241 of record LR738714.1, read on the forward strand.
AATGATAATGATCATGAAACTTTGGATCAAGTTTCTGCTGAACGTCGTAGATCAACCAGAGTACGTTCCGCACCAGAGTGGTACGGCAACCCAGTTCTGGAAATCATGTTACTAGACCATGATGAACCTACGAACTATGAGGAAGCGATGATGAGCCCAGATTCCGCAAAATGGCTTGAAGCCATGAAATCTGAGATGGGATCCATGTATGAGAACAAAGTGTGGACTTTGGTTGACTTGCCCGATGATCGGCAAGCCATCAAAAATAAATGGATCTTCAAGAGGAAGACCGACGCAGACGGTAATATTACTGTTTACAAAGCACGACTTGTTGCGAAAGGTTTTCGACAAGTTCAAGGAGTTGACTACGATGAGACTTTCTCACCTGTAGCGATGCTTAAGTCTATCCGAATCATGTTAGCAATTGCCGCATTTTATAATTATGAAATCTGGCAAATGGATGTCAAAACTGCATTCCTAAATGGATATCTCAAAGAAGAGTTGTATATGATGCAACCAGAAGGTTTTGTCGATCCAAAAGGTGCTAACAAAGTATGCAAGCTCCAGCGATCCATCTATGGACTGGTGCAAGCATCTCGGAGTTGGAATATACGCTTTGATGAGGTGATCAAAGCATATGGTTTTATACAGACTTTTGGAGAAGCCTGTATTTACAAGAAAGTGAGTGGGAGCTCTGTAGCATTTCTAATATTATATGTAGATGACATATTGTTGATTGGAAATGATATAGAATTTCTAGATAGCATAAAAGGATACTTGAATAAAAGTTTTTCAATGAAAGACCTCGGAGAAGCTGCTTACATATTAGGCATCAAAATCTATAGAGATAGATCAAGACGCTTAATTGGACTTTCACAAAGCACATACCTTGATAAGATTTTGAAGAAGTTCAAAATGGATCAGTCAAAGAAAGGGTTCTTGCCTGTTTTACAAGGTATGAAGTTGAGTAAGACTCAATGCCCGACCACTGCAGAAGATAGAGAGAAAATGAAAGTCATTCCCTATGCCTCAGCCATAGGATCTATCATGTATGCAATGCTGTGTACCAGACCTGATGTGTGCCTTGCTATAAGTCTAGCAGGGAGGTACCAAAGTAATCCAGGAGTGGATCACTGGACAGTGGTCAAAAACATCCTAAAGTATCTGAAAAGAACAAAGGATATGTTTCTCGTGTATGGAGGTGACAAAGAGCTCATCGTAAACGGTTACGTCGATTCTAGCTTTGACACTGATCCGGATGACTCAAAGTCACAAACCGGATATGTATTTTTATTGAACGGTGGAGCTGTCAGTTGGTGCAGTTCCAAGCAGAGCGTCGTGGCGGGATCTACGTGTGAAGCGGAATACATAGCTGCTTCGGAAGCAGCAAATGAAGGAGTCTGGATGAAGGAGTTCATATTACCTAATGCATCGGGTCCAATGAAAATCTTTTGTGACAACACTGGAGCCATAGCCTTGGCGAAGGAATCCAGGTTTCACAAGAGAACAAAGCACATCAAAAGACTCTTCAATTCCATCCGCGATCTAGTCAAGGAGGGAGATATAGAGATTTGCAAAATACATACGGATCTGAATGTTGCAGACCCGTTGACTAAGCCTCTTCCACGGGCAAAACATGATCAGCACCAGGACTCCATGGGTGTGAGGATCATCACTTTGTAATCTAGATTATTGACTCTAGTTCAAGTGGGAGACTGAAGGAAATATGCCCTAGAGGCAATAATAAAGATGTTATTTGTATTTCCTTATATCATGATAAATGTCTTTTATTCATGCTAGAATTGTATTAACCGGAAACTTAGTACATGTGTGAATACATAGACAAAACAGTATGTCCCTAGTATGCCTCTACTAGACTAGCTCATTGATCAAAGATGGTTATGTTTCCTAGCCATAGACATGTGTTGTCATTTGATCAACGAGATCACATCATTAGGAGAATGATGTGATGGACAAGACCCATCTGTTAGCATAGCACTATGATCGTTTAGTTTAACTGCTATTGCTTTCTTCATGACTTATACATGTTCCTATGACTATGAGATTATGCAACTCCCGAATACCGTAGGAACACCTTGTGTGCTATCAAACGTCACAACGTAACTGGGTGATCATAAATATGCTCTACAGGTGTCTCCGAAAGTATTCGTGGTGTTGGCATAGACCAAGATTAGGATTTGTCACTCCGAGTGTCGGAGAGGTATCTCTGGGCCCTCTCGGTAACACACATCATAATAAGCCTTGCAAGCAAAAGACTAATGAGTTAGTCACGAGATGATGTGTTACGGAACGAGTAAAGAGACTTGCCGGTAACGAGATTGAACTAGGTATAAAGATACCGACGATCGAATCTCGGGCAAGTAACATACCGTTTGACAAAAGGAACAACGTATGTTGTTATGCGGTTCTGACCGATAAAAGATCTTCGTAGAATATGCAGGAGCCAATATGAACATCCGGGTTCCGCTATTGGTTATTGACCGGAGATGAGTCTCGGTCATGTCTACATAGTTCTCGAACCCGTAGGGTCCGCACGCTTAACGTTTGATGACGATCGGTATTATGAGTTTATGAGTATTGATGTACCGAAGGTAGTTCGGAGTCCCAGATGAGATCACGGACATGACGAGGAGTCTCGGAATGTCCGAGACATAAAGATTGATATATTGGACGACTATATTCGGACACGGGAAGTGTTCCGGAAAAGTTTCGGATTTATCGGGATTGCCGGAGGGGGTTACCGGAACCCCCTACGAGAGGGGATGGTCCATAGTGGGCCTAAAGGGAAAGAGAGAGGCAGCCCATAGGGCTGGCCGGCGCCCCCACCTAGGGTTCCTAGTTGGACTAGGATTGGGGGGGCGCCACCTCTCCTATTCCTTTCCCCCTTCTTCCTTTTGGTGAATCCTACTAGGAATAGGATTGCAATCCTATTCCTAGTAGGACTCCTTCCCTAGCCGCACCAGGAAGGGCCGGCCGGCCTCCCTCCCTTGCTCCTTTATATACGGGGGCAGGGGCCACCCAAAGACACACAAGTTGAATTGTTTTAGCCGTGTGCGGTGCCCCCCTCCACAGAATCACACCTCGGTCATACCGTCGCGGAGCTTAGGCGAAGCCCTGCGCCGGTGAACACATCATATCCGTCACCACGCCATCGTGCTTACGAAACTCTCCCGTGAAGCTCAACTGGATCAAGAGCTCGTGGGACGTCATCAAGCTGAACGTGTGCTGAACGCGGAGGTGCCGTACGTTCGGTGCTTGATCGGTTGGATCGTGATGAAGTTCGACAACATCAACCGCGTCACTTGACGCTTCCGCTCCCGGTCTACGAGGGTACGTATACACACTCTTCCCTCTCGTTGCTAAACATCTGGTAGATAGATCTTGCGTGATCGTAGGAAAATTTTAAATTACTACGTTCCCCGACAATGCATTATTAGTGTCTATGCTCATCCGACAAATCATCAGGTGCTATTTTTTTCTTTATATTTTATTAGCACATAGTGTTTTCATTAGAAAACAATTACTCTTGCACGTAATATTTTTTACACAGGACGACTACTAAAAGTGGCAGCCGAATCATTATTGGGGTATGCCACGGATGCACGATCAGCTGAGTTGCGCGGCTTCGCAAGCATGTGTGTTGCGATCCGGTTTGCATCAATACGCCGGCCGGCTCGTCTGTCCGTGCCCGCGCGTGCTGGTCTCCAACACTGCGGACGATTTCTTCGCTAATAGACGCGCGCATACCATCGCTTCTGCGGTCCGGTCTACATTAACACGCCGGTACCGCACCCGTCCTCATAAACCGGCCCACAATTAATACGCCGGTGCCGCACCCGATTAAGCTGTCCGCACCTGCGGTTAACTCGCTCGTCTACACCGGCTTATAACACCGCGGCTGACTCATCTGTTGTCCGGGCGAATCAGGTGATATATGTCCTATTTATTTTTAAGCACATATTAATTCTTCCGAGCAAAATTATTTCGCCCTGCTGTATTTTATACGCAGGAAAATTATTCATTATAAAATGGTATTATACCACGGAGGTGGAGGCACGCCAAACATTGTTCGACACAGGTGATCGTCGCTATTCCACGAGTTCAAGCGCCGGTTTACAACGCCTTGGCCGTCTCTCGCAACCGCGTCGATTTACAAAGCCGTGACCGTCTTACGCGACAACACCGGTTTACAACACGGAGGACAACTTGCTCATTTCCGCTGGTTTATAACCCCACAACCGGTTTAACTGTCTGAGCCGCCTTTTGATATTGCGGTCGTTTTACGATCCAACTTTTGATCCGGTCTATTCAACGTACCGGTTCAAATTCACTCAGGTGATATCCATCTACGATATTATTTCTCTTGTTATATATCATTTTTTCATTAAGAAAATAAGATGCTTTGATCAGTCTATCTGATTTTGCATAATATACTCAGAAGCAATAAAACTCTCTGAAGAGCATGAGGTGACATCCGGTTCAAGAGAGGACGCTTCAGACTTTACCCACCGGTTCAGGAGGAACCATGGAGACCATCTGAAAAGATGGATAATCCACATTCAGTGATTGGTTTATATTTACCCACCGGTTCAGGAGGAACCATGGAGACCCTCTGAAAAGATGGATAATCCACATTCAGTGATTGGTTTATATTTACCCACCGGTTCAGGAGGAACCATGGAGACCCTCAGAAAAGATGGATAATCCACATTCAGTGATAGGTTTATATTTACCCACCGGTTCAGGAGGAACCATGGAGGCCCTCTGAAAAGATGGATAATCCACATTCAGTGATTGGCTAGGCCCTCTGGAAAGATGGATAATCCACATCCAGTGATTGGCTCAATTTTTTACATGCGGTTCTATCGGCCCTCTGAAAAGATGGATAATCCACATTCAGTGATTGGCTAGGCCCTCTGGAAAGATGGATAATCCACATCCAGTGATTGGCTCAGTTTTTTATTTGCGGTTCTATCGGCCCTCTGAAAAGATGGATAATCCACATTCAGTGATTGGCTAGGCCCCCTGGGAAAGATGGATAATCCACATCCCATTGATTGGCTGAACCTTGCTTTGAGCCTGGCAGCTCTTAAAAAGCCTCGACTACATGGTCTTATTTGCAAAAATTTGCATCTTTTGGTGTTTGTGTTTTACAACTCTTTAAACCGGAGTGGAACAGCTACAGAAGCTAACCACATATCTATAAAGTGAAAAGTCTGGGTCATGAATACCAGCATGAATAAACCGGTGTTCATTATAACCCGGATCATCCATCAGGCAAAAAGCTACAAACTTCTGGACAAAGTTTCAGAATGATCTAAACCGGTGTCTTTCATCAAGCCCGGGTTTGTTATTGGGTCTATGAAGGTCGTCATTGTAAATTCTACCGGATTAAGAATATCAAGCATACTTGATCGCAGGTATGAAGTATCTTGTTTTTAAATACATATTGGCAGTACATGATCAGTTATAATGACCGGTGTTTATTAAACCGGCCTGGTTTTGACTATAAGTCGCCAGTATGAGACAAAATAATGACCGGTGTTTATTAACCCGGCCTGATTGAGATCAAACACCACTGGAACCGGTCTTCAAACCGGATTATATTTTTCAATAGCCAAACATGGCTGGATTCCTATTATGGTTATCAATATTATGATTGAGGTCTTCAAATTCGCTTTGAAGCGCAATGGATATTATTTCAACGATGGAAGTGATTTATTCTACAAAGGAATAGTCCCGAGTTGCTGCAGGCTTACAACCCGGCACTTGGGGGCTACATTATTCAAATTGAGATTACATCAAATACACAAGTCTCAAGCACACAAGCAAGTTGTCTACTTGACACTTGGGGGCTATATGTTGCTATTCAAGTTTACATGATCATATTTTCAAAGTCCCTGCTCATTATTGTATAATGACCCGGCATTGGGGGCTACATAATATGGAATATTCAGTTTCATAGTGATTGGGATGAACAATCCGGATTTCTTCAAGATTATACAAGGCTATTTTCAATGAAGTATATACAAAGTCCCTGCTCATTATTACATAAAGACCCGGCACTTGGGGGCTATAGGTAATATGCATATAAAGGAGGAACATCTTTGTCGGGGGAAACTGTCCTCCCACGAGCACCTATGGGACCAGAGCACCTTCTACGTTGCGGTAAGGGAGCGGAGGGAGCACGGAGAGCAGATCGAGGAGCGCACGCGGGCAGTTTACCCAGGTTCGGGCCGCGCGGACGCGTAAAACCCTACTCCTGCCTTGGTTGTATTGAGCTCGGGAGCTGGAAGATCCACAGTGCTTAGCTACACCGAGCGAGAGAGTTGTCTAGGTTCCGAACCCTTTCTACGTTGTGCATGGGCCTCCTTTTATAGCTCAAGGGGTCACCGACATGTGTCAACGTAGAGGAGGGCAAAAATGTAAGTTTGGTGGTAGTTGTAACAGTGCGTGAACAGTGAATGAACAGTGGTCTTCACCTAACTTTGACAGTGGGGGACAAAGGCATTAAATGCCCGTCACCGTCGACCCCAAAAGTGTCCGTCCATGCTTCTCCGTTCGCCACGGCGGTAGCCTCGTCACCGTGGCTTGCCACCGTGTGCCCCAGGCTGCACAGCCGTCCGCCACGCGTCCCTGGAAGGGCCCCAGGGCGACGCGTGGGCAGATGAGCTGGAGCGCGGGCACACAGCATAAGCTTCCCCCGGCAAGCACCTTGCCGGGGCCGTGACCTTGCCGGGCCCAGAAGCTTGTCGCTCTCTGGGTCCTGCCGGGGCGCATGATGCGCCGAGGCGTTCCTCGAGGTGTGCATTCCTTGGCCTTCCTGGCAAGCTCCTATTGCCATGGTCTTTTGTTAACGTGATAATCTTGAGCCTAGTGCGGCCTTCCCGGCAAGCTCTACTTGCCGGGGCCTCGGTCTTCTGACTTGTATACTTTGTTCTTGAATGGCTTTAAAGGGACCGGAAAGGTTCTTGGCGAGCACGTGGTAAGACCTGCCGCGGGGAGCTGCTACTGCCCGTGCACAAGTTGGGGTACTAAGGTACCCCCATCTTAGTACACCGACAGGAGCCCCCGGGCCTGGGCCACACACGGTGCCGAGCGCTGTTGGGCCAGGCCCAAAGCAGTGCACGGGCACGCGCGGCCCACGGCAAGCCGTATCCCCTTCCGCATCCGCCGCGTCCCTCCCTAACGGCGCGCGTCGATTGCGGCGTCGTGGGAGAGATCGTGGCCTGTTCTTTAATGGGAAATGCGGAGCGTCCCCCACTTCCCCCTTAAAAGCAGAGGAAGCAGGGGTCGTTCCCTCCTTCGTCTTCATTGCGTCTTAACTCTCTAGAAACCCCCGCTGCTTCTTGCCTCCACCCCTCCTCCGCCGTCTTCCGCATCCGCGGCGCCGTTGAGCTCCTCGCCTCTTCCCTCGCCGCCTCCGCCATGGCTCCGAAGAGCGACAAGGCGAAAGCGGACAAGGCCAAGAAGGAGAAGTCCGAGCAGGCGGCGAAGCTGGCCGCCCTGCGGAAGAGGAGCGTGGTCTTCGCGCCGAGGCTTGGCGCGAAGGAGCTGCGGAACAAATATTATCTGTTCTGGTCGGGGGAGACCAAAGCCCATCCCCGCACTAGAGCCTTCCCCGCCGTCGCCAAAGATATGTTCCCCGGCGGGTACTTCTTCTTCGCTGCTTTTTCCACTGTGGTCGATATCATGAACACATATGGCCTCCACCTCCTTGATTTCACCCCCAACGCCATCCTTACGATGGCCGTTTTCGTACTTCTGTGCGAAAACTATGTTGGGATTCATCCAAACGTAGCCCTTTTCCGCCATTTCTTTATGCCTAGAGTAGAGGCTGGCGCTCCCCTTTCCGGCGGCATCTCCTGGATCTTCAGGCTGAACAAGAAGGACTCGTACCTGAAGGGAGAGCTCCGCGGCAAGTGGGAAGAATGGAGAGCCGATTGGTGTTGGGTGGTGGAGGATAAGCCGGAGCCCTTCACCGCACCGCGCACAACTGCCATAGTGCACGGCAGAGATTGGAGCGAATTGGCCCCGGAGGACAACAAGCTCAGCATCGCCCTCATTAGGATTATTCGTATCCGGGTCGCCAATCTGACTATTGGAGAGGTTGGGGCAGATTTCCTCCGCCGCCGCATCGCCCCTTTACAAGAAAGGAAAAGGCCCGCCTGGGAATTCGGCAATGCGGCAGATATTATGAGGCTGCGCCCTGGATTAAACTTTAACTTCACTACCTTGGAGTTGAAGGGGATGGTCCGGGAACTCTTCAAGCATGACCCGGCCCACCCGGAGTGGTTCAAACCTTCCCGGGGAGTGGTGCCGCTGTGCAACAGCACTGCCCGAGATTCCTTGCGCGTGATGATGCCTGCGTGCGACTCCCATGGCGTCGTCCTCACCTGGATCGAGCCTCCGCCGGATACCGTGCTGAGCTTTTTCGACAACTTGGTCGAGACGCCCCAAAACACCGAGGAGAACAGGGGCCTCACCCGGGCCACTACGGCTCGGGATATAGCCTACATCGCTTCCAGGATGGAGGAGGCCGCCGCAGCTGCGGCGGCGGGTGACTTTGGATACTCTGTGGACGATGCAGAGGCCGCGGACGCGGTGAGCCAAGCAGAGGAGGCGGAAATCCTCAAGCTGCTCAAGCTTCCGCCCGAGGAGTTTGCCGGGGTGCCTTCCCTGAGGTTTGCCAGGATGGGCGAGGTTGCCGGGGGGAGCGAGGTCGGCGGAGGGAGCGAGGTCGCCGGAGGGAGCGAGGCCGCTGGGCATGGTGCTGAGTCCAGCGGGCCTGCCGGGGAGGAGGAGGACGTCGAGGCTGATGAAGACTCTGGTGGATCTCTGGGACTTGACGACGATGCCTCCTCGTCCTCAGAGAACTCCCCGCCTCCGGTAAGTCCTACGAAACAACCAAGGAAGCGCCTCCGCAAGGCGGCTACGGCGACGAGGCCGCAGGCGCCTCGACAGCAGCCTGCGCGCCGGGCGACGCGCGCCACCAGGGCGAGCAAAGTCGTGAAGGAGGCGCCCCGCCCACCAGCGCCAAGCGAAGGGGGATCCTCCCGGAGCGGAACGGCTGCTCCTTCTGCTCCTCGGCCCTCGGCGACGACGGAGGCTGGCTCTTCGCAGCCCACAGCCCCGGAGACCGCCAAGCGCCCGAGGGAGCCTTCTCCTCCTGCTCCTCGCGCGGGAGCACCTCAGGCGGATTTCGACTTCTCCGCCCGCAGCTCCGACGACGAGGAAGAGGAGTAAGTACTTGCAACTTGTAATTTCTTTGATTTTGTCTTGATTTTCCTTGATGATTCTGATCTTGTTTTTGTTTTGCTTTCAGGACCCTGGCCCAGCGGATGGCGAAGAGGGCCAAGATCCCTGTGGTCGAGGTTGAAGACGACTCGCCCGCCGCGGCGACCGGAGACGTGCCAGCGGCAAACTTGCCGGATCAACCCGCTGCTCCGAGGAGCAGCCCCCAGCGCAGCCCCCAGCGTAAGTCTGGTAGTTATTCTTTTCTGTTGGTCGGGCGCGCTTGAGGTAGTTGCTTGTGCTGATGTCTTGGTTATTTTGTGCAGAAGTGGAGCCGCAGCCGGAGGAGCGCCCGGAGGTCGCCCCCGAAGAGCTACTTGCTCCATCCTCCCCGCCAAGGAGGAGCTCCCCGGCAAGGGAGAACGCTCCGCCAAGGACGGGTACTCCGCCAAGGGCGAGTACCCCGCCAAGGGTGAGCAGCCCGACAAGGGTGAGCACCCCGCCAACGGAGGGCACGGGTGGCCCTCCGCCTGCAGGGGCCACCATTTCGCCGCCAAGGGAGAACTCCCCGGAGAGGGAGCCTGTCGTTGAAGAAGTCCGCGAAGGTGAGTCTTGTAATTTCTTCTTTTTGAACTTGTATTTTTGGATATTTGCTTGACTCTTTCATTCCTTTTTCTTCTGCTAGATCCTCCTGCACCGGAGCGGATGGAGACGGAGACCGCCGGCGAGGAGGGCGTGCAAGGCGATGGCGGCAACGCCACTGCCACTAAGGGCATGGCTGGAGCCGACGAGCCTGCCGCTGAAGAGACCGCCCCGCCCGCAGACGCCGCGGCTGGGGAAGGGGCCGGCGACCACACTGCTGGCCCGGAGGCAGCAGGAGCGTCAAGCGCTGCACCGGCCGCCGACCCTTCCGCCTCCACGGCCGGGCAGGGCGTCTACCTGGAAGCCCCCAACGGGGTTTTCATACAAGTCCCGTGGGCGTCCTCGTCACGAGCCCCCGTGGAGGGAGAGACCTATGATGGAGAGGTCCTCGCCTCCGCGGGGTTGAAGGTTGTTGAAGCGCCCGGCGGTAGTGACGAGCCCGAAGAGGAGAAGCTCCTTCGCCGGCTCCTGGCCCTGTACCGGGCCAGGCAGGCGAAGCTGGAGTCCCGGGAAGCTCTCACCGCCAAGGCTGGAGCTGATTTGGAGAAGCGCGCCATGGAGCTCCGCGCCGCCAACCAGGCAGCCCTCCGCAACTTGGCGGAGGAGCGTGAAGGGCTTGCCGAGGTGCAGCAAGCCTTCCTCCTGGAGAAGGCTGAGGTCGAGGAGCAGCAGCGGCGGACTGCCGAAGAGCTGTCTCAGCGGGAAGGGGCGCTCAACCAGCGGAAGGTCGACCTCGACAACCACGAGGACGACCTCACCGCCCGGGAGCAGGCCATTGGCAGGGCCCTGAAGGAGGCAAAGGACGCTGCCGCCGCCGCGGAGACTGCTAAGAAGGATCTGACGGCCAAGGTGGAGCAGCTGGAGTTGTATCTGAAGGCGAGCGAGGACAGAGTCACTGCACTCAATGTGGAGCGGGAGAAAGACGCCCACACCAACTCTGAGTTGCAGGTACGTCTCTCCGAGAAGGGCACTGAGCTTGCCGCCGCCAAAGATTCCATCGCTGACTTAGAGTTGAAGGTCTCCACTCTGACTGATTCGCTCGACGCTGCCCGGGACCGCGAGACGAAGCTGAAGGACGAGCTCCGCAAGGAGCCGAACTTGGTGGAGAGCGCCGCCATCTCAGCGAACAACTTCAGCCGGGCAGTGGAGCAATGGACTGACGATCTGGTCACCTCCGCTGCCAATATTGACAAGGAGATGGTGGCACTGAAGGCGGAGCACCTCGCGTACTCTCCGGACGAGGACCTCCCCCACAGCACCAAGTTGAGTCTCTTCTTCAGGGGAATCTCGCCGGCACTTGCGCGGCTGCAGGAGAAGATCCCCGTGCAGCTGGCCGACGAGGCGCGTTGGCTCTGCATGGGCACTTTGGAGCGTGTCTTGACGAAGATCGTCTACCGCAACCCCGGCATCAACCTTGTCAACGTCCTCCGCACCTTGCCGGCCGAAGCTGATCAGGAGGCGTTGAAGGCGCAGGTCGCCCACATCGTCGCCAAGGTGAACAAGATCACGAGGCGTGAAGGCGACCGCGTAGATTAGCCTTCTTTCTTTCTGTTTCCTTTGCCGCTGCAAAGTATGTTATGGACATGAATCAATTAGTTATTGTGGCAAGTTATCTTTGTAACATACAATCTTATTTTGAGTTATCGATGCAGTGTTATCTCCCTTGCTTTTGCTCCTTCACTTTGTATGCTTTTTGCCCTACGCTTTTAGGGAACTTGCCGGCAAGGGGCCCTTGCCGCGAGCGCTGATTGCTGGACTCTTAGCAGCCTGCTGGCAAAGGCCTTGCCGGCAAGAAACCTTGCCGCAGCTAGTCGCAGCGCACTTAGCTTGCTGAGCGAACTCTAAAACGAAGTAAGGGCGCGACACTTGTCGCAGCTCACTTAAGCCGTTGAGTGTGCTCGAAACAGAGTAAGGGCGCGGCTAGCCGCGGGTAGGTTCCTTCGCGCACAGGTTTTCCATACAAAGTGTGGTTGTTCAAGGAAGACAACTAAAATTTAAAAATTTGAACTGCTCAAACTTTGGTAACTTAGCTTTCATATATTGTTTGCTCCCCGACAAGGCTTCTCTTTCTTCAACAATACTTGGTTTATACCTCCATCTCCTTCCCCCCGGCAAACTTGTGCGCGAGGAATGCTCCTTCTGCTTAAGAGGGAAAGAAAAAGAGGAGGAAAAACAAGTATAGGGCCTCACGGCTTGCTAATGCTTATCGGGGATGTGCATTGCACAAAGTGTCAGATAATGCATGCAAATAACAAAGAAAAGCATGGAAATGACAAGTAGTGCGAAGCACAAAATTTTTACTGATGCACGGGATCTGCGCCCGGCTTTGTACAAAGGTTTACATGCAACAGCGGCAAGACTTGTACAAAAAGGTGGTTGCCGGAGCGGATCACGGCAACCGCGCCTTATGGGTGAAACTTGCGAAGATGCTCTATGTTCCAGGAGTTGCTCACCGGTAAGCCTTCTTCGGTCTTAAGGCGGACAGCGTCGGGCCTTGTGACTTGTCTCACCCGATAAGGGCCTTCCCACTTCGGCGTCAACTTGTTGGAATTCTTGGCGGACTGAACACGCCGAAGAACAAGGTCGCCTTCCTCGAGACTCCTGGCCTTGACCTTGCGGCTATGATAGCGACGCAAGGCTTGCTGGTATCGAGCAGCTCGTACAGCAGCCTGGAGACGTTCCTTCTCGAGGAGCAATGCATCATCTTGTCGCAGTTGCTCTTGCTCGAGCTCATCATAAGCGAGCACTCGAGGAGATCCATATACGAGTTCCATGGGGAGAACTGCCTCTGCTCCATAGACAAGAGCAAAGGGTGTCTGTCCGGTGGCTCGACATGGTGTCGTCCTGATTGACCAAAGAGCCGCCGGCAACTCCTCTATCCAGTTTCTTCCGCACTTGTGCAGCCTGTCGAAGGTTCTTGTCTTGAGTCCGCGCAGCACTTCAGCATTGGCCCTCTCCGCTTGACCATTGCTCCTCGGGTGAGCAACAGAAGCGAAACAAACCTTGGCGCCAAGGTCTTGGACGTACTGCATGAAGGTGCGACTTGTAAACTGTGTACCGTTGTCGGTGATGATCCTGTTAGGGATTCCGAAACGGCAAACAATTGACCTGAAGAACCTGACTGCTGACTGTGCTGTCACCTTTCTCACCGGTTCCACTTCTGGCCACTTTGTGAACTTGTCGATTGCTACGTACAAGTACTCAAAGCCCCCGACTGCGTGGGGAAAGGGGCCAAGGATGTCGAGCCCCCAGACCGAGAAGGGCCAGGACAAAGGGATCGTGTGGAGAGCTTGAGCTGGCTGGTAAATTTGCTTGGCATGGAACTAGCACGCTTCACACTTGGTTACTTGTGCAGTTGCATCTTGGAGGGCTTCTGGCCAGAAGAACCCTTGTCGGAACGCCTTCCCGGCAAGTGCCCTTGCGCCAATGTGGTGGCCACATATGCCTCCATGTATCTCTGCCAACAGCTTCTGTCCATCTTCTCTGGAAATGCACTTCAACCTGACACTATTGAGTCTTCTTCTGTACAGTTCATTGCCAACAAACTGGTACATACTTGACTGCCTGGTTATTTTCTCTATCTCTTCTGGGTCGTCGGGAAGTTCTCCAGTTTGCAAAAAACGAACGATTTGTTGTGCCCATGCTGGAGCCTGAGGCTCAACAACAAGGACCAAAGGCATGAGGGCTGCTGCGGGAACCTCAGCTTCTACAGCAAGAACCTGCGGTTCTGCCGGAGCTGATGGTCCCCCGGCAAGCCTGCCGGGGCAAGGCTTGTCGGGAACGCTTGCTTCAACTATACAGACCCTTGGATCTGCAGGAGCAAACTGTTTCTCAGCGTCTTGGCTGTTGATCCTAGGGACCTTGGCGGCGGCCTCGGGAAGATCCGCCGGCAAGTAGTCGCCGGAGACCAACTTTCTCTTCTTGCTTTGCCCAACTGATGGTGTAACGGATGGCTGAGTTAACTTAAGCAAGAAGGTCCCTGGTTGCACAGGTAACTTCATCGCAGCACACTTCGAGAGGCCATCTGCAATATCATTCTGAGCTCTTGGGACGTGCTCCATTTGCAGACCTTCAAAGTGTTCTTCAAGTTTTCTCACTTCATCAACATAAGCTTCCATCAAAGGGCTCTGATAACTCTTATTCACTTGCCGGACCACCAACTGTGAATCTCCCCGCACAATCAACTTCTTGATCCCAAGCTCGGCCGCAATTCTGAGGCCGGCAAGCAAACATTCATACTCAACAGTATTGTTTGTCGCTTGCTCCTTGGGAAAGTGCATCTGGACAACATACTTGAGGTGCTCTCCGGTGGGCGCTATGAGTACCACGCCGGCACTGGCGCCTTGGAGCGAGAAAGCACCATCGAAGTACATTACCCATTCGCTGCTTGTTTCTTGGACGGGGACGCTTGTCTCTGGAACTTCTTCATCTGGCGTTGGGGTCCATTCCGCTATGAATTCTACCAAAGCTCTGCTCTGTATGGTTGAAGTACTCTCAAACTTGAGACCAAAGCTTGACAGCTCTAGTGCCCACTCGACGATCCTGCCTGTCGCCTCTGGATTCTGCAATATCCTCTTCAACGGAAAGTGAGTGACCACTGTTATCTCGTGTGCTTGGAAGTAATGGCGCAACTTTCTTGAGGCCATGAGGAGGCCGAACAGCAACTTCTGCACCCCAGAGTATCTTGATCTAGCCCCCTGCAGACGGGAACTCACAAAATACACTGGGCGCTTTACCATCTTCCTTCGCACTTCTCCTTGTTCCTGCGCAGACTTGTCCTTGTCGGGGCTAGAGCTTGTCGGAGAAGTCCCCTGCTTGTCGCTAGATTCGCTTGCCGGTGATGTGGGTTCCTCATCCGCCTCCCTCTCTGCTACTAACGCAGCACTAACCACTTGATTGGTTGCTGCTAGGTACAGCAGCAACTTTTCTTGTGGCCTAGGTGCGACAAGTATTGGAGTGGAGGACAGGTATCCTTTCAAGTCTTGCAGCGCTGCCTCCGCTTCTGGAGTCCATTTCATTGGACCTGCCTTTTTCAAGATTTTGAAGAAAGGCAGGGCGCGTTCTGCAGACTTTGAAATGAACCTACTGAGGGCAGCCACACAACCAGCAAGTCTCCTTACGTCTTTGACGCGCTTCGGGGCCTCAATCTGCTCGATGGCTTTGATCTTGTCGGTATTGGCTTCAATCCCCCTCAGGGACACAAAGAACCCGAGAAGCTTGCCGGAGGGAACTCCGAAGACGAACTTCTCGGGGTTCAACTTGAGCTGTATCTTGCGCAGATTCTCGAAGGTTTCCTCTAAGTCTTGGATCAGGGTATCTTTGCTCTTGCTCTTGACCACTATGTCATCCATGTAGGCTTCCACATTTCTGTGAATCTGTGGCTCAAAAGCAGTGTGCACCACCCTTGCAAACGTCGAGCCTGCATTCTTCAATCCAAAGGGCATGCGTATGAAGCAATATGTGCCGCATGGAGTAATGAATGCAGTCTTCTCTTCGTCTTCCTTGGCCATGAAAATCTGGTGGTAGCCCGAGTATGCATCAAGGAAGGAAAGCAGCTCGCATCCGGCGGTGGAGTCAACAATCTGGTCAATACGCGGCAAGGGAAATGGATCCTTGGGACATGCTTTATTCACATCAGTGAAGTCTATACAAAGTCTCCACTTCCCATTGGCCTTGCGTACGACAACTGGATTGGCCAACCACGTGGGATGGATCACGCCTCTAACTAGGCCTGCTGCTTCCAACTTCTTTATCTCTTCGGCGATGAATTCTTGGCGCTCCACGGCTTGCTTTCTGACCTTCTGCTTGACGGGCCGCGCATGAGGACAAACAGCAAGCTTGTGCTCAATTACCTTCCTGGGAACGCCGGGGATGTCAGATGGTTGCCACGCAAACACATCGACATTCGCCCGCAGGAAGGCAACGAGCGCGCTTTCCTATTTGTTGTCGAGCGTAGCACTGATGGTGAAGGTACCACCAATGCCGTCCTCCTTGGCGGACACCTTCTTGGTTGCTGGTGGAGCTGCCATCCCTTTCTTGCACTTGCCGGTGGAGCTCGATGGTGCGTCCTCGACGGCAGCGGAGCACTCCGAAGAGGTGCGTTTGTCGGAGTGGGCCCCAGAGCTCTTGCCGGACTTGGTCTTGGTCTTCCCCCCGGGAGCTTCAGCGGCAAGTGTGTTGCTTTCTACTGCGGCTGCTGCATCCCGGTATATCTTGTCGGCGCAGATAAGCGCGTCCTTCTTGTCGCCAGGGACAGAGATGACGCTTATCGGCCCCGGCATCTTGAGTACGTTGTAGGCATAGTGGGAAGCTGCCATGAACTTGGCGAGGGCAGGACGTCCAAGTATCCCATTGTATGGCAATGGGATATCGGCCACGTCGAAGGTTATCCTCTCCGTCCTGAAGTTGAGTTCCCCGCCAAAGGTCACTGGCAGAGTAATCTTCCCCTTCGGCTTGCTCCTTCCCGGGTTTATTCCTTGGAACGACCCGGTTTCTTCGAGCTCGCCGTCTGGGATCTGGAGTTTCTTGATCGCAGCTGAGGAGATCAAGTTCAGGCCGGCCCCGCCGTCAACCAACATCTTGGTGACCTTGAGGTTGCGGATGGTTGGTGAGACCAACATCGGCAAGCACCCGACCGCCGTTGTGCGGTCAGGGTGATCCTCAAGGTCAAAAATGATGGGTGTGCTGGACCACTTTAGCAGCCTGCGCGACTCGACGGGCGGCTCAGCTGCGTTTACTTCCCGCACCCACTGCTTGAGTTGGCGGTGGGAAGTGTGCAGAGAGGCGCCTCCGTCGACACACAGAACTTCTGTGGCCTTCTGGAACTCCTGCTCGCTGTTATCTCCTTCCTCCATGTCGTCGTCGTCGTCTTCTTCCTCATCCTTGTCGCGGCCCCGAGGAGGTCGATCACCTTGCCGCTGCTTAGCCTTGCCGCGGCGTCCTCCCCGGCCATTGAATGGCCGCTTCTTGCTGGGCTCTCCTCCGCCTCCTTGGGCCTTCTCCTTGTCGCGACGCTCGTATTCAGCCTTCTGCTGTTCTACGAGGTACTCGACTCGCTTGCAGTTCTGAAGGTCGTGGCCCTTGGTGCGGTGGATCTTGCAGTATTGCTTGTCGGAGCCGTCCTGCTTGTCGGCTGCCGCTACAGGGGCGGCTTCCTTGCCGGAACTGCCAGCCTGTGCCTTCTTGGCGGGAGCCTCCTTGCCGGACTGCTCGACGACCAACACTTCCTTGCTCTTCTTCCTTCTGTTGTTCCGCCGCCGGCTCTTCTTTGCCGGGGCGGCATCCTCACTGTCGCTTCCTCCTGCGCCAGTATCCTCTCCGGGGAGTCTCCTCCCCTCTTCGGCGTGCGCGCACTTGTCAGCCAGAGCGTAGAGCTCGTTGACATCCCGGATCTTGGTCATGGCCATCTCTTCTCTCATGCGGCGGTTACGCACGTTCTGGTGGAACGCGCTGATAACCGCGGCAGGGTGGACGTCGGGAATGTTGTGTTGCACGCGGCTGAATCGTTGAATGTACTTGCGCAGGGATTCTCCCTCCTTCTGGGCTAGGATGTGGAGATCGCTCTCTTGGCCGTGGGGTTTGTGGCCGCCCGTGAAGGCGCCAACAAACTGGTGGCACAGATCCGCCCACGAAGAGATGGAGTTCTCCGGCAAGTGCATAAGCCAAGAACGGACATTTGGCTTAAGCACTAGCGGGAAGTAGTTGGCTAGTATCTTCTCGTCGCGTCCCCCGGCAGCCTGCACCACGATGGTGTAAATGCTGAGGAACTCCGAGGGGTGCGTCTTGCCGTCGTACTTCTCAGGTACGTCGGGCTTGAAGTTTTTCATGCTGGGCCACTGGACTCGCCGCAGCTCACGGGTGAACGCAGGGCAACCTGCCGCGTACGGCAAGTCGCCTGGTTCATCGGGCGCGTACGTGTCGACAGCGGTCCCAGCGCGCTGATCCGATTGTCGCCGGGCTTCTCGTCGGCGCTCGATGCGCGTCCGAGCGTCTTCTTGCCGCTGGTCGTCGAGGACTTGGCGCTGGTCCCGACGAGCCCGCGGATCCGACGACGCCGTGGAGTCGTCGTCGACGTTAATCCGGCGGGGTGGCGTCTTCTGCTTCCGCGGCGGGGAGTGCACGGTAGTTGCACCCCCGGCGGTCTTGTCGCCATCGGCCCTCGTCTGGTCGACTTGCCGCGGCCGCGACGTCGCCGGCTACTGCGGCGTGTCGTTGTTGGCGAAGGCGATGAGACTCTGGATCGTCGCCCTCCAGTCTTCGGCTTTGTCTGCCGCTGGAGGGAAATCGAGGAGCAGCTGTGCTCTTGCTAGAGCTTCTGCTGGAGAGGAGGGGAGCGGTGGCGAGCGGTGCGAGGAGCGAGATATGCTCGGACTTCTAACAGGGTTAGAAGGAGCAGTTTCTCGCCCCGGCGACCGTGCCTTGCTCGTACCAGGACGATGGCCTTGAGCATCCCTCGATCCTCCGGTTTGTCCTTGCCCCAGCAAGAGAATGGTACCTCCTGTACCATGGCGCTGCTGGCTCGGCACCTCCCAAGAGGGGCGCGGTGCGTCTACGGACACCGAGGCCTTGGAATTCGCCCGGTCGTCCGTCTTGTCCTTGGATTTGGTGGCGCCGTGAGTTTCCTCGCCGGCGACCACCCTTCCGCCGGCGTCTCCTCCGCCAACCGTTGGTTCTGGTGGCGGTGGAACCGACGCAGACGGGCCTCCAACCTCCGAAGCCTTCTTCTTCGGAGGCATGTTGTTGTAGCTGATGAAGTTGATGAAGCTGGAGAGGTTGATGAAGAATGCGCACGCGTGAGCGCCGGATCAGGTTCGCACAACCTCGACGCCCCCCTACCTGGCGCGCCAAAGATGTCGGGGGAAACTGTCCTCCCACGAGCACCTATGGGACTGGAGCCCCTTCTACGTTGTGGTAAGGGAGCGGAGGGAGCACGGAGAGCAGATCGAGGAGCGCACGCGGGCAGTTTACCCAGGTTCGGGCCGCGCGGACGCGTAAAACCCTATTCCTGCCTTGGTTGTATTGAGCTCGGGAGCTTGAAGATCCACAGTGCTTAGCTACACCGAGCGAGAGAGTTGTCTAGGTTCCGAACCCTTTCTACGTTGTGCATGGGCCTCCTTTTATAGCTCAAGGGGTCACCGACATGTGTCAACATAGAGGAGGGAAAAAATGTAATTTTGGTGGTAGTTGTAACTGTCAGGGATACGGTTAGTAGGTATAAACCGGATATTGTAAACCGGTTTAGTTATATTGTACTTGGTTCATTAATTTAGTAGAGATTACGGCCTATGAGATTTCAAGGCCCATGTATAGAAATACGGTTGTAAACCGCCAAGGAGATGTAACTTGAGAGATAAGAAAGAAAGGACAGAGACCGAGGCGGACACGATTATGAGCCGGCCTCGGGACTCTGTAAATCGGACCAGGCGTCACCTCTATATAAAGGGACGACCCGGCACCGGTTCAAGGACAAGCAACAATCGATACGTCGAGACGCAGGCAAGCGATTCCGCTCCCTGTAAACCGACGCCCAAGCAATACCAAACCAACTAGACGTAGGCTTTTACCTTCTCAAAGGGGCCGAACTAGTATAAAATCCTTTGTGTCCTTTGTGCGCCATGAACCCTTTCAAGCTAACCCGTGCGATGGTTCCATCATCAAGTCCGTTAAACCGGACATCTGCCGTGTTAATTCCACGACAGTTGGCGCCCACCGTGGGGCCCGCGCACGATGGTTTCGAGTTCTTGAAAGGCGGCTTCGAAGGGTTAAAGGGTTACGCAGTCGGCCGGATGACCAAGAGTCGTCGCGGCCGGATCTACATCGACGACGCGGGTTGGGGGCCGGAGGCCGATTCAATCGAATACGGGTACCGGGTCCCCTTCGGCAGCATCCAAGTCTTCATCGGCAAAATTGGCGAACCGGGACCTGAGCCGGACACCCTCCCCAGCATCGTCGAGCCGGCTCAGCGGGCGAGATCGCCCCGGATCCAGCCTGCCATGAGGCATGTGTTTGTGGGGGCAGTTCACGGAGGTCGAACCGAGGATGGTTCGGAATCTGATGGGGCAACAGTCGTCTACTCAGATGACGAGTCTTCATCCGGGGAAACTGAATCTCTGTATCAGTTGCGGGACGGCCGGTCTGAGGGCGAGTCCGATGGAAACAGTATTCCGGACCCCTTTGACCCGCCAAACCGGGTGGCGGTCTTCATGGCCGGTTCACAACCCCCGGTGAACGGAACAACAGCGGAAGCCGGCGCAGGGGGAAGCGGTTCAAATCCCCCCCTCACGGAAGTTCTATCCACCTTGATCGAAGAGCTCGCAGCTAAAGCAGTAGAGGTCGTGGCTCCAGCAGACAAGGTGCAGCATGATGCGGTGCTTCTTCAGTTAACGGCCCGGATCAATCAATTGAAGGAGGATTTAAAGGCAGAAGGAGAGATGTTAGCTATCAGACAAGCAGAGTTGGATGATCAAGCTTTTCACTTGAGGATGGAGCAAGCTTCGGTGGAGGCAGTCAGGGGGAGAAAGTATCGATCCCGCCTACCGCCGGGTTACGAATCTGCGAATTTGTTTAGAACCCCGGGAACGGGGGCCAGCAATAATCCGGCCTTAAACCGGAGGAGCCCGCCGGTTCAGGAGGAGCCGGTTCTGCAGCCCACCGCCGAACGGGAGCGACGGGTTACGTCGGTGCCTTATGTGCCCGTCCCTCCAGGACATTACTCAAACCCTGTGGATAATATTGCTGCTGCGGCCGCACGGTTGGCCACTTTACCTGCTGAAGGAACATCTCCGGTGGCGATAGAAGCGCGCAGGGCCCAGAAGCTGCTTAATACGGCATTAATACAGCATCAAGCGTATTCTCACAGCAGGGAGAGGTTGCATTCAACACCGCGTCCCAATCGAAGTTACTCTAGACATTGGGAGGAGCCTGAAGTATCCAGCAGTGAACGGAGGAGGCATCAGCGTAGGCAGAATAATCCGGCAGGGGCAGAGATACCGGCCCCAGATCAAAACCGGCCTAGATCGGAGGCCCGGGAGGAGATCCGCCAGTCGACGCCGGTTTACGCCGGCGCTACGGGGGCTGGAGCTACAGCGAGCAGTTTTGGGATACAATGTCTTGTCCCTGCCCTGCGGAGCGTCAAGCTGCCAAAAGATTTCAAAGGACCTCGCAAGGTGCCTAATTACACCGCCGATTTACCACCCGAAGCTTGGGTGGAGAGTTACGAGATGGCCATGGAGATGCTGGATGTGGATGAGTCGGCTTGTGCTAAATATTTCACTATGATGCTGGAGGGCACGGCCCGGACTTGGCTAAAGGCATTACCACCGAATTCCATCGGATCATGGGGAGAGCTGCGCAGCCAGTTCATCAAAAATTTCAAGGATACGTGCAAGCAACCTATGTCGATAATAGATTTAGCAGCATGTGTGCAAGGAGAACAGGAGTCTACAGCAGCGTGGGTACGCAGAGTGGCAGAGATCTTGCACTCCTCAAACGGCATTAACCCGAGCACAGCGATTGTAACATTGGAGAACAATTGCCGGTTTGAATCCTTGAAATTAAAACTCGGACGGCTCAAACGGGAGTGCAATGATATGGGGACTTTGATGAGCGCCCTGGTGAAGTACGGGGACTCAGATAATACTAAGTACCCGGAGTCAGAAGGAGATAAAACAGGGAAGGCCAGCAAGTCTGGTAAACCGGCGCCGGTTAATCCGGTTACTTCAAGCTTCTTGGGCAAACGGAAGGCAGAGAATAGCTCCGATTTTGTGGCTAATACACAGGTTCAAGGTGGTTTTCGGGTCAACCAGCAAGGTCCCACTCGCCAAGTTGGGGGAGGAAACCCGGGTTGGGAGCAGGATCCGGATCAACCCTGTTTAAGGCATAGCGGAGCAAGGGGGCCTGCAAAGCACACTGGAAGAGAGTGCATGGGTCCAGGGAACAGCCGTTTTAATCCCTTTAGCCGGCCCCCAAGTGGCGGTTCGGGGCCCGGGTTTTATGGTCCGGGTTACCAAGGGAACAGCTCCGGTTCAGGATATAGGGGCAACAGCGGTTATCAAGGGAACAGTGGTGGTTATCAACCCCGGCCGGGTGGCCAGAGTACTCAAGGAAACTACAATGGTCAAGGAAATCAGTATCAAGGTGGTTATCAGGGTCAGGGGAATCAATCGTATCATCAAGGTGGTTACAACAATCAGAATAATCAGCAACAGGGCCAGGGGGGTCATAGTAACCAAGGAAATCAGCAGCAGCAGCGTCCGCAACAGCAACAGCAATCCGGATATCAGAGTAATCCGAAGGAGTTAAGCAGCGGTCAGTATCATGTCTTCACCACGAGTTTATGCAAGAGAGACCAGAAGGTTTTGAAGCGGGCCGTCAATGCGGTAGAACCGGCAACGCCACAGTTTCTACGATGGTCGGAGCAGCCCATTGTTTGGAGCAGAGAAGACCACCCATTGCGGGTAGATAATCCGGGACATTTAGCCTTGGTAGTGGCACCTCAGGTGGGAGGATACCGGTTTACTAAAGTACTCATGGATGGAGGTAGCAGTATCAATATATTATATTACGAGACCTTTCGCCGTATGGGTCTGACAGATAAACAACTGAGGACATCAAACACAGTGTTTCACGGGGTGGTCCCAGGTAAGTCAGCCTATCCAGTTGGTAAGATTGACTTAGAGGTTACCTTTGGGGATGCGCATGATTCCAGGTCAGAGATGATCACTTTCGAAGTTGTTAAAATCAGAAGCCCGTATCATGCTTTGTTTGGGAGGACGGTTTATGCTAAGTTTATGGCTAGGCCATGTTATGTTTATCTGCAGCTCAAGATGCCGGGTCATAAAGGCACAATTACAGTGCATGGCAGTCGTAAGATAGCAGTGGAGTGCGAAGAGGGTGATGCAGCCTATGCAGAAGCGGTATGTGCCACGGAAGAGTTAAAGTTCTATAAGGATAATGTTGATCCGGCGGATATGACTCCGCTGAAGAAGCCCACTACCGAGCATGATCCGGCTTTGAAATTTAAATCGGCAGAGGAGACCAAGCAAGTTGATTTTGTGCCAGGAGATTCGTCCAAGCAGTTCACTATCAGCGCTAACCTTGACCCCAAATAGGAAAGCGCGCTCATCGAGTTCATCCGTGAGAACCGGGATATCTTCGCATGGAAACCTTCTGACATGCCAGGTATACCGAGGGAACTCGCTGAGCACAAGTTGAATATCGATCCGAAGTTTAAACCGGTAAAACAATATCTGCGCCGCTTTAACGAAGAGAGGCGCAAGGCTATAGGAGAAGAAGTGGCCAGGCTTTTGGCAGCAGGATTCATAGTGGAAGTTTTTCATCCGGAATGGTTGGCCAATCCGGTGCTTGTCCTAAAGAAGAATGGGAAGTGGAGGATGTGTGTGGACTACACAGACCTCAATAAAGCTTGCCCAACTGATCCTTTTGCTCTTCCTCGCATTGATCAGATTATTGATGCTACAGCAGGGTGTGAGCGGCTGAGTTTTCTGGATGCGTACTCAGGTTATCACCAGATCAAAATGGCAGTTGAAGACCAGGAAAAGACGGCATTCATAACCCCTTTTGGTGCTTTTTGCTATGTGTCTATGCCTTTTGGGCTCAAGTGTGCGCAAGCAACCTATCAGCGTTGTGTTCAGAATTGTTTGAAAGGGCAGATAGGAAGGAACGTACATGCATATGTGGATGACATTGTGGTCAAGTCAAAGGAGGAAAGAACAATGATAGAGGACCTCAGGGAAACCTTTGATAATCTTCGGGCTTACAGGATGATGCTTAACCCGGAGAAATGTGCTTTTGGTGTCCCGGCCGGTAAGCTTTTGGGGTTCCTGGTCTCGAACAGGGGAATAGAAGCCAGCCCGGAGAAGATCAAGGCCATCACATCTTTATCAAAACCGGCTTGCATAAATGATGTTCAGCGCATAGCCGGCCGGATCACGGCGTTAAGCCGGTTTATCAGTCGCTTAGGAGAAAAGGCGATCCCGCTTTATCAAATGTTGAAGAAAACGGACCGGTTTATTTGGAGCGATGAAGCGAATACAGCGTTTGAGAAACTGAAACAGCAACTAGTGAAGCCGCCGGTTTTAGCTGCCCCTATAGACAAGGAGCCTTTGCTATTATATGTTGCTGCAAACACACGGGCAGTTAGCGTTGCAATTGTGGTTGAGCGCAAGGAAGCAGGGAAAGAACATCCGGTTCAGCGTCCGGTTTATTATGTGAGTGAAGTACTCATCGAGTCCAAGCAAAGATACCCTCATTGGCAGAAATTGGTGTATGGGGTGTTTATGGCAAACCGGAAATTGAAGCATTACTTCCAAGGGCATCCAATAACTGTGGTTAGTTCAGCTCCATTGGGAGATATAATCCAGAATAGAGAAGCAACAGGCAGGATAGCTAAATGGGCCATTGAGCTCAGTCCACATGAGTTGAAGTATGTACCACGAACTGCTATAAAATCTCAGGCACTGGTTGACTTCATCAACGACTGGACAGAATTGCAAACGCCTGAGGAGAAGCCGGATCTTACTTATTGGACGATCCACTTCGACGGTTCAAAGCAGTTGGAGGGATCGGGGGCCGGAGTTGTCTTAACTTCCCCCAGAGGTGATAAATTTTGTTATGTACTCCGGTTGTTGTTTCCTTGTACTAACAACGCAGCAGAATATGAGGCATTACTTCACGGTTTGAGATTGGCAAAAGAGATGAATCTGAGCCGGGTTAAGTGCCTGGGTGATTCAGACCTAGTGGCACAGCAGGTTTCGGGCAAGTGGGATTCAAGGGATCCACTCATGGCGGCTTATCGACGAGAGGTTGAAGCGGTCGCAGGTTATTTTAAAGGATATCAGGTGGAGCATATAGACCGGCGGAAGAACGAAGCAGCTGACGCTTTAAGCCGGCTAGCCTCGCAACGTAAACCGGTACCACCAAACACCTTTTTAGATGAGTTGCACAATCCCTCGGTTCAAGTACCTTCAGAGGATAATCTAGCTATTCCAGATCCAGAGGCACAGTTGGTTGCAGCAACCCATGTTATTCCGGATTGGACGTTACCTTATTTGGTATATCTAAGCCGGGGGGAATTGCCAGAGGACGAAGATGAAGCACGGCAGATAATCCGGCGTTCCAAGTCTATGACAATTGCCAACGGAGAGCTACATCATCGTAGCACCTCTGGAGTATTTCAACGGTGTGTTTCAGCTGAGGAAGGTTGTGAGATTTTAAGGGAGATTCATGAAGGGGATTGTGGTCATCATGCCGGGTCAAAATCGTTGGTGGCTAAAGCTTTCCGGCATGGCTTTTATTGGTTAACGGCACATGCAGATGCGGCAGACTTGGTCCGCAAGTGTGATGCTTGTCAGAAGTTCTCAAGACGTGCCCTTGTTCCAGCACAAGAACTCCGGATGATACCAATAACTTGGCCTTTTGCAACTTGGGGGCTTGATATGGTTGGTCCTTTTAAGAGATCCCAAGATCAGAAAACTCATCTACTAGTGGCAGTGGACAAGTTTACGAAGTGGGTTGAAGCGGAGCCTATAAGCAAGTGTGATGCGGCCACAGCGGTTAAGTTCATCAAAAAAGTAATATTCCGGTTTGGTTTTCCACACAGCATCATCACAGATAATGGCACCAATTTATCTCAGGGTGAGATAGAAGAGTTCTGTCAACGAGAGCATATCCGTTTGGATGTATCTTCTGTGGCTCACCCCCAGTCCAACGGACAGGCAGAAAGGGCAAATCAGGAGATTTTGCGAGGAATCAAACCCCGGCTTATGACACCTTTGCAGAGAACCCCAGGATGTTGGGTTGAAGAGTTACCATCTGTCCTTTGGAGTATTAACACTACGCCAAACCGGTCTACAGGTTACACACCTTTCTTCATGGTTTACGGTGCAGAAGCAGTTCTTCCAAGCGACATACGCCATGATTCCCCAAGGGTGGCGGCCTATGTAGAAGACATCAACGAAGAGTCAAGGCAGGATAGTTTGGATCGGTTGGATGAAGAGCGTGACATAGCTGCAGCACGGTCGGCGATTTATCAGCAAGACCTGCGCAGATATCACAGCCGCCGGATCAGAACAAGGACATTCCAGGAGGGTGACTTGGTGCTCCGGCTTATCCAAGATCAAACGGACATGCACAAGCTATCCCCGCCGTGGGAAGGGCCCTTTGTCATCAGCAAAAATTTACGCAACGGGTCATACTATTTGGTGGACATTCGAGAGCACAAAGATTCACGGACATCAGAAGAGGAGACGAAAAGGCCATGGAACATTGCCCATCTACGGCCATATTACACTTGAGCCATAGGCTCCCATGTATCCTATATATATATATTATGAAATAATGAATAAACCGGCACCCTCGGTAAACCGGGGGCTCAGCCCTTTTTTCCACATACATCGAATTTGCGGCAAATGTCCATATCAGTTTATTATCAAAGAATCGTATTTCAATGTTGGCTGGTTTTTAGAAATTAACCTTTGCAGGGTGTGTGAAGGAGCGGCAGAATTCACCGGAATATGAGCTCCTATCCGGTTCAAGGAAAGGAAAGCTTCACAGAAAGGAAACAACCCCGGACCGGGTTAGGAGGAATGTCAAAGGCCCCTGAGGACAGTGGTATCGCCCACATACCTCTTGAATGGTTATATTATGAAGTTTTGGGTTCCCCAAACAAGTCAATATCAATCCGGAGTCGGTATCAATCCGCAGTCGGTAAAAATCCGGAGTCGGTATCAATCCGCAGTCGGTAAAAATCCGGAGTCGGTATCAATCCGCAGTCGGTAAAAATCCGGAGTCGGTATCAATCCGCAGTCGGTAAAAATCCGGAGTCGGTATCAATCCGCAGTCGGTAAAAATCCGGAGTCGGTATCAATCCGCAGTCGGTAAAAATCCGGAGTCGGTATCAATCCGCAGTCGGTAAAAATCCGGAGTCGGTATCAATCCGCAGTCGGTAAAAATCCGGAGTCGGTATCAATCCGCAGTCGGTA
>LR738714.1:579753183-579816008 GCA_902687465.1 Secale cereale
TCCGCAGTCGGTATCAATCCGGAGTCGGTATCAATCCGCAGTCGGTATCAATCCGGAGTCGGTATTAATCCGCAGTCGGTATCAATCCGGAGTCGGTATCAAATCCGCAGTCGGTATCAATCCGGAGTCGGTATTAATCCGCAGTCGGTATCAACACACGTTAAAATGATGGCTTGGTTCTTTCGACAGTTTTTGAGCCTGGCAGCTCTTTGAAAAAGCCTCGATTACATAGTTTGATTTACAAAAATTGTGTGTTTTTTGGTGTTTTGTGTTCTATGACATTTTCAACCGAGTGGAACAGCTCCAGAAGTTGACCACCTATTTATAACATCATAAGTCTGGGTCATGAACACCAGCGAGAATTAAACCGGTGTGTATCATAACCCGGATCGACCTTCCTGACGAGCTAACAAATTGGCAGTATAGGATCAGGTATAATGACCGGTGTTTATTAAACCGGCATGGTACCATTATGAGCTGACAATTGGCAGCACGGGGTCAGATACAAGTTACGAATTGCTGGACAAAGAAAAGGAAAATTCATGGACAAGTTAGGGTTGAAGAGTTCCAAATACTTATTAAGGTAATTTTAAACATCTTGCCGGTTTAAGGTGTTTTGGCTGCATGCAATTAAGGTATCTAAGTTATTTATCAAAGGTATACTTGTTTATCATATCACAAGAGCAAGTTAATCCGTCCGGTGGTCATACCACTAGGGCATATTTCTTCATCTTTTTTTTTGAACAGGGCAAGAGATTCGCATCAATCAACAAGTCAGTAACAGAATATTTATAAAATGGCCAAAAGCCGGATCACAGCACATTGCAATTTCAGTTTAAGCCTATTACAAGGCACGAAAGCCAAATAGCCGGAAGCATTGTTTATGGAATAACGAGTACGATTACAGCAATAAGTGTTCAAGATTCCGTTCCTCCTTGCCGGGATGACTGGCCACCATCTGGTTCCGGAACATCTTCTTCCTCATGAAGCGGAGGGAAATCTGGTGCACGCCAGTCAATCTTGGCCAAAGCACGAAAATACACTTCATCGTTGATCAACTCGGTAGGTTCAATATCAGGAGCATAAGTGTGAGGACGAACCGGCGGAGTTAAGTTTGAAACATCATAGACCGGACGTTCCACACGCTCGTTTTGAAGGTTGTACGCAGGGTGGTACCGGGATAAGTCAGCTTCCACCGCTATCTTGCTCGCGAGTGGACGCATTTCCTTCGTCAGAACATACAGATCTTTCTCACCAAAAGCTGAACCGTCTTCCTTTGTGTCTGGAAACCCGGTTAGCACTTCTGCCGGATCAATATCTGGAACCCAAGCCTTAGCTCTTGTCAAGGCCAGAAGAGCACCTCCTCGAGCAGCTGATTTCTTCACCTCTTCAAGACGGGTTGGAAGAATTGACAAACTGTTCAAAGTGGCCTTGATGGTTGAAGGAGCCGGTTTACCAAAAGAGGTAGCGCTGATGATCCTTTGCGCCCCAGAATATAATTGCTCCACCAAAGTATAACAAGCTTTCAGTTTCTTCCGTACGTCATCTCCAAGATGGGAGACGCGGCGTCCTACATACAACAAGAAAAAGTTAAACCGGTGCAGGTTATAGGTTGCAAAGATAACAAACGAAAGTTACAGTTATGATTACCAAAGATAGCAGAAATCATCAAATTAACTTGGTGCTTTAAACCGGCCAATTCTTCAGTGACCGGGTTAAGAGCTCCTTCGGCATCTTGAACACGCTTTTCAAGATCCTTCTTCTGGACTTCAAAAGCAGTCCGTTCCTCATCAAAGAACTTCTTCAAGTCTTCAGCAGTTTTCAAACTTACTTTAAGTTCTTTTTTCGCCTTTGAAGCAGCTGCCTCGGTCTCCATAAGCCGGGTTCGAAGTTCGCTATTTTCTACAGCGTTCCGGTTTAACTCAGCCTGCAGACAAGTTCAAAAACACAGTTAGAAAATACAAGTCTCAAGCACACAACCAAGTTGTCTACTTGACACTTGGGGGCTAATGGCAGTTGAAGTAATCCGGCAAAGATGAAATGCAAGTCTCAAGCACACAACCAAGTTGTCTACTTGACACTTGGGGGCTAATGGCAGTTGAAGCAATGCGTCAGAGGCAAGATTTTTTACAAGTATCAACTACATAATCAAGTTATCTACTTGATACTTGGGGGCTAATGTATTAGACAGCAGTTCAAGCCTACAAAAGTTCCGGATCACCTGCTATAAAGCAGATAAACCGGAACTTGGGGGCTGTTATAAGGTAAAGATGCGTTGAAAAAAGCAAAGTCAGAACAGGAAAATTTACCTCGTATTTCTCTCTCATGAGGTTCACCAGGCTGGCTTCATAGTCACGGCTGCTGTGGAGCCGGTTCAGATATCCGGAATAAATATCCTGGGGACTCAGGCTGGAAAGGCTGGAGATATCCGCGTTTAAATTCCCTTTTTCCTGAGTTACCTTCTCCGTTTTAGCAGTGTGTTTTGCTAAAACGGTGGGTTCGGCTGGCGCAACATAAGCAGCGCCAGTAACCACAACGTCAGGGGAAGAAGGTGCATTGGGAGGAATATTTTTATCTTGAGCCGGATCAGGAGAGCCCGGATTAACTTGAGGAGAGCTAACCCGGGCTGGGCTTGGTGGATCTTGGGCAGCATCAGTGGCAGGAATATCAAGAACAGGTTCTTGAACCGGAGTAACAGGAGTACCTTCAGGAGGGATAGCTGTCGACGGTTCGATTGCTGGTTCATCGGCAGAAGGATCAACAGCAGGCTTCTTACCCTTAGCCTTTTTGCTGGGTTTCGGTTTACTGGAGAAATGAACAAAGATAGGTCAGCATTATAAAGAAAAAGGAAGGATATAAACCGGAAAAGGTAAAGAGAATCACCCTGGGGCTGTCTTCAAGGGTGGAAGCTGTGTCGCAGTTGATTCGCCAGATGAAGATAGTGGAGTTTCCTGATAATCAGGATCAGTCGGTTTAAGTGGTTTTCTAATAAGACCGGCCTTGGGATGAAGAAGTGTTGGAGAAAGTATCACCTCAGCACGGCGTTTCCGAGCCGGGGTTAAGGAGATTCCAGAGGATTCAACTGCTAAACCGGAATGGCGGGTGGTCCGGCGCAAGGCTTCGTGCTGTTGCTTCTTCAAATCAAAATTGGGATCCAACTTAGCATAAGGGTGAGAAAATTGATACTTTCTAACAGTCCGACGGATCTTTTGAGGAGGGGGTTCTGAATCGGAAGAAATAAGGGTTACCTCAATCTCCACCGGGTTATCGCCTTCGAGTGGATCCTGTGAAAAGGGCATCATTAGAGATATGGACAAGTATATAAAGGCAAATGTAAACCGGAGTAAAGCATACCTCGGAGTCCGGATCATCATCTTCAGAAGGAGAACCGGCGTCAACGACTGCCTTCCTTTTCTTATTTGCAGGAGTTTTCCGGCGAGTCTGTTTTACAGGTTTGTCCTGAAGTTTCCTTCTCCAGAAGGGGTTATCAGCCTGAATAAAAAGCAAAAGCAAGTAAAGGACGGTTCAAAGAAGGACGGTTTATGAAGCACGGGTTAAGGAAAACTTACATCAGGCTGTGTGTTCCTCTTAAAGTATGGGGCCAAGCCAACCTTGGAGCAGTCTGTTAAGGCGGGGTTGACAATCTTTTTGGCCGATTCTATCACCTCCGATTCAGAAAGTTCCTCTTTAGTAAACCTCTGAGGATCTTCCGGTTTACCGGAATAATTGCACATTAAATCAGAGCGCCGGCTTAAGGGGAGAATGCTCCATGACAACCAGCAGCGAAGAAAATCGGTTCCAAGAAGTCCATTAGCCATGAAAGCTCTCAGTTTGGAAAGTTGAGGTGAAAATTGAATCCGTTCAGTAGCACTTAACCGTTGCGGCAGAGGATGATTCGCCGGGATGCGAGTCTCACGATAACCCGGCAACGGATTTTCACCTTCAGGAGATGTGTCTATGCAATAAAACCAAGACTTGTTCCAGTCCTTGGGGTGAGTGTGTAAAGAGGCGTGCGGGAAAACTGCATCCCTCCTTTTCTGAATACTGATACCACCAAGTTCTTGGTGAGGCCCGCTAGTGAATTCAGTGCGCCGGTTCGCATGGAAGAAATCCCGGAATAGATCAACTGAAGGTTCTTCTTGCAGATACACTTCAGAAAAAACTTGAAAGTCACAAATATTGGAAACGGAATTTGGTCCGATGTCTTGTGGATGCAGTTGGAAGGTGGCAAGGACGTCCCGGAAAAATTTTGAACCGGGGGGAGAGAAACCCCTGGAGATATGATCCATAAATACTATGACCTCTCCGGACCTGGGAGCAGGAAGGCGTTCATTACCCGGAGCGCGCCATTTCAACTCGGCCCGAGGACCTAACGTACCAATACTCGACAGCTTGACTAAATCTTCTTCAGTCACAGCTGAACGAACCCAGTCGCACGAAACGTATTGCTTGGCAGCCATTTGAACAAAGTACTGAAGAAAAGAAGGTACAGAACAAATTATGAATATACAAAAGATCTGGGACCTATATATGTGTATTGCGCAAGGGAGGTAAGAACTATCTAGCAAAGTTAAACCGGCAATCATAAATACAAGATGTATCATTTCCGGTTTAAAAATGGCAGTTGAAGAGGAATAGCTACGTCATTACATCAGTCTACATCATCTCCGGTTTATGATATGGTGATCTAAACCGAAGCATACTTAGCAGATTTATTGAAGGGAAAAACAAGTTTTCAATGCGTTGCTAAGGAAGAATAGATCTGAGCATAATGAGATAAAGAAACAAAAATTACACGAGAAATCTACAGAGGACCAATTCAGAGCAGATGAGGTTACAGGATGTGCATAAAAAGGAGATTTAAAGCAGGTAGCAACAGAAATACAAGCAGCAAGATCTAAAATACCAGACGCATTTGCGGCAAGATCAGGAAGGTAAAAATATTACGAAGTTGCAGGTCTCAGAGAATGAACAGCATAAAGCTTGTGAAGAACCCTAATGGCGGAACGGATAAAGGCAGTAGAGTCATTACAGCAAGATCCAATCTGGTGTTAAGTGAGATCTACAGATTAAGGCTTAAGGGGTTACGAGATTCCTATGATATAAGTATCTGCAAAAGAATGGAGCTTCATCGGGAGTTCTAATGGCGGAAGAACACGGGCGAAGCAATGGCGAATATGATAAGATCTACAGTGAGGAGGAAGAACATACCAGGGACGGTGAGGATCGGCGGCGCAGAAAATCTGGTCAAGGTTCAGGTTGATGCAGCGGCCGGTCGAAGACGGAAGATCCGGTGGTCGTCGGCGGTGTTCTCGGGCTCAGGCAGCAATGGAGTTCTAGAGGGTCAGGAGGAGAAAGGAGGAAGACGACGCGAGAGGGGATAATGAATGGAGCAGAGCGGTATTTATGGACGAAGAGGCGGATGTGAAACGACAGGTGCGGTAATCAAGGAAGAAAATCGGATAAAGATCCGTTGAACGCCTCGATTCTCGGGATAACCATTAAAAATAAGCTACAGTACAGCTCGCGGCGATAAATGCGGAGCTGATGTCATTGTCAGACTTTAATGATTTTGGAAGATGACGTCAGAGCCGGTTTACAGGAAAAAATGAAGACAGAAGAAAAGTCGCGAAAGACAATGAAGACTGATATGAACAAGTTCAAATCATTCTGGGGCCTAATGTCAGGGATACGGTTAGTAGGTATAAACCGGATATTGTAAACCGGTTTAGTTATATTGTACTTGGTTCATTAATTTAGTAGAGATTACGGCCTATGAGATTTCAAGGCCCATGTATAGAAATACGGTTGTAAACCGCCAAGGAGATGTAACTTGAGAGATAAGAAAGAAAGGACAGAGACCGAGGCGGACACGATTATGAGCCGGCCTCGGGACTCTGTAAATCGGACCAGGCGTCACCTCTATATAAAGGGACGACCCGGCACCGGTTCAAGGACAAGCAACAATCGATACGTCGAGACGCAGGCAAGCGATTCCGCTCCCTGTAAACCGACGCCCAAGCAATACCAAACCAACTAGACGTAGGCTTTTACCTTCTCAAAGGGGCCGAACTAGTATAAAATCCTTTGTGTCCTTTGTGCGCCATGAACCCTTTCAAGCTAACCCGTGCGATGGTTCCATCATCAAGTCCGTTAAACCGGACATCTGCCGTGTTAATTCCACGACAGTAACAGTGCGTGAACAGTGAATGAACAGTGGTCTTCATCTAACTTTGATAGTGTGGGACAAGGGCATTAAATGCCCGTCACCCGTCGACCCCAAAAGTGTCCGTCCATGCTTCTCCATTCGCCACGGCGGTAGCCTCGTCACCGTGGCTTGCCACCGTGTGCCCCAGGCTGCACAGCCGTCCGCCACGCGTCCCTGGAAGGGCCCCAGGGCGACGCGTGGGCAGATGAGCTGCAGCGCGGGCACACAGCATAAGCTTCCCCCGGCAAGCACCTTGCCGGGGCCGTGACCTTGCCGGGCCCAGAAGCTTGTCGCTCTCTGGGTCCTGCCGGGGCGCATGATGCGCCGAGGCGTTCCTCGAGGTGTGCATTCCTTGGCCTTCCTAGCAAGCTCCTCTTGCCATGGTCTTGTGTTAACGTGATAATCTTGAGCCTAGTGCGGCCTTCCCGGCAAGCTCTACTTGCCGGGGCCTCGGTCTTCTGACTTGTATACTTTGTTCTTGAATGGCTTTAAAGGGACCGGAAAGGTTCTTGGCGAGCACGTGGTAAGCCCTGCCGCGGGGAGCTGCTACTGCCCGTGCACAAGTTGGGGTACTAAGGTACCCCCATCTTAGTACACCGACAATCTTCAAATTTTCAGTTCTGGCAAATCAGGTTAAATTGTGTGACCCGGCAATTTTGGCAATCATAAACCGGCAAGTTCTACATCTTCAACCGGCTGGATATCGGTTGAATATTTCAAAGATCAACATTTTTGTCAAGTCAGAGCATTGAAAGGCTGATTCGAATGGATTCTGGATTTACAATATTTTTTCTACAAATAAGTTAATTATGAAGCTGGTCTGTTGACCCGGATTTTCTAGAAGAAGGAAAGACAAGGACTTAAAGATGATCAGTTGCCGGTTTACAAGAATTCTTAACTCGGAGCACAACTTATCAAATTTGTTCTTGTGTTTGTTTTGGAGCATAAGTTTACCATGGACATATCCAAGCTAAACTTGGGGGCTAATGTCGGGGATATACCCCGCGGTATGAACCGGCCGGAATTATAACCCGGCTGGACTGGACATTTTACTTAAGACGGTTTACATTTGGCAAGTTACTGGTAACCCGGCAGGCGGATCATCGATGATAAGGCCCAAGGCCTAGAAGGCCGGTTCATATTAATAGTGGGCCGGTTTATGAAGAAAGCATAAGGGATATTCTCCTGCTAGGAAAGCAAGACTAGGACTCCTTGTAATAGATCAATCCTAGTTCTACTAGGACTAGTCATGTAAACCGCCCCTTCAACATATATAAGGAGGGGCAGGGCTCCCCAAAG
Source organism: Secale cereale (assembly GCA_902687465.1). Taxonomy (NCBI): domain Eukaryota; kingdom Viridiplantae; phylum Streptophyta; class Magnoliopsida; order Poales; family Poaceae; genus Secale; species Secale cereale. The sequence goes on from LR738714.1 coordinate 579,760,691, forward strand.
GGGACAAGTTTTCACAAGTTAGACAAGTTAGAGGTTACAAGTTTTAGAGGAGAAGTTTAGACAAGCAGACAAGTTTCTAGGGTTAGACATAAAAGAGCCGGTTTAACGGCGACACCACGAGGATCATAATGAGACCTAGCCTCAAACAGCATGTAGGGTTATTACCGGATGATGTTTCCCGGGGCCCGAAACTGTCTAAATCCGTGTCTACATCGCGTCTCTCGATTCCGCTCAACCCCTCTCAAGCTACTACATAGATGCGCGGCCTCACCACTAAGTCCGCTAAACCGGACATCTGACGTGTTAATTCCAAGACAGGAAGTCCTATTTTGGCCACCGGAAAACGTTCGGGATTTTTCGGTATTGTACCAGGAAGGTTCTAGACGGTTCCGGAGTGGGGCCCACCTGCATGGGGGACCCACATGAACGTGGGTAGTGGGGGCAAGGCCCCACACCCCTGGTCAAGGCGCACCAAGATCCCCCCTTAGAAGGAATAAGATCGTATCCCGAAGGGATAAGATCAAGATCCCTAAAAAAGGGGGATAACAATCGGTGGGGAAGGGAAATGATGGGATTTCTTTCCCCCACCTTTTCCAACGCCCCAATGGACTTGGAGGGAAAGAAACCAGCCCCTCCACCCCTATGTATAGTGGGGAGGCGCATGGGAGCCACACCACTTCCCCTGGTGCAGCCCTCTCCCTCCCCAACACCTCAGTAGTAGTAGTAGTGCTTGGCGAAGCCCTGACGGAGAACTGCAAGCTCCACCACCACGCCGTCGTGCTGCCGGAGCTCTCCCTCAACTTCTCCTCTCCCCTTGCTGGATCAAGAAGGAAGAGACGTCCCCGGGCTGTACGTGTGTTGAACGCGGATGCGCCGTTGTTCGGCGCTTAGATCGGAATCAACAATGATCTGAATCGCTATGAGTACGACTCCTTCATCCGCGTTCTTGTAACGCTTCCGCATCGCGATCTTCAAGGGTATGAATGTCACACCCTACATTTTGTAACATGTCATTGCATCAATGAAGCATGAAAATTTGGACCAGCAATTTTTTTTGCATCATTTGGCTTTTATTTGGAATTGAGTTTTTCTTCATATGTTTTTCTTGTGCTCATTAAAGTCAACTATTACCTCTTGTGGGATTCATCTCCATACCCAAAACTTCTGCCCGATGATCATACCAAGTGTTTATAGAAGTGTAGTATGTTCTTATAAAATTAATTTGGCCAAATTGTATTTTCAAAATTTAGTATTCCAAAAACCCCTGAATTGAGGTTTGCACTACAAGTGCTTGATTTAGGGTGAGAAAATTATTTTAAAAAGTATATTTGAGACCTAGTAGTCATAGGACTCCCAGAAACCACAAAAGTATAATTTTAAAAGTTATTTTCGTATTTTATTTAAAAGCTCTTTCTTAAGGCCAGAAATGGTCTTTAATAGGGAAAAATTATTTAAGTATTTCAAAAATATTTGCCAAAATTCAGGGAGACTCATAGGACATATATAGTCCATATATAAGAGTTTCAACACTTCGTCATGTTCAAAATAATGGGCTAATCCCTCCAAAACCCTTTCTGGATATTTCAAGCTTTTGAAATATTTACAAAGGAAATATTCTCTAAAAATTCCAGGGAAATTCTATCATGTCATATATGACATATTTGATGATCTTGCCAAGCCCCATGCCCTGGGAAGCAAGAAAACATCCTCAAAACCCTTCAAAACCATTCTGTCCATATTTGAAGTTTGAGCAACTTTACATTGCCAAACTTGTCCAAATGCTCTCAAACTTGGTGCACATGCTAGAATGGCCTAATAAGGCATCTAGACCAAATGGCACAAGATTTTGAGTATAGAAACTTGATCTGAATACCCCAAAACCATTTTTGTTCAAATTCAAATTTGAACAACTTTACATTATCAACTTTTTACCTGGAGCTTCAAACTTTGTGGGCATGATCATAACAGCAAATGATGACACTACACCAAGTGGTGCATCGAGGGGAGATGATTAGCTTGACTTAAACATGATGAAGCCATTTCTGTTGATTTGTAGGGTTCACCAAAGTTACATTGGCTAGTTTCTTCAAATGAGCCCAAATTTGGTGAAACACCCTATTTCCATATGTCATTCAATCCCGTTTAGTGCCATGGCTAGTGGAGATCATTTGTTTGTCCAAAACTTGATCAAACACCTTCTGCTACTTTACCAAAACCATCCTCTTGACCTCTTTTACCATTTACTTTTGCCTCAGCTTTCTACCACAACTTCACCTAGTTACATTCTATCTCTAGTAACTTCCCCATGTCCACAGCTCCATGATTGAGTGGTGAAAACCCTAATTCACCTTGCTGGACAGCCAAATTCCACCCATTTACCAGCTTCACTCCTCTCTCACTACACCTCCAGAGCATCCAAGGCCACACCTGAGTTATTTACCTTGTGCTGGACCCCCCCAGACACGGCGGACACGACCAGTAAGCCAACGGCATGCCGTGGCATGCCATAAGCACGCTCCAGAGCGCGCTACAGTGCGCACCCGCACTGTAGCTTCGCCCAATCGCTCGCCTCCGACCACCTTGTGCTTCCCCCTCGCGCCAACCGATGCGCCTCGGCGTCCGCGACCTCCCCCGGCGCTGTCCCCCTCCTCCTTCTCCCTCCAGTGGCCGCCCTCGCACGCGCGCTGGCCGCCCGCAAGCTCCACTCGTCGGCCTCACACGCGCGCGCCCTCTAGAGCCTTCCCCGCTCCTCCTCTTCCCTCTACTAGGCGTAGACCTCATCCATGAACCTTCCCGACTCGAACACGAGCGCCTGCACGGCCTCTGGCCTTGCCCGCAACCTCACCGGTGCACGAGTCCACGGTGGACTGGGGCTCGGCTATATAAGCACGCCCCGAGCCTCTCCAGCAGCACCCAACTCCTCCTCGTACCCCGAGAAGCACTCCAGCACCACCCATTCGCCCTCAGAGAGCCTCAGTGCTCGGGATCGACTGGAGCTCCGCCGCGTCGGGCGACCGGAGATCTCGCAGTACAGCCCCCCTCCGCCCCAACTCTCGCTCGATCTGGAGCCAGCAGACCTCACTGACTCGTTCCCCTCCTTCTCCCACTCCTATTGCAGCCCGGAGCGAGCCAGCCTGGAACCTCCCGACGCTCCTCCGCCGCGAGTCCTCGCCGCCGGCGAACCAGGCCCCTCCGGCGAGCCGCACCACCACCACTAGAACGGCGACTCACTGCTGAGCCCATTCCTACCCTCATCTTGCCCCGCCGTGCCCGGAATTGCCGCCGGTGAGCTCGCCGTCGCTCTGGCCGCAAGGTTGAAGATGACAGGCGGGCCCCGCCTGTCATCCTCACCTCTCCCTCTCTCCCCTCTCTGCCACTGACCGTCGGGCCCCGCCCGTCAGGTTTGAAAATCCTGACGCGCGCGCGCTGGCGCCCGAGCGGTGGGCTATTCGCCCTGGGCCGTGCACTGTGGCCGTTCTGGCCCAGTGGCACAAGACATTTTCTCTTTTTCTTTTCTGTGACTTTTTCAAATAATTTCACAGAAATAAATATTTGTCCAAATGAATTAATTCCAACTCTTAAAATCTTGTAAACTTCCAACCTATTTAATGGTGTCACTTTCACACATATCCATGAAACTTTTCTGTTCTGTTCAAATTTAAATTCATATTTGAACATTAAAACTTCTGTTCAAAAATCCTTAGATCCCATTCTGCAATTCCGAAACTCCAACTAAGAATTTTTGCCATCTTAGTTTTCCCTCTAGTATTTAACAAAAATAAGTTGACATATTTCTGAGCACTTTGATTTTTCTGTTTTTATTGTGGTCTTATTTTCCCGTTGTTATTTTGCGATGTTTAGACACCGTATTTGACGAGGTTGCTGAAGAAGAAGGTGGGGAAGGATTTGAAGACTTTGAAGACCAAGCCAATCCAGGCAAGCAGCCCTTTGACCATGATACACTTGTGTTCTTCGGAACCCGTTTATTTCCGAATGCATGATGATAAGAGTTACGGTGGTGACCTAGTTAAGAACCACCACATGATGCATGCTTACTCATGATCTTGCTATGTGCTAGATGTCATGCAAATGGTTAGTAGTGATGCTTAGTGATGCATGTGTGTAATGAAACCTTCGTGGTTGGGATCTTTTCATAAACCCCATCGGGTGCCCCTAATGCCCGAGGGTGATGTTGAGTTAGGTCATCACTTGAGGAAGAAGTGATGTGACGGTAAAGATCTTGTGCATGGGTGAAATGATGGATTAGATTTATGTGTGACTACCGTCCCAACCAAATATGTGCAACCACTCTACCCCTTATGGGACGGGGCTTTATTGATTACTTAGGCTGATACTAGCATGGTGCCCGCATTACTAGTGACGGGAAGACTTGAGGTCTTTCCCGGGACGGGGTCGTGCTTGGATAGACGACCATGACTGTTTTTACAGGGCACCGGACACACCGTTGGTCCGTTCGGGTACGCGTGACATTGAAATTAGGGCAAGTCCCATGATCTATTGTTTGTAGTCGAGGGCCGTGAACCAACGAGTGGACTCTATGTTAGTGTCGTCTAAGGAAAGATAATGACCGGGTGCTTCCCCCGATTACTTGAGGTACTGCGGGATCATGGGTGACACGAAAGCTTCCCGGATCTTGTGGGTAAAGTGTGCAACCTCTGCAGAGTGTAAAACTATTCGAATAGCCGTGTCCACGGTCATGGACAGTTGGGTGGTGCTACTTAAACTATGTCCAGAGTTTTACTACATCGGTGAAAGTATGTGTGTGATGAGTCAAGGTGGTGACTCGACTCGTTGACTTGAACCCTATTCATGTTAATATCGGTAACCTGTTCTCGAGGTTACGTAAGGTCATTGATGCATATACTTGATGGTAGAATATTTATTCTAGCTCGTTGCTACATTGCTCATTGTTGTTCAATTGCATTGTTACTTTGAACCAAATCATGGGTTGCTTGCGAGTACATTCAAAGTACTCATTGTCTTGCCACTGGTTATTTAATTGGCCAGGCATGGAGGAACAGGAATATGAAGAAGAGTTCTATGGAGACGAACATGGGAACTAGGACACTATCCCAGTCAGAATGCCTGTAGGGTTAAGGCAGATGGCATGGGTTCTAGTTATCATCGAAGACTTCCGCTATTCGAGTTATTTGCTATTCAACCCTTGAGGCTTTATCTATGCAAGAATTGGCCATAATGGCCATATTTTGTGTAAGACGGTATGTATGGATGTAAGACTCTTGTTATTCAGCTTCAGTGTGTTCAGTGAGCATTGATCTCTGGGATCACTATACACGTGCATTCGGTGATCTCGACTTCTAAGTCGTGGTCCCCACAGAGCTGGTATCAGAGCCATCCTGACTGTAGGAAGCCTTAGTTAGCATGGGCGTTAGTTAGATGAGACCCCCTTTTTCAAAAACCTTCCGAACCTCTCTTCTTTTCTAAACCTTGCCAACCTGAGATATCATCAGCTTATTAACCTTTCCTATTCCACCTTTGTAGATGGCCGCTGTACCTGAAGAGCACCTGACCACTGGGTTTCCCTTGCTTCTCGAGGATAGCCTCCAGGAGTGCCAGTTCCACCGAGCGCCCATCCTCACCTACCTTGAGCATTGGGTTAGCGACACTGAGGTGGAGTACCATGTGGAAGTGATCGTGAAGGCAAACGATCCTCCCACAAGTTGGTTCTTTGAGGGACCCCAGATGGCAACACTACCTCTCGCTGTCGAGGCTGCTGCACTCAAGGCACTAACCCGTCTCCGCGAGCTTCTTCCGGAGATGGCAGCCAAGATGACAACCCGCTTCTTGCCTTACCGGAAGGAAGGTGAAGATGAAAGCAACGCGCTAGCCCCTCCACTGAAGGAAGGACTCCCGCTTCGATTCCAGACCTACTTCAGTCTATGTGCCGACAACTTGGCACAAGATTTGGCCTCGGAATCGATGAAGCTCCGAGAAGAACTTCACAAGACCAAGGCACTTCTTTGTCGAGCACAAGAGAAGACAGATAGGATCAAGAAGGAAGGTGCGCCTCCAGGACAGTCCACTATCGCATACCGAGGCGGAAGGCCCTCCGGAGATGTATCTTCCAAGGATGAAGAACCACCTCGGCGATGCCGTATGACGGCAAGGGAATACCGCAAGCTTTTCTCGGCACCACCGACAAAGCACCGTCATATCCAACTCCTCCACTCCCCCACACCCTCAAGCGACAAGGGGGCCCAGATAGATGAAGACAAGCAGGAAGACCCAGTGGAGCCAGAATACACGACTGAGCATTCCGCCGCTTAGGCATTATTCGCTACTTGGATATGCCAGTTCGTGACCTCTACAGTAGGATAGGTCGTGTAACCCCTATGCGCAGTCGAGTCCTTGTATGGTTCATATGAAACCATCTAGTGTTTGCTTTTGTTGTGTTTGGATGTATGTCGTATTCTTCCTCCGGGAATATGTAAACGACTACGTCACCCATTTGGATTTTAATAAATGTATTTGGCCCTTTCGGCCCTTGCATGATTTGATTAGTGTCACACCCACCCCCTTACTAGGCACCCATCTATATTGCTTTCCCTCTTCCAAGTCATGAGACCTTTTACCGCTCCAACAGGATGCCTGTTGTAACTCGTACTGGTACCTCTACCCAGCAGCCTGAAGCCGGAGTATCCGCTCAATCAGAGGCAGGCCACGACCAAACCAACAACCAAGCTCCACCACCACCACCTCCTCCGAACATGGACATGGCTCAGCTTCTCCAAGCTTTCCGAGAGGAACGCCAAGCCAAAACCGCAGCCCTTCAGTTGATTGCTCAAGCTGTCACCAACAACCGCCAGCCGGCGGGGAATGGCAATGGACGTTCCACGTTGGCAGAGTTCAAGAAGCATGCACCGCCAACTTTCATCGAGACTGCTGAACCCGTGGATGCAGACGACTGGGTCCGCACCATTGAGGACTTGCTGGAGCTAGTCGGATGCACCGAAGACCGTGAGAAGGTGGCTTATGTAGCCCACTGCCTCTGGGGGACTGCTAGAGCTTGGTGGGATGGATTCAAGGTCATGCATGCTGGACAAGACATCACTTGGGCCAACTTCAAGGCAGAATTCCGCAAAGCCCACATTCCTTCCGGAATCATGGCTATCAAAAAGCGTGAGTTCCGAGCCCTAAAGCAAGGAAGTGGCACTGTCAAGGAGTACATGCAGAAGTTCAGTGTTCTGTCAAGGTATGCCCCTGAAGATGTCAGCACTGATGCTGCAAAAAGGGAGCGCTTCATGGAAGGCCTCAATCAGACCCTGCAATACTCGCTTGTCGTGTGCGACTGCCCAACCTTCCCTGACCTGGTGAACAAAGCACTTATGCTTGAAGACAAGCGGCGTGCTTTGGAAGACACTCGCAAGCGCAAGATGGTCAGCAAGGGGAGTTCCAGCAACCAGAAGCCTCTCCCGTGGCAGTCAGCCTCGGCCAAGCCAACCTATCAGCAACCAAGAGCTCCTGCACCTCGCACCAACTATCAGCCTCAGCAGTATGCCAACCCAAGGCCAGCTTTCAACCCCAATAATAGTGGTGGCAACAAGATCAACAATCCAAACCAAGTCACTTGTTTTGGATGTGGTCAGTCAGGACACATCTCAAGGGTATGCCCCAACAAGAAGCCTGATGCCCCGCGCCCCAATGCGCAGAACCCAGGACAAGGCCGCGGGATGCCACCAAGGAACCCAGCTTCTCGCAACCCGCCTAACCATGGGAAGGGGCGTGTGAATCACGTCACTGCTGAAGAAGCCCAGGAAGACCCGGACGTCGTGCTGGGTACGTTCCTTGTCAACTCAGCACCTGCAACTGTCTTGTTTGATTCTGGAGCCACGCATTCATTTGTCACTCAAAGATTTGCATTAAAAAGTGGCATGACCCCTACACCCCTGAATAACCCCATGGTGGTACAAACCCCCGGAGCAGAGATGAAAGCCAAGATAGGCTGTAAGGGAGTCAGTATTACCATTAACGGTGTAGATTTCCTAGCAGACCTCATCGTCCGGAGATCACAAGGCTTGGATGTGATCCTAGGCATGAATTGGCCCAGCAAGCACCAAGGCTTGTTAGACTGTGCCAATCGGACTGTCACTGTGACCAATGACCAAGGAGTCGAAGTCAAGTTTGCTCCCAACTCCTCTTCCGCTCAAGCCGTTCATGTCAACTGTCTATCTGAAGTTGGGCTGGAGCAAGTATCGGTGGTATGCGAGTATCCCGACGTCTTTCCAGATGAGCTACCGGGAATGCCCCCTGACCGTGACATTGAGTTCATCATCGAGCTCGTGCCCGGAGCAGGACCCATCTATAAGAAGCCTTATAGAATGGGGACGGAAGAATTAGCCGAGTTGAAGAAGCAACTGGAAGAGCAGCTGAGGAAGGGATTTATCTGCCCAAGTGCCTCCCCTTGGGGATCACCTGTTCTGTTTGTGGCAAAGAGGGACGGTACCATCCGCTTATGCATTGACTACCGTTCCCTCAATGAAGTTACAATCAAGAATAAATATCCACTTCCCAAGATTGAAGATCTGTTTGATCAGCTCAGCGGAGCCAAGGTATTCTCCAAGATCGACCTTAGATCTGGGTACTACCAGCTGAAGATCATACCTCAAGATATTTCGAAGACGGCATTCGTAACCAGATATGGCATGTACGAGTGCACGGTCATGTCCTTTGGGTTAACCAATGCCCCAGCTTACTTCATGTATCTCATGAATAAAGTCTTCATGGAATATTTGGACAAGTTTGTTGTTGTCTTCATCGATGACATTCTCGTCTTCTCGAAGACAGAGGAAGAACACGAGCAACATTGGAGGATGGTCCTAGACAAGCTTCGGGAGCACCAACTATATGCCAAGTTCAGCAAGTGTGAGTTCTGGCTGCATAAAGTTGGATTCTTAGGTCATGTCTTGACCGAAGAAGGATTATCAGTTGATCCCGCGAAGATCGAAGTTGTGACCCAATGGCAATCTCCAACGACCGTCAAGGAAGTCAGAAGCTTCCTCGGACTTGCGGGCTATTACCGCAAATTCGTGGAAGGATTCTCTAGCATTGCCCGGCCGATGACTCAGCTCCTCAAGAAGGACAAGAAGTTCGAGTGGACGCCAAAATGTGAAGAGAGCTTCCAAGAGCTCAAGAAGAGATTGACCACCGCCCCAGTTCTGGCAACACCTGATATTCACAAGGAGTTCGTGATATATTGTGATGCCTCCCGAACCGGATTGGGAAGCGTTCTGATGCAAGAAGGCCGAGTCATAGCTTACCTCTCCAGGCAGCTACGGCCTCATGAAGAGAACTATGCTACTCACGATCTTGAGTTAGCGGCAGTGGTTCATGCCTTGAAGACATGGCGGCATTACCTCCTAGGGAAACGGTGTGAGATATACACAGACCACAAAAGTCTGAAGTACATTTTCACCCAAAAGGAATTGAACATGAGGCAGCGAAGATGGTTGGAACTCATCAAAGACTATGACCTTAGTGTTCAATATCACCCCGGGAAGGCTAACATGGTGGCCGATGCCTTAAGAAGGAAGGCTTGCTCCTTGAATGCCATTATTCAAGAGAGGCAGCCAGCCTTGTTTAAGGAACTCAAAAAATTCAGTTTGGAATTGGTCACCCCTGTATTTCTGGATCATTTGGAAGTCAGACCGACCCTGATGGATGAAGTCAAGAAGGCACAAGGCGGGCACGCAAGCATTGAAGGCATCAAGAAGAAGATGAAGCTAGGCAAGGCCCTAGGATTCTCTGAAGACGAGCACGGGATTGTTTGGTACAAAGGCCGCATCTGCGTACCAAACAAGATGGAGCTGAAGAACCTGATCCTGCAAGAATCCCACGACACTCCGTATTCCATCCACCCTGGAGGAACCAAGATGTATCAAGACTTGAAGGAACGATTCTGGTGGCACGGGATGAAAAGAGAAATGGCAACCTATGTTGCAAAGTGTGATGTGTGCCAAAGGGTCAAGGCTGAATATCAGCGACCCGCTGGATTGCTTCAACCACTCAAGGTTCCTGAGTGGAAGTGGGATAAAATCGGAATGGACTTCATCACTGGATTACCAAGGTCAAATAGAGGACATGACTCTATCTAGGTCATAGTCGATCATTTGACCAAGGTGGCCCATTTCATTCCTGTCAAGACCGCTTATGACGGCAACCGGCTGGCAGCTCTCTACATCGACAGAATCATAAGCCTTCACGGCGTTCCCAAGGAGATTGTGTCAGATCGAGGAACCCAGTTCACCTCAAGGTTCTGGAAGAAGTTCCAGGAAGCCTTGGGAACCAAGTTATCATTCAGCACGGCTTTCCACCCACAGACCGGAGGTCAGACAGAACGAGTAAATCAAATACTCGAAGACATGCTCCGAGGCTGTGTCTTGGCATATGGAGCGAAGTGGGAAGATTGCCTCCCTTTTGCCGAGTTCTCCTATAACAACAGTTATCAGTCGAGCCTTCAGATGGCACCATTTGGGGTGTTGTACGGACGCAGATGTCGCACACCCCTCAACTGGTCAGAGACTGGAGAAGGGCTAGTCTTTGGACCGGATATTCTCCGCGAAGCAGAAGAGCAAGTCCAACTAGTCAGAGAGCGTTTGAAGACAGCCAAGTCAAGGCAGAAGAGCTATGCTGACACTCACCGTCGGGACATGAGTTTCCATGTCGGGGACCATGTGTACCTGCGGGTGACTCCTCTAAAGGGAACCAAGCGTTTCCACGTCAAGGGGAAGCTCGCACCAAGGTTCATTGGACCCTTTGAGATCACTGCACGACGAGGAGAAGTGGCTTACCAGTTAGAACTACCACCCGAGCTATCCGATGTGCACAACATATTCCACGTGTCACAACTCCGGAAATGTCTCCAAGTTCCGAACAAGCCTGACCTCTACAAGGATGTTGATCACCAAGCCATTGATCTGCAGCCTGATTTGACCTACCGCGAGAAGCCCATTCGCATTCTGGATGAAGCAGAACGACGGACACGAAGCCGCACCATCAAGTACTTCAAGGTCCAGTGGAGCAACCACACGGAAGCAGAAGCAACCTGGGAACGTGAAGACTATCTTAGATCCGAGTATCCCGATCTCTTTTAAGACCTAGTTTAGGAATCTCGGGGACGTGATTCTTGTAAGGGGGGTAGGTATGTCACACCCTACATTTTGTGACATGTCATTGCATCAATGAAGCATGAAAATTTGGACCAGCAATTTTTTTTGGCATCATTTGGCTTTTATTTGGAATTGAGTTTTTCTTCATATGTTTTTCTTGTGCTCATTAAAGTCAACTATTACCTCTTGTGGAATTCATCTCCATACCCAAAACTTCTGCCCGATGATCATACCAAGTGTTTATAGCAGTGTAGTATTTTCTTATAAAATTAATTTGGCCAAATTGTATTTTCAAAATTTAGTATTCCAAAAACCCCTGAATTGAGGTTTGCACTACAAGTGCTTGATTTAGGGTGAGAAAATTATTTCAAAAAGTATATTTTAGACCTAGTAGTCATAGGACTCCCAGAAACCACAAAAGTATAATTTTAAAAGTTATTTTCCTATTTTATTTAAAAGCTCTTTCTTAAGGCCAGAAATGGTCTTTAATAGGGAAAAATTATTTAAGTATTTCAAAAATATTTGCCAAAATTCAAGGAGACTCATAGGACATATATAGTCCATATATAAGAGTTTCAACACTTGTTCATGTTCAAAATAATGGGCTAATCCCTCCAAAACCCTTTCTGGATATTTCAAGCTTTTGAAATATTTACAAAGGAAATATTCTCTAAAAATTCCAGGGAAATTCTATCATGTCATATATGACATATTTGATGATCTTGCCAAGCCCCATGCCCTGGGAAGCAAGAAAACATCCTCAAAACCCTTCAAAACCATTCTGTCCATATTTGAAGTTTGAGCAACTTTACATTGCCAAACTTGTCCAAATGCTCTCAAACTTGGTGCACATGCTAGAATGGCCTAATAAGGCATCTAGACCAAATGGCACAAGATTTAGAGTAGAGAAACTTGATCTGAATACCCCAAAACCATTTCTGTTCAAATTCAAATTTGAACAACTTTACATTATCAACTTTTTACCGGGAGCTTCAAACTTTGTGGGCATGATCATAACCCCAAATGATGACACTACACCAAGTGGTGCATCAAGGGGAGATGATTAGCTTGACTTAAACATGATGAAGCCATTTCTGTTGATTTCTAGGGTTCACCAAAGTTACATTGGCTAGTTTCTTCAAATGAGCCCAAATTTGGTGAAACACCCTATTTCCATATGTCATTCAATCCTGTTAAGTGCCATGGCTAGTGGAGATCATTTGTTTGTCCAAAACTTGATCAAACACCTTCTGCTACTTTACCAAAACCATCCTCTTGACCTCTTTTACCATTTACTTTTGCCTCAGCTTTCTACCACAGCTTCACCTAGTTACATTCTATCTCCAGTAACTTCCCCATGTCCACAGCTCCATGATTGAGGGGTGAAAACCCTAATTCACCTTGCTGGACAGCCAAATTCCACCCATTTACCAGCTTCACTCCTCTCTCACTGCACCTCCAGATCATCCAAGGCCACACCTAAGTTATTTACCTTGTGCTGGACACCCCAGACACGGCGGACAAGACCAGTAAGCCAACGGCATGCCGTGGCATGCCATAAGCACGCTCCAGAGCGCGCTACAGTGTGCACCCGCACTGTAGCTTCGCCCAATCGCTCGCTTCCGACCACCTCGTGCTTCCCCCTCGCGCCAACCGATGCGCCTCGGCGTCCGCGACCTCCCCCGGCGCTGTCCCCCTCCTCCTTCTCCCTCCAGTGGCCGCCCTCGCACGCACGCTGGCCGCCCGCGAGCTCCACTCGTCGGCCTCACACGCGCGCGCCCTCTGTAGCCTTCCCCGCTCCTCCTCTTCCCCCTACTAGGCGTAGACCTCATCCATGAACCTTCCCGACTCGAACACGGGCGCCTGCACGGCCTCTGGCCTCGCCCGCAACCTCGCCGGCGCACGAGTCCACGATGGACCGGGGCTCGGCTATATAAGCACGCCCCGAGCCTCTCCAGCAGCACCCAACTCCTCCTCGTACCCCCAGAAGCACTCCAGCACCACCCATTCGCCCTCGGAGAGCCTCAGTGCTCGGGATTGACCGGAGCTCTGCCGCGTCGGGCGACCGGAGATCTCGCAGTACAGCCCCCCTCCACCCCATCTCTCGCTCGATCTGGAGCCAGCAGACCTCACTGACTCGTTCCCCTCCTTTTCCCACTCCTATTGCAGCCCGGAGCGTGCCAGCCAGGAACCTCCCGACACTCCTCCGCCGCGAGTCCTCGCCGCCGGCGAACCAGGCCCCTCCGGCGAGCCGCACCACCACCACTAGAACGGCGACTCACTGCTGAGCCCATTCCTACCCTCAGCTTGCCCCGCCGTGCCCAGAGTCGCCGCCGGTGAGCTTGCCGTCGCTCTGGCCGCAAGGTTGAAGATGACAGGCGGGCCCTGCCTGTCATCCTCACCTCTCCCTCTCTCCCCTCTCTGCCACTGACCGCCGGGCCCCGCCCGTCAGGTTTGAAAACCCTGACGCGCGCGCGCTGGCGCCCGAGCGGTGGGCTATTCGCCCTGGGCCATGCACTATGGCCGTTCTGGCCCAGTGGCACGGGACCTTTTCTCTTTTTCTTTTCTGTGACTTTTTCAAATAATTTCACAGAAATAAATATTTGTCCAAATGAATTAATTCCAACTCCTAAAATCTTGTAAAATTCCAACATATTTAATGGTGTCACTTTCACACATATCCATGAACCTTTTCTGTTCTGTTCAAATTTAAATTCATATTTGAACATTAAAACTTCTGTTCAAAAATCCTTAGATCCCATTCTGCAACTCCAAAACTCCAACTAAGAATTTTTGCCAACTTAGTTTTCCCTCTAGTATTTAACAAAAATAAGTTGACATTTTCCTGACCACTTTGATTTTTCTGTTTTTATTGTGGTCTTATTTTCCCATTGTTATTTTGCGACGTTTAGATACGTATTTGACGAGGTTGCTGAAGAAGAAGGTGGGGAAGGATTTGAAGACTTTGAAGACCAAGCCAATCCAGGCAAGCAGCCCTTTGACCATGATACACTTGTGTTCTTCGGAACCCGTTTATTTCCGAATGCATGATGATAAGAGTTACGGTGGTGACCTAGTTAAGAACCACCACATGATGCATGCTTACTCATGATCTTGCTATGTGCTAGATGTCATGCAAATGGTTAGTAGTGATGCTTAGTGATGCATGTGTGTCATGAAACCTTCGTGGTTGGGATCTTTTCATAAACCCCATCGGGTGCCCCTAATGCCCGAGGGTGATGTTGAGTTAGGTCATCACTTGAGGAAGAAGTGATGTGCCGGTAAAGATCTTGTGCATGGGTGAAATGATGGATTAGATTTATGTGTGACTACCGTCCCAACCAAACATGTGCAACCACTCTACCCCTTATGGGACGGGGCTTTATTGATTACTTAGGCTGATACTAGTATGGTGCCCGCATTACTAGTGACGGGAAGACTTGAGGTCTTTCCCGGGACGGGGTCGTGCTTGGATAGACGACCATGACTGTTTTTACAGGGCACCTGACACACCGTTGGTCCCTTCGGGTACGCGTGACATTGAAATTAGGGCAAGTCCCATGATCTATTGTTTGTACTCGAGGGCCCTGAACCAACGAGTGGACTCTATGTTAGTGTCGTCTAAGGAAAGATAATGACCGGGTGCTTCCCCCGAGTACTTGAGGTACTGCGGGATCGTGGGTGACACGAAAGCTATCCGGATCTTGTGGGTAAAGTGCGCAACCTCTGCAGAGTGTAAAACTAGTTGAATGGCCGTGTCCACGGTCATGGACAGTTGGGTGGTGCTACTTAAACTATGTCCAGAGTTTTACTACATCGGTGAAAGTATGTGTGTGATGAGTCAAGGTGGTGACTCGACTCGTTGAGTTGAACCCTATTCATTTTGATATCGGTAACCTGTTCTCGAGGTTACGTAAAGTCATTGATGCATATACTTGATGGTAGAATATTTATTCTAGCTCGTTGCTAGATTGCTCATTGTTGTTCAATTGCATTGTTACTTTGAACCAAATCATGGGTTGCTTGGGAGTACATTCAAAGTACTCATTGGCTTGCCACTGGTTATTTAATTGGCCATGCATGGAGGAACAGGAATATGAAGAAGAGTTCTATGGAGACGAACATGCGAACTAGGACGCTATCCCAGTCAGAATGACTGTAGGGTTAAGGCAGATGGCATGGGTTCTACTTATCATCGAAGACTTCCGCTATTCGAGTTATTTTCTATTCAGCCCTTGAGGCTTTATCTATGTAAGACTTGGCCATAATGGCCATAATTTGTGTAAGACGGTATGTATGGATGTAAGACTCTTGTTATTCAGCTTCTGTGTGTTCAGTGAGCATTGATCTCTGGGATCACTGTACACGTGCATTCGGTGATCTCGACTTCTAAGTCGGGGTCCCCACAATGAAGATGCACTCCCCTCTCTCTCGTTGCTAGTCTCTCCATAGATTGATCTTGGTGATGCGTAGAATTTTTTAAATTTCTGCAACGATCCCCAACAGTGGCATCATGAGCTAGGTCTATGCGTAGTTTTTATGCACGAGTAGTAAACAAGTTGTTGTGGGCGTCGATTTTCTCAATTTACTTGCCGTTACTAGTCTTATCTTGATTCGGCGGCATCGTGGGATGAAGCGGCTCGGACCGACCTTACACGTACGCTTACGTGATACAGGTTCCACCGGCTGACATGCACTAGTTGCATAAGGTGGCTAGCGGGTGTCTGTCTCTCCCACTTTAGTCGGATCGGATTTGATGAAAAGGGTCCTTGTGAAGGATAAATAGAAATTGGCACATCACATTGTGGTTTTGGCGTAGGTAAGAAACGTTCTTGCTAGAAACCTATAGCAGCCACGTAAAAACTTGCAACAACAATTAGAGGGCGTCTAACTTGTTCTTGCAGCATATGTGGTGTGATGTGATATGGCCAAAAGGATGTGATGAATGATATATGTGATGTATGAGATTGATCATGTTCTTGTAATAGGAATCACGACTTGCATGTCGATGAGTATGACAACCGGCAGGAGCCATAGGAGTTGTCTTAATTTGTTATATGACCTGTGTATCAATGAAAACGCCATGTAATTACTTTACTTTATTCCTAACCGTTAGCCATAGTAGTAGAAGTAATAGTTGGCGAGACAACTTCATGAAGACACGTTGATGGAGATCATGATGATGGAGATCATGGTGTCATGCCGGTGACGATGATGATCATGGCACCCCGAAGATGGAGATCAAAAGGCGCAAAATGATATTGGTCATATCATGTCACTTTTTGATTGCATGTGATGTTTATCATGTTTTTACATCTTATTTGCTTAGAATGACGGTAGCATAAATAAGATGGTCCCTCATAAAATTTCAAGAAAGTGTTCCCCCTAACTGTGCACCGTTGCAAAAGTTCGTTGTTTCGAAGCACCACGTGATGATCGGGTGTGATAGATTCTAACGTTCGCATACAACGGGTGTAAGCCAGATTTACACATGCAAAACACTTAAGTTGACTTGACAAGCCTAGCTTGTACAGACATGGCCTCGGAACACAAGAGACCGAAAGGTCAAACATGAGTCGTATAGTGGATACGATCAAGATGGAGATGTTCACCGATGATGACTAGTCCGTCTCACGTGATGATCGGACACGGCCTAGTTGACTCGGATCATGTATCACTTAGATGACTAGAGGGATGTCTATATGAGTGGGAGTTCATTAAATAATTTGATTAGATGAACTTACTTATCATGAACATAGTCAAAAGGTCTTTGCAAATTATGTCGTAGCTCACGCTTTGGTTCTACTGTTTTAGATTTGTTCCTAGAGAAATTCAGTTGTCAGTTGATAGTAGCAATTATGCGGACTGGGTCCATAAACTGAGGATTGTCCTCATTGCTTCGCAGAAGGATTATGTCCTTAATGCACCGATCAGTGTGCTGAACCTCGAGCGTCGGTTGTGGATGTTGCGAACATCTGACATACATGTTTTGATGACTACATGATAGTTCAGTGCGTAATGCTAAATGGTTTAGAATTGAGGCACCAAAGACGTTTTTGAAACATCGTAGAACATATGAGATGTTCCAAGGACTGAAATTGGGATTTCAGGCTAGTGCCCACGTCAAGAGGTATGAGACTTCTGACAAGTTTCTTAAGCCTACAAACTAAGGAGAAAAGCTCAATCGTTGAGCATGTGCTCAGATTGTATGAGTACTACAATCGCTTGAATCGAGTGGGATTTAATCTTCCAGATGAGAGAGTGATGGTTCTCCAAAGTCACTGCGAGCATGCTACTAGAGCTTCGTGATGAATATCAGGGATAGATATGATGATCCTTGAGCTATTTGTGACACCGCAAAAGTTGAAATCAAATAGGAGCATCAATTGTTGATGGTTAGTAAAACCACTAGTTTCAAGAAGGGCAAGGGCAAGAAGGGGATACTTCATGAAACATAAAATCAGTTGCTGCTCTAGTGAAGAAACCCAAGGTTGAACCCAAACCCGAGACTAAGTGCTTCTGAAATGAGGGGAACGGTCACTGAAGCAGAACTACCCTAGATACTTGGTAGATGAGAAGGCTCGCAAGGCCGATAGAAGTATATTGGATATACATTATAATGTGTACTTTACTAGTACTCCTAGTAGCACCAGGGTATTAAATACCGGTTTGGTTGCTAAGTGGTAGTAACTCGAAATAAAAAGCTACGGAATAAACAGAGACTAGCTGAAGGTGAGATGACGATATGTGTTGGAAGTGTTTCCAAGGTTGATGTGATCAAGCATCGCATGCTCCCTCTACCATCGAGATTGGTGTTAAACCTAAATAATTGTTATTTGGTGTTTGCGTTGAGCCTAAACATGATTGGATTATGTTTATCGTAATACGCTTATTCATTTAAGGAGAATAATGGTTACTCTGTTTGTTTGAATAATACCTTCAATGGTCTTGCACCTAAAATGAATGGTTCATTGAATCTCGATCGTAGTGATACACATCTTCAAGCCAAAAGATATAAGATAGTAATGATAGTACCACATACTTGTGTCATTGGCATTTGAGTCATATTGGTATAAAACGCATGAAGAAGCTCCATGTTGATGGGTCTTTGGACTCACTCGTTTTTTGAAAAGTTTGAGACATGCGAACCATGTCTATTGGTTTATACGCGTGAAGAAACTCCATGTAGATGGATCGTTTGGACTCACTTGATTTTGAATCAGTTGAGACATGCAAATCATACCACATGGACAAGATGACTGAAAGGCCTCGTTTTCAGTGAGATGAAACAAGAGAGCAACTTGTTGGAAGTAATACATTTGATGTGTGCAATCCTATGAGTGCTGAGGCACGTAGTGAATATCGTTATGCTCTTACTTCATAGATGATTTGAGTAGATACTGAGTATATTTACTTGATGAAACACAAGTCTGAATTATTGAAAGGTTCAAGTAATTTCAGAGTGAAGTTGAAGATCGTCGTGACAAGGGGATAAAATGTCTATGATATGATCATAGAGATGAATATCTGAGTTACGTGTTTGGTACACAACTAAGACATTGTGGAAATTGTTTCACAACTAATGCCGCCTGGAACACCATAGTGTGATGGTGTGTCCGAACATCATAGCTGCACCCTATTGGATGTGGTGCAAACCATGATGTCTCTTATCGAATTACCACTATCGTTTATGGGTTAGGCATTAGAGACAACCGCATTCACTTTAAATAGGGCACCACGTAATTCCATTGAGATGACACCGTATGAACTATGGTTTAGAGAAAGCTAAGCTGTCATTCCATAAAAGTTGGGGCTGCGACGCTTATGTGAAAAGGGTTTAGCCTGATAAGCTCAAACCCAAAGCGGATAAATGCATCTTCATAGGACACCCAAAACAGTTGGGTATACCTCCTATTTCGGATCCGGAAGCAAAAGTGATTGTTTCTAGAAACGGGTCCTTTCTCGAGGAAAAGTTTCTCTCGAAAGAATTGGGTGGGAAGATGGTGGAGACTTGATGAGGTTATTGAACTGTCACTTCAACCAGTGAGTAGCAGGGCACAGGAAGTTGTTCCTGTAGCGCCTACACCAATTGAAGTGGAAGTTGATGATAGTGATCATGAAACTTCAGATCAAGTCACTACCAAACCTCGTAGGTCGACAAGGATAAATACTATTTCATAGTGGTATGTAATCCTGTCTTGGAGGTCATGTTGCTAGACAACAATGAACCTACGAGCTATGGAGAAACGATGGTGGGCTCAGATTCTCACAAATGGCTCGAGGCCATGAAATCCAAGAGGATCCATGTGTGAAAACAAAGTATAGACTTTGGAAGAACAACTTGATGGCCGTAAGGCTATTTGGTACAGATGGATTTTAAAAGGAAGACGGACAATGATGGTAAGTATCGCCATTAAGAAAGCTCGACTTGTCGTTAAGATGTTTTCCGACAAGTTAAGGAGTTGACTGCGGTGAGACTTTCTCACTCGTAGCGATGCTAAGAGTCTGTTGGAATTGTATTAGCAGTTACTGCATTATTTATGAAATCTTGCAGATAGGATGTCAAAACATTGTTTCATCGACAATATTCTTGAGGGAAGGTTGTATGTGCTACAACCAAAAGGTTTTTGTCAATCCTAAAAGATGCTAACAAGTATGCAAAGCTCCAGCAATCCTTCTAAGGACTGGAGTAAGCATCTCGGAGTTGGAATATATGCTTTGATGAGACGATCAAAGATTTTGGGTTTATACAAAGTTTATGAGAAACTTGTATTTCCAAAGAAGTGAATGGGAGCACTATAGAATTTCTGATGAGTATATGTTGTTGACATATTGTTGATCAGAAATGACGTAGAATTTCTGGAAAGCATATAGGGTTATTTGAAAAGTGTTTTTCAATGGAAAACCTGGATTAAGCTACTTGAACATTGAGCATCAAGATCTATAAGGATAGATCAAAAAATGCTTAATAGTACTTTCAACTGAATACATACCAAGACAAGATTTTGAAGGAGTTCAAATAAGATCGGCAAAGAAGGAGTTCTTGGCTGTGTTATAAGGTGTGAGCATTGAGTGAGACTCAAGATCTGACCACGGCATAAGAGAGAGAAAGGACAAAGGTCATCCCCTATGCTTTAGATGTAGGCTCTACAGTATGCTATGCTGTGTACCGCACCTGAAGTGTGCCTTGCCATGATTCAATCAAGGGGTACAAGAGTGATCCAGGAATGGATCACATGACAGCGGTCAAACTTATCCTTAGTAACTAGTGGACTAAGGAATTTTCTCGATTATGGAGGTGGTAAAAGAGTTCATCGTAAAGGGTTACGTCGATGCAAACTTTAACACTAATTTGGATGACTCTGAGTAGTAAACCGGATTCGTATAGTAGAGCAGTTATTTGGTATAGCTCCAAGTAGCGCATGGTAGCTGCATCTACAAGATGACATAGAGATTTGTAAACCACACACAGATCTAAAAGGTTCAGACCCATTGACTAATAACCTCTCTCACAAGCGAGATATGATCAAACCCCATGGGTGTTGTATTCATTACAATCACATAGTGATGTGAACTAGATTATTGACTCTAGTGCAAGTGGGAGACTGTTGGAAATATGCCCTAGAGGCAATAATAAAATGGTTATTATTATGTTTCCTTGTTCATGATAATTATCTATTGTTCATGCTATAATTGTATTAACCGGAGACCGTAATACATGTGTGAATACGTAGACCACAATATGTCCCTAGTAAGCCTCTAGTTGACTAGCTCGTTGATCAATAGATGGTTACGGTTTCCCGACCATGGACATTGGATGTCGTTGATAACGGTATCACATCATAAGGAGAATGATGTGATGGACAAGACCCAATCCTAAGCATAGCACAAGATTGTGTAGTTCGTCTGCTAAAGCTTTTCCAATGTCAAGTATCATTTCCTTAGACCATGAGATTGTGCAACTCCCGGATACCGTAGGAATGCTTTGGGTGTGCCAAACATCACAACGTAACTGGGTGGCTATAAAGGCCCACTATGGGTATCTCCAAAAGTGTTTGTTGGGTTGGCACGAATCGAGACTGGGATTTGTCACTCCGTGTGACGGAGAGGTATCTCTGGGCCCACTCGGTAGGACATCATCATAATGAGCTCAATGTGACCAAATAGTTGATCATGGGATGATGTGTTACAGAACGAGTAAACATGACTTGCCGGTAACGAGATTGAACGAGGTACTGGGATACCGACGATCGAATCTCAGGCAAGTAACGTACCGATTGACAAACGGAATTGTATACAGGATTGATTGAATCCTCGACATCATGGTTCATCCGATGAGATCATCGTGGAACATGTGGGAGCCAACATGGGTATCCAGACCCCGATGCTGGTTATTCGCCAGAGGGCTGTCTCGGTCATGTCTGCATGATTCCCGAACCCGTAGGGTCTACACACTTAAGGTTCGGTGACGCTAGAGTTGTTATGGGAATTAGTGTGCAGTTATCGAATGTTGTTCGGAGTCTCGGATGAGATCCCGGACATCACGAGGAGTTCCGGAATTGTCCGGAGGTAAAGATTTATATATGGGAAGTCCTATTTTGGCCACCGGAAAATGTTCGGGATTTTTTGGTATTGTACCGGGAAGGTTCCAGAAGGTTTCGGAGTGGGGCCCACCTGCATGGGGGGACTCACATGAACGTGGGTAGTGGGGGCAAGGCCCCACACCCCTGGTCAAGGCGCACTAAGATCCCCCCTTAGAAGGAATAAGATCGTATCCCGAAGGGATAAGATCAAGATCCCTAAAAAAGGGGGATAAACAATCGGTGGGGAAGGGAAATGATGAGATTTCTTTCCCCCACCTTTGCCAACGCCCCAATGGACTTGGAGGGCAAGAAACCAGCCCCCTTCACCCCTATATATAGTGGGGAGGCGCATGGGAGCCGCACCCCTTCCCCTAACGCAGCCCTCTCCCTCCCCAACACGTCCGTATTAGTAGTAGTGCTTGGCGAAGCCCTGACGGAGAACTGCAAGCTCCACCACCACGCCATCGTGCTACCGGAGCTCTCCCTCAACTTATCCTCTCTCCTTGATGGATCAAGAAGGAGGAGACGTCCCCAGGCTGTACGTGTGTTGAACGCGGAGGCGCCGTTGTTCGGCGCTTAGATCGGAATCAACCGCAATCTGAATCGCTACGAGTACAACTCCTTCATCCGCATTCTTGTAACGCTTCGGCATCGCGATCTTCAAGGGTATGAAGATGCACTCCCCTCTCTCTCGTTGCTAGTCTCTCCATAGATTGATCTTGGTGATGCATATAATTTTTTTTAATTTCTGCAACGATACCCAACAGATTCCAAAACGATGGAATATTTACTATAGCTCCCTAATATTGAGAGGATATGTTTTTAAGATAAATCACCAAGTGAATTCCCTCGATTTAAATGGATCGAAGATCCACACAATTTATTTAGTTGAGATGCAAAATATTTATGACATGATGGCATGATGACATGATGCAATGCAAAATAAAATAGAGCAAGCAAATAAAACACACGGCGAAACCCGGAATAGCTGGAAGTCTTCTGGAGCGTCAGTCTTGGGGCGTCACAACTCTCCCACACTAACAGAGGATCTCGACCCGAGATCCTAAGGATAGCACCGGATAGAAGAGGAAAAGGAAGAGGTAAAACCCAAGTTGCTTCTTTTAAAAATGAGAGAAACCACGAACCTTAAGAGATTGAATAATCTTGAATGAAAAAATAGAACGAAGATGAAGGAAGTTGAGAGCACTCCGGTAAAAAGGAGGAACAAGGGACACCACTAGAATTTGAAGGTTTCAAAGACATGAACAAAGAGCTCAAGGAACATGGAAGAATTTAAAAATCACTCTGGTTAAATAAATCTACAGATGGAATAAGAACGAAAGAACTTGGACAACATTCCGACTGTAAATGTAAGGAATTGAACATGAACTTGAGGAGATGCGGTGATACTTGATGAAATCAACAACACAATGCCTCCGAAACAATTAAAAGAATGGCACAAGGTTAAGAAAGATTTCAGATGGTACTCTGGTTGAAAAGAGAGGCAAAAACTTGATAGGATGAGAGAACTTGAACGGAGGACACAACACTCCAGTTGAATGGATAAGCAAAGGAAAGAACATGACCTCGATAAAACGAGATGATGGTTTGGAGAGAGCAACATCACAATGCCTCCGAAATGAAAGATTAGATGCTAGATCATTGGAAAGAAAAGAATGGAGAAGAAAATGACAACTTCTCCCACAAATGAATTAGAAAATCATCCTTACGAAGAGGGGTTGAACGGAGTTGTTGAAAATAATCAACAAGAAAAGAATAAGCTTGTTGTGGGTTTATGGAAAACATCTCAAAATTATGATGTGACAACCGGCCACTAACGGAAACCAATTGTTGCTAGAGATCAATGAAGAGATGAAAACTTCTTTCACCGAGAGTATAAATGAATAATTTGGGTCATTTATAAGCACCACAAATAGCAACAATCCTTAGTTACAACCCAAGATTACTCCACTGAAGAAATTGAGGGGTTGAAAATATCTCTTGAACAAAGAAATTGATGGGTTTACATATGTCATTCTTGATAACTTGTGAATCATGAAACATGAAGGGAAATTGTCAAGAATGACATAACACCACCTCAAAAGATAAGGGAGCAAGAATTGCACTTCGGAATGCATGACGAAGAATGCTTGAGCTCCAACAAGAATATTGAAGATCACTTCGAGGATGAACTAAATCATGATGAACCACCATGAAGAACTCCGGTAACAAAAGGATGAGAAGTGAAGGATGAAAAGAATACGATTGAAGGCTTGCAATGATTTAGATGGAGCTTCGCGACGAGATAATTAATATAGCTTGGACCTTCGAAAAAGAAAGATGGATCATTTCAAACCAAGAGTTTATTCATAATGAACAAACTTCAGAAGAAGGAATTAATAATCTTGAGGAAAACAAGAATAAGAAATTATGTTATGCTTATCCTTCATCAACTTAAATCGATGAGAAGCAATGGATTTAGCATACTACTTATTCTCGTTGCAAAGAATTAAAGAGAGATCTCGCACAAACTTGGGTAAATCTTCAACGAACCACCGGTAGGATTATGAAAGAACAAATGAATTGATACAATAACAACGGAAGAGTAATCTTGAACAAACCACTGTAAGAATATGGAGACGAACGAAGATGCATCAATTAAGAATAGTTGGAGGACGAAGTTGAAAACTGAGAACGAAGAAATCTTCTGAAATGATGGCCTTCGGAGGATCACGATGGGAAGAATTCATAAAATGCTTTGGATGGGTAAGAAAAGATTTAGAGGAAAACTCTTCTTGGGTCTTCAAATGTTGAGAAGAACAACGAGAAATACCATGAAGAATTTTGAGATACTTCGGAAGAATGAAAATATAAAGGTTGAAGCAACAATGAACACTACAAAAAAAAGACACATCCGTGACATTTTGGGTCGAACGAAACTTTTTTCTGTCATACTTATGACACTTCTATGACAATAATTGTGACAAAACACGGTATCATCATAGATGTGGTGGGGTCCTACTTCTATGACAAAAAATCATGATAGAAAATGGGCTTTTCGTCCTGCGCGGGCCGGAGACACAGCTGCATGACATTCTTTGGGCCGTCCATGACGGAAAAAATCGTGGTAGAAGCGAGGGCGAGGAAAATATCGAGGTGTTCCCGGTTACGGTGGGTAGTCGGGGCCGAGCGATGCGCGTTTTTCTCGTACACGCACACGCGTGGGTGCGAGGCATTGGTCTCTAACTGAACCCGAGCGAGGCATTGGGCTCTAACTGAATCCAAGCGATTGCACTACAGGCTACGCGTTACTGAACCCGAGCGATCGATCGATGGCTGTTAACTGAACCCGATCGAGCGATTCCTTCGCTACTGCTGCTAAGTGAAGCCGATCGATGTTGCCTCTGCATGAACAGTGAGCGTTGCTGTGGGTTTTGGATGAACAGTTCCCGGTGGGGGTGGCTGAACAGGACCCCGTGGTGTTGCCTCTGCATGAACAGGACCCCGTTCGATCGAGCCGGTTGGGGTTGCATGAACAGGACCCCGTGGAGGACTGCATGAACAGGACCACCCCGTGGAGGGCTGAATGAACAGTAGACGGTGGTGGGTTGGATGAACTGTAGCCCGTGGAGGGGTGGTTGAACAGGAGCCCGTGAAGAGGGCTGGTTGAACAGTAGCCGGTGGAGTAGCGCGCGGTGGAGGCTGAACAGTCGCAGGTGGAGGCTGGAGGAGGTCGACGGTGGATGAACAGTAGCCCTTGGAGGCTGGAGGGGGTCGACGGTGGTGATGAACAGTATCCCGTGGAGTCCCGTTTTGCGGTACGCCAAACCCCTCCCGATGAATAGGACCCCCATTTCGACCATAGCGCTCCAACACAAGTCTGTTTCCTCTGTTTTGCGGTACGCCACACCCCTCCCGATGAACATGACCCCCGTTTCGACCGTAGCGCTCCAACACAAGTTTGTTTCCTCTGTTTTGCGGTACGCCACACCCCTCCCGATCAACAGGACCCCCGTTTCGACCGTAGGAGGTATGTTTCCTCCGTTTTGCGGTACGCCAAACCCCTCCCGATGAACAGGATCCCGTTTCGAACGTGGCCGGTCGAACACAAGGCAGTTTCCTCCATTTCCATCGGTTGTTCCCTCCAAGCCCTCCCGATGAACACGACGACGCATTTCGTTCTGACCCAGCCGGTTGGCTCCCCATGAACACGACGACGATGATGTTTCTCCGTTCCGACCCAGCCATGTACACGAGCCCTGGCCGTACGTATGCGCGAGTAGGCGTTCGAGACCCTGCCCATATGTACGTACATGGCCGTATTTTCTTTCTTGCACACTGGTCGATGTACGTACGTGTACATGCTATGTGCGCGCCTCTACTACGACACGTGCGCGCCTCTACCTCGACTAGTATGTATGTACACGTTCGCGGCCAGAATGACAATGCTACGTACGCTTCGACCAGGTGGGTCCTGACTGTTAGGCACTTCCTTGCGTGCGAAGATGTAGCTAGTGGGTCCCAGCAGTCAAGGGGCAAATCGTTTTTTTTGGACGCACTTCCTTGCGTGCGAAGATGTAGCTGGTGGGTCCCAGTAGTTAGGGGGGAAACATTTTTTTTGTGAAATACGGTGGCCCATCCGGTAGGTCCCCGCTCTCAGGTGGAGGAATAATTATTTTGCACGTAATAAGGAGGCACTTCCTTTCTGCAGCTGTGGACCCAGCTGTAAGCCTCTCCACATACAGTCTACATCCGATGGAAGCCGTTCCTTGACCACGTCGACCACGCTGCGCCAAGAGCACCAGGGCGGTGGACGACGGCGAGGCCTAGGAAGGGGACGACACGGAGCCGGGGAAGATGCGACAGTGGATGCCCACGCATAGAGCAGTATGAGGGAACACTTGTTCGGCTACGGTGTGAGGCTGCCGTCGCCGCAGAATAACAGGGGGTGTGGGTGACTGGAGGGATGGCCTGGCCAGCGGTGGGAATAGTAGGGGGCGGTGAGGCCTCCGCGACAGCACAGGCAGCCATGGGAGGCAGGAGCACGAGGCACGATCGGCGCTGGTTTGCTAGCTAGTTTGGGCGGCTCGAGCAAGAAGACCATAGGTTGAAGAAGCACTACGGCTGTTGGATGGACATCGTACGGTCACTGGAGCTAGAATCGTGCATATTGACTAAGTTGACAAAGCCCTCCGTCCCCGTCAACCATCCCCGTCAACTTAGTAGGCCCACAAGTCAGCCTGCCACTATAGTGGGTCCCAACTAACAGGGGGAGTATTCATTTTTTTGTGCGTAATAAGGAGGCACTTCCTTGTGTGGGCAGATATAGCTCGTGGGTCCAAGCTGTCAGCGGCGGTAATGTTTTTTCGCGAAATACAGAGGCCCTTTCGGTGGGTCCCAGATGTCAGGTGGAGGAATCATTATTTTGCGCGTAATAAGGAGGCATTTCCTTGCATACGGCCATGGACCCAGCTATAAGCCTCTCCACGTACTGTCCACTTCACATGCATGTCGGTCGTTGACCATGTTGACAAGGCCTCGCCGAGAGCACCAGGGCGGTGGACGACGGCAAGGCCTAGGAAGGGAATGACACGGAGCCAGGGAAGACTCGGCAGTTGTTTCCCACGCGGAGGAGTATGAGGGTTTACTGGTTCGTCTGCCGTCCCCGGAGAAAACAACAGGTGTGGGTGAGTAGAGGGATGGCTAGACCAGTGATGGGAGTATGGTGGGACGGTGAGGCATGCGCGACAGCACAGCTGGCCACGGGGAGGAGAGAGCAGGCAGTCCCGCCGGCGCTTGTTTGAGCGGCTAGAGCAGGAAGAGCAGAGATTGAAGAAGCACGACGGCCGTTGGATGGACATCCAACAGTCACTGCTTGTGCGTCACCCTTTTATTTTAGGAAAGCCTCAAATCTGTGGAAAACATCATACAACCCATCTGCCATTATTAATAATAATTTACAGCCCATTTGCTAATTCTTAAGGTTTTTCTTGGAGCCCATATTCTTTTTGTTAGCATTACAGCCCATATTGTGGCCACGGTTAAAAAATTATACGAAATTTTGCATATTTATGTGCGGTTTGAACTGTTTTTAATCCCGAAATTTTGAGTCACATTCAAACTAATTTTAAAAATAAATGTATATCAATATAAAATCCAACAAATTGTCCACGCGTAAAAATCAATGCAATTTAAAATCTCAAAATGAAAAAAAGAAATGTGAAACTAATTGCCGGTTTGATGTGTTTTAAAAATGTACAACCCATTTCTCAATACTGATAGGCCATTTTCTCGGCCAGCCGAAGGAAGCTCTCCTCGTCTTGAAAGATTTGCAGCTCAACAGGCCTGACAAAGCGACTTACTTGGCAAATCACAAAAAAACATGGCTTTGGCCATGGACCCAGCTGCGGCCGTGGACCCATGTGTCAGCCTGTCCATGTACAGTAATCTTCCAATGGAAGTCGGTCGTTGACCACATTGCCCACGCCGCGCCGA
This sequence comes from Secale cereale, assembly GCA_902687465.1. Lineage (NCBI taxonomy): Eukaryota > Viridiplantae > Streptophyta > Magnoliopsida > Poales > Poaceae > Secale > Secale cereale. Next base: position 579,788,916 of record LR738714.1, read on the forward strand.
GAGCACCAAGGCGATGGATGACGGTGAGGCCTAGGAAGGGGACGACGCGGAGCCGGGGAAGACGTGTGTCGGCGTCCTGGGAACCAAGGTACCCAGACTTGCCTGTCTGCCGCCGTAACGCGCTGCTACCACGGCCTGGTACGGCCCAGCTGATCGACCAGCTGCCCAAGACCCTCGCGAGGGGGCTAGGCCTCGCGAGGAGAACAACGTCAAGACCCCCTCAGGAGGGACCTCGGCAAGGTGCTCTGGAGGGGCGGAGAATCCAAGGCCAAGCTTGCCTCAGGAGGAGGTAGTGACGTAAGCAGTGATGCACTGCGCCAGCGGGTGCCAGCGCCCGCCAGTGGCGCAGTTGCCTTTTCGGTGCAAAGGAGGCAGCGAAGACGCAGGTTCCCGAGGAGCGGGACAAAGGTTTACCCTTTGGTGCAACAAGACCAAAGACCGCAAGGACGACAGGGAGGATGTCACCGCCGAGCCCACCACCGCGTCACCGCCTGATCCTTTGCAGGCGAAGACTGCTTTTGTCAGGGTAGGAACGTCCTTGTGTTCCCGCTCAAAAATTGCCGTTATGGGATCCCTTCCCGCCGAAACATTTTGGGGGAAGAGGAACCTGGCCGCCTATATAAGTAGCTAGGATCCTCATCACTGGGACAAGTGAGGACAAGTCCAGTCAAGAGGAGCAGATCCATAAACTCTGCCACCACGCAAAGGAGCAAGAACAATTGCCTCCTGATCCTCCTGAGCTCACCTCCTGAGCTCAAGAATCACTGTACTAGTTCATATTCCAGCCCTCCTGAGGCCAATCCACCAAAGCAGGAAGTAGGGTTTTACACCACAAGGTGGCCTGAACCTGGGTAAACTCTTGCGTGTTTCACTTGTTGTTTGCTTGAATCTCTTCACTAGGCGAGGGCGAGAAGCTAGGTAGACGTGAGTGGGAGAGATCTTCGTTCACGCCCTTGTGTTCAAACTTCTTGGGTTTTGCGGAGCCCTGAATCCGACATTTGGCGCGCTAGGTAGGGGGCGTGTCGAGATCTCACCTCTCCGACGACCTCGTCCCGCTCTTGTCGTCGACTTCGCTCCACCGCCATGGTGGACACACGCCAAGCCCGCTCCACCCGCCGCGCCGCGAACGTCACTCAGACGGCGCCCGCGGGCAACGGTGCACCGCTCTGCCCCAACTCACCGGTCGCCAACGCCGCCACCGACTCGGCCGTCCACGAGCAGCAGGACTCGTCGCTGCCGCTGTCCGTGCGCCGCGATGGCCGCACGGCGACACCTTCACCCTCACCGGCCGTGGCGTCGTCCTCGCTGGTCCATCGCGGGCCGGTCTATCAGCAGCCTGTGCTGCTGATGGCGCGGGAGCTCTTGGGCTACCGCATGGCAGATGACCTCTACGACGAGTGGCTCCACCGCATCACCGAGCTCGTCAACGCCGCTGGGGAAGCACCTGCACCAACGCACTCCTCCCGTCCCCCGTCGCCCTCGGCGGGGAACAAAGGCCACGGAGTCCCGGCTCCGCCTCCACTCTGCGGCGCCAGCCAGGAGGTCCGGCGCGAGGCTCCGCGGCGTGAGCCGCCCCGCAGAGCCCATGCACGCGACGAGGAGAGCTACCAGGTGATTCCGCATCCCCAGGTAGGGGCTCGCGGGCCCCCTTGCCCGCAGCGCCAGGACCGCGCGCCATAGGAGGTGGTGGCGCCAGCGCCCCAAGAACCAGCACCGCAGGCGCAGGGGGCGCCTGCGATCATGAGCGTGCCTGGATGTTGTGCCTTGGCTCCTGAGCTACGGCGCCTCGTCTGGCCCGACAAGTTCAAGTTGGACCTGCCTCCGCGCTACAACGGCGCCACTGACCCCACGGAGTTCCTCCAACTTTATGAGCTGAGCATCGAGGCCTCCAACGGCACTGAGCAGGTCATGGCGAACTGGTTCCCCATGGCTCTCAAAGATGGCGCACGCTCCTGGCTCCTGATCCTCCCCGTGGGATCCATCTCCTCCTGGGGAGAGATCTGTGAGCGTTTCATCGCCAACTTCCGAGGCACCCGCGACCGATCCCCGATGGCTGCGGATCTGCGCCGTGTGAGGAAGTAGCCGGGAGAGACCCTGCAAAAGTACATCCAACGCTTCAACACAATGCGCCTCCGGATCCCTAGGGTCTCGGACGAGGCCATCATCTCGGCTTTCTCCGACGGCGTCCGCGACGTCAGGATGAGGGAGGAGCTCGCCATCCACGAGGACATGTGCACAGCCCTCAAGATGTTCAAGGTCACGACAAAGTGCGCAAGGGCGGAGGAAGGACGCCTCTCCCTCCAGGTGCTGCCTGAGGTGGAGGTGGATGACAAGAAGGCCAGGGCCAAAGAAGCAAAGCGCAAGGGACCCGCCGTGCTGGCTGCGGAGCCAGAAGTGAAGCGTGGCTGCAACTACGATGAACTCCCCAAAGATAACCGACCATGCTTCGTCTTCCGCAATGTCCACAGCCACAACACTAACGACTGCTAGGAGCTCAGGGCGATGCGCGGCGGGCGCGGCGGGCAGCGCCCTGAGCGCGACAACCGCGGCTACGGCTAAGGTGGAGGACATTGGGACGGCAGGAACTCGCATCAAGGGTGGCGTGAACAGCCTCGTGAAGACCACTGGCAGGAGCAGCCTCGTGACACCCCCTGGCGCGACCAGCCTCGTGAGGGTCGCCCTCAGGGCAATGGAGGCCTGCCTCCGCTACCACCACCGCCAAGAAGGAATGCCGATGACCACCAGGGAGATGCAGCAGGGGGCTTCCAGGAGGCGCGTGCAGTTGCATGCATCTTGGGAGGAGCCCATGCTCCGGCTTCCCATCGCATCTTCAAGCAGTTCGCCCGTGAGGTGAACGCGGCGCTTCCCAGGCCAGACGTCGTGCGCAAACTCAGGTGGACCAAGCAAGTCATTGCCTTTGACCCCAAGGACCAGCTCAAGTGCACCGCAGCCCCAGGCACCCTCCCGATGCTCTATACCCTGACCATCAGCAACTTCCTCGTGACCAAGACCCTCATCGATGGTGGAGCCGGACTCAACGTCCTCTTCGTCTAGACCTTCGAGATACTCCAGGTCCCATACGATCAGCTCCACCCGACCAAGCCATTCTACGGAGTCACCGATGGCTCCACACTCCCGATGGTGCAAGTCCACCTTCCCGTCACCTTTGGTAACCGCAACAACTATCACACCGAGCTCATCGACTTCGACGTCGCCAACATCCACCTCCCGTACAACGCCATCCTTGGGTATCCTGCCCTTGCCAAGTTCATGGCGGCGACCCATCATGGCTACAACGTCCTCAAGATGCCTGGGAGCGGCGGAGTCATCACGATCGCCTCCGACGAGAAGGAAGTGGTGCGTTACCTGGAGTGCGCCTACCAGACTGCGGCGGTCGAATGCTCCAATGAGGATGGAGCTGTCCTCGCCCTGCAGACTGCCCCCAAGAAGAAGAAGAACCTGCCCGTCAACGGACCTCAGGACGCAGGGGCTCCTGACGGCCCCGCCTCAGGACTCGCGCCTGCTGACGAGGCGCCCTCCACCCTCGCATAGGGAGGTGCGCCCAACGCCCCTCTCGTGACGGGCTCAAGGGCTCTCCTCTGGAGTGTCTCCGGACTGACCAGCGTCTCGAGGGAGGTGTTCGGGCACCACCTGCAGGCATGTCTTGACGCGCGTTTCTGTGAGCCCAGCGTGGACCGCTCAGCACTGGGGGCTTATGACTTCATCGACCAAGTTACTAAGGAACTTCAGTACGCAAGGCTCATCCGCGGTGGGCGTAACCGCACGATCCCAAGCTCACCTGCCCGCGGCCCGAGTGACCGCTTCCGTGTCTGTGTTGACATCGCGGGTCTCAACCGAGCCGCCTCTCAGGAGCCCTTCTGGCCGATGGCGGTCGGCCGGAGGAGGGCCCTCCCCTGCAGCTACGTCTGCACACTCTTCAGCTTCCGCAACGTAGCTGCCATGTTCCAACATCTCGCGCAGCAAGCCTTGGGGGCTTAGGAGGCTCAGTGGTAGGACGTCCGGACGGAGCAAGAGCCGGACCTCTGCGACCACTGAGAGCCTTCGGAGCCCCTGGGCCTCAGGAGCCCGGCGATCTTCAGGAGCAACCCACATGGTTCGCGTCTTCAGCTACCCCAACTCTTTTGACAAGTATCAGGTGACGCTTTAGGTATCCAATTGCGGGCGCCCCCGGGCTGCATCATCCTCGGACTGCTAGGGGCTATTCCCCGCAGTTGTCTCCCCTTTTGTGCAAGATCAAGGCTAGTTGCTTCTTCCCATTCGCATTATCTGCATGATTGGCGTTCTCACGGCCACTAAGGTCATGAGCCCTTGTGAGCCCACTCGCGACCACCCCATGATTAAGGACTGGCACGGTGTTTTAGCTCGGGTTCGTCCTTGCAGCGTCGCTAAACCCAAGGGCTGAGCTCTGTCTTGCGAGCCATTCCCGTGACGTCACCTCCCGTGGTCCTTGGTGCCTTGTTCTCGCATGGGCTAATCGGGGATGGGTAAGTAGGGGCCCGTGGCAGGTGCCTCGCTCACGCGGGAACCGTGCGCCGGTTGTTTTTCTTTTGGATCATTGCATGAAAAGACAGGGCACGGCGTCTGTGCTTGGGTCCGTCCCTGCAGCGCCGACAAATCCAGCGGCTGAGCTCTGTCTCACAAGCCATTCCCAAGACGTCACCTCCTAGGGTCGCTGGTGCTGCGGCCTTCTCATGCGATATCCTCTAGAGATGCACTCGGCGCAGGTTGACACAACACCTCTCTTTTCACATTTTGCAGAAGAAGACTTAGGCGCAACCCGCCTCAGGGTAGGGTCTCGTGAGTGATGCGTAAGCTCACGAGAACTTCCTCAGGGTCGTTCATCTCGTCCTGAGGAGGGCCCATATACACCTTGGTTGTCCTACCATGCAAGCCATGTGTCAGGACAGGGTTGTACACGCCCCGGAGTCTCTCCCGGTGGGAGGCTCCCTCCCACGGTCCAGTGGAAGTACCATGCTCCGCGCTGGCAGAACCAACTGAGGAGCGGTTATGCCCATGAACTAGGGGAAGCACCAAGCTCCGCGCTGGCCGCTACAACCGAGGCGCGGTTCTGCCCACACTCCGCGCAAGTGTGGTAGCTCCATGCTCCGTGCAAGTTATAAACAACTTAGGGCGGCCCTCGGTGGTCGCACCAACCTCAAGGAGCTTTTCATCTCATGATGCTCACAACTTCTCCTTGGATGGGTGTCGCGAGGGGGGCCTAGGAACAGGGGCTATGCTCAGGTCACGCCCGGCAGACGCCACCCTACCAGGTGCCCAGACACCTGGCCTTCTCGCGCCCCCATCCTAGGCGAAGGCTCGTGAGCAATGTATGGTGCTCGTTCTCCTCATGAGAGGCATTCGCACGTCAAAGGGGACCCCTGGGCATCACGACCCAGGGGCCTCACTAGCCACATAGCCCATTATCCATTGAGTCTAGTTATGACGATAACCCCGGTCACCCGGAGGGCTCAATGGCGATCGAGGTATGCGCGGGGTTGGGCCCTGCCGATGCAGAACGCAAACGGGATCGCTTGAACGTCAAGGGAGGCCCCTGGGCATCGCGACCTAGGGGCCTCACTAGCCACGTAGCCCCTCATCCCTTGAGTCTAGTTATTACGATAACCCAGGTCACCCAGAGGGCTCAATGGCGATCGAGGTATGCGCGGGGTTGGGCCCTGCCGACGTAGAGCACCTAAGCAAACATGAAAGGAAGTAAGCACGGAAATAATCTAGTTATTTCAATAATACCAAGTTCTTCAAATTTAAACAAAGTTCTTACGCCTCCCCGAGGCACTCGCACTTCTCTCTCTGGACAGGAGCAGATCAGGCATCACCAAGCGCATCATCACCGGTCTTCACCTCTTCGGCTGCGATAGCAGTGGCATGGAGGAACGCCTCCACTAGCTCCGTGACCTTTGCCCCTAGGGCCTTGACGCGACTGTTGTCACCTCCTCGTGAAGACAGCCCGGGCGCAGAACCTAGCCCCGAGGGAAGGGTAACAGAAAATCAAGTGCCACCGCCACCTGACCACAGGGGATCGCTAAGATAAGTTTTCAACGCCGCATCTACTCGCGTACCTACACCTCAACCCACTGTAATCACGAATCCGCTGGGGCATGAAAACCCTTCCCGATGGCCCGGTGGATGATTGCCTGCACGCCAAGAGGGACTTCCCGAGCATCGCGCCTCGGCGGCTCCTACCGGACCCTGGGTCACTCACCTCCTGGCCTTAACCATGGCATCGCGACCTGGCATGCCAGCGTAGGCTGAGGCTTGTCTGGGGACTGGGTCTCATAGGCATAGGGCCCTAAACTACCACGGGAACAGAAGGAAGGGAAAGTCATGCTCTAACAGAGGGTCTCATGAGGAACAGAAGTTTATAACACCAGATAATAGCAAAAGTATTACAAGGATTTACACGCCCTCATGGGGCCGTCCATGATGTCCCACAAGGACCAAGCTAAGAGGGTCGCTCTCGAGTAATACGGCTTGAACTCCTTCAACAACGACGGCGCCGGGAGGACACTCTTTCCCTCCGGCGATAGGAGTGGCGACTTGGCGGCTCGTAGCTCTCGTCGGAGCACGAGGTCGTTTTAGGGGTAGCGTAACTGCTACCAGAGGAGTCGGAGGCACAACCGATGGCGAGCGCCTCGCTGCCCTGACGGCATGGGGAATGGTCGTCGGCGAGCCCGTCCCCCACGAGACACGACAGCCGGCAGCCGTCCGCCCCGAAGAAATTGAAGGTCATCGCGCCCATCCCGTCCAGCGCGAAATGAAGAATGTGCCTCCCGGCGGGGGCACAGGCGCGGCGCACCACACCCCAACCCCAGGTCATGAAGACCTGGCCAGAGGAAATCACTTCCACGTCGGCACACGAAGGGGGAAGGTGGCACCCCACATGCCTCAGCTGCATCGTCACCCGGCCGCGAGCCGGGAGCACCTCCTTCAGGAATGGAGGAAGGAGGATCCAATCGTAATGCCCCAGATGTAACACTTTCCATTTATGGCAATATATGAAACTTTGACTTCATCAATTCCATTCTGGGCTCTTCTTTCATTTCGTGTTTCTTCATTTTGTAGTGTGCGTTTGTGCATTTCATTCATGTCATGATATCATGTGCATTGCATTGCATTCGTGTTGTCACTTGCACCCGGTCCCACTCGTCTCTTCCCGTTGTCCGTTTTGAGTTCCGACACTCACACACGTGCCCGTGGCACCCCCGAGTCCTTCTTTCATGTGTGGCCGTGTAACGTTCCCGGACTGACGTGAGACTTGTCGTGCGCTGTTGTTTTGGTACGTGTAATCCGCCTGTCAAGTTTCATCGTGTTTGGAGTTTGTTTGGTACTCCAACGGTTAACCTAGTGGGCAAAAAGTACCTCTTCCTTTTGGCCCAAGACCCCCTCCACAACAGCCCACTAACCCAGCACAACCCCTCCCATCATCTCGGTCGTCGGATCACGAACGTGTGGCCGAAAACCGCACCCCATTTGGAGTCTCCTAGCTCCCTATGGCTATAAAAATGTCCCCCACGTCCAATTTGGGACGAAACCCTAGTCCTCCTGTTTTTTTCCTTTTTTTCCCCGTGCCCGCAGATCCTCCGCGCGCCGGACGTGTCCGCCGGCGCTGGACACGTCCGTCACCGCCCCCGCGGCCAGTCCCGCGCTGCCACGTGGCAGATCCAGGCGCCCAGCCGCCGCGGGCTGCGAGTCCCAACCCCGGCCCTCCGCCACCGGCCTCCCGGGCCGAGCCCCGCCGCGCCTCGGGCGCATCTCGCCGCGCCCCTTCTCCTCCGACGCCGGCCCCGACCTCGCTGGGCCGCCGCGCCACTCCGACCGCCGGCGAGCCACCGCCCTCCACCGCCGTTGCTCCCGGTCACCATCTCCGCCACTTCCCGCCGGCGCCGCCGCGCCCCGGCACCCCCGCGGCCTCCCCGCCGCCCCGGCCGGCCGCCGTCCCGCTCCGGCCGCCGGAGCCGCCGCTGTCCCGGATCTGGTCAGGTGGATCAGATCCACCGCTTCCACCATCCAAGCGCCACGCCTCCGTCCCGATCCACTCTGTCCCGCTGACTTTTTCAGAGGGTATAATTTCCTCCAAGTCCCAGGATTTTCTTATTTTGTTGCATGTTTGAGTGGTTGTAACTTATAGTGTGCTTGTCCAAATTGTGCTTATGATATATCAAAATGATCGTGGTGATGTGCTCTTCATTTTGTTCCATTGTGGCATGCTTGTTTGAGTTCATCTAGATGACCTAATCATCGTGACAAAAGTGCTACTTGTTATAAACCGTGGTTACTTGTTAATTTGATGCCATGTTTGAGATGTGATAACTTGGTGCATGTTTATCCAAATGGAGCATATGATATGTCAAAATGTTCATTGTGAAGTGCACTACATGATGGTTGCTGTAGCATTCATGTTAGGTGTCATATTGCCATGTTAATCTCTGGTGCAAAAGTGCATGTGGTTATTAAGTGCTGAAACTTGTTATGAGATGTTGTTTTGACATGCTCTTTGCTATTGATGTGTTTGTCCCCATGTCACATGTCAATATGTTTTAGAATCACCATCATATGGTCTTTGCTGTGGTGCAAACCACTTTCCATGATATGCCTTGAGGTGACTTAAACAAGCTTGTAAACATGCTATGCCAATGTGACTGTTTTATACTTGGTGAAAAAAACTGCTAAGTCTCGAATCTGTTTTAACCTGATGCTATCTTTACTTGATGCCTCACTCAAATCCATGCTTGTTTTGGAGTGGCCAATGCTCATTCCTTGTTGTCCATGTTTTTGTCTATCCATTCATGCCCTTACTTGCACATATGGCTTGCTGTAGCTTATTTATTTCTTGCTCTCAAGTTGCTATAAATTATGCCTGTCAGGTTTTTATCAGCATGATCAATTGGTGTAGCTTTTTGCTATTGATCCATGCCTCCTAAGGAGTTGCTCCAATGGAGTTATTTGCTGTAGGATATGTCTACTTTATGTCCATGCTTCTTGTCATCATGTTTGGGTGATGTAGCGTATATATCTCTTGCTCCAAAGTTGCTATGTGGCTGTTAACTTCAGCTTTGCATTGTATCTTGTTTCGTGTGTATGTGTTGAACCGTTGCTCCGATTTGAGCGTGCCTTATATGAAACTTGTGTGTTTTTGCATATAGAATCATAATATCATGTTGAATATCAGTTTGGAGTGTGTTTGCTTGATGTTTGGGTGCATCTTGCATTGTTGCCTTGCTTGTCTTGTTTTGCTCATATCTTCTAGGTCGTATCTCCGAATTAAACAAACTTTATATGAAACTTGACTAGAATTTCGTGTAGATCATTATGGTGCATGTTAACTTGCTGTTTAACAACTTTAACTTAAGGTTTGTTCAGATCTGGACCAATTTCAAAATATGCATATGAGGACTTACCAGATTTGCTATATGTTGATTCCGGCCTCATTTAAACTTGTTGTTTTGTGATGTTCTTGTGTGCTTCATCCATTTCCATGAAATGCATCATATAGACTTGTCTTGCATCATGTTCATTGTGCATTGCACCTTGTTTGATATTGTGCCATGTTGTGTTCTTTTGTTGAGTAGAGCCGGGAGCCGAGTCCGAGAACGAGGTTCCTACCGAGGTTGAGTATGAGGAGCCGTCTTACGATCCCATCGACGACTCGACTGGCAAGATGACTTGACCTAGATATCATTACTATCTTTGCCAATTGCTAGATGTCTCGCTCTTTAGCTTATTTCCTCGATGCCCATGTTTGTTTGCCAGCCTCCTATTGTAGCCATGAATCTCTCTAACCACCCAACCTAGCAAACCTTTGATTGGCTACGTAAGCTTCGCTCAGCCCCTCTTATAGCATTGATAGTTGCAGGTGAAGATTTAAAGATTCGTGCTTCATATTGAAGTTATTGTTAGGATATCACACTATATAATCTGTTAAACTAAATCATCTATATATTGGTAATGGGTGGAAGGCTAAGCCTCTTGCTTGGTGTTTTGTTCCACTCATGCCACCCTAGGAACCGTATAAACCGGTGTTATGTTCCTTGATTATGCGTCCCTAACACGGTTGGGGTTTATGGGCCCCCCTCGATAACCCGCTTAGCGCTAAAGCTTTTCCAGCAAAGCCCGACATTGGTTTTACATTTGCCTAATAACTAAAATTTTGCATAGGGACTAGCTATCCCGTGGACTTAATTAACAACCCCCGGGCCAGTGCTCCACATGAGTGTTGGTCCAAACTAAGCAGACTACGGGGCCGCCTTGGGAAAACCCGAGGTATTTGGTATACACCTGTAGGATGACTCATCTGGCCGTGGCCTGAGACTAGATACGCACGGCTATTGTCAGGGTGTTGGCACGCCGGGAGGTCTTGCTGGATTAGTTTTACCTTAGTCGGAATATCTTGAGCACGGGATTCCGAGAATACTTGGGTCTTCCCACCTTGGAGTTGCGACTCCGCAGATCGTGAGCTTGTGATGGGCTAAGTTCGGACACCCCTGCAGGGTTTGATCTTTCGAAAGCCGTGCCCGCGGTTATGTGGCAGATGAGAATTTGTCAATGTTGAGGATATCGCTTGTCGTTATCATCTTGGTCAGCTGGGGATTAGAGATTAATCGGAAATCGACTGATTAATCGATTTTATCGGTCGACATATTAATCAGCCATTTTTTTCAAATCCCGTGTTCCCAACACTAAAACATGCTATATTCAACACGAAAACAATATTGGACAGAAGTGTTACCTTGAATCCTTGCCTTTGAATCCTGATATAATGACAAACAAAATATAAAAACATTACATATTGCGTAACAAGGTCCACAAAACACAAATAAACATAGTTCTTGCAAACATAGTGCTACGAATAGGCCCGATTTATCGGTAGATTCCCGATAAATCGCTTGTCATAGCAATAAATCAGCCCAAACAATAAATGATGAAGATAAGGCATAATCTTATCGGTCACCCCAAGAGTAGCGATAAATCGAATGATAAATCGCTGAATTGGAAGATTTCTTGAACAGTGGAATTTGTTAATATCCGGTTGTAGAAAACTTGACACCATGTTCAGAATACACTACCAGCGTGAGTAACCGTGACTGTCATTTTCCGAAAGGGGCTCAGGAAGTGAACACGGTGGGGTTATGATTGACGTGCTTAGATAGGATCACTTCGTGATCACTTTGACGCTCGTGGCACTTCCCTTCTCGCTCTAAACACGTAAGCTAGTGCTAGTGCAGCCGCAACCTTGTTCTTCAGCCTTGTTCCACACCCAAGGCTTAGATATTTTGCTACCCGGGAACGAGATTGCTGAATCCTCCGTGGCTCACAGATTCTACACAACACCAAATGCAGGTACCATGGTGAACTACACAGGTGATGGCACAAAGTTATACTGGGAGTTCGATGAAGAACGTGGGCGATACTACGTGTCTTACCTAGAGGATCAGTAGTGGCTTTTACTAGGGGCGATCGGACCATGTGGCTTTATTTATTTGGTATCTTTCATTTGGATCTTCGTCCGTAGTCAGACTGTGATGTTATTTGGATGATGATTGCTTATGTAATGTATTGTGTGACGTGGCGAGTGTAAGCCAACTACTCTTTTGCAATTTCATCCCTCTTTTACATGAGTCGTGCAAAGATACCATACTTGAGATCATTCTAGTATGAGCTTATACCTTTAAGTCGTGCCTCGACGCGTAGGAGGTATAATCTCATACTGGGCATTACAAGTTGGTATTCAGAGCCTTCTCCGACCTAGAAGCCCCCACTGATTGATCGAATCGTTGACGGTTGAGTCTAGGCACACACTTGAAAAATGTTTTGAGTCCTATATATATATATATATATATATAGGATTTCTTTTTGCTCCTCATCCCTTTTCACACTAGTGAGGACTCCTGACGATTGCTTATCTCTTCTACTCTCAAAAATTCACTAAATTTTTTTTAGGATCACGCGAGTATTGTTTAAATTGTTCCGATGTCTTTGTGATGAGAACATTGTTCTCGATGCCTCCTGTCATTTAGGGGTTGTGGCAGTGTCCCGGGGAGTTGAGCTCTGAGGTGTTGTCGTCACAAATCTATCGCAGCAGTTCTGGAATACTTAAGACAGCCGACATCGAAAACTCTTCTATGCGGTTAGTGGCAAGATAACCCCGACATCAGCTAGTACTGGGGAGGTAGTTCGGGAGTATTGCCATAGCTTGTATAGCAGATGCGTTTCTAAGGTCCGAGGTAGACGGTTTCCGGAAACAACTGGTTATGTGTTGAAGGATGGATACAACTGGATGTAGGATTAGAGTTGAGTGCGCGATGCTTCCCCTGTATCCCCAACACCTGATTGCATAACTGGAAACTTTTGGAAATTAATAGGTGGGTTCATCTAGTAGCTCGTAGGCATTCTTCCAACGAATGCATGATATGGAGTTTGGGGTTCTATATTGAGTGAAGTAGTTTTATGGGCGTTGTTTCGATCGGGAGTTGCATCTTAAAGGGTCCTTGGCTATGCTGATCTGGGGATTGCAAAACCCTTTTGTAACACGTTCCATAAGCTTTCAGCACGAATATGTCGAACGAAGCTTCTATCTTATATTTGTTCTATCTGTTCCTTGTTGTTTTTAATTACCTTTTGTTCTCCCAAGTGGCTTCTCGAGAAGATTGTTGTACCATTAAACTGTGGATTACATTCGTTCATTTTGTTTGAATGTTCTTGTGAAGACTTATGTTGCAATTCTAGCCGTTGATTCAGCTTATATTTTCAATCAATGGCTAATAGTTTTCATCTCATTCAGGATGGCTCCTAAAAGAGTTCCCAACGCTAACCCAGAGGGTGAAGAAGTTCCTGATCGTCCTCCTTCCCCTCCTCCTCCGTCTGAGGCCTGGAGAGCAATTATGCAAGCGACGAACCAGAACACCCAGATGCTTATGCAAATGATGCAGAACATTCAAGTAAACCAAGCAAATCAAGGTGGTCATGGGAACCAAGGCCAAGGCAATTTGTTCAACCAACCTCACTTTGCAACTCTCAACCAATTCCTGGCAAACCAACCAAAGGCATTCAGTTACTGTGTGGATCAGCTAGATGCTGAAGACTGGATAACAGACATCAAAAAGCATTTCAAGTGCAGTAACGTGAGACCTGAGGATTATGTCAAGTTTGCCGCCTTCCAACTCAAGGACCAAGCCGCTGATTGGTGGTAGCAGTACAAAGATTCCAGAGAAGGACGTGAAATCTCGTGGACTGACTTCTGCAAGGATTTCCGCTCTCACCACATTCCAACTAGTGGCATTGAAGGTATGCGTGAGCAATTCCGCAACCTGAAGCAAGGCACCATGTCCGTTTATCAATACAATGTCAAGTTCCAGAACCTTGCCCGCTATGCCAAGCAAGACATCACAGATTCCAAGAGCAAGATTTGTCAGTTCCGTGGTGGTCTGAAGGATGAACTCCAACTAGCTCTCACCTTGTTTGAGCCGGATGAATTTGATCAATTCTATAACATGGCACTTAAGCAAGAGGCAGCCCAGCTCAAGTGTGAAGCTTCCAAAAAGAGGATCAGAGATGCTGCCAACTCCTCCTCTTCTTCCCAAGTGGTCGCAAAGCAGCAGAAGTTTTGGCTTCCACCTCCTCTAGTGCTCCTCCCTCGCAACAACAGCAACAAGCATTCAGGTGGCCGTGGCTTCTCCCACCCACCCAACCCAAGCAATCAGTCCAAGAATCACTTTCAAGCTTCGAAGTCAAGTGCTCCTTATTACCGTCCTCTCTCAGAAGTGTTTGCAACAAGTGTGGGCATAAGGGTCACTATGCTAACAAGTGTACTGAAAGGAGCCTTCCGCCTCCTCCACCTGTCAGCACTGCTATTGTCAAGCACAATCCCAAGACAGCAAGAGTGAATCTGATGAATGCAGCTCAAGCAGAGAATTCTTCAGATGTGATACTTGGTAATCTTCCAGTTAACTCTATTCCTGCAAAAGTATTGTTTGATTCTGGTGCATCTCTCAGTTTCATAGCAAGGCCATTCTTTAGCATGCATAATTTCACTTCGGCATTTCTGGATAAGAAGTTGCAAATTATTTCTCCGGGCAAAAACATGACTTCAAATTTGAGGGCTCCAGATGTATCTATTCGTATGGGTGATTACCGCTTTCTGGCTTCTCCGGTTGTTCTTGGCAACTCCGACATTGATCTTATTCTTGGGATGGATTGGCTTTCCAAGTATGATGCTCACATTGATTGTGCCAATAAGGAAGTCAAGCTTACTCATCCTGACGAAGACATGATTATCTTCGCCTCTCGAGATAACACAATCAGGCTATTCTCTCTCAATGACAAGGGCAAGATTAATGCCATCTCTCAAATTCCGGTGGTCAATGAGTATGAAGATGTTTTTCCTGAAGAGCTTCCAGGCATGCCTCCGCATTGTCAAGTTGAATTCGTCATTGAACTCGAGCCCGGTACCGAGCCAGCATGTCGGCGTCCGTATAAGCTTTCTCCTGAAGAGTTGAATGAGCTGAAGAGACAACTCGATGAGCAAGAGCCTATGGGTCTAATCAGGCCTAGTACTTATCCTTGGGGTTGTGGTGTTCTATTTGTCAAGAAGAAGGATGGCACGGAGCGCCTTTGCGTTGATTACCGGCCATTGAACAAGAAGACAATAAAGAACAAGTATCCGCTCCCCAATATCAATGAATTGTTCGAGCAACTCAAATGGTCAAAGGTGTTCTCGAAGCTCGATCTCCGGATGGGTTACCACCAGATCCGTATCCGTGAATAAGATATTCACAAGACCGCATTCAGAACAAGCTACGGCTCCTATGAATACACGGTCATGTCTTTTGGCCTCGCAAATGCTCCACCCACCTTCTCGAGGACGATGCACTTCATATTCAACCCCTACACCAATGAATTTGTTCTCGTCTATCTGGATGACATCTTGGTATTCTCCAAGAATGAAGAAGACCATGCCAAGCACCTCCGTTTGGTCCTGGACAGGCTCCGTGAACACAAGTTCTATGAGAAGTTCTCCAAATGTGAATTTTGGCTGGATAAGGTATTATATCTTGGCCATATCATCTCTGTTGAGGGTATTTCTGTCAACCCCGAGAAAGTTGAAGCTATTGTCAACTGGGAACCCCCGCGGAACGTCAAGCAACTCCGAAGCTTCCTTGGTCTCGCTAGCTATTGCAGAAGGTTCGTTGAGAACTTCTCCAAGATTGCCAAGCCTCTCTCAAACTTGCTGCAGAAGAATGTCAAGTACCACTGGTCTCCTCATTGTGATGTGGCATTCAAAACACTAAAAGAGAAGCTCATTTCTGCTCCAGTTCTTACTCCTCCGGATGAGTCCAAGCCCTATGAAGTATTCTGTGATGCTTCTCTACAAGGACTTGGTGGTGTTCTCATGCAAGACAAGAAGATTGTGGCATACACTTCTCGTCAATTGAAGCCAAATGAGAAGAACTACCCCACACATGATCTCGAGCTAGCAGCAGTGGCACATGCCTTGATCACATGGAGACACCTTCTGTTGGGCAGAAAAGTGGACATCTTCACCGATCACAAGAGCTTGAAGTACATCTTCACACTGCCGAACCTGAACTTTCGCCAGACTCATTGGATTGAGATGATCCAAGAGTATGATCCAAGCATCGAATACACACCTGGCAAGGCCAATGTCATTGCAGATGCCTTGAGCAGAAAGGCATATTGCAACAGTCTCCTTATCAAGCCGTTTCAGCCCGAGCTTTATGAATCATTCAGGAAGCTCAACCTCCAAGTTGTTCCGCAAGGCTTTCTTGCAAATCTTCAAGTTACTCCTACCTTGGAAGATCAGATCCGTGAGGCCCAACTAAGTGATGCTATGGTGCAGAAAGTGAAACATGGTATTGCTAAGGGTACTCCCAAATACAAGTGCTATCGCATTGATGAGAAAGACACCTGTTCTTTGAGGACAGAATTGTGGTTCCCAAGGGTGATCTCAGGAAGCTCATAATGAACGAAGCACATGACTCCCTCCTCTCGATTCATCCCGGAAGTTCCAAGATGTACCAAGACCTCAAACAATCTTACTGGTGGACTCGCATGAAAAGTGAGATTGCCCAATTCATGAATGAATGTGATGTCTGCAGAAGAGTGAAGGCAGAGCATCAACGTCCAGCCGGTCTCCTCCAACCGCTTCCTATTCCCGAGTGGAAATTCGACCACATTGAAATGGATTTCGTCACTGGGTTTCCCAAGTCCAAGAAGGGGAATGATGCTATCGTTGTTGTGATTGACAAGCTAACCAAAGTAGCTCACTTCCTTCCCGCAAAGAATCCATCAATGCAGCTCAGTTGGCAGAGTTGTACACTTCCAGAATTGTGTCGTTACATGGCATTCCTCAAGTTATCTCCTCAGACCGTGGAAGTTTGTTCACATCCAAGTTCCGGGACTCCTTTCAGTCAGCCATGGGCACTAAGATTCGTTTCAGCACTGCGTTTCACCCTCAGACTAGTGGTCAAGTCGGAAGAGTGAACCAGATCCTCGAAGACATGCTCAGAGCTTCTGTCATCTCTTTTGGCATGAAGTGGGAAGATTGTCTCCCGTTTGTCAAGTTCTCTTACAACAACAGTTTCCAAGCAAGTACCGGCAAAGCTCCTTTTGAAATCCTCTATGGCAGAAAGTGTCGTACCCCTCTCAACTGGTCCAAGACTGGTGAAGGTCAACTTCTTGGCAATGATTTGATCTCAGAAGCCGGAGAAATGTGCAAAGTCATACGTGAGAATCTCAAGGCCGCTCAGTCGCGTCAAAAGAGTTACTATGACGGCAAGCATCTTGATTTAGCCTTCGACATTGGGGATCACGTCTATCTCCATGTTTCTCCTATGAAAGGAACCCAAAGATTCGGTATCAAAGGAAAGCTTGCTCCTAGATACGTGGGCCCTTTCAAGATTCTTGGCAAAAGAGGCGATCTAGCCTATCAACTTGAGCTCCCCTCCAACTTTGCAAATGTTCATGATGTGTTTCATGTGTCTCAACTGCGCAAGTGCTTCAAGACACCTGAACGCACCATTACGTTCGAGGAGATTGATCTTCAACAAGACTTGTCTTACTGTGAGCACTCTATTGCTATTCTTGAAGAAACCGAGCGCAAGACCCGCAACAAGGCAATCAAGTTCTTGAAAGTTAAGTGGTCACACCATACCGACTGAGAAGCTACGTGGGAACGAGAAGATCACCTTTGTTCCGAGTACCCTTCCTTCTTCCAGTCCTAGATCTCGGGACGAGATCTTTTCGTAGTAGAGGAGAGTTTGTAATGCCCCAGATGTCACATTTTCCATTTATGGAAATATATGAAACTTTGACTTCATAAATTCCATTCTGGGCTCTTCTTTCATTTCGGGTTTCTTCGTTTTGTCGTGTGCGTGTGTGCATTTCATTCATGTCATCATATCATGTGCATTGCATTGCATTCGTGTTGTCACTTGCACCCGGTCCCACTCGTCTCTTCCCGTTGTCCGTTTCGAGTTCCGACACTCACACACGTGCCGCGGCACCCTCGAGTCCTTCTTTCGTGTGTGGCTGTGTAACGTTCCCAGAATGACGTGAGACTTGTCGTGCGTTGTTGTTTTGGTACGTGTAGGCCGCCTGTCAAGTTTCATCGCGTTTGGAGTTCGTTTGGTACTCCAACGGTTAACCTAGTGGGCTAAAAGTACCTCTTCCTTTTGGACCAAGACCCCCTCCACAACAGCCCACTAACCCAGCACAACCCCTCCCATCATCTCGGTCGTCGGATCACGAACGTGTGGCTGAAAACCGCACCCCATTTGGAGTCTCCTAGCTCCCTATGCCTATAAAAACGTCCCCCACGTCCAATTTGGGACGAAACCCTAGTCCTCCTATTTTTTTTCCTTTTTTCCCGTGCCCGCAGCTCCTCTGCGCGCGGGATGTGTCCGCCACCGCTGGACACGTCTGCCGCCGCCCCTGCGGCCAGTCCCGCGCTGCCACGTGGCAGATCCAGGTGCCCAGCCGCCGCGGGCCGCGAGGCCCGACCCCAGCCCTCCGCCGCCGGACTCCCGGGCCGAGCCCCGCCGCGCCTCGGGCGCATCTCGCCGCGCCCCTTCGCCTCCGACGCCGGCCCCGACCTCGCCGGGCCGCCGCGCCACTCCGGCCGCCAGCGAGCCGCCGCCCTCCGCAGTCGTTGCTCTCGGTCGCCGCCGCCGCCAATTCGCACCGGCGCCGCCGTGCCCCGGCACCCCCGAGGCCTCCCCGCCGGCCCTCGCCGCCGCCTCGGCCGGCTCAGCCGCCCCGTCCGGCCGCTGATAACCCTCAACCGTAAGGGATCGAGATAGTCTTCGCGGGTAAGAATAACCCAATTTATTGATTCAACACACGGGGAGCCAAAGAGTATTTATAAGCTTTGACAGTTGAGTTGTCAATTCAACCGCACCTGAAATATACTTACTTGCAACAAAAGATAAGTGGTAACAGTGATATGATAGTGATGATGGTAGTAGTAAAAGTAAACAGCAAAAGTAAATAGCAGTAGTAAATGGCAAAAGTAGCAACTAGTGACAAGCAAGGTTTAAAACACTGTAGGCTAGGGAGATGGATGGTTGGGCGCTGCATGGATGAGATGGATTCTAACTTGGGGCACGGCACACGGAAAAGTAATGATCATCTAGGCAAATATCAAACATTAGGCATGTATCCCGTAGGTAGTTGTACGTGCTTGCAATATGAAATTGCACAACATCTTTTTCCTACCATCCCGCTACGAACGGGGCCAAAAGGAACTTATGGATATTAAGGTGCTCCTGTCAAAGAGCACCGGAACAAAGCAATGAACTCAATGGATACATGTAATCCTCAAACTACGGACCATCCCCTTTGGTGTCCCAAGCTGTCACTTTTGGGATCGCCGGTTCCGAACCGTAATAGGTGCAAACAACTCATAGATAGGATCACGAACACAAATATATTCATACAAACACATATGGTTCAGATCTGAAATCATGGCACTTGGGCCCTAAGTGTCAAGCATTAAGAATAACAAGTTGAAGCAAAGATGATAAACACCATAGTAGATGATAGGCAACATGCCCCCAACAATCTGATAAACTATTACATGATCTAACTCATCCAATCCCTACCATCCCCTTCACCTACAGCGGGGGAATTACTCACACATGGAGGGAGAAGTCATGGAGGGATGATGGAGTGGTGATGATGATGACGATGGCGACGATCTCCCCTCTCCGGAGGCTAATTCAGCCTCCAGATTAGCCCTCCCGAGGAAGAACAGAGGGTGGCGGCGGCTCCGCGACGAAAAACTGCGAAAAGAACTTCCGATCTGGGGTTTTTGCGTCGGGAGTAAAAATACGGGCTAAAGTAGGGCACCAGGGGGTGTGGGACCCACCCAGGCGCCCCCCCCAGCGCGGCCCAGGGGGGCGGCGCGCCCACAGGGCGCCTGGGCACCCCCTGGCCCCCCTCTGGCCCCACTTTTGGTTCCTGGTTCCTTCGGGTTCGTGGTTTTTCTGTGATTTTTCGTGGATTTTTCTGAGGTACCTAAAAATCCGTTTTCCTGCACACAAATAAACCATACAGGCAGCTCTGCTGAAAACAGCGTCAGTCCGGGTTAGTTTAGTCCAAATCATGCAAGAATGAGGCCAAAACAATATCAAAAGTGTTTGGAAAAGTAGATACGTTTGAGACGTATCAACTCCCCCAAGCTTAGTATATTGCTTGTCCTCAAGCAATTCAGTTCAACGAACTGGACGCGACAAAGAAAACTTTGACAAACTCTTTTGCTTCATTAGATGTATATAAGCATGTACTACGAAAAGAGTTTAGCAAGTATTGAAAACAATACTATGAGGACAATGCAAAGAGCAATCCTTCTTTCAAGTGACCAGTCACAAATACTTAAAAGTAAATAATATATTACTGAAAATCAAGACAAGATTACATTGCACATAGCTTGAGCATATTAGGGTGGTATCTCGCTAGCCTCCATGAGTGAAGCCAAACATAAATGCACAGACTCCTCCAGAGTTTTAAAGGAGACTAGAACTAAGAATTTCAGAATAAATCATATCACAAGTATGCAGAAGACAATGTAATACTTTGGGACAAGGCACATTACACTCAGAATGACAATTATGCTCTCCTAGTTAGTGCTTTGAAGAAAGAAGGTGAGACTCTCGAACCGTGGCTTTTATTGGCAAGGTTGAAAACCCGTGGTCGGAAACAAAAACTAAACATGTAGCAGAGCTCTTGGTTTTAAAAACAGAAGTAAACATGTTTTGAGAAGTGCATATTTCGTCAACGAATGCTAGCATATAACTCAATCACTTTTTAAGTGGACAAGTCTCGAGGAACGGCTCCCGCATGAGGACGATCACATCCTCTTAATCTTCTTTGTTTATCACTGCCAAAGTTTTCTGATTCCTCATGAACAAAGCGTGAAGGAGGGTTTGTTTGTTATATTATCTTTTTGAGCCGGGCGCACTCAATGCCAGTTCCTTTTCGTATTAGGGGTTTGCACATTATACATGCAATCCAGGGGTGAAACTTGTCCAACTTTAAAAAGATCATGAATTAACTACTACTTCCTCATGAGCTAAAACATAGGCACAAAAAGGAAATGCTTTTGATTAGTTTCGAGATGGTACATGAAAGTCTTCGTTAGGAATGGCAGGTAAATACCATGTATAGGAAGGTATAGTGGACGCATATTGCATAACTGGGTTTAAGGATTTGGATGCACAAGCAGTCAGTCCGCTTAGTACAGGTGGAGGTTTAGCAAAAGACTGGGAAGCGACCAACTAGAGAGCAATAACGGTCATAATCATGCAGAGTGACAAAGCAACATTGAATCGGGCATGAAAGTGATATAACTATTCTAAAACTCAAAGATCATCAAGGCAAAGTAGACTTTTTAGTCTTAAACATGTGTAAGCATGTGCCAAGTCAATCCAAAAATTCTCTAAAGGGAAATACCACCTTAGTATACCAGACTATGAACAGTGCAATGCATGTAGATCATTTCAATAGCACATTATATACTCTAGTTATTCGAGACTAGCCACAAGGAAAGCATGAACCACCGAAGAGCATTGTAAACATAGCACTACGTCGCTACAAGCTGGTCTCTAGATCATAAGTACAGGCATATGTACAAAAGTAGAAACAATAAGAGTTCATACCGGTCTTCCTTGTTGCTTCCTTTCAGTCGATCTCCGTCATTACTGCTTGTCACTTGCACGATCGAACGTAGGAAATATATCAAATGCCATCACGGACTCGAGCTGATCTCTGAAAACAAAGCAAACTAAAGAGAGAAAGGAAATCTTTTTGGTTTTTTTCAAAGGTTGAATAAAAAGCAAAAGAAAGAGAAAATCTTTTTGTTGTTTTTGCAAAGAGAGAAATAAAGAAGAACGGGCAAAAACTTCGAAAAGATCAAAGCGAATAAAACGGATAATACAATGGAAAAGTGAGAAGGGCACATACTCCCCCAAGCTTAGGCTTTTGGCCTAAGTTGGTAGCAGCTACTGCCCCCAGGAGCCTCCTGCTCTAGGGGTATGGTGGTGAGTCCACGGGTCGTAGAAGGATGCTGGCGCGTACACCGAACTCCTCAGAGTCTCCCACGAGGAAGGCTCCGAACGCCAAACAGAGGAAGACCCTTCACCAAACTCGGTGGCGGTCTCTTCCTGAAAATGTGGTATCTCACCGTGCCTCTCCTCGTCGGGCACAACCCCCTCCATGGGGTTATGAAACTGATGCTGGGCCATGAACTCGTCGAACTTAACAACATCAAAGGACCATCCGTTCCTGCGAGAAAAATCAAACAAAAGAGGTGCAGGTAGACGGATCTCGCGTTCCGTGGCAGTTCCGAAACGCAAGATATAGATAAGATTATTAAGTTCAGAACCCATGGTAACAAACTTATGCCTTTTCATAGCAGCAAAATCAAAGCTTAAATAAGTAAAAGGAGTATCATCAGGGTGTGGGGTGCCTCCAAGATGCTCTAAGATAAGTGTGGCGTAAACGCCACCATATAAGTCCCCCTTGTTACCGTTCATAGCAAGGCGTCGAGCAATTAAGGTACCCTGATTATAATCAGACCTCCCTGAGAGGGCTGCTGCCAGGATAGCAATATCCGGAGCAGAAATGCTGCTCGTGTTGTCACGAGCTAACATCCCTCTAGCAATATAATATGCAAAATACCTGAGGTGAGGAAATAAGATGCTAGAGATCTTCGACCGATGAATATCCCTCGTACCCATGCTGCAGAGAGAGTTGATGACGGTTTTCAGCTCGGAGGGCTGAGTGGCCATCCTAGCCGTCCTCCCAACGTTCGGCACACCTATTATTTCACAAAAAATTCTTAAAGTCATGGTGATAAGATCATTATAAATTTTAAACTCAATAGCACCTGAATCAGGATTATATCTAAAACTTTTAATGAAATTAGAGGTGAGTTTTTGATACTGAGTAACACGGCTCGTGACGAGTCGTGTCAAACCTGCATTAGCACAAAAATTATAAAACTCATCCTTGATTCCCGCAGCTTCCATGAATTCATCACATGGAAACGTCATCGCACGTGCTGGACTTGTGTCTTCCAACAACTCCAGGGGCACATGATCTTCATTATAGCTCATCCTAGCAGTCGACGGAGAAGCTGCGGCTCTAGTAACTCGATCGGAGTGCGCGGGCCTCCTCTTCTCAAGCCACCCTTTTGCCCTTCCTAACAAACTCATTTCAGGGAGTATTTGCTCAAAATTGCAGCCCAAATGATGGGCTGGAGGGGGGTCCCGTGGGCCCCAGGCGCCCTGTGGGCCCGGCCAGGGGCTGGGCCGCGCCAGCTGGCCGCCTGGGCCACTGATGGCCCCCCCTGGCTGGCCCCAGGACTTTCTGGGTCTCTCCCGTCGTGGAAATTTTTATTATAATTTTTCTGGAATTTTTCTGAAAACTTCACTTTTGAAAAAATTTCGAAGTTCAAAAAGCTGCGAAACTCTCTGAAAACTTGAAGCAGTTAGTAGTATTGTGAAGCTTGAAAAACATAAATACTTGGTACAGTAAGTAGGACAAAACTAAAAACAAGTGAAAACATAACAAGCTCAACTTTTTATCCATATAAAACATATTTGTTAATAAGGTTGATCAAGTATTACCAACAAACAGGCGATATATAGAGCAAAAAGTCTCACCTCCTACGGAGTAATCACTGAACCTTTACCTTGATGGACATTGTCCCTACCATCATAGTTTTGTATTTGTGAGGCACATGTAGTGGACAATCCCATTCTCCAATCTTCACGGTCTCGATATTCTCTATAGAGTTGAGGGCATGCCTCCTGTCGGTCTTCTTTGGAAAATATACCGTGTGTTCTTTATCATTCACAAGGAAGGTAACCTTCCCTTTATTGCAATCAATAATAGCACTTGCGGTGTTAAGGAAAGGTCTACCAAGAATAATGGACATGCTCCCGTCCTCGGGCATGTCAAGCACAACAAAATCAGTAAGAATTAAACAATTAGCAACTTCAACTGGAACATCCTCACAAATACCTATCGGAACAACGGTTGACTTGTCAGCCATCTGAAGGGAGATATCTGTAGGAATTAGTTTCTCTAAACAAAGCCTCTCGTAAAGAGAGAGAGGCATAACACTCACTCCTGCTCCAAGATCACATAAAGCAGTTTTGACATAATTATTCTTTATGGAGCAAGGAATGGTGGGTATACCTGGATCACCGAGCTTCT
This sequence comes from Secale cereale, assembly GCA_902687465.1. Classification (NCBI taxonomy): domain Eukaryota; kingdom Viridiplantae; phylum Streptophyta; class Magnoliopsida; order Poales; family Poaceae; genus Secale; species Secale cereale. The sequence goes on from LR738714.1 coordinate 579,812,688, forward strand.
CAGGAATCTTTCCACTAAAAGAATAGTTAGCAAGCATAGTAGATATTGCATCATTAGGAACTTTTCTTTTATTAGTGACAATATCTTTCATATTTTTTGAATAAGGAAGTAACTTAATAGCATCAGTCAAGGGTATGTGAAGAAAAAGAGGTTTAATCCACTCACAAAACTTATTATAATGCTCTTCTTCTTTAGATTTGATGGACTTACCTGGAAAGGGCATGGGTTTCTGTACCCATGGTTCTCTTTCCTTCCCATGTTTTCTTGCGATGAAGTCTTCTTTAGTGTACCTCTTAGGTTTGTCAGGTGCTTCTTCTTCTCGAACTTCAGGCGGATTATTCTTCTCATTATTATTACCTTCAGGTTCAGCACCATCTTCTGTCTCAGCATCGGAGATAGATACACTGTTGGGATCAATAGCTGGTTCTTCATCTGCAATAGGATCATTAGAATTGTCAGTCTCCTTATGTTTCTTCTTTTTCTTTGGAGAGCCAACAATTTCTTCTTCCTGCATTTGAGAATCCTGCTCGATTCTCTTCGGATGCCCCTCTGGATAAAGAGGATCTTGAGTGCTAGTTCCTCCTCGGGTCTTAATCCCGAAAGCCTGCAAATTATCTTTGGCATTGTTAGCAAGCAAATCTCTTTGCACATTAGAAATTTGATCAAGCTGAGTTTGAACCATATGAAAATGCTTCACAAGACATTGAACATCATTAACTGTTCTATCTAAAACATCAAGCAGTTTTTTGATAGCAAGGGAATTATCATGCAACTGACTTTCTATCCTCTCATTAAAATGATTTTGTTTCATAATGAAATTATCAAACTCATCTAAACATTGATCAGGAGGATTACCATGAGGGATGTCACTTGCGTTGAAATCTAAAAGAGAGTGTACCTCTACCATAGGAGGGTGAGTGGTAGGCTCACACAGCTTCTCAATAGGGGGTAGATTCTTCACGTCTTCAGCTTTAATACCTTTCTCTTTAATAGACTTCTTTGCTTCTCGCATATCCTCGGGGCTCAGAACAAACATGCCCCTCTTCTTTGTTGGTGGAGGTGGTTCAGGGACGGACCAATCTTCATGGTTTTTGGCAATCCTGCCCATTAAATATTCTGCATCGTCCGGTGTTCTTTTCCTGAAAACACAACCAGCACAACTGTCCAAATAGGACCTGGATTCATCAGTTAGACCAGCATACAATATATCGATTAATTCATTCTTAGGGATTTCATGTCCTGGTCTAGCCCGAATCAGACCGCAATACCTCCCCCAAGCTTTAGGGAGGGACTCATCCTGCAACTGTTTAAAGTTATAAATTCTTTGTAAAGCAGCATGTTGCATGTGAGCAGGAGAGTACTTATCAACAAAAGAGTGATCTAGGTCCTGAGGACTCTTAATGGAACCGCATGGGAGTGAATCATACCATGCTTTAGCACCCTCCTTCAAGGAGAAAGGAAGAAGCTTGGTCACATAAAAGTATCGTATCTTCTCATCTGTGGTAAACAGGCTACCCAACTCACCGATTTTAGTCAGGTGTGCAATAGCATCATCATTTTCTCTGCCATAAAAAGGGTCAGCTTCAACCATAGGTATAAGTGAAAGATCAACAGAGAAATCAAAATCAGGATCATCAATGCATATAGGAGATGTAGCAAATTCAGGATTAGGAACGGTTTTGTTCTTCAAAGAGTGTTTTTCAAATAGTTTCTTAATAGCTTCAGGGTCAGAGCCGGAAAACTCTGTCAGTTCCCTGCATAATTCTTCATCTAGTATATAGTAATCATCATCAAGGAGTCTCTCTTTAAGTTTACTCAAATCAGGATAATCATAAGTTTCACCAATAGGGTAGCGAGTAACAGGAAGTTCAATTCCAGACTTTTTAGCAGCAGCAGCAATTTGTTTCTCAAGAGCATAACCAAGCGAACTAATATCATCATCAAAAGTAGTAGAAGCATCATCAAGAGTATCAGACATAGTAACAGATTCAATAGGAGCATCATGTGGTGGTGGTGAGGCAAACTTACTCATAACGGAAGGTGAATCAAGTGTAGCACTAGTGCTCAGAGAAGTATCTCTTCTTGTAGTAGATAGTAAGATCGGAACCTTGGGGTCTCCTTTCTTACCCATAGTAGATAAAGTGCAGCAGATAGGATACCTCAAGTAGACTTGTAAATATTGCTATGCTCCCCGGCAACGGCGCCAGAAAACGGTACTTGATAACCCTCAACCGTAAGGGATCGAGATAGTCTTCGCGGGTAAGAATAACCCAATTTATTGATTCGACACACGGGGAGCCAAAGAGTATTTATAAGCTTTGACAGTTGAGTTGTCAATTCAACCGCACCTGAAATATACTTACTTGCAACAAAAGATAAGTGGTAACAGTGATATGATAGTGATGATGGTAGTAGTAAAAGTAAACGGCAAAAGTAAATAGCAGTAGTAAATGGCAAAAGTAGCAACTAGTGACAAGCAAGGTTTAAAACACTTTAGGCTAGGGAGATGGATGGTTGGGCGCTGCATGGATGAGATATATTCTAACTTGGGGCACGGCACACGGAAAAGTAATGATCATCTAGGCAAATATCAAACATTAGGCATGTATCCCGTAGGTAGTTGTACGTGCTTGCAATAAGAACTTCCACAACATCTTTTGTCCTACCATCCCGCTACGAACGGGGCCAAAAGGAACTTATGGATATTAAGGTGCTCCTGTCAAAGAGCACCAGAACAAAGCAATGAACTCAATGGATACATGTAATCCTCAAACTACGGACCATCCCCTTTGGTGTCCCAAGCTATCACTTTTGGGATCACCGGTTCCGAACCGTAATAGGTGCAAACAACTCATAGATAGGATCACGAACACAAATATATTCATACAAACACATATGGTTCAGATCTGAAATCATGACACTCGGGCCCTAAGTGTCAAGCATTAAGAATAACAAGTTGAAGCAAAGATGATAAACACCATAGTAGATGATAGGCAACATGCCCCCAACAATCTGATAAACTATTACATAATCTAACTCATCCAATCCCTACCATCCCCTTTGCCTACAGCGGGGGAATTACTCACACATGGAGGAAGAAGTCATGGAGGGATGATGGAGTGGTGATGATGATGACGATGGCGACGATCTCCCCTCTCCGGAGGCCAATTCAGCCTCCAGATTAGCCCTCCCGAGGAAGAACAGAGGGTGGCGGCGGCTCCGCGACGAAAAACTGCGAAAAGAACTTCCGATCTGGGGTTTCTGCGTCGGGAGTAAAAATACGGGCTAAAGTAGGGCACCAGGGGGTGTGGGACCCACCCA
>LR738714.1:579825067-579888389 GCA_902687465.1 Secale cereale
GGGACGTTTTTTCGTGAAATACAGAAGCCCTTCCCGTGGGTCCTAGCTTTCAGGTGGAGGAATCAGTATTTTGCGTGTAATAAGGAGGCATTTCCTTACGTGCGGCCATGGACCTAGCTGTGAGCCTCTCCACATACAGTCCACTTCTGTTGGATGTCGTTCATTGACCACGTTGACCAGGCCGCGCCGAGAGCACCAGGGCGGTGGATGACGGAGAGGCCTAGGAAGGGAACGACACGGAGCCAGGGAAGACTCGGCACTTGTTTCCCACGTGGAGGAGTACGAGGGTTTACTGGTTCGTCTACCGTCCCCGGAGAAAACAACAGGTGTTGGTGAGTAGAGGGATGGCTAGGCCAGTGATGGGAGTACGGTGGGGCGGTGAGGCCTGCGCGGCAGCACAGCCGACCATGGGGAGGAGAGAGCAGGCAGTCCCGCCGGCGCTTTTTTGAGTGGGTGGAGCAGGAAGAGCAGAGATTGAAGAAGCACGATAGCCGTTGGATGGACATCGAACAGTCACTGCTTGTGCGTCAACCTTTTTTTAGGAAAGCCTCAAATCTATGGAATACATCATACAGCCCATCTGTCATTATTTCTAATAATTTACAGCCCATTTGCTGATTCTTAAGGTTTTTTTTGGAGCCCATATTCTTTTTGTTAGCATTACAGCCCATATTGTGGCCACAGTTAAACAATTATACAAAATTTTACATGTTTCGATGCGGTCCGAACTGTTTTTAATCCCGAAATTTTGAGTCACATTCAAACTGATTTTAAAAATAAATGTATGTCAATATAAAATCCAACAAATGGTCCACGCATAAAAATTAATGCAATTTAAAATCTTGAAAAGAAAAAAAGAAATTTGAAACTAATTGCCGGTTTGATGTGTTTTAAAATTGTACAACCCATTTCTCATTATGGATAGGCCATTTTCTCAACCAGCCGAATGAAGCTCTCCTTTTCTTGAAAGATTTACAGCCCAACAGGTCTGACAAAGTGACATACTTGGCAAATCACAAAAAAATCTGGGTTGTGGCCGAGGACCCAGCTGCGACCGTGGACCCAGTTGTCAGCCTCTCCACGTACAGTACTCTTCCGATGGAAGTCGGTCGTTGACCACATTGACCACGCCGCGCCGAGAGCACCAAGGCGGAGGACGACGGCGAGGACTTGGAAGGGGACGACGCGGAGCTAGGAAAGACACGACATTGGATGCCCACGCGGAGAGGAGTACGAGGGTTCACTGGTTCGGCTGCCGTGTGAGGCTACCGTCGCCGCAGAATAACAAGGGGTGTGGGTTAGTGGAGGGATGGCCTGGCCAACGGTGGGAGTAGTATGGGGGCGGTGAGGCCTCCGCGGTAGCACAGCCGGCTACGGGAGGCGGGAGCAGGTGGCACGCCGGCGCTGCTTTGGGCGGCTGGAGCAAGAAGACCAGAGGTTGAAGAAGCACTATGGCCGTTGGATGGACATTGTACGGTCACTAGAGCTAGAAACATTCATATTGACTAACTTGACAAAGCCCTTTGTCCCCGTCAAATTAGTAGGCCCAGAAGTCAGCCACCCACTATGGTGGGTCCCTGCTAGCAGTGGTATTCATTTTTTTGTGTGTCATAAGGAGGCACTTCCTTGCATGCGAAGATATAGCTGGTGGGTCCGGCCTGTCAGCGGGGGGGGGGGGACGTTTTTTCGCGAAATACAGAAGCCCTTCCCGTGGGTCATAGCTGTCAGTTGGAGGAATCAATATTTTGCACGTAATAAGGAGACATTTCCTTGTGTGCGGCCGTGGACCCAGCTGTCAGCCTCTCCACGTACAGTCCACTTCCGATGGATGTCATTCATTGACCATGTTGACCAGGCTGCGCCTAGAGCACCAGGGCGGTGGATGACGGCGAGGCCTAGGAAGGGAAGGACACGGAGCCAGGGAATACTCGGCAGTTGTTTCCCATGCGGAGGAGTACGAGGGTTTACTGGTTTGTCTGCCGTCCCCGGAGAATAACAGTAGGTGTAGGTGAGTAGAGGGATGGCTAGGCCAGAGATGGGAGTACGGTGGGGCGGTGAGGCCTCCATGGCAGCATAGTCGGCCGTGGGAGGAGGGAGCAAGCGGTCCCGCCGGCGCTTGTTTGAGCGGCTGGAGCAGGAAAAGCAGAGATTGAACAAGCGCGACAGCCATTGGAAGGACATCCAATAGTCACTGTTCTCGTGTGCATTATTTCTAAAAATGTACAACCCATTTGCTAATTCTTAAGATTTTCTTGGAGCCCATCTTCTTTTTGTTAGCATTACACCCCATATTGTGGCCACGGTTAAAAAGTATACGAATTTTTTGCATATTTCGGGGCGTTCAACTGTTTTTAATCCCAAAATATCGATTCACATTCAAACTATTTTGAAAAATAATTTATATAAATATAAAATCCAAATAATTGTCCACACATAAAAATCAATGGAATTTAAAATCTTGTAATGAAAAAAATTGAAACTAATTCCCGGTTTGATGTGTTTTAAAAGTGTACAGCTCAATTCTGGGCAAACCGAATGAAACTCTCCTCATCTTGAAAGATTTGCAGTCCAGCAGGGCTGATAAAGCAAGTAGGCGTCATTTGGGTATTTCTTTAAAAAATAGAACTGGGCTAGCCATTTTCAGCAAGAAAAAAACACAACTGGGCTCATGATGTGGTATACATAAATAAAACGCTGGCTAGACGGGCCACAGCCCCCGCACAGCCCCGTTGTTACTATTTACGAGGGTGCATGGGCTGTTTTGTCTTGAGCCCAGAGAAACAATTACTACTAGTACAGTGGAGACACTCTACAGCTACCCAGAAAAACAATTACTACTAGTACAGTGGAGACACTCTACAGCTACCCAGAAAAACAATTACTACTAGTACAGTGGATACAATACCTCTTCTGGCTCCTCCTAGGTCATCGCAACGTCTCTCTCTACTGAATGCCATTATACTTTTGTTCACCGACATGCGGGCCATGTAGCGCGCGGGCCCAAATGCCATCCACCAAATTAGAAGGCAGTATCCAGGCGGAGAGTCACCCCGGTCGTAGCGCGGCAATAACGAGTCGTCGTATCACAAAACCCCACCTCCCCGCAGTCTAAGTTTGACGGACGAAGCAACCATCATTTCACTCTTCGCTGAATCCCCTTCTCCCTCACCGTCTTCAAGAAAGGCAACACTCGCATCTCCCACTATTCTTCTTTCCCAACGAAGGGATGGTAAGCGGATCCGTGATGTTGGTATATTTTCGTTCACAGAAAAAAAAACTTTTGCAAAGCAGTAACCGATCCTCACTCTCTTTTTTGTTTCATTGTCATTGTGATTGTGTTTTCCTTTCAGTGGTCTCCTGGTATTCGTCTGTATCATGATGGACCATGGAGAACCAGGCAAAGATATGCCGATATTGGAGCAGACGCGGGAGGCTGATCCCCACGAGACAGAGATCTCCAAGAAGATGGAGGCAGCCACCGAGCCGACCCCAGATACGCTCACGGCCACTACTGAGATGGTCAACACCCCGTTTGAGGTTACAGCCCCCGTGGCACTGCAGGAGCAGTTTTCCCCCTTCGAGAATGTGTCCCCCCCCCCCCCGCTGAGCTGCCCAAGGTGATTTTCTTCTTTGCCAATCTCGATTGTGGTTTTTCATCTAAGTATGTGGTGATGAATAATGCAAAAAATTATTAGCTTCAATGCCATGCTATACATAGTGGTTTAAATAACTTGTGTTTCTTATACTGGAAAGTAATTTAGAATTTGTTTATGTTTCAATTAGAGCCCTGATGCAGACAAGGATTGTGTGGTTGTACATGTCACTCGCTATGAGGCGGATGACCTGAATATACGCACTGGGAAAACATAGTTTTTAGGCTGTTGGATCCTGGAAGCCATTTGCGCTTATACCAATGAAGAGTTGTATTCCAGCCTCACTGTTGTCAGGTGTGTTGTCCAGGGTGTACTGAAGCACAAGAAGTTCAAAGCTACTCCTTCGTTTGTGAGGCATATTGTCCTTGTCAAGCTAACGCAGGAAGATGACGTGGCATGCCTCCACAAACAAGTTTATGAGTGGCAAGGCCACAAGGTTGTCTTCATGAAGGTTCACAAGATTGAACTGTTGCCGGACGTCCTCGATGAAGTTCATGGCAAGGTCCGTCTTGTGTCCAGCCCAAATTAGATCGAGGCTTGAAATACTTGCCCAGCTAGTGTTTAATAGTAGTTTGGATTATGTCTAATTATCCGAACCTTGCCTGTTATCGAGCCCTCTGGGGCTAGTACTCTGTTTGAATCCGTCTATGGGAAGTGCTGCTACTTTTGTGTGCCCGTGAATCATCGTAATTGTTGCCGAAACAAATGCGTCCTCACTAGTTTTATCATACGAGCAGTGTGTGTTTTGATGAAATAGAGTACTCTTTGAGAATTGTGCGCCGACGTATACATAAGTACATGTAAACACTGTTGGTGCTACCCCACTAGTAAGCTGTTGTGCAAAACATGGCACATTGGCTCGGCTCGCTTTGACACTAGGCTATCGACCATCTAACAATCAACAATCTGTTGTCGGACATATAAGCAACTATGTATCTTTTTACAGTGGTTCATGCAGTTAACTGAGGCCACAATGTAAATTCCAAATGTTCACACGCTAGTCCAGTGTTCATGTGGAACACTCACATTAAACTCGGCTTCATAAAAAACTTGAAAAGCATAAGTTAAGCAATTTTATACATCTCAATGATTCATACAACCTAACAAACATATACTAGTTCACAGCAAAAGACAAAGTTGTGAGAAGGTTTACAAATCAGGAAAACACAAGCAAGGCTTCTCTGAGCAAAGGGCCTCCCGGTAGGCTTAAATTTCCTTGAGTTCACTCTGGTTTTTCTTGTTTCCACCATCCAAGGTTAGGTTCTCTCATTCCAGAATAACCAATTATAATTGTGTTCTCAGCTGGAATGCTGAACTGAACCATGTAGTGTACTGGCCAGCTGAAATTCTTGTGCATTCCACTAAATTTAAGCACCGCTATTTGCAGAAATAAGCACACCACAATGCCTCTTGTCCGTGCACCTGTCCAAAAAACCGTTGTGCAGCCATGCCATCTAGTCCTCGGTTCATAGATGAACTGGTAGAAAGTGCATTCCGCACTAGGATGCAGTTGTTTTCGCTCGTCCCTACACTGCAATAAGGAAGTAAAAAGTACGAATCAACTTCTTTTATATTGCGTTGGTCATTCTACCTAGTAACTACCAATATAAGAATACCTGGAAGACGGGTGGTTAGAGGACGACAATGAGGTATATCCATCTCATTTTGCGCAGTTCTACTAAAACCGAGGTGTGTGCTTTTGATTGCGCGGATAGAAACGGTACGGAGACAGACACCCCGAAACGATATGGAGACAGACATCCCTGTTTGCGCAAATACGAAATACGGTTATTTAAACAGTGACAGATATTTGTAGTGGCGTATGACTAACAGCAGCATCTATTGTGTTATAATTGGCACTAGATTGACAGTATGAAAGTATCCTTAAGTAAGTAGCATCACATCACATCAACACTGCCACTAGATTATCATGCAGAACAATAGCATTAGTATTACTGTCAAGAGAGTAGCACATGGTCAGTAAATGTGCAATCAAATTTGTGCAGTTCCACTGGGATGAAGCTGTAACATCCCAAAATTCTAAATTTTGGAATGTTATAATAAATAGATAGATTTGAATGATGTTTGATGTGCTGAGTGAAATTGAGTGAAATTTGAAACTTTTGAAAGTTAAATGAGAGGGAATAAAATTACTTTCCCAAAACTTTCACTTTGCTTTTGGATCTCCGAGGGAATTCAAATTCTTTTCAACACAAAACCCTAGAGTGAAGATAATATGACTTCTTCCATTTATTCTAAATGATAAAGGGCTTTGAAAGGATTTTGAATTTCAATCTCGAAATATTCTCAATTCAGAAACTTTAAGCAACTCAATGATTTTCCCGAGAGAAGATAAAATGACTTCTTCAAATTATAGGAAATATGAGTTGGAAGTTCTTCTGAAATTTTCTGCAACTCAATTTCAATATTGAGTTATTTGGTTTTTATTCAAATTATTTTTCTCCAAAAACAAATTACATGGAAAATAGGGTAACATGATTCCCTACAGCAGAAAATTGGAGTTAAATGAATTTGAATTCTTTTTGGTATTTTAAAAATGGTTTTTATTGGTTTTTATTTGCATTAGTAGGACCTTTTGATTTATTAGATTTTGTGGGCATTTTATTTGACAGTAGTAAAATGTTCATGTTGTAGGGCTTATTTTTCTGCAAATTTCGATATATAATATGCCTATAGTATATTATATATTATTTGCCTTTATTTCATTTTCTTGTCTGTGTTTTTGACAAAAATGTTCTTCCTCCGAACCTGGGCCGGCCCAGCTTTGCCAAGCCGCAAGCCCAGCTCGTCCCGTCGCTGTCCTCCTCCCGCACGATCTCACCGCCGCCTCGGCGTCCGTGCGAAGCACGCCTCGCCGCCGCCTTTGCCTCGCCCCCTCCCGCAAGAAGCTCACCGCCCTCCTATAAAGCCGCCGCCGCCCCTCCCGTTTCTCTCCTCTCTCTCCCTCCTCGAGCGCCGCCGCCGCTGCTGCCTGCTTCTGCCGCCGCCGCCGCGCTGCTCTGCCACTGCTACCTCGCCGCTCCGCGCCGCCACCGCAGAACCACCACCGCGCCGCCCCGCTCCTCGCAGCAACGCCCAGCGCCGCCACCGCAGCCTCGTCGGCCGGAGCTCACTCCGGCCGGAATCCGATCTGCCTCGATCCGGTTCGCCCGACCCGGAGGTTCCTTTCAGAAAAACCCTAGGTAAAAAAAACCCCGGTCCGGTTTTTTTTGGTTAGATTAGGTTTTCTTCAGTTTTTTTATTAGATCTATTTACAAAGCGTTCGTTGTTTAGGGTTCAGCAGTGAACGTTCATACTTTAACTTTTATTTCCTGTTTAGTTTCGGCCAGGGACCTCTCTGTAAATTTTAATTTTATAGATTAGCCCCTAAACATCATTCGGCCATAACTTTTTACCGGTTCAACGAAACCAACGCCCACGTCTTCGTTACGAAGCCCTCTTTCCAGTAATACAACTTCAACATGTTTTTGAAATTTCTAAAATTTGAATTCAACTAATTTTAGATTCAAACTTGTTTTGATCATAACTTGAGTTCCGTAACTCCGTTTTAGTTGATTCTTTTTTCAAATTGAAGCTCTGGACCGAAACTTTCTGATAAGGCCAAATTCACATAGTTTTGGTACTGTTGGAAATTGTTTTGTGTTTCAAGAGTCATTCGTGTGTTTTTGAAGTTTCTGAAGTGTTTATTCGTCCCGTCCGATCTTTTTGAGGGATTGCTTATGTGTGGTTACTATTGCTTGCTTACGATAGATTGACCGGAGTGTGACGAGTAGATCTATCCAGAGTTTTGAGTGCGAATCATCTTCATCAACTTTGCAGGCAAGTTCACACTTTGATCATAATTTCCCAATACCCAGTTTTCATTGCATTAGTTATATCCTCAAACACATTGCATCTGTAGGATCAATTAATCTATGGGATTGGGAAGTAGAATGTGGTAGAACCTATTACCTGCATTATTTTCAAACACCTGGGAGTTACTTCTACGTTTGCTTAGGTTGCCATGCTATGCTCGTAGACGTGGTTTGGGTTTGAGTGAAATCCATGACAAATGTGAGTTGTTAATTAAGGATTCAACTTAAGGTGGCTACTTGAATACACATCTGGGTGGATTTGTTTGGGGCACCCTGGGAGTGAACCAGTGGATTGCTCGGACACCTGGTGATGCCAGTGTTGTCCTAGGAAATCCCGGGGTTTCCGTGTGATTGTCCTATTGGAATACCACCCAGGCTCAAAGGGATCATATAATATTTCATGCCTAGAAACTTATATGTGCAACCACATGCCAATATGGGCTCTAGCATAGTTGAGTAAGTTGTGGGAAACCTTTCCATGATGGGCTAGCAGATGTAGGGGGCTTGTAGGTGGTACGGCCTATCTATCTGGTTAAGGGGACCTCTTCGGAAAGACTGTGTCTCGGTCATCCGTTTCTCAAACACCATGCAGTGCGAGAAACCAAACGGAGGCGCTCGAGTCTTGTGGGAAAAGTGCACAAACCTCTGCAGAGTGTACAAACTATTCATGAGTAGCCGTGTCCCCGGTTATGGACATCTTTGAGTATCTAGAAGTGGATTATTTGCTGATCTCATCACTCTCTAATTTAATATTGTTGGGTTTAATGATTATTTTAATTGGGGTTGAGAGGATGTCTATCTTCTCAACGATGTTTCAACTACCATGATAGTTAATTAAAATATATTCCTTTGAAGTAGGGAAAAATTGGCTTTACGCAAAAACTTTAACCTTACAGCCTCCACCAGCCAAATATGCATGTAGTAGTAGGCTTTGTTCATCATTATCATTACAGTGTGGATTTGCCAGTACATTCAATGTAATGACCCTTTGTGGCTGCAACGTCTCATGTTGCAGGATTATCTTACGACGAGTAAGTGATACGTTAGGGTTACGATTTCTACACTCAACTTTGCCGTTGGTGTTGATGGGAATCCACAACCTTTGTTGCTTCCGCTATGATCGATTGAGGTAATAGTATTTATGTTACTTAATACATGTGATTTACCTCTGTTATAAATCCTCGAGTACTGTGTGTGTCAGCATACCGATCCAGGGATGACACAGAACACAGAGACTTCGGTCCATTCGGATCATGGTCGCTACAAGATGGTATCAGAGCACATGTTGACTGTAGGACGTGACCCTAGAAACTGGCCAGACCATAGGAAAGGATTTCTCTAAAACTATCTTTTTCAAAAAGATTTTTACCTCTCTTCTTTTCTGAGCTTTGTCAAACTTTCCCATTGACCTTAAATAGTTAGACAATACCCTTTACCATTTGGACCACTTCGGAGTAAAGATGACTTCACTATGCATTGGAAGTGTTGGAGCCACAACAATGGATACTCCGAAGGTTTGAAGAGTTGACAACTTTGAGGAGATGATGACCTTTAGAAGACCAAACCCCTGTTATGTACTTACGTTAGATGCGACGATTGTGAGCCGTCATTTGTTTAATGTTTTCTGACAGCCACAAACTAAAACCGTCTTTTCAAAACCATTGTTTGTATTAGTGTATCTCTTCCCACCTTCCTAATCTCATCCCAAAACCCTTGGACCCAATAGAGGATGACTGAGGATAGACTTCAAGTCTCTGGACCAATGACCCAACCGGAGGCAGAGCTATGGATACAAAACTTGGAGGATCAGTTCAGGAAAAATTTGGTAGCAAGGAAGTATGATGTTCAATATGCTCTTCAGTACTTTACAAAAAGTGCTGCAACATGGTGGAAGATGCATCAAGCCATACAAGGATGTGATAGAGCGGAAAATTGGGAAGAATTCAAGAAGACCCTGTGAAGATCCCGTCTCATCAGCAAGCGTGGTGACAACCAGAAGCAGAAACGTTGTGCCTGCAGGATTTGTGGAGAAATAGGACACACCTAGGAGGAGCACAAGGATGAATGCCCTAATTGTGAAGGAAGTCACCTAGCTGAAGAATGCCCAACTAGGCAGATCACTTGTTTCTTGTGTGAAGGGACTACCCATTACCCTGCTTAGTGCCACATTTCCCCCCTGGTGCAACGAACAATCCAACAGAAGAAAGAAGCTATGAAGGAAGTCCTCAAGGAAACCTTAAAGGAATCCACGAGGGAGGAAAATATTGACGACCCTAATGGAGAAGGACTAGATAGATATTACTCCCGTGCTTGCTACTCATGTGGAGAGAAAGGACATCTTTCACAGCAATGCACGAGGGAAATTCAAGAGTATCTGGGAGATTTCTCGATAGAAGAAGTGGAGTTTGATCCACAAAAGATAGAAAAATTGATAGGAACGAAGAAGTCAAGTAAGAGGAAGAACAAGTGTCCCCAGAAGAACCCAATTTCTGCGGAAAAGGACCTGAGTGACATCACATGTTATCGGTGCAAGGATTTAGGTCATTATGCTAGCAACTGCCCAACCTGGAAGTGGAGAATCTAGTGAACCAGGATAGTCATCAAGGAGTCCCTAGTTTTATGACATTAGTTTACCCTACAAGGAAGTAGAGCATTTTTACCAAGAGAAGTTTTAGACCGGAGGAAAGATGACCAGAGTAGTTGAGACTTTGATATTAGGATGAAGCATGTAGCTAAATGGAATACATATTTATTACAATGTTGAGTTGAGTATGGAAAGAACATTGTAATAGTCATGGAGCAATAGAAGTTGATATTTTGGAATCCTGGAAGGAAGTGCTATGAGCCGTTGGATGTTTGTGAAGTGCCTCTCTTACTAACTCACCCAGACCAAAACCTAGAACCAATGGACCAGTTAACCCCAAACCTCTCTCGGACAAAAGACCCCATTTTACCCAAGGATGTCTGTATGTTGTCCTGAGAACCCCTTCTGTCTTATGCCTACAGATGACAACCCTTTACGAGTCTTTTCTCAAAGGCCCGGAAACCATCATGACCCTGACTAGCAACCAGGATTATCCAAAGATCCTGAAGGACATGATGAAGCATATTCAATTGGAAGGAGATGCAGTTTACAAGGGTTATCCCTTCATGGAGAATGGAGTTGAACTTTGGTACGTGGAGGTACACCTCCACCGTGTGAAAGGAGTTTGCCCAAAGACTATGGGTCAATACTTTTTCATCTCCCGGGTACCGCGGACAATATTCTTCGATTCTGTTCGTGAAGCTGCTATGGAGGCCATACGTCAGATTGGAGAAATACTCGAAGCAAGACTTCGTTATACCCAGGGATGCCTGAGTATGATGAATGCAGAGATGATGGAGATGAAGCACACAACCAATAGGATGGAGCAAAAGATTGATGAGTTCAAGAATCACATTGCACAATTCCCGTGGGACTGAAGTATCCTTAGCTAGGACTAAGGAATAAGGATGGAAGGAATGTTGACCATACCTGACTATGTGGATAGTAGCAATTGTAGTGATGCACCCTTGGAAATTGGGGTATTGAAAATTGGTTCAAGTAGTAATACAAGATTTGATATGAGGAGAATATGGATTATGGATGAACCAGTGCATTTTGTTTAGTTGAACCTTACTGAGTGAACCCTGAACCAATAGAAAGGAAAGTGTTGCTCCAAGGAGTAGAGTTTGCACAAATAAGTTGGAGTTTATTTTGATATGAGGCTTATCCCAAGAGTATGAAGGAAAGAAGTACAATGGGATTTTAAGAGGGTGAAATGCTGGAAGTGTGGAGCAATAGTGACTCCAAGGATGAGTTAAGGATATACAAGTTCTGACGTGGAACCTTTAGCCGAGGACCTAAGGAGACTATATAATCACAAGGGAACCACGACACTTGTCTATAGTTATGTGTATCTGCTGTATTAAAGCAGTGCATTTTGCTATAGATTGTACCAAGAAGAAGGAATTTTGTGCTAAGTATTGGAGTTGAAGCATGCAATGGAAGTGTAGTAGATCGTAGTAAGTTGAGAATCAATAAAGTTAGCAGCCTGGTAGTGATTTTGGATTTTATGAGTTGTTACTCTATAGTGATGAGTGAAGACATGATGCATGGAAGAAGATTTTGAAGAAACTAGTGTTATTCATTTTAAGTGTGGTAGAATCCAACACCGTTACCCGAATACACTAGCTAGTGATTAGATACGTCCGACTTGGAAAGGACTACCCAAGGATGAGTGTGAGTAATTACGCTCAGTTTGGTACACAGAGAAAAGGGATACCAAACAAAAATTGGATGGATTTAAGAGAACCAAGGAAGTTGGATGTTGGAAGTATGATCAGTTGCAACCCAATGATGAGACCAAGTGTTACTAGTGACAAGTATGAGATGAGCCATAACCCACAGGCCCCAGGACCTGTCAAGAAAGCAAGCTCATCCTTGCTGAAGGAAAACCCCTGGAAGAAGTTACGACCTTTGTCAATAGATGATTTTATAGGTGGTTACGTTAAACCCGAGGGTTGTGAAGAAACGTTAGATGTTTTGTTAAGCCCGCAGAATCAATGGAATTATCCGAACTCAGTTCGTCGTCAAGAAAAATTCTGCAATGCTTGTGAGGATGACCGAGTGTTATAATGCGAGATTCACTAAACCATATACAAGGTAATGATTTGGGTGCGGGATGGATTGATCACCATACCGACTTACTCTTATCATTCGCCTTTGCTATACGGGATGGTAAATCTGAGTGACTTACCTATAGTAGAGAGACGCCGATGTCAAAACCTTGTTTAAACCTTAGAATGGTATAGAAGTTTTTCCCTTGTACACGGCATGCTGTTGCCAACCGTAGGATATACGGTGAGGATGAAGGCAGACCCGTTTTCTGCAGGGACCCAACAAATTGTTTGATGACCCCCATGAGATATCGATATTGTATAGAATTGGCGCCAGACCTGTCAGCTAAAAAGAATCAGTCATGAAAGGACCGTATCAAGATGAAAGGATACAAGGATTTGAGGACAAAGATTTTCCACTACCGGAAGAGCCCCAGAGAAGGAAATACCCTGAAAATTGAGAGACCGACGCCGTCAACCCAAAGGATGGAGAACCTGAGTTTTGATGGAACCGTATCCATGTTCCTAAGTATGGTAGCACACCAGGCCATACCAATCAATGGATTTGTTAGGAGACCCCCAAACCCTAACCTATTTCTTGCTACCCTCTCCGAATCTCGAGGACGAGATTCATTTTAAGTGTGGTAGGTTTGTAACATCCCAAAATTCTAAATTTTGGAATGTTATAATAAATAGATAGATTTGATTGCTATTTGATGTGCTGAGTGAAATTGAGTGAAATTTGAAACTTTTGAAAGTTAAATGAGAGGGAATAAAATGACTTTCCCAAAACTTTCACTTTGCTTTTGGATCTCCGAGGGAATTCAAATTCTTTTCAACACAAAACCCTAGAGTGAAGATAATATGACTTCTTCCATTTATTCTAAATAATAAAGGGCTTTGAAAGGATTTTGAATTTCAATCTCGAAATATTATCAATTCAGAAACTTTAAGCATCTCAATGATTTTCCCGAGAGAAGATAAAATGACTTCTTCAAATTACAGGAAATATGAGTTGGAAGTTCTTCTGAAATTTTCTGCAACTCAATTTCAATATTGAGTTATTTGGTTTTTATTCAAATTATTTTTCTCCAAAAAAAATTACATGGAAAATAGGGTAACATGATTCCCTACAGCAGAATATTGGAGATAAATGAATTTGAATTCTTTTTGGTATTTTAAAAATGGTTTTTATTGGTTTTTATTTGCATTAGTAGGACCTATTGATTTATTAGATTTTGTGGGCATTTTATTTGACAGTAGTAAAATGTTCATGTTGTAGGGCTTATTTTTCTGCAAATTTCGATATATAATATGCATATAGTATATTATATATTATTTGCCTTTATTTTATTTTCTTGTCTGTGTTTAAAAAAAATGTTCTTCCTCCGAACCTGGGCCGGCCCAGCTTTGCCAGGCCGCAGGCCCGGCTCGTCCCGTCGCTGTCCTCCTCCCGCACGATCTCACCGCCGCCTCGGCGTCCGTGCGAAGCACGCCTCGCCGCCGCCTTTGCCTCGCCCCCTCCCGCAAGAAGCTCCCCGCCCTCCTATAAAGCCGCCGCTGCCCCTCCCGTTTTTCTCCTCTCTCTCCCTCCTCGAGCGCCGCTGCCACCGCATCTCGCGGCCGCTGCTGCCTGCTTCTGCCGCCGCCGCCGCGCTGCTCTGTCGCTGCTGCCTCACCGCTCCGCGCCGCCCCGCTCCTCGCAGCAACGCCCAGCGCCGCCGCCGCAGCCTCGCCGGCCTGAGCTCACCGCCGGCCGGAATCCGATCTGCCTCGGTCCGGTTCGCCCGAACCGGAGGTTCCTTTGAGAAAAACCGTAGGTAAAAAAAAACCGGTCCGGTTTTTTTGTTAGATTAGGTTTTCTTAAGTTTTTTTATTAGATCTATTTAGGGAGCATTCGTTGTTTAGGGTTCAGCAGTGAACGTTCATACTTTAACTTTTATTTCATGTTTAGCTTCGGCCAGGGACCTCTCTGTATATTATAATTTTACAGATTAGCCCCTAAACTTCATTCGGCCATAACTTTTTACCGGTTAGTCCAAATCCAACGAAACCAGCGCCCACGTCTTCGTACAAAGCCCTCTTTCCAGTAATACAACTTCAACATGTTTTTAAAATTTCTAAAATTTGAATTCAACTAGTTTTAGATTCAAACTTGTTTTGATCATAACTTGAGTTCCGTAACTCCGTTTTAGTTGATTCTTTTTGCAAATCGAAGCTCTCAACCTAAACTTTCTGATAAGGCCAAATTCGCATAGTTTTGGTACTGTTGGAAATTGTTTTGTGTTTCAAGAGTCATTCGTGTGTTTTCGAAGTTTTTCGAAGTGTTTATTCGTCCTGTCCGATCTTTCTGAGTGATTGCTTATGTGTGGTTACTATTGCTTGCTTACGATAGATTGACCAGAGTGTGACGAGTAGATCTATCCAGAGTTTTGAGTGCGAATCATCTTCATCAACTTTGCAGGCAAGTTCACACTTTGATCATAATTTTCCAATACCCAGTTTTCATTGCATTAGTTATATCCTCAAACACATTGCATCAGTAGGATCAATTAATCTGTGGGATTGGGAAGTAGATTGTGGTAGAACCTATTACCTGCATTATTTTCAAACCCCTGGGAGTTACTTCTATGTTTGCTTAGGTTGCCATGCTATGCTCGTAGACGTGGTTTGGGTTTGAGTGAAATCCATGACAGATGTGAGTTGTTAATTAAGGATTCAACTTAAGGTGGCTACTTGAATACACATCTGGGTGGATTGGTTTGGGGCACCCTGGGAGTGAACCAGTGGATTGCCCAGACACCTGGTGATGCCAGTGCTGTCCTAGGAAATCCCGGGGTTTCCGTGTGATTGTCCTATTGGAATGCCACCCAGGCTCAAAGGGATCATATAATATTTCATGCCTAGAAACTTCCATGTGCAACCACATGCCAATATGGGCTCTGGCATAGTTGAGTAAGTTGTGGGAAACCTTTCCATGATGGGCTAGCAGATGTACGGGGATTGTAGGTGGTGCGGCCTATCTATCTGGTTAAGGGGACCTCTTCGGAAAGACTGTGTCTCGGTCATCCGTTTCTCAAACACCATGCAGTGCGAGAAACCAAACGAAGGCGATCGAGTCTTGTGGGAAATGTACACAAACCTCTGCAGAGTGTACAAACTATTCATGAGTAGCCGTGTCCCCGGTTATGGACATCTTTGAGTACCTAGAAGTGGATTATTTGCTGATCTCATCACTCTCTAATTTAATATTGTTGGGTTTAATGATTATTTTAATTGGGGTTGAGAGGATGTCTATCTTCTCAACGATGTTTCAACTACCATGATAGTTAATTAAAATATATTCCTTTGAAGTAGGGAAAAATTGGCCTTACGCAAAAACTTTAACCTTACAGCCTCCACCAGCCAAATATGCATGTAGTTGTAGGCTTTGTTCATCATTATCATTACAGTGTGGATTTGCCAGTACATTCAATGTACTGACCCTTTGTGGCTGCAACGTCCCATGTTGCAGGATTATCTTACGACGAGTAAGTGATACGTTAGGGTTACGATTTCTACACTCAACTTTGCCGTTGGTGTTGATGGGAATCCACAACCTTTGTTTCTTCCGCTATGATCGATTGAGGTAATAGTATTTATGTTACTTAATACATGTGATTTACCTCTGTTATAAATCCTCGAGTACTGTGTGTGTCAGCATACCGATCCAGGGATGACACAGAACACAGAGACTTCGGTCCATTCGGATCGTGGTCGCTACAGAAGCAATGTTAGCAGTCTGAGATTTAAGTGTAACTGCAAATGCACAATTCATGGGAAATAAAGCAAGACAGAAGCACTTCATAAAATGGTGGTGGCATTGCTTCAATTTATCGACGGCACTAGACCATTACTTATAGTGACATTAGGTGGCATTGCTTAATGCTTCATGTGATTTTACATTACCAGTAGCGATATGGGCGTAGGGACATCAGAGGCATAAAGTGGCGAGGCACATGTGGTTGCCGAGAGTGGCAAACACTCAGGCAGCATGTCTGCATTTGTCCCATTTTTTATCTCCTCGGCGGCATTTTCCTATGTGAGCACAGGAAATCTAGACCTGCTCATTCTCATTTGTGTTGTCCCCCAACACCCGTCACTTTCTTTCCTTTTTCAACCAAGAGATAGGTCCACTTCCCCCCACCCTTCGCCATCCACGATGCTATCTTCGTCTTTTCAACCAAGAGACCGGTTGGGTAGCCAGTATCTACTACTTTCCCCCGTTTCCTCTTAGAACCAAGTCCTAGATTCATGCTACAGCTTTCCCACTTTCTTCCCTGTTTGAACCAACTCTTAGAGTCGACTGTATGAACTAGTTTTACCTCTAATAATAGTAAAAGTCTAGGTTGCTTTGGAACATCGGACGGAAGTAGAAAAAGATCCACACGAAGCCAAGTGGGAAGCTGGGGCAGTAGAGCAAGGCAGGTTTCGAAGCAATATATACCTGAGGGTCATCGGCATGTGGCAAAGACGGCGTCGGGAGGCCGCATCTTGGCCACAATGCCGCAGGGAGGAAGAAGGGGTCGGAGGGCCCTTCGGAGCCGGCGCTCTCTCGGAGAGAATGGCACGGCCACCGATCGGGACGCGCGGGAAGCCGTTGGTCTCATCCCTCGTCGCCGACAACAGCGTGAACGATGCACCTACACCCCTGCCCCTGTCGAGGTTGTCCGGCCGGAATTGTGACTAGCCGTGAGCTGAGAGAGAGTGTGGCCACCTATGTCTTGCTTAGATCTGGAGAGCATGAGAGAGTGAACGAGAGGAACCCTAGTAAAGCAAGCGCTAAGGCTCCTGCTTATATATATAGTGGAGTGATTTTGTTGTACCAGCTTCAAAAAAATGCGCTCCTACGTGTACCCGCGAGTGGGTGTGAGAGAACTAGTGCGTGCGTGCATCGCTTCTGTCGGAGATATTGACCATGGGTACCCTCAGCGCCTACCCTTGGTATTTTAAGACAACTAACAGCCGCTTGGTCTGCCGCGGCCGTCTGCTCCTCGAGCCGCCTCCTAGGGTGGCTTGCCCTAGGAGCCGGCTGCCAGCAGGCGGCAACACCAAGCACCACCAGCCAGCAGACGGCCCCGCACTCCACCCTCAGGGAACACACTGAGGTAAGTCCTGGCGTGGCGGGGGCATGGCTACAGGAGAACATGTCAATAGAAGATCTATAAGGACGTGGCTATAGTGACCATGTACTTTGGGAATATCTCCTAAGCGGCGGATCGCTGTAGCCACGAGGCTAGTGACCAAGCAGCGGTCAGAGGAGGCCACGATCCCACTACCCACAAACGGCGGGGCCAGCAGGCGGCTGGCCCCACCGGTCAGCGAGCAAGCCCAAGAACAAACCGCCTCTGGCAGGCGGCCGGGGGAGACGGCCGTCTGGTAGCAGACGGCTCGCCTCGCCCTAGAAGTCCGAGCCTCATCAAGATGACTGGACGGGGCGAGGCGGCAGCGTACGGCGAGGGACGGTGGCACTGTAGCCATCTCCTCCCCGACGAGGCTGTCGTCAGCAAAAGCACCCCCATAGTGAAAGGCAATCACGAGGGGCCCGCAGGCGGCGAGCCCCAGCAGACAGGCGGCGAGGCCGGCACCAGAAGACACCGACGGCTGGGGCCGCGCCGTCAAGGTTACCGTTGTACCCCTGGGGGGTAGGCCTATATAAACCCCCTAGGGTCCTCCATGTTGACGGGCTGGATGGTTGGCTATTGGCAGTTCACAAGACAGGAACCTTAGATAGGGGGGAGAGGAGGTGAGCTAGCCTTGTTCATCTTCTTCCTTCTCACATCACAGCTCAAGGAGCAATCCTGTAGCTACTCTAGTGCTATCAGTGATGATGTGGAGTCCCCGCAGAGCAGGAGTAGGGGTGTTATCTCCTCGGAGAGCCCCGAACCTAGGTAAGATTCGTAGGCGTCCTAAGTATCGCCTGATCTCGCTTCCCGAGCCCGGCGACGTTCTATTGACCCCATGCATGATAAGGCATCCTTTGGCATATGTTGTCCCAAAACCCCGACATTTGAAGCCCACCGTGGGGCTAGGTGCACCATCGTCCGGAGACATGTTCTAGACGGGAACCTTGTTCCTTCCTGGCGAGAGTAGCCAACTCGGCACGCCTGCTGGCGTGGAGACCGGGATGCTTTGCAGCTCTGAGGCTGCATGCGCCTTGAGCGGGCTCGCCGATCTGCTCGGCTCTGCCTGCGTCCACGACGAACCTCCTCCGGCGGCCGAGCTAGTGGCGCCGGAGAGCTTCCTCGTCGCGCTCCTCGACAAGCTCCACCTCGTCGACGAGCGCGCCTCTGACGTGGAGTCAGGAGGCTCTTCTGACCCACCAACAGACATGATCGTCGACCCCGACGACTCCTTCCCCGAGAACGTGGAGATCGTCAACGACCATCTTCCTGTTCTTCCAATCTGCGGCACCATCAGCATCGTCACGCAGGTGCTCGTCGCCGACAACGGCGAACCATCGCGCCGGACAGGTCCAGACTCGCTCGAGGCCGCTCTGCAGCACCTCGACGCCCCTGTCGCGGCGGGGGCAAACGGCGTGGAGTTGGAGGCACTCCGCGTCTCGCTCCTCGACAGCGCCAACAAAATGGCCGCCTCCCGACGCCTCACTGAAGCTCACCGTCGCGAAATGGACCGTGCCATCTGTGGCACGTCGGCTGCTGGCGAGCCTAGCCGAGCCGGCGTTGTCCGTGATCGCGGCGGGCTGCTAGCAGACATGCTGGGGGCCCCGCGACCTGTGTACCTCACTCCGTCGGAGAACCTAAGGGCTGCCCAGGCGGTAGTCGATGAGATGGGCCACTTGGAGGGAGACGAGCTCCGTTGCATGACCCAGCATACCCGCGAGCTCCTCGACGCTGCTGCTACGCAGCAAGAGGCCCGTCGCCGGGTATCAGAGGTGGTTGCGCACGCCGACAACCGCCCTCTTCGGCGGGGGCAAGGAGCCACGTCCCGCTCTCCAATAGTCGGCGCCACCAACCGGCGAGACTCAGAGCCCGCTGCCAGCTGCAGCCGGCAGACTCACTTCACCATCGAGCGCGACGAAGACGGCCGCCCAAGGGCCGTAGAACGACGAGGGGAGCAGCCGCCTCCTCCCAGGCGGGAGAGGCGCGTGTCTCCTCCGCCTGTTGACCACCCCTCTCTGGCAGGCCGCCTCGGCCGCCGCGAGGGGGTTGGGGAGAACGACGCCCGCCACTGCCTGAACCATCTGGCTCGCTCCCAGGCGGTTGAAGAAGAAGATGACCTCGGTCCGGCCTGCTTCGGCACCCACATCCGCGACGAGCCTTTTCCCAAGGGCTTCTCGCTCCCCAGAGACACCCCCAAGTATAACGGATCAGTAAAACCCGAGGTCTGGCTGGTGGACTACTCCACGGCTGTCAGCATAGCCACCGAAAATAGGCGTGTCGCGGTGAAGTACGTGCCTCTCATGCTCCAGGGCACGGCTCGGACGTGGCTGAACAGCCTCAAGCCCAACAGCATAAACGGCTGGCTAGACTTCACCGACGCCTTCACACGCAACTTCACCAGCACCTACAAGCGCCCTCCCAAGCAGCGTCAGCTCTCCCTGTGTGTCCAAGGCCCGGACGAGTCGGCTCGTGACTATCTGACGCATTGGGCGGAGCTGCGAAACTCCTGCGAGGGAGTGCACGAGGTACAAGCCATTGAGTATTTCACGGCCGAGTGCAGAGAGGGCACCTTGCTCAAGCACCGGCTCCTGTGCGATGAGCCGGCCACGTTGGATGAGTTGCTAAGCATAGCGGACAAGTACGCCACCGCTGACTCCTCCATGAAGACCGAGCTGCAAGTGGATGCTTCCGGCAAGATGACCCCTCCAACTCCCAAGACGCCGGCAGGAGAATCCAGTCGGCACCAGCAGAACAACCACCAGAAGCGCAAGTTCCAAGCGCCGGCTGCCAACAGCTGGCTGGTGGCAGCGGTCGACGGACAGCAGCTAGAAGCTCAAGCAGGGCCCAAGCGCCAGAAGGGCGGCAAACCGGTGTGGCAGCCGGACTTCTCCTTTGATCAAGCCTTGGACGCCCCCTGCAAGTTCCACAGCGGCGCGAAGCCTTCCAACCACACCACACGAAAGTGTCACTGGCTCACGAGGATTGCGAGGGGAGAAGCTCTGCCTCCGCCGCCTGCTGGACCGCCGGCTCCGCCTACTAATCCGTCGGCTGCTCGTCCAGGCGGCCAGGTCCAGGATGAGTTCCCAAAGGAAAATGGCGCCTACGTTGTCTTCACCAGCCAGACGGATGATAGGCACAGCCGTCGCCAGCAGCGCAGAGAGGTCAACACTGTTGCCGTCAAGAGCCCAGAATTCATGCACTGGTCTGAAAGGCCTGTCAGTTGGAGCCGAGAGGATCACCCGGCTGTCATGCCGTCTCCAGGGGCCTATGCCTTGGTCCTGGATGCCACTCTCTCCACTGACAGGCAGGCCTTCCGTTTCTCCCAAGCCCTGGTAGACGGCGGCAGCAGCATTAACATCATGTACCGAGACACCATGGAGAAGTTGGGCATCAAAGAGAAACAGCTTCAGCCCACCAGGACCGTGTTCCATGGCATTGTGCCAGGCCTCTCTTGTTCACCAATCGGCAAGGCCAGGGTCCATGTCCTTTTTGGTGACAAGACGCATTTCCGGAGGGAGCCGGTCTGGTTTGAAGTGGTGAACCTAGAAAGCCCCTATCACGTGATCTTGGGCCGGCCCGGTCTTGCAAAGTTCATGGCAGTCCCCCATTATGCCTACCTCAAGATGAAGATGCCTGGTCCCAAGGGAATAATCACCGTAACCGGGGACTACGAGAAGTCCATTGCATGTGCAACAGCCAGCAGTCGTCTGGCAGAAACCCTTGTTGTGGCTGAGGAGAAGCGCCGTCTGGAGCGGCTGGTAGCAATGGCTGGCGAGCAGCCGGCCATACCAGCTGATCCCAAGGAGGCGGAGCCGCAAGGCTCGTTCCAGCCCTCCAAGGACACAAAGAAGATTGCCTTGGACCCATCTCACCCGGAGAGATTTGCTGTCATAGGGTCAAGCCTAGACAGCAAATAGGAAAGCGAGCTCGTCGATTTCCTCCGTGAGAATCGGGACATCTATGCATGGTCCCCCAAGGACATGCCTGGTGTTCCGACGGAATTCGCCGAGCACAAGCTGCACGTGAGAGAAGATGCAAAGCCTGTCAGGCAGCCGCTGTGCCGCCTGTCAGAAGAGAAGAGAAGAGTCGTTGGGGAGGAGGTCGCCCGCCTGCTAGCAGCCGGCTTCATCATGGAAGTTTTTTATCCCGAGTGGCTAGCAAATCCAGTCCTGGTGCTGAAGAAGAACAACAAATGGCGCATGTGCATCGATTACACTAGCCTGAACAAAGCATGCCCCAAAGATCCATTTGCTCTGTCACGAATAGATCAAGTGATTGACTCCACAGCCGGATGCGAGCTGCTGTCTTTCCTTGACGCCTATTCGGGGTACCACCAAATGAAGCTTGATCCAGCCGACCTTTTGAAGACTGCTTTCCTCACACCGTTGGGGCCTTCTGCTACCTGACCATGACGTTCGGCTTGAGAAATGACGGCGCCACCTTTCAGCGTTGCATGCAGAAGTGTCTCCTCAAGCAGCTTGGCAGGAATGCCCATGTTTACGTGGATGATATTGTGGTGAAGACGGAGAAGAGAGGAACCCTTTGGGAGGATCTCTAAGAAACATTTGAGAATCTGCGCCGCTTTCGGATTAAGCTAAACCCGGAGAAATGCGTCTTCGGGGTACCAGCAGGCCAGCTCCTTGGTTTCCTGGTATCCGAACGCGGCATCGAGTGCAACCCCGCGAAGATCAAAGCCATCGAGAGGATGGAACGACCGACCCGTGTGCGAGATGTCCAGAGGTTCACGGGGTGCCTGGCATCTCTCAGCCGCTTCATCAGTCGGCTGGGAGAAAAGGCACTCCCCTTATACTAACTGATGAAGAAGACCACTTGCTTCGAGTGGAACGACCAGGCGGACGAAGCCTTCCAGCAACTCAAGCGACTGATGTCCACCCCGCCTGTCCTGGCGGCGCCAGCAGACAAGGAACCCATGTTCCTTTACATAGCCGCCACCAGCCGGGTGGTCAGCAGTGTCATTGTGGTCGAGCGCCCAGAAGACGGCAGAGCCTTGCCCGTCCAGTGGCCCGTCTACTACTTGAGCGAAGTACTATCAGCGTCCAAGCAGAATTACCCCCATTACCAGGAGATGTGCTACGGCGTGTACTTCACCGCCAAGAAACTCAAGCAGTACTTCCAATAGCATTCTTTCACGGTCGTCTGCACGGCCCCACTTGCTGAAATCATGGGGAACAGAGATTGGCCGACTTCCTCGTCGATTGGGCCGAAACCCAGTACATGCCGCCTGCGCCAGACTCAACCCATTGGCGGATGCACTTTGACGGATCAAAGATGCGCACCGGCCTGGGAGCCGGCGTCGTCCTCACCTCCCCCAAAGGCGATAAGCTCAAGTATACCCTGCAGATCCACTTTGCCGCCTCCAACAACGTGGCAGAATATGAGGCACTTATCCACGGGCTCCGAATGGCCAAGGAGATTGGCATCCGTTGAGTGATGTGCTACGGTGACTCAGACTTGGTCGTCCAGCAGTCGTCTGGGGACTAGGACGCCAAGGACGCAAATATGGCAAGCTACCGCTTCCTTGTTCAGCAGATCAGCGGACACTTTGATGGCTGCGAGTTCCTCCATGTGCCACGAGCTGATAACATGCAAGCGGACACCTTGGCACGAATCGGTTCCACCCGCCAAGCAATACCAGCCGGCGTATCTCTCCAGTGCCTGCGCAAACCGTCTATCAAACCTTCACCAGAGTTGGAGTCAATCTTCATACCAGCCGACACCGGGGCAGGCGGCCCCGTGGTTTCGGCTGCTGGCCCAAAGACTGCCCCAGCAGGCGGCCACGACGCTCCAACTCCAACAGACGGATCACCCACAGCCGCGCCAGCTCCTGGCCCGAGGACTGCTCCAGCAGACGGCCAGGAGGCGCCGGCTCCAGCAGACGGCTCGGGGACTTCGGAGACACAGCAGGCGGCTCAGCCCAGCCCTCCACCTCCCAGCCCAACCACCCTGGTCTCTCTGGCCGAAGCAACTGGAGCCTCAGCGCCGTCTTGGGCACAGCTAATCCTCACATTTCTGCTCAAAGGAGAGCTGCCAGTAGAAGAAATCTTGGCACGACAAGTTCAACGTCGGGCCTCAGCTTATACCATTGTCAACAAAGAGCTCGTCAGAAAGAGTGCCACGGGCGTCTTCCAGCGCTGTGTAGAAGCAGCAAAAGGGCTGGCCATCCTGAAGGACATTCACCAAGGGGAGTGCGGCCACCACGCGGCCTCAAGATCCCTCGTAGCCAAAGCTTTCCGCCACGGTTTCTTCTGGCCGACTGCTTTGGACGATGCCAAAGATTTGGTGAAGAAGTGCAACGGCTGCCAACGCTTCAGCTCCAAGCAACACTTGCCAGCTTCTGCACTCAAGACTATTCCGATCACTTGGCCATTTGTCGTCTGGGGCCTGGATATGGTAGGGCCTTTCAAGACTGCCAGAGGAGGCCTAACACACTTACTTGTGGCAATAGATAAATTTACCAAGTGGATCGAAGCCAAGCCAATCAAGAAACTCAATGGCCCAACTGCTGTGACATTCATTGCAGACATCACAGTCCGGTACGGTATACCGCACAACATCATCACCGACAACGGCACAAATTTTGCCAAAGGCGCACTTGCCCATTTCTGCGCAACACAGGGCATCTGGCTGGACCTAGCGTCCGTTGCCCACCCACAGTCTAATGGCCAAGTCGAGCACGCCAACGGCCTTATCCTATCTGGCATTAAGCCCCGGCTGGTTGAACCTTTGGAGCGGTCGGCCGGCTACTGGATCGAAGAGCTGCCGTCTGTCCTATGGAGCCTCAGAACCACTCCGAACAAATCCACCGGCTTCACCCCTTTCTTCCTCGTCTATGGGGCCGAGGCAGTCATCCCAACAGACGTTGAGTTTGACTCGCCTCGCGTCACCATGTACACGGAAGCTGAAGCCAAAGAAGCACGCGAAGACGGCGTGGACTTGCTGGAGGAGGCCTGGCTGGTAGCACTCAGCCGCTCCGCCATCTACCAGCAGGGTCTCCGCCGCTATCACAGCCGGCGAGTGAAGCCACGCTCCTTCCACGAGGGAGACCTTGTGCTCCGGCTGATCCAGCGAATAGCCGGCCAGCACAAGCTCTCGGCTCCTTGGGAAGGACCGTTCATTGTCAGCAAGGTACTGGGCAACGATGCCTACTACCTCATCGACGCCCAGAAGCCAAGGGCGCGCAAGAGAGACGACTCAGGCAAGGAGTCAGAGTGCCCATGGAACGCAAACCTTCTTCGTCGCTTTTATAGCTGAAAGACAGTATGTGTCATGCTATCTAAGTTATTTTGAGAATCAGTGGGAGCCCCGAGAGATTCTCGAGGACTGCCTAGTCCTTTATCTATATGATAAGAATTATGCCTGTGAATGTTTGTTGATTCACTCTTCTATCCGGCACCGGAGCCTACCAGACAGCCCAGGGACTGGCCGCCTGGACCTATGTCTGGAGAATTCTCCTTAAAAAGTCAGACAAGTAATGTGTTGGCATCCGAGCCCTCTCCTGTATCCAGTCACAGACTCGCAGAACGCGGCTGTCCGGCTGACAGGAGCCAAAGGCAAGAAGTGGTGCCCACTTGAAAAATGGCTAAGGAAAAAAGACATAGGGCCAGCCGGCCCTTAAGATTAATTGCCGGCTGCCGAGCAGCCGGCCAGTCAGTTCTAGGCTTGGCCACACCGTCTTCCAGAGGGCGAGATACTTGCCCACCCCGAAAACAGCCAAGTCCCTGACTCAGCCACAGAACCACGGAGTGGCCATCTGGCTGGCAGGGCGGCAGTACAAAGGGTTGGCAAGGAGAAAATCGCCACAAGGAACTATGACAAGGCTAATCCTAGGACTCGGCACAAATTGCATAAAAACGATGCTGCATTAAAAAGAATATTTACATCCAAAAGGCCTTAAGAGCCGTCTTGTAGCACTAACTTACTAAGTACACCCAGCGGGTGGAATTGTTCGAATTAACCATGCGAGTATTACAGAAAGGCAGACGATACAAATGAAAATCCTAAGGAGCAGCAGGCTGGGCAGGTGGCACGACGGAGCCGGCTTCTGGGGAGGCCGCCTAGCGGGGCTCGGTCTGGCCGTCTCCTGCAGCAGGCGGAGCCGTCACTCCTGGCCCGCTTGTTGAGGACTGGTCAGGCTGGCGACTGCCTGCTGGGTCTGCCTCCTGGGAGCTGGTCTCCTCGTCGCTGCCTTCCTCGTCCTCATCGCCTTCGCTGGAGGTGATCTCCTCGTCCGGCTCTTCCGATGCCGCCAAGTCCAGCCTGAAGTTAGCAGGCGGCACTACGTGGCCCCTATCATCCAGCTCCGGGATGAAGAGGGAGGTGTCGGCGTATTCGGCGAGGGCGGCAACTCGCTGGGCGAGTTCCCTATGCTATGCAGCCAGCTCCGGCTGGGCCTCCGCGCGGAACGTCTCCAGCTGCTCAAGGCTCAGGCCTGGGTACCAACCCTTGGCGAACTCCAAGGCGGTCCGTGCGCCAGCCCTTGCCACGGAGCCCTTCCAGGCCTCGAAGCGCTGGCCGGCCGCCTCCAGCCAGTCGGCCGTCCGGCTGGGGTGCGAAGCATCGGCACACCTGGCTAGAGGGCGGTCATGACTTGGGCGCCGGCGCGCTGCAGACGGCGGAGAAGACGGCGGACTGGCATAAGACGCACCCGTATGGCGAGAAGCTCCTCGGCTGGGGTCCTGGGCGCGTTGGGTGCGATTTCCCGGCCCGCCTGCCGCCTCGCAGCACGCTCGGCCTCGATGGCCTGGGTGGCGGCCACAGAGTAGCCCGGGAATAATTCTGCTAAGACTAGAACAAGTATCAGAAGAAAAGCAAGACGGCTGCTGCAAACAATGA
This sequence comes from Secale cereale, assembly GCA_902687465.1. Classification (NCBI taxonomy): domain Eukaryota; kingdom Viridiplantae; phylum Streptophyta; class Magnoliopsida; order Poales; family Poaceae; genus Secale; species Secale cereale. Next base: position 579,851,249 of record LR738714.1, read on the forward strand.
AAACAGAACGAGGAGGCAGATGCCTCACCGTCGACCATGTCTCTGATGGCTACGTAGCCGTCTTGGAGAGCCGCCTCCTTCTCGGCCCAATTCGAGCGCTCAGTCTCGAATTCGGCCCGCAGAAGGGACTCGGCGTCGGACATTTTGCCGAGCTCGGCCTTGTGGGCCGCCGCCTGGTCCGCCAGCTCCTTGGCCAGGTGATCGCGGTCTTGGGCGGCAAGGACACGCTCCTCCTCCTTTGTGGCCAGCTCCGTCTGGGCCTCGCCCAGCTGGCTGCGGAAGCTGGATGCGGCCGCTGGCAGGGGAGAAAGAAGAAGAACAAGGGTCAGTAGCAGAAGACACAACCTTGGAGTTCCAAGCCGCCTGCTCAACAGCCGGCTTGGAACTCGGGGACTACACCCAGCGGGTGCGCTGACGCGCCCCCGCAAGGAGAAGAAGAGACACTCACCTCGGCTGTCTGCCAGTGCAGTCTGCAGCTGCGCCAGCTCCTGGCGATGCGCATCGTAGGAGGCCACACGGAGGTTGTGGTACTCCTGCAACAAAAAGCAAGATCAGATCTGGGTGAACACTTTGGAGTTCCAAGCCGCCTGCTCAGCAGCCGGCTCGGAACTCGGGGACTACACCCAGTGGGTGCGCTGACGCGCCCCCATGGAAAAAATTGAAGGAATAAAAACGGAGGAAAGTAATAACACATTTACCCGAACGGATGACCGCGTCGCAATGAACTCCTGCATCGCCGTCTGCACGACGCTGCCCTGGGAGTTCATGCGGTCCAAGATGTCCCGCGACGCGATGAGCTACGCGCCGCCTCCTCCGAATCTCCAGCTCGATGGTGCCGCGCTGGTCGCCTCGTTCTCCGGCGCGGACGAGCTGGCCCCGCTGACTTCCACCTGTTGGGGCATGGAAACCGCCCTCTCAAGGCGCCGGCGGGCTGGGCCTCGGGGGGGCGGTTGTGGGCCAACCACCAGTGTGCCCCCAACCGGAGGCACCTCCGTCCCCATCGGCTGGCTGCCCGGCTCCCTAGCAGGCGGCGCGGGGGGTGGTGGCGGCGTCTCCAAGATGACACATTCGTCACCTCCATCGCCTGGAGCCGGCTGCTCGTCAGCAGCCGGAGCCTGAGCAGACGGCTCCTGAGACCTTGGCGCTGGGCGATCGACGTGGCCCGCCGGCTGCTGGGGGCCCTTCCCCCGCTCTCGGGCGCGGGCGGCGTCTGCCTCGGCCTTCTTGGCGGCCTCGGCCTCTGCCTGGGCGGCGGCATCGGCGGCCGCCTGCTCACGCTCCGCGGCCTCACGCTCCGCGCGTGCCTCGCGGGCGTTCCTCTCTGTCGCCTCCCGGAGCGCGGCAGCAGGATCCACGCGGGGGGGGGGGCACGGGAGGGGCGTCTGGGCCTCCTACCACGGAGCCCGCTGGCACCCGCGAGAGGGAAAACGGCGTGCTAAACGGACGCCTAGAGAAAACAAAGAATCAAGAAAGAATCAGCCGTGAAAGAAGGGCAAGACGCGAAGAAAGAATGAAGAATACTTACCCTGACACGACTGGCCTGGCCTTGGGCTTCTTCGGCATGTTTGCCCTGGCGGCTGCCTCCTGACGCCTCGTGGCAGCAGTCGACAGCCGAAGCTTCTTGGGCGGGGCACCAGTCGGCCCTAACGCGGACCGCCGTTTCCCGCCGCCGGCTGTGCCAGACGGCCCCGCCTGCTGGCTGGAAAGGACGGGTGCCTCCTCCATCTCCTCGTCGTCGTCCGGCCAGTTCTCGAGGCCGCCTTCTGGCTGGCCACCGCCTGTCACCTCCTCCTCCTCCATGGCGATGGCAGCCCCAAGATCGGGGTCGCTCGTATCGCTCTGGGAGCGATCCGGCTCGAGGGGGCGGCCCGGTTGGTCGGAGCCCGGCGCCGGCTGGCCTGGGAAGATCTGAGCCGGGTGTCAGCGCCAGACGGCTACAGCAGCCGGACAAAGAAGAAAGAAAATAGAAGGACGAAAACTTACTGCGGGCGGCTGGTTGTCGCGGCTGTATGGAGCCTTGCTGAAGGCCCAGTCGGCGTCGGAGACCTGGCAGCTGGAGATGTGGTTCACCAGCCGGGCCACTTCCCCGTGTGGTAGGGGCTTGGTGCAGGTCCGGCTGGGGTCCCGGCGCCCGCTCATATCACAGATGAGGTGGGGCCGGCGCTGCAGCGGCAGCACCCGGCGCTCAGCGAACGTCAGAAGCAGATCCGCAAACTCCAGGCCTTCGTCGTCTCTCAGCTCCCGGAGACGGCGCATGGCGACGGAGGCGCCTTCCGTCAGGGTGACGGGCCGGGTCCTCCAGGAGTCCCGAGGGTCAGCAGGCGGCCCCGGCGCCCACTCCGGCAGGCAGATGAAATCTTCTTCGGGGTCGACATTGGAGACGTAAAAATACGTCTTGTGCCACTGCTCCACCGATCCGACGAGTTTCGGCGCCGGGAAGAAGTTTCTCGGCCCGGTGCGCTTCACGGCGATGCATCCTCCGCACTGAGCGGCCACGCTCTAGACGGCAGTGCCCAACTTCACATAGAAGAGCTCCGTCCAGAGCTTGACGATGGGGAGGATGCCAAGAAAGGCATCGCATAGGACGACGAAGGAAGAAATGGTGGTTATCGTGTTCGGCGTGAGGTGGTGCGGTTGTATGTGGAAGAAGTCGAGGAACAAGCGGAAGAAGCCGCTCGCCGGCAGGCCAAACCCGCATGGAAAGTGCGAGCGGAAGACGACCCGCTCGCCTTGCCGCGGGGCCGGTCTGATTTCCGGCACCGGCGCCAGGCGCACGGCGACCTTGTCGGCCGGCGGCAGCTTCTGCGACTGCCGAAGAACGTCCACTTGCTCCTGCACGACCTCACTGTCGTCCCATTGGCCATGGTGTTGGGTAGGTGCTGGAGCAGCCATGGTTCGGGCAGTGTTTCGTTGTGACTGCGGCAAGGAGAAGCGAGGAAGAAGATGAAGGACGGGGGAGAGTGAGTGCGAGAGCAGCGCCAGCCCTCTCCCACGTCCTATATATAGGCCCCGGTGACGAAGGCGAGGGGACGGGCGTGGGCTTAACCACCCCACGTCCCGCACGACCCCTGATTTTCTCGCGCCTAATCCGCGCGCATTAAATGCGCGTGGGAGGGTAATCGATTACCTCTGCCACTGTGGATCTGCGCGGGGTCGAGGCCCTTACTGGCGGGCCCCGGCCCACTATTATGTCCTGTCACGCGCGTGGGCTGGCAGACCGACGCAACAGGGTTGTGACGCGTGGGCGCTGCCAACGGTCCGCGGGTCCGTTCGACTGCCCGCTGACTAGGCAGCGCCTTCTCGCCGAAGATTCCAAGACGGCGATACGGCTGCCAGAGACCGGCTCCTGCAGCACAGAGTCGGCTGGCGGCAGCCGGACTCCTTAAAGCAGGCAAGAGACAGACGACAAGCTAGCCTGGGGGGAGAAGCTGCTGGTACCCCTCAGCATCTCCAGCGTCCGCATCGGAGTTCCACCAGCTTCGGGGACTACTGTCGGAGATATTGATCATGGGTACCCTCAGCGCCTACCCTTGGTATTTTAAGACAAATAACAGCCGCTTGGTCTGCAGCGGCCGTCTGCTCCTCGAGCCGCCTCCTAGGGTGGCTTGCCCTAGGAGCCGGCTGCTAGCAGGCGGCGGGGACCCAGCAGGCGGCAACACCAAGCACCACCAGCCAGCAGACGGCCCCGCACTCCACCCTCAGGGAACACACTGAGGTAAGTCCTGGCATGGTGGGGGCATGGCTACAGGAGAACATGTCCTTAGAAGATCTATAAGGACGTGGCTACAGTGACCATGTACTTTGGGAATATCTCCTAAGCGGCGGATCGATGTAGCCATGAGGCTCGTGACCAAGCAGCGGTTAGAGGAGGCCACGATCCCACTACCCACAAACGGCGGGGCCAGCAGGCGGCTGGCCCCAACGGTCAGCGAGCAAGCCCAAGAACAAACCTCCTCTGGCAGGCGGCCGGGGGAGACGGCCGTCGGGTAGCAGACGGCATGCCTCGCCCTAGAAGTCCAAGCCTCATCAAGATGACGGGACGGGGCAAGGCGGCAGCGTACTGCGAGGGACGGTGGCACTGTAGCCATCTCCTCCCCAACGAGGCTGTCGTCAGCAAAAGCACCCCCACGGTGAAAGGCAATCACGAGGGGCCCGCAGGCGGCAGGCCCCAGCAGACAGGCGGCGAGGCCGGCACCAGAAGACACCGACGGTTGGGGCCGCGCCGTCGAGGTTACCGTTGTACCACTGGGGGGTAGGCCTATATAAACCCCCCAGGGTCCTCTAGGTTGAGGGCTGGATGGTTGGCTATTGGCAGTTCACAAGACAAGAACCTTAGATAGGAGGGAGAGGAGGTGAGCTAGCCTTGTTCATCTTCTTCCTTCTCACATCATAGCTCAAGGAGCAATCCTGTAGCTACTCTAGTGCTATCAGTGATGACGCGGAGTCCCCGCAGAGCAGGACTAGGGGTGTTATCTCCTCGGAGGGCCCCGAACCTGGGTAAGATTCGTAGGCGTCCTAAGTATCGCCTTATCCCGCTTCCCGATCCCGGCGACGTTCTATTGACCCCATGCATGATAAGCCATCCTTTGGCATATGTCGTCCCAAAACCCCGATAGCTTCTCTTCGTGGGAGTACAATATACTATGCCCAAAGAACGTTCGCCACAAGAGTAATAGTATAAGTGTGTGACGTGTGAGCTAAAATAAAATGTGTGCGACGTCTTTTATTTTTTAGAAGTTCTGAGGGTAGGGTGTGAAGAGCACATATGTGTGTGACGTCTACCTGCATATAGACGGTGGGTGCGAGAGGACTTGGGAGGGTGCATGTGCGTGAGAGAGGGGGGGCACGTATCAATGCAATGCATGTGTCCGTAAATCATTATCCGACAAACGTTTGCCACAAGCCTTTTCCTGACGAACGCCGTAAGAACCGTTAGATCGGCATCTGACTGTGTCAGTTTTGCCACTCCTCCTACACACAAATCTTCCACATGGGTGTAAGAAACTGCCGTATGCTCCCTCCGTTCCAAAATGCAGTGCATATAGCTTTATTGAAAATTCGAACCTCGCAAACTTTTACCGAGTTTTCGTGTACCAAATTGCACATGCAGAATATTCATTGATCTTCGAGAGGTAACTATAAAGATGGGGGAGGAGTATACAAAGAAAGGCCATCGTATCACCTCCTGCAGTTTCAACCATCCTTTGGTGTGGAGGAATATCATAGGAACTCTATATGATATGATTTTTATAGGATTTTATCCTTTAGAGCCAATTAGTTCATAGGAATAGATTCATATAGTCCAGATTTCAAAGGAAATAAGGGCTTCTTTGATTCAAAGGATTCTCAAAGGAATTTTGAAGTATTCAATTCCTTAGGATTTTTTTCTATGTGGGGTGTTTGATTCATAGGATTGTAAACCATAGGAACTTTTTCATAGGATTCATTTGCACTAGATTTCATAGGAAATTTTCAATCCACTCTAACCTCTTTAAAAGAATCCTATGTTTTTTTTGTGCACGATCAAACACTAATAGAATCATATAGGATTCAAGATGACATGCCACCCCAATCCCATGTTTTTTCTATTCGTGCGTTTTGAAAATCGTACGAATCAAAGAGGCCCTAAACATGATATCATTTCTATAGCTTTGGAGCCACTTGGTTCATATGAATGGATTCCTATACTCCCATAATTTCAAAATAAAATAAACATTAGCGTATATTCAATAGAAAAGTTCCTATGATATGAACCAAATTACATCTCTTTTCTAATCCCTCCTCATAGAAATTGAGATACAACATGTCATCTCTTTCCCTACAAATTCCATTTATACATCTTCTATTCCTAAATAGCTAGTACAACCCACTAGTAGCTTTTTTCCAAGACATGCAACTACGGCACAAGAACTATATAGTGTGCGAATAACTTGAAAGATGGCCGCTGGATGAAGCTAATCCGACAGTGCAGAGATGGCAAATCCGAGCACTATTGGCCGTTGGATATCATCAACATTCCACCAGATCTGCCATATGTACAATTTAGAAGACTCCATGGTTGAACTTAAGCATAGTGCACAAACCTCAAAACACAAGCACTTCTCCTTTGTTCTAGAATCTTCCGTATCATAATTGATTTTTTTTCTAAATGAATTGCCATTATTTGTTTTTTACTTTATGCTTTACAATGCACAACCCCATGATTCTTAACATTTTTATAAAACTAGTTGATTTTGAATGAGATGAACTATAAGAACTAAACGAACATCTACATCATGCATATATGACTCAAAGCTTTACATGCTATAGTGTGTATTTATACATAATTTGGTTTCGAAATCTCATGCGTTCAATGCATGTGTACCTTACTAGTTTTGAGTAGAGTAGCAAATTTCACGCGGCCCCGGGTATATCAAAATGCAGGGCCCATGCATCATTGCCATTCGATCGAACCTACGCCCGCAATTTTTTGTACATACTATATCTCCATTGGTCCCCGAACCCAAATTGTTGCCTTGTTCCCCTAAAACCAAGCGGCCCACACATATTTAAGGTGTCGACTCGAACTCAATCCCTCTCCCGTTTACTACGACGTGGCCCGCACGCCCTAGTAGTACTCCTACAAACCCTACAGCCGCATGCATCATCTGTTTTCTTCAAGAGGACGAGGAAGAAGCCAATTTGTAGTGGAGGCGCTTTCAAAAAAATGATCTGTAGTGGAGACCCCTACCCTAGGGTGCCCTAGGTAGCTGCTGCACGCATCATTGGTTTTCTCTTTTCTTTATGCTCTTGTGCCCTAGAGTGAAATGATGGTTGCTTCGTCCGTCCAGCTTAAAGCGGGAAAGGTGGGGCTTTGTGATCTGACCCCTCATCGCTCATTTTCTACTACTGCAGCGCTATGACCGGGGTGCCTCCAATTCCAACCGCTGCTCCGAACTATACGTGGAACAAGACGGTGGATGAGCCACATGTCGGACAAAGGGGTCCTGTTAAGTGTGTCGCCATTTCGTGTGCGGACTGACCCTGCTTGAGTCGCTACGCCAACACGACAGGTGCAGCCTACCACTTGGTTTCGCTCCTTGGTGAATCCCGACTATATTGATCTAAAAAGATACGTCCTAAACTACCCTCTTCGTCTCGTTTTTTTAGACGTCTCGGTTTATATGGCGTGCACGTAGTTCTAGGTCATCCATTTGACTAACTAAATCTGAGTTACTATGTCACAAAAAGTATATCATTGGATTATTAAGCGGATGTAGTTTCTAAACATATACTGTTCATCACATCTATAGCCAGTTAAATTCTCAACCTAGAACGACGTGCACGCCATGTAAACCGATACGGAGGAAGTATATTAGTAAAAATGAGGTGATTTTACCGAGCGATCAGCGGGGGAGCATGGCCTGTCATGTGGTCCCACGTGTCATGATGTACCAAGGCGATGCGCGTGTCCCTCTTGAGGCAAAAGCAATACTACATGGTTTGAGATGATGGCGAACCGAAGTGTGAAATAATGGTTGCTTTCGTCCGTCTGGGAAGGTGTGGCATTGTGATTTGACGTCTCATTGCTCATTACTACTACTACTGGGGCAGTACGACTGGGGTGCGTCCCCCTACTGTTCTGCACTGTTATTTGGTGCTTGACACGTCAACCCGGTTGCTATATGTCCCACATGTCGGCGACAAGAAGTACAGAATTCATGAAAGCGAGCGTCGACGGAGAAGTACAAGACACGGCTTGGGTTTTTGTTGCTTCGCGCGATCCATCGATACAAACCCGGACTAAAAAAGGCAAGGGCGGGTCTTTTCCCGCGCGGCGGGCAGGGGAGTTTGGCATAGTCTGTTCGAGGCAAGGAGGTAAGAAGGGAAACAAGCAAATAAAGGTTGAGCGACTTAGTTTTGGGGAAATCTTATTTTACAGAGTACGTACCCACCAGGGTTTATAGGGCTCATCTAAAAAACATTCGTTTTTCCGCTTTATAAGTCTCAATTCTACTACTAGTAGTAGTACCATCACATGTTGGATTTTGAGGTGCGTTAGATCGCCCGATGCAAGCAGTGTCAAGAGAAAACTCTCTAACCAAGGTAGTAGGGACGAGGAGTAAACGGAGGGAGTAGTAAAATTTTCTCTCTAACCAAGGTAGACTGACATGTATTTTTTTATAGTGGCCTTGTATAAGTAAATGGAGGGAGTAGTAAAGGACATATATATTCCAAACAATATGATAATCTCTCTAACCAAGGTAGTAGGGACGAGGAGTAAACGGAGGGAGTAGTAAAATTTTCTCCTCGTCGCGCGAGCCACCGCGCGCGTGGGCAAGGGAGCGGGCCTCCGGTGTAGTAAGCAAGCTTCACCTCATCCTGCGAGCCACCGCGCCCGTGGGCGGGTGAGACGGCGTACTAAGCAAGCTTCTCCTCGTTTTGCGAGTTGACAGGACACATCAAAAGTACTCCAGTGTATAGACCCTTGCCTCTAAGGTAGGCCCCACATCGTTTGCCTCTTTTTTAACATAACGTGTCAAGTCGCAATTTGTTTGTTCACCCGTGGTAGACGATCCTCCCTCCATCTAGTGAACAACCAGTACACGTGTCAAGTTACCACGTGGGCTGCCTTTTCGTACAGAAATGAGCTCCACCGTGTACCCGCGCGGGTGTGGTTGGGAAAGAGATGGGAGTACGTGCGACGTGCGTGCACCTCTTCTCTTCGTGCACGTCCCCCACCTACGTGGGTGTGTGTGAGAGGGACCATAGAGATACAAACCTAGACATAATGCGCCATCCATCCCCATGCCTCCGCCCAGTTCGACCACCAGTCACCACCACGCCCCACTCCTCCTCATCTTATCTCTCATGTTTCTCCCTCCATTTTTATATACAAGGGCACTATCAAAATTACAATTTACAGATATACAAGGCCACTAACACTAATCGATGCAATATTAATGGTGTTTGCCTCGTAGTACTACTAGCAAAGGAGGACACTAATTATCCCTTGCATGCATGCGGGAGTGTGAGCATTGGCTTGATGTGCATGAAAGATAATAATACACATTAATTTACACGGCAAACAAGGAAACAAGGTGGCTTGCAACATTGAGTTAGAAGACATTAATTTTTGCCTTGGTACATGTAATATGGGTTTGTGGCCTTGTATACAAAAATGGAGTCCGATAAAATTCTTGAGATACCATTTATCCGATAAAATTCTCGAGCAATCATTAGTTTTTACAAAATGGGATTACTCCTGCATGGGTCAATCACAACAGGTGTTTTGTAAAAAACGCATCTTGATGTTCCGTGCAATACATGTGCATATTGCTAGTCCATGAAAACAACACATGGCAAAATTCCACGGCGAACAAGGGATTTGAATCTGTTGGGAGGGGTTGTTTGGATCTTGCTCGGGGTAGCCAAAATATTGGCGACCCTTTTGTCCATCGGTGCCTTTGCCACCGATGAACGACGAGTGGCTCGGGGTCTCATGCATCCTCCAGCGCGCAAATTACGCCATCCAACCGTAGCCGCACACATTATGATAGCAAGTCAACCAACCGGATGAAATTCACGCAAACACGGCGATATTTCATATAAATAACGATGGAAATCATATAAGATACCAGATTTTCATACAAACATGACGGATTTCATTACATTCAAATGAACTACGCGATGCTAGTTCTAGACAACACACGTATATAATACCTGGCCTAAATGGTCGCCCGCCGATCGATTTGTGTTCCCAGCACGATCACCGGACTGCCGGGAGCCCCGGAGGTATATGCAGGGTCGACGAAGGTCCTCGCAACAAAAGGATCCGGCAAGACACTGGCTGTTTACGCCGGCGTCGCCTCCATGGTGGCCTTCATGGGACCCAAGCGGCGGTGGCCTCCCGTGTTCTACTTCTCCTCGATGATGGCAGCGGACGCGGAAGCGCTGGCCAATGACTCGTCGCTCTCTGCGCACCCGGCTTCTGTCACTGCTTGCATGGCGCGGCCGCCGGGATGGGAGTCTTGGCCACAGAAACGGGAGACGTGGTATGAGGCGGTGGCGTGGACGGCAGCAACGACGCCCGTGCGTCACTCCTCGTCGAGCTGGCCTGGAGCGGCGAGTTGCTGAACCACGCACCGGCTTGGGGCAGCAACTGGCTCCATCGGGCGAGGGGAGGGAGGTGGACCAGCGAGCTGCATAGCTCGTATCCGGCAGGCTCGGCGAGCCACCCAGCTGGCTTGGATGAGGCATAACTACTCTTCGTAAGCCATTGTAAAAGTGGACAAAATGGTGAAGGAGGAGATAGGGGAGCGGCGGAGGTGTGCGATTCTTGGCCGGCATTTGGCCTCGTTTAAATAGGAGATTAAATAGACGGACGACGGGAGGAGCTCGGCCGGTGTTGCATTTAATGCTGGCCCAGTCATGAACGGACGTGTGTCCAGGGTGGGTTTCTCGACTTCCACACGGGTGGGTTTCATGGAGGCGTTTGAATGCGGCAAGAAGGTGTGTTCAGCCAGGCGTGCAGCGAGTGGCGTCCTCGACTCTGACGTAGGACAGCACGCCATTCTTCCACTAACGTGTGAGCTCTTTGGGTACATGGCCTGCATGTCAGTGACCCAATGCAGGCAGCACACAGCAGAGGAACCTTTGGTGGGCCAGGGCGGTCAGAAGCGGGCATTTCATAAATCGATGATTGTTCATTGAGTGTGACGTCATCATTTTCATGTTGATAGCTCGTTCGATACATTGTGCTTCATAAAGACCGCTACAAACATCAATGTTCTGCTTATCACAGATAAGATTGATTAATACCCGTAACAATCCATGTCCTTAACAAAGGGTGCATCCACGTATAGGTTGAGCATGTGTCTTGCGTCGTGTGTTGTGTGCATGCAGGCGTGCGAGTGTTGCGTGCGTGCAAGGGTACGTTTCAGTGTTGCATGCATGTGTGCGTACGTGCGTGTGTTCGTGAGTGCATGTGTACGCGTCAGTGTTGCACGCCTGCATGAGTGCGTGTGTTCATTATGTGTACGTGTCAGTGTTGCACGCCCGCATGCGTGCGTGTCTTGCGCGCATGCATGTGCACGTGCGGGGTGAGGCTACACGTCAGTCGACTGACTTTTTTATCTCTAGTCATTAGATTTTCTAGCCGTTGGATACGAAATCAAGGGCATGCAGATTATCATCAAACTCCACCCCCTAAGCCGCCAGCCACCACCGGTCGAACCGCCGGCCCCCGCCGCACGCGGCCGGCCCGCGCCGCCACGCCGCCCCGCCCGCCCCGAAACCACTCCTCACGGCCTGTCCGCCGCCGCACCGGCCATCCCTATAGGCCGCCTTGCACCGAGCTTTTTCTCCGGCGATCCCCACCCCACCGCCCAATCAACGCGCCCCCATTGCCGGCAACTGCCAACCAGAGGTCTCACGACTTCGAGTACCCACTGACCACTAATTTATTACCATTTCTGTCCTTCATATATGCGCTGACGGGTGGGCCCTATGGTAATGTGCGCTGCTGAATGTGGACCGTTTGACTGGTCAATTGATCGTGTCATCAGCAAATTACGGAGTTGTATGGTGAGCCAGTGACCGTATGATCACCCTAAAATGTACTTATTTTATTCACACGGTACAGACTCAAACTACCGTTTCTTTCTTTCATATACGGGCTGATAGGTGGGCCCCACAATTACGCGCCTTGATGGTGCAACACTAGTTGCGCCACGTGGAACGTTTGACTGGTCAATTGATTGTGTCATCAAAAAAATACGGAGTTGTACGGGTGAGCCAGTGACCGTATAATCATGACATGTATTTTTTTAACACGATACAGACGCAAGGGCTCATATATACGCGCAAGCACTCACCGCTATAAGCGCACACACGCAGACCCTACCCCTATGAGCACCTTCGAGAGAGTGGGCCAGCATATGATCTTGAGATTTTACAAAGTTACCATAGGTGCCTCGTAGTCGAGTGGAATGTCTCCTCCCACTGAACGCACATCGCCGGAAAATACTGAAATTAACCCAGGATAAATGTGAGCACCGGGACTTTAACCCTGGTGTGCTCGAGAAACCACTGTCCTCCTAACCATCCAACCACATGTTGGTTAGCACGAAAAAATGTATGTGGTGACCGTGATGAGCTTATTCTGTAGTCCAGTGACCATATCGTGCTTTCGCTTCAAATACAATGACCGTAAGTATCGTCAACAAAATACGGAGCACGCATCAAATGCAAAGTCCGTCAGTGTCGTCAAGAAAATACGGAGACGTATCGTGAGCTAGATACCGTATGATCAGCACAAGAATGTATACGGTGACCATAATGAGCATGTTCTGAACTCTAGTGACCATATAGTGCTTTAGGTTGAAATACAGTGGCCGTCATGTGTGAATGTGTCGTGGGCATGCATACTTTTAGAGGGCCGAGAGATAGTTTGTGTGCGTACGTGAAAGTGGTGTACAAAGAGGGGATGTCCGGTGGAGACAAGGAGAGATATGTCCTTCGTTTATCTTTCCCGTGACTAATATTTTAGGAGAATATATAAACATTCACAATGCAGACCAAATATTTTTGGATGCACCATGCAATTAACTTTCATGTATAACATTGTACAATTGTATATGCTTATTTTCTTAGTGGCCGATTGCATGTGTGGTGCGGTGGGCACATCATTTCTAGTTGTGGTGGGTCAACATGAGGACTCATGGGTCAGTTCCGTCCTGCGCCACATAGGTTGGATTGATACACGTTATACGAAGACCCATGTGGAGGACTCGGTGTACAACACGAACCTAGCTACCAGAGTTGCGGAGGACTCTATCCCCACTAGTGATAAGCCGACTATATATGATTGGTAACCCTAGGCCCCTAGTATGTTATAGAAGCTTGGGGGCTTGTTCGTCGATAGTATACACACACACGCACAATGCCTGGTATTCATGTGTACTTTGTACACACCCCTATCACTAATATACAGTACCAAGAGTAGGCTTTTTCCTCAACTGCAAGGGTCCGAACTAGGGTAAAACTTTGCCTCGTATTACCATCCAGCCTAACAGTCAGGGATATCCTACCAAATGATATGATGGAATCATATCTGCCAACTACTAAGAGAGAGGTGTGTCTGGGGGGAGCAATGTGTGTGAGAGAGGCCTAAAGATAATGTGCGTGCGGGAGACACGTAGGCACATATATGTGTGTATAGAGGGCTAGTAGAGACCGTGCGTGCGTATATATGCATGTGAGAGAAATAGTGTTTTCCAACTGAGATCAGTGAAAAGAGTGTTACATAGTAGTCAGAAAGAGAGAGAGCATGTGCGTGAGACTCCCCGACGCCCCGAGAGAGATTGTGAGCATGTGTGAAAGAGAAATGCCGATGCATATAAAGTGTGTGCACTGATGCGGTAGATAGAGAGATATATAGCGCATTTGTGAGAACGGGCCGATGCATAGTGCATCTACATGTAAAAGGCGGTTCTACGCATTAAATTAAAATATAAATTGCATTATTATTTTTGAATGAGATCATGAATTTTGCAAATTGCGTATGGACGAAAATCGGTCTATCAGACACCCATACTCTATTGAATTCTAGCATGTGCATGCGTTTATTTCATATTATCGATCCATAGAGTGAGAGCGATTTGAAATGCAGGCAATGGATGCTTTTGCAATTCATATATAAACATTAATTAGTGCACTCCATGTTGCTAGTGTGAAGCACTTTATACATTTGTCACTTGCATGGATACATTCCAAATTGCTAGCTACGAAATAGAATACATGTCGAATTGAACATAAAGGGGGTTTCAAAGATTCAAATTCATAGGAAGTGCATTCATCTATTTGAACCCGAGATAATGGCATTTGTAAATCAGATGTAAAAGGGGGCATCAATCTTTGTTGTGCGCTTGAACATGCTATATATATTCATACGCATGTCTAACTTTTTTTTTGCAACCAAGGAGATTATATCTGGAACCATACATGAACTGAGTTAAGTTGCATATTTTTTAATATATACTCGTGTAAAATGTATATTCAAATGTATCACCTCCATTCCAAAATAATCGTAGCTTTAGGATTTTCAAGAATAAAGATTTGTGAAGTTTGAAAAATCATGAATGTTAAATTCAAGAGAACCGAAAACGTTAATGCTTCTGCTCCCAAATACTGAACAAAGCGCTAAATAGGCCTCTGGTCACCCAAAACCGCGCGAGACTAATGTTTGGCGGTAGGAAATTACTGTCCTGACTCTGGCCCGTATAGCCTATCGGCCCGATGTCCAAAGGTCTAAACCGGGGTAGGTTTGTAACTTCACCAAGACGCCAGTCTCTACCGCCTCCGAGAAGCATTCATACGCCGTGGGCGCCTAAACACCCATGTGCTCGGCCAAAATCTATCCCGCCCACATTTGGGACACCTGAGATTACTGTCCTACCCCCAACCCGCAATATGTCCGAAATTTTAGATGCGGGCAATGTTTGTAACTTTCCCCAAGTTTCAAACAAGCGCGTCCCAAACAGAAACATTGTTCCCCCTCAGTTCCCCGCCTCCCTCCGTTTCCCCATTCATACTCCGTGGGCGCCAAAACGCCCTCTCTACCAGCCGCGAAACCCCAACCTCCTCCGTCCTCCACCCAATAGTGTACAATCGGCCTCCGCCCAACTCCATCATGCCGGAGCCGGTACCCCGACGTCGTCGTCCAACGTAACCGCAACCGCAACGCCCTCAAGGACTTAGCAGCTGAAGCCGTAGAGCTGCCTCCACGACGCCGACGCTGATGTGCGCCATACCAGAACCACTCCGACCACGCCGTCTTGCGCCTCACTCCTGCCGCTCCATTGTCGCAATCGTCCACTGCACCGGAGTTGTTCCCGCTACGCCGTCGTTCGCCGCCTCGGATCTTCTTCCCCGCCGCCGATAGACGGCCACTACACCACACTCAACAACTTGGCCATGGGTTCGTCCAAGGCTGCACCGTCCTCCACAACTTCTCGTTTCCAGCGAACCACAAGAAGATTGTTGGAAAAACAGAAGGAAGACACTTCACTGCCAGCAGAAAGAGGTACTCCTCTTCCCTTATTCGTGCAAACCTTATGTCTCTGCTAACACCGTATTCATCCCACGAAAGAAACTAGTTGAGCGCTTCTTACTGCATCTTCTTTGTGATACTAAATGCACAAGGTTTCCTCCCTTTACTATTTCACCTCTGCTAGAGGTCAGTAACCTGCCTAGATTTCAATTCAGGGTCAGTCGAACCACAATTAAAAGAAGCAGCACCCGCTTAGGCGCGTGGAGCACCTAGTCCGCCTGTTCGCCGGGGAAGTGGCACATCGGTGTCTATCATAGGGGCGCAGGAGCTGCTTGCGCCCGATCTGGTGGTCGGCGGGGCTTGAATGGATTGCCGGGGGGCGGTGCCAAGCATGGCGGTGTGGTGAGGTCGAGGGGAGGGCGCAGGCAGGGGACTGGGCCTGTGGTCGCTACCATTTCGAGGAAGATCGTCAACACTGACTGGCTGGAGGTAGATGAAGGCGATCTGCCCATTCTTTGTACATCAGACGGTGCAGAAAAAATGGACTAGCCTATTTGTTTTCAGTCGAATGTTATTTTCATAGAATCCTGTAGTAATTTAGTGTGCCATGCATGTTGTAGAGCTATCATATGTCTCCCGTCATTTATTTCCCACCGACCTACTATCTACTACCTTTACACTGTACTAATTGTGCACACACTTCACCCATACTCACACTATTGTTTTTTTATGCATGGGTATTTCAGACTCTGACGCAGTGTTGATGAATGCTGAAAAGAAAAGACAGAAGTCGCTCCAGTGTAATTCGAAGATAAGCACTAAGCGTTTCAGCGCTCTAAAGGATGCAGTGTCAGCAGTTGGAGACAGTAAACGTAGCTCTGCAGTTAATGATCTCAATTGCCACACACAACCACCCCAGGTGCTTGCTTTAACTTCGCGCTGTCAAATGTGGTTGCATGTTGCATATGGTGTCTAGCTTGTATTGCTTCCAATTTGGTTAAATTGCATCTGCTTAATTTACACATTATACATTTGATAATGACATGCCTTTCTGTTTTTGATACATACTACATATGTCTATTAACCATGTTCATACATCAAACTAATGCTCTTTTGTATCCCTCGTCAATCACTTATGATGAGACAGTCACCCAGGTGGGTTAGTGTGAGACGCCATACTGTGTGAGACGGCATACTGTGTGAGACGCCATACTCTTTTAAAGAGTGCAGTGTCATCCTCCCCACATGATTCTCAAGAAACAGCAAGGCTAAATGAAGATAGTCAACGCAGCTCTCTAGTTGATGACCGCAATTCCCCCACACCACCATCACAGGTGCTTGCTCTAACTTCACAGTGTGATATGTGGTTGCATGTTGCATACGGTGTCTAGCTTGTAATGCTTCTAATTAGGGTCAATTGCATCTGCTTAGTTTACAAATTATACCTATGAATATGGCATGCCTTCCTATTTTTGGTACACACTACATCTATGTGTTAACCTTGTTCTTACATGAAACTACCTCTCTTCTGTATCCTGCATCAATCAATTACGATAAGTCACCTTTATTCGTTGCATATTGCATATTATTTCTAGCCTGCTGCCATGTATTGCTTCTAATTTGGTCAAATACATTTGTTAGGGCACCCTTTTAATTTGGCAGAGTGATATTGGTTTCATCTTTCATATGGTTTCTAGCTTTCATTGATTCTAACAAGTTCAAGCACCTTGTGCTTAGTTTACACTTTATACATCATACATGCCAATATGTCACGCCGTCCTATTTTTCATACATATTCCATCCTCCTATCATGCGGCTGCCTTACATGAAAGTGGTGTTCATCGGTATCATGCATCAATGAGTTCTGAAGATCAAATTTTATTCCTTTTTCTTGTGGGTTTGACTTGACAAGGCAAAATCAAGAAAGAGGAAGGAAAAGAGTAAGGAAGGCGATGATGTTGGTCCTCTGCAGCAACGTAAATGGAGCATCTGTATCGATTCTCCTTGTACTGATAGTGCATTACAAGGTCCAAGTTTCCGCTCCCCTACCCCACCATCCAAGGTGCTTGCTCTAACTTGGCAGTGTGATATCTGGTTGCATGTTGCATGTGGTGTCTAGCTTGTATTGCTCCTAATTAGTGTAAACTGCATCTGCTTAGCTTACACATGATACGTGTGAATATGACACGCTTTCCTGTTTTTGGTACATACTATATCTGTCTATCACAACATGTTCTAACATGAAACTACTCTTCTTGTGTATCCTGCATCAGTCACTTATGATGGAACACCTTTAAGTTGGCAGTGTGATATTGGTTTGCGTCTTGAATATGATTTCTAGCATGTATTGCTTCTAGTTTGATGAACACCACCTATGATGAGATAGTTTTAACTTGGCAGAGTGATATTGATTGCACCTTTCATATGGTGTTTAGTTTGCAGTGCTTCTAATTTGTTGAAGTGCCTTCTGCTTAGTTACCACATCATAGGTGTGAATATGTCAAGCCGTCCATTTTTTCATACATATTGCATCCTCGTATCATGACTTTGCCTTTCATCGGAGTAGTGTTCATCAGTATCATGCATGAATGAGTTCTGAAGAGCGAATTATATTCCTTTTTCTTGTCGGGTTGACCTCACAATGCAAAATCAATAAAGATGAAGGAAATTGGCAAGGCATTGGATGATGGTGGTCCTTCCGAGCAATTGAAACGGAGGTTCTCTACAGATTCTACTCCACCATCCTCCCAACAAGATTCGCAAGACAATGCAAGGCTAGACAGTCAACGTAGCTGTGTAGATGATGAGCACATATCCCCTACTCCACCATCATAGGTGCTTGCTCTAACTTGGCACTATTATATGTGGTTGCATGTTGCGTATGATGTCTAGCTTGTATTGCTTCTAACTTTGTTGAATTCATCAGCTTACTTTACACATAATGCCTGTGAATATGACACGTGTTCCTGTTTCTAGAACATACGTGTACATGATGAGCACATCTCCCCTACTCCACCATCACAGGTGCTTGCTCTAACTTGGCACTATTATATGTGGTTGCATGTTGCGTATGATGTCTAGCTTGTATTGCTTCTAACTTTGTTGAATTGCATCTGCTTACTTTACACATAATGCCTGTGAATATGACACGTGTTCCTGTTTCTAGAACATATGTGTACATTATGAGCACATCTCCCCTACTCCACCATCACAGGTGCTTTCTCTAACTTGGAACTGTTATATGTGGTTGCGTTTTCCTTATGATGTCTTGTTCGTATTTCTTCTAATTATGTTGAATTGCATCTGCGTAGCTTACAACTTATACCTGCAACGATCACTTACCCATAAGACACATTTAACTTGGGACTGTGATGTAGGTTGCATCTTGCATCGTCTTCTAGCTTGTACTGCTTCTAATTTCTTGAAATGGCACGTACGACGAGACACTTTTTACCTGATAGAGTGATATTGGCTGCATGTTCATATGGTGCCTAGCTTTCATTTCTTCTAATTTTGTTGAAATGCCTTCCGCTTACTGTTTATTCATACATATTCCATCCTCCTATCGTACGTGTGAATATGAAACGCTGTCTTTTTTATATATATTCTAGCCTCCTATCCTGCGCTTGCCTTACATCAAAGTAGTGTTCGTCTGTATCATGCATCAACCAGTTATGCAGAGCTAATTTTATTCATCTTCTTGTGGTTTTGACTTCATAAGGCAATATCAGAAAATAGGAAGGAAAAGAGTAAGTTAGGGGATGTTGGTGGTCTTCTGCACCGATGCAAACAGAGACTCTATAGATTTGCCACTGCTACTGCTAATGAAGTTGAAGTCCCAAGTCTACATGATGAGTTCATCTCCCGTACTCCACCATCGCAGGTGCTTGCTCTAAGTTGATAGTGTGATAATTGGTTTCATGTTGCATATGTTGTCTAGCCTGTATTTCTTCTATTTTGATTAAATTGCACCTGCTGAGTTCATACGTTATACATGTGCATATGACATGGCGTTCTGTGTCTAGAATACACTGCATCTATCTATCATACCATGTTCTTACATCAAAGTACTGTTGTTGTGTGTCCCGCGTCAGTCACTCATGATTGGACACTTTTAACATGGCAGTTTGATAGTGGTTGCATCTTGCATTGATTTCTACGTTGTACTGTTTCTAATTTTTCGAATTGCCACTTATGACAAGTGATGGGCCTCGAACCCCTCGTTGGATTACCCCAAGTGGAAGGTGTAAGATGCAGTAAGTAGAAGTGTTTTCCCCTAGCAAAGATGCCAAGGGTCGAATCCCCAGAGACTCCTAGGTTCAACAGGTAGGTGTCAACCGCTAATGGCGCAATTAACAATCAACGTGGACCTGCACACAGATACAAATAACTTTGCTCCCAACGAGTACAGAGAGGTTGTCAATCTCTCCGGCCTTGTAGTTCACAAAGGGTTAAAAGCAATATGATAGTAGTGATAGATAGTGTTTTGCAATAGTAAGTAAAATAGCGAAAAGTAAATAGTGAATGTGATCAATGATGGTAATATGGACCGGAGTCACATGATGTTCACTAGTGATGTCTCTTTCCCAAAAGATGATAAAACAGCTATGTGAGGTAACAAATTACAGCTGGGCAATTGACAGGACCACGAACACAAACCAATGCTGACTACATTGCAAGAAAGGTTGAGGTTCAAAGCATGGGCGGTACGCCAAAGTAAGTAGACCGAAATCCATCTGCATCTACTACTAATCATCCACCTTGAGATATCTATCCAGAACATCTCGCTGGTATTAAGTTGCGAGTCCCACCCATAGTGTAAACTCAATGCAACAGACAACTGCATTAAAAGAACTTTGCGTAAAGTAAATAATCCTTGCACCCGCGGGCACAAGCACCGTTGTTTTCCCCCTTGTGGCAACAGCATATCCCCTAGACTCATGTTTCTGTCACTCAAGCTAGTCATCGAGGGGCATGAACCCACAATCGAGCATAACGTTCCCTCTTGGAGTGACTACTTACTACTCGGCCAAAGCAATAAATAACAACAGAGAACATGCAAGAATTACTTATGAACTAAAATATAAAAGAGGTGAATCAAATATATTACTCAAGATCAATCTGAACATAATCTCATAATCCATCGGATGCCAGCAAACTCAACATAGCAACAACATAAGGATTACATAGGTGCCTCGATCATGTAGGGCAGCTCACGAGGACTAATTAGTGAAGCATAAGAACGGGAGGAGAACATCACATAGCTACTGGTCATGGACTCATGGTCCAAGGGAGACTACTCACGAGTCATCCGGGAGGCGTCCATGGTGGTGGAGAAGCTCCCGGTGGTGATCCTCCCATCCGGCAAGGTGCCGGGAAGAGTTCTCCTGGTGCTCCCGATCTTGGAAGCGGCGGCGGCGGCGGAACAGAGATGGGATCCCGAAAAGAAGTCCTGTTTCAAGGGTTACGGGGGACCCTTTAAATATCTGCCAAAGTAGGGCACCCGGGGGCTCTCGGGGGGCCGAGGCGCCCCCCCAGCGCGGCCTAGGGGGGGCGCCCACAGGGCGCCTGGGGCCCCTGTGGCCCCCCCAGGCTCCCCTTCGGAAGCAGTGTCGTTACCGGAACGCTGATTTTTTATATATTTTTTCTGTATTTTTCTGGGCAGTTCTCGAAACGTGAAAACCTGAAATACAAAAACAGCCGAAAACAGAAACTGGCACTGGGGTGCACTGGATTAGTAAGTTAGTCCAAATATGATCAAAAGTGTATGAATATCATAGCAATATCACCCAAAAGTGGCATGGAGCAAGCAGAAATTATAGATACGTTTTGGACGTATCAACAAGACACTTTTAACTTGACAGAGTAATATTGGTTGCATCTTTCATATGGTGTCTAGCTTGCATTACTTCTATTTTCTTGAAAATCCTTCTGCTTATTTTACACACCGTAGTTGTGAATATGTCATGTCGTCCTATTTTTCTTACATATTCCATCCTCATACGGTTGTCTTACTTCAAAGTATTGCTTGTCTATATCATGCATCAATGAGTTCTGAAGAGCGATTTTATTCTTTTGTGTTGTGGGCACGGCTTGACATGGCAAAGTCAAAAAAGAGCAAGGAAAATAATATAGTAGGGAGTGGTGTTACTCGTCGGGTGAAACGAAAAAGGATTTGCCGTCTAGATTCTGCTGGTACTTATAGTGCAGTATAAGGTCCAAGTCCACTGGCTAAATCTACAAACACAGTATCACCTACTCCACCAGCTGCAGCATCCGCTTCAACTATACCAGCATCTCAACGAGTTACTCGTTCGTTTGCTCCGGAACTGGCCAGTTCCCAAGCTGCCTTCACACCTAACACTACTTCTGAAGCACCGCTGACACAACAGGACTTGGCAAGATCAGATGAACCTCATGAGCATCAACACCAAGACGGTACCTGACCGAATCAAGTTGCAGTTGCATGCTCCTTTATATGTACTCTCAAAGTTTGATGTACACTAACACTTTACATATTTGTTGTTGAACTAGCACCACGATGCAAGCGGAAACAGACATCAAGGATAATGCTTGACAGATTAACAAAATCTAAAGGAGGAAGAATGGAGATCCATTTTGAGCCAGGTTTAAAAAGGCCACGTGATGCTACAGAGTCATCCAAGTTAGTATCAGAGGCAGTCGTTGTCGTTAGGTGTCATGCACATATCCTCCCAACGTGGATCCAGTACAGGAATGAGAAAGCAATACCCAGTTTAACACCTTCCTTGACCATTTATCCGTAAGTAATGTTATTCATCGCAATTAGTAATATTATCTTGCTCTGTCCCATACTTTCTAGCTTCCTCCTAATAAGACTCACATTCTTTTTTCAACAGATGGGGTTCAAGTTGGATCCGAAATATGATGCAACTAAACAAGCATGCACTCATGTTTTTAAGTCTACTCTGCGACAGTATCGTTACCACCTTAGAAAATCTCACTTTGAAGGCAAGGATAACAATGAAATCGCCCAAACATCTCCAGTGGAATATATTACAGATGAAGACTAGACAGCCCTCATTAAACACTGGTATGATCCAAAGTATCAGGTAGGCTATATGTATTTGATCAGACCACATATTGAACTTGTATTTATGTATGTTCCTTACAAGTGTATCTTCTTCTAGGCTAACTATTTGAAGAACAAGACCAGCCGTTCTAAAGTGAAATTCCAACAGACAACAGGATCTCGTAGCTATATTGCACACTGCCATGCTCTTGTAAATAGCTGCTATTTCCTTCTTTTTTTCTATGCCATATTATCGTATCTATATTGACTTGTTCCAAATACAGAGGAAAGCCTGTGTGGACCGAAAAGAACCTGAACCGAATGTAGTGCAAATCTTCAAGGATTGCCACACCAGCAAGATGAAGGGCATGAGCACACCAGTTTAAGCCGCTGTTGTAAGTCCTTACTCCTCCTGCCTTTGAACTGATTGGTATTGTGATGTGTTCATTTAACTACTTGGTTTGCAGCCAATGTTAGTTACTCTGTTCACTTTTATGCACAGTTGTCTTAACGTATCATTTCACCTTACATGGTTTAAAAGAGATGAAGGATATTCTTTTGGTCTTGATCTGTATTCTAGTTGTTATGTTCACGTGCGCACACAATGATAAAATAGCATGTTTGTTTTATATCTGTTTGCCCATGATATGAATGATGTCATACTATGTTCATCCTACTTTAAACCATGTCTCTTTATCCTTAGATGTCAACGAATGTGAGGAAATAGACAATAGAGTAGGCATGCTACATGGACATATGTTCCGAAAGTGATTTTATTATGTAGTTGGCACTACAATACATGATGATGTATTACAGTAGTTCACCAAAATAAGTTATGTATAAACGTGTAACCTACTTTGTTTGTTTTTGTCTCATTAGTAACTTATATGGTACACAAATTTACAAGTTCAAACTTTCAGGAATCTATGGAAAAAATGATTGAACAGCCACAACCACCTGAAGGTGACGAGGCTCTACCACAGGCACAATGTCACCTCTTGATGTAGTGTGTCAGTATCTCTCCACTAACAGTGCAAAAAGCACCTTCATGCGTAATTCTGGGTTGGTTGTCAAGGTAACCTCGTCCAAATCGCCTACTGAACAAAATATTCCTGCTAGACAGAGTGATATATCTGTGCTCCAAACACAAGTCCAATCCCTAATGGACATCATTTTGGAAACAAGAATAGAGGTTGACAAATGTCGTCAGGATATGAATGGTTTTGAAACCAGACTATCGGATATTTGCTTAATTGTTCAAGAGCAATGGCGGAAAAAGGTGAAGATCGTGCTACTCCATCAGATTCTACAGCCTGAAACATTAGCACTCAGGTCAAATGATTTGTGCTTCTATACATCTGATGATGCTTTTATCTGGAAGGACTATATACTTTATGCCAACAGGCCTTTTGTTGTGATATAGCATTTATGATGCTGCCAAAGGCTGCAATAATTACGATGCTATTTTTGTATAGTGTAGGTTTATCTTAGTAATGTATTCGGCTGAAAGCTTCGTAGGAGCCCAACATTCGTCGGGCCCATTCCAATTTGGCTAAAAACGGTTATGGGCCGAAATTTGCATGTAGCCCAATAAAAATATCTGGGCCTAAATCAGCATCAGATTTCATATTTTTCTCGTAGGCATGTGCCCATAGTGGGCCTTTAACAGACCTAAACAGAATTTGGGCCCTCAGTAACAATAGGCCGTTTACAGCTATAAATATCTCGAGCCCATCAAAACATGGGCCTTTAAAAGACCGAAAGTGAGATTGGGCCCATTTACGATGCGGATCTTTCACATGCCTAAATTCAGACGGGCCGTAAATGCGCCGACCAAATACACGGGCCTTTAACAGGCCGGAAGTTTGGTCGGGCTAGATTATCGTCATTTTTATATGGGCCGTTAATGGGCCTGATGTGACATTGGGCCACATATGGCCCATGGATTTCGTCCGATGTTAACAGGCCGAAAGTGGCCCAAATCTGTAGTGGGCCTCTAACAGGCCAAATGTCAGACATGGCCGAATATGACCCAAATCCTTCATGATCGTTTATGGGCCGAAAGTTTCAATGGCCTGTAAATGGGCCCAAATGAAGCAGGACCTTTAACAGGCTGGAAATACACCGGGCCGTAATTCGGCCCATATACTTAGCGGACCGTTAAAGGGCCAGAAGTGACCATGGGCTGCGATGAAGACAAGTTTAGGACAGGCCGTTAACGGGCCGATTTGACACTAGCCGTACGGGCCTTAACTGAGAATGTTGGGCCTTTAGATGGGCCGGCCCATTATGGTCCGCAAAATCTCGCGGGCCTTTAGCTGGGTCGCCCCATTATGGCCCGCAAAATCTCGTGAGCCTTTAGCTGGGCCGGCCCATTATGATACGCAAAATCTCATGGGCCTTTTGCTGGGCCGGCCCATTATGGACCGCAAAATCTCATGGGCCTTCTACTGGGCTGGCCCATTATGGACCGCAAAATCTTGTGGGCCTTTAGTTGGCCCAGCCCATTTAAACTTTATGGGCCACTTTTGGGCCGGTCCACGTGTCAACATATCATAGGCGCATCTCGCCCATTGGATGAGTGACACCTGTGCCAACGCGCAGCTGACACGTGTTTCCGTCAGTCAATCAGAATTTTACACGTGGAAAATCCCCATTGGTTAGGGCTGTTAACGGGTTATCGGATCCAAAACTGGACCCGATAGCTTAACGGCATTCCGTTACGGTGGATGCCACGTGTCGGTCACCCTTGACGAAAGCACTTCTGTGACGCGCTATCTATCGTCATGAAAGTGGACACTTCCGTGATGATAATTTTCGTAATGTCATGGAACACTTCTACGACATCACAAGTATGACTATCTTCATTCTGTCATAAATTTGTCATGGATGTACATGCATGATAGAAAACGTGGCCTACTGTGACAAACATGTCTCATCACAGAAGTGTATTTTTTTGTAGTGCAATGAAAGCGATCTTAGAGAAGGCATATGACTGATGGAATCCATACTTACATCACACTTTGAAAAGAATTTCTGAATAACTCTGAAAAAGAAATTAGAAGAGTCAGGTAAGATCCTGGGGAAAAACCTGTGGGTTAGGGCCCACTCAAAAGAAATCACCGATGGAAATGATTCTTGAAAGAGAGATTGCATCGGTTGAATTAAATGGCTTTGATTAAGATATCAACATCAAACTAGCTTGAACAGATTAAGAATGGAAACGCGAATCTTCCGAGATATCTTCATCACTCTGAAGAAGAATTAGAGAGAGTTGAATAAACATGAGAGACTCTGACAAGAATTCCAACAAGAGAAAACATGTGAAACAAGAAGAAGAGATATGATCAGCACCAAAGCTTGTATTTAGTCCACCGGAGAAGAAAAAGAGAACAAAGAATGTTGAACTTAAATCTTCGAGCATCTTCACGAGAAATCACTGGATGAAACATTAAAGAAGATCGATGAAGAGGCATCACAAGAATATAAGGACACTTGATTAAGGACTTCGGCTCCATAAAGAAAAGGGTGGGAGGGTGGGGAAAAACAAAGAAAACTTGGGATGAATGAAACAGACACCGTTGAGAAAAAACTAAGACTTGGCCTTGCACATATTAAAAGAATAGGTTAACTTGAAAAGAAGCACGCCGGTTGAAAGAATTTAACATGACAATCTTGATGATCAAGAAGGATTAGCACTCCCATAGAAATATGAGAACGCCGATTAGGAAAAGTATGGTATCAACACTTGACATCGAAGCAACTTGAATACCACAACTCAAAACAAAACAAAGGATAGATATGTTGCAACATAATCTTCATAATATCATTCAAACAAAATTGAACGAATGAATTCCATAGCATAATGGTGCATCAACTTGTCGAGAAGCCACTAGGGAGAACAAAATGATAGAATAAAACAACAAGGTAACAGATGGAACAAATACATAATAGAGGTTTCGTCCCACATGTTCGTGCTAATGCCCCATGGCACGTGTTACAAAGGGCCTTGCGATCCCCGAATCAGCATAGCCAAGGATCCTTTAAGATGCAACCCCCTAGTGTAACAACGCCCATGATAACCTCTCCACTAGATGTTGAACCCCAACCTCATATCATGCACCCGTTGGAAGATTACCTAAGAGCTACTTGAATCCCACCTATTAATTCCCGAAGCTTTCTGGTTATGCAATCTGGTGTTGGGGATACAGGGGAAGAACAATATCTCACCCAACTAGCAATACATACATCCAGCTGTATACATCCGTCAACAGATAACTAGGCACCTTTGGAAACCGTTTTCCTTGGACCTTTGAAACGTATCTGCTATACTAGTTGTGGCAATACTCCCGAACTATCCCACCAGTACTGGGTGACGTCGGGGTTATCTCACCACCAGACATGCATAGAAGATTTTTCGATGTCGGCCGCCTCTGGTATTCTAGAACTGTAACGATACACAATGGGACGACAATACCTCAGAGCTCAACTCCCCAGGACTCAGCCTAAACAGACGGGAGGCACCAAGATAGAATTCTCATCACAAATATATCGGAACAATCCAAACAATACCCGCGTGATCCTAAAAAAATTGGTGAAATTTGAGGATAGTGATGTTCAGACAACGTCAGGAATCCTGACCAGAGCGACGAAGGGGATGAGGAGTAAAAATAAATCCTACTCTCCGATATATATGAAGGACTCAAAACATTTTGTGTGTGTGCCTAGACTCAACCGATAGCGGTTTGATCAATCAGGGGGCTCCTTGGTCGGAGAAGGCTCTCATACCAACTTGTAATAACCAGGATGCGACTATGTCTCCTACGTGTCGAGGCACGAGTTAGAGACATAAGCGCATTGTGGAATGATCGCAAGCGTGGTATCTTTGCACAACTCATGTAATGTACAGGGATTAAAGAGTAAAATAGTTGGCTTGCACTCGCCACATCACACAATTAATTTAACATTCATACATTCATCCAAATAATACACGGTCCGACTACGAACGAAATCAAACGAGAAAAGATACCACAACCACAAGGCCTGATCGCCCCTAGTAGGAACCACTACTGATCGTCGGGGTACGTCACATACATACGACCACGCTCTTCATCGAACTCCCAGTGAAGTTCTTGTCCATCTCCTGCGTCGTACTCAGTTGTACCTGCATCTGGTGTGTGCTGTAATCTATGAGTCACAAGGACTTAGCAATCCCATTCCCCGATATCAAAACTAACAAAGCCTTTTAGGTGTGGAGAGGTAATAAAGTGACTGCGGCAAGCACTAAGCGACTAGCTTACGAAGTCAGAGCGAGATGAGGATATGTGCCAACGCTCGCCAAAGATGATCAGTACGTGATCCTAGCTACTCACATTCATGCATAACCCCACTGTGTTCACTTTCCGAAACCCCTTTGAAAATTGACCATCACGGTACTCACACAGGTAGTGCATTCTTAAGGATATGGTATCAAGTTATCTACAACTAGATATTAACAAATTCCCATCTGCCACATAACCGCGGGCACGGGTTTCGAAAGTTCATAACCCTGCAGGGTTGTCCCAACTTAGCCCATCACAAGCTCACGATCCGCGAAGTCACAACTCCATATTGGGAAGACCCGAGTATTCTCGAAATCTCGTGCTCAAGATATTTCGACAAAGGTAAAACTAATCCAGCAAGACCTCACGGCGTGCCGACACCCTGATAGTACCCGCGCGTATCTCGTCTCAGGCCACGACCGGATGGGACAGCCTACAGGTAAATACCAGATACCTCGGGTTTCCCCGAGGCGGCCCTGCAGTCCAGCCAGTTTCGACCAACACTCATGAGGAGCACTGGCCCGGGTTGTTGATTAAGAACTCGGGTTAATTACTCCCTATGCAAGTTTTTAGTTGTTAGGCAAATGTAGGACCAAAGTTGGGTCTTGCGGGAAAAGCTTTAAGCAGTGTGAATTATCGAGGGGGCCCATAAACCCCAACCGTGTTAGGAACGCAAAATCAAGGAGCATAACACCGGTTTATCGGGTCCTAGGGTGGGATGAGTGGAACAAAACACCAAGCAGAAGGCCAAGCCTTCCACCCATTACCAATATATATGTGCATTAATTTAATTAAGATATATATTGTGTTATCCCAATAATCAAGTCCGAACATGGAGCAATCTTCAAACTTCACCTGCAACTAACAACGCTATAAGAGGGGTTGAGCAAAAGCGTACTTAGCCAATCAACGGTTTGCTAGGAGGGCGGTTAGAGTGTTTCATGGCAACATAGGAGGATGACAAGACAAGAATAGGCATTGAGGCATAGCTAAAGAGCGAGACAACTAGCAAGGCAAAGATAGAGGTGATATCGGGGAACGGTCATCTTGCCTGGGATTCCGCAAGGAAGAAGAACGAGTCCATGTTGTAGTCGAACAAATCCTCACAACTCTGGAACGAAACCGAAGCTAACGAGAGAAACAACCGGAAAGAAGCAAACAACATGATAAACACACATATCATAACCATGGCATGATGCACAAACACGTATGATGCATGTCCGGTTTAAATATGCATGGCATGGCAAAGTGCACAAACAACACTACAAATTAAGTGGAGCTCAATATGCAATGAGTTGCATATTGACGAAACACCACATTCTATTTATTTAGTTGACTCTCGTTTATGAACCCAACAAGTTTAATTGTTGTTAGCATGGCAAGAGGTGAAGCACAAATAAACTACACTATCTAAGCAATTTAAATGAGGCCGGAAATAACAAACAACAATTCCGGAAAATCCCCATGTGCATAATTAGCAATTTTAAGCAAACACAATTTTAAGCATTTAAAAGGTTGTCATCATGATGTGGATGTCAAATGCAAGTTTTATGGAATTTTTAGTTAAAAGTTGACAAGAAGATGATATGGAGCATTTGTCACCGTGGTGGAAAGGAAGGGGTGCCACGGCGACGAATCCGAAAATGATGCCACGGCAACATATCGGTTCCAGTAGCAAATTGAGAGGCCGGTGCAAAATAAGGATGGAGAGCGTGTCATGCAAGATGATGGGGTGCTCCCGGTTTCCGGGTTCCCACGGGACAACGGCATGGCAACAAGGAGGAACATCTCAAGCGACGATTCGGGCATGGTGCAAACATAAGGTGCATCTCATACAACACATGCATTCAGTTCACGGGCGTCGTCTCGGGGTTATACCTTTGAAGCGTTCGTTTGGAGCAGTTCAAGTCTCGAGGGAAGTAGTGGTGTAGTTGTTCACGGGTCGTCGAGGGAAGTAGTCGTTCACGTGGCGGCGGTAGTGGAAGTAGTCGTACATGTTCGTAGATGTTCGAGTAGTCGTAGAGGTACTTGACGGATCCATAGCGACGGTAGTCGTACATTTCGGCAGTAGTCGAACTCGGCACACGATGGTAAACGTGGTACTTGTCGCGTTCCGTATGTGTGGTCGGTCACGAGTCTTTGGCGAAGGTAGTCGTTCGGGCGTACACGCTTGCCGGTGTGGTACTTGGCGAAACCCTGTAGTCGTGCACTTGGTCATCGAGGCACTTGGCGAGGGTCGACGGTAGTGGAACTTGACGCATCCCCGTGTGTACTCGTACATCTGTCGGAGAGGATCTTGGCGCATCCAAAACGAAGCAACACGAAAGGCCTCGGATCTTGTTGGTCAACAAAGGGAGACAGAAGATGGTGGAGGCAGGACCATGGCGCTGCTGGTGCAGGGCTCGATGGTACCATGGCGTTAGTCCAGGGAGGCTTGCGGTGGCCTTGGCTCCTGCCATCGGTGAAGGAGTGGTGGCCGGAGCAAATAAACAACAGCAAGGCGGCGAGGGAAGGAAGCAGGGGCGTCGGGTGGCGGCGCTCGAAGCAGATAGGTAGGGGGCGCTAGGGGGCTCGGGGAGGTGCTGGTGGTCGGCGAGAGGGAAGGCGGCAGCGCGGCAAGGATCGAAGGCGGAGGCGGGCGCTGGGCATCTCTCGCGTGGGGGGAGAAGCAGGAGGCCGAGGCAGGCACTCCAGCGAAGGCATAGGCGCGGAGGAGGCCGGGATCACAGGGGCGGAGTAGCTCGGCGGCGGCCTGATGGAAGGGGCACGTAGCGCAGCTCAACGGCGGTAGTCGTCGACATGACGCTGGCCCACGGCTGGCCCAGCGGCTATGAGGCGACGACGAGGAGGAAGAGAAGAGGAGTAGGGCGCGGGCGGAGGAGCGGCCATGGGCGAGGTGGCAGCAGAGATGCGGCGTGGATCGGCGCTGCTCTCTCTCTGGCGGCGCACAGGAGGGAGGAAGGGATCGAAGGGGGAGATGGGGAATGAGGGGTGTGAGGGAGAGAGTGCTAGGGGATCGGGCTAGGGTTCGATAGCTAAGGCAGGGGCTCGTTGGGCCTAGGGGTCTTGGTGGGCTAGAGTGAATAGAAAGGAAAAAAATTAAGAAGGAGAGATGGGCCAGCCTTGGTTAAGAGAAAAAAAAGGTTTTTTCTACTACTTATAGAAAAAGAACATAGAAACAAAATATTTATTTGGAATAACCAAATAAATATGAATTGAACTAACATTTGGCATGTGGCTAAAAATATTAAAGCTCCACAACTAGAGGATGAGTAATTGGAGGAGATAAAGGATTTAAAAGATAAGAAAAACAAGAGGGAGTTAAGATGCAAGTTTGTTATGGTTGATTCCAACGCGATGGAATATTTACTATAGCTCCCTAATATTGGGAGGATATGTTCTTAAGAGAAATCACCAAGTGAATTCCCTCGATTTAAATGGATCAAAGATCCACATAATTTATTTAGTTGAGATGCAAATGATTTATGACATGATGGCATGATGACATGATGCAATGCAAAATAAAATAGAGCAAGCAAATAAAACACACGGCGAAACCCGGAATAGCTAGAAGTCTTCTGGAGCGTCGGTCTTGGGGCGTCACATTAATTCCATCCGCAATCAATTCAAGGAGGGAGACATAGAAATTTGCAAGATACATACGGATCTAAATGTCAAAGACCCGTTTACTAAGCCTCTTCCATGAGCAAAACATGATCAGCACCAAGACTCCATGGGTGTTAGAATCATTACTATGTAATCTAGATTATTGACTCTAGTTCAAGTGGGAGACTAAAGGAAATATGCCCTAGAGGCAAAAATAAAGTTGTTATTTGTATTTCCTTATATCATGATAAATGTTTATTATTCATGCTAGAATTGTATTAACCGGAAACTTAGTACATGTGTGAATATATAGACAAAACAGAGTGTCCCTAGTATGCCTCTACTAGACTAGCTCATTGATCAAAGATGGTTATGTTTCCTAACCATCGACATGAATTGTCATTTGATCAACAGTATCACATCATTTGGAGAATGATGTGATGGACAAGACCCATCCGTTAGCTTAGCAACTTGATCGTTTAGTTTTACTGCTATTGCTTTCTTCATGACTTATGCATGTTCCTATGACTATGAGATTATGCAACTCCCGAATACCGGAGGAACACCTTGTGTGCTATCAAACGTCACAACGTAACTTGGTGATTATAAAGATGGTCTACAGGTGTCTCTGAAGGTGTTTGTGGTGTTGGCAGAGATCAAGAATAGGATTTGTCACTCCGAGTGTCGGAGAGGTATCTCTGGGCCCTCTCGGTAATACACATCATAATAAGCGATGCAATCAAATGACTAATGAGTTAGTCATGAGATGATGTATTACAGAACGAGTAAAGATACTTGCCGGTAACGAGATTGAACTAGGTATGATGATACCAACGATCGAATCTCGGGCAAGTAACATACCGATGACAAAGGGAACAATGTATGTTGTTATGCGGTGTGACCGATAAAGATCTTCGTAGAATATGTAGGAACCAATATGAGCATCCAGGTTCCGCTATTGGATATTGACCGGAGATGAGTCTCAGTCATGTATACATAGTTCTCAAACCCGTAGGGTCCGCACGCTTAACGTTCGATGACGATCGGTATTATGAGTTTATGTGTTATGATGCATTGAAGGTAGTTTAGATTCTCAGATGTGATCACGGACATGATGAGGAGTCTCGAAATGGTCGAGACATAAAGATTGATATATTGGACGACTATATTCGGACACCGGAAGTGTTCCGGAGAATTTTGGATAAAACCGGAGTGCCAGAAGGGGTTACCGGAACCCCGGGGAGAACTATTGGGCCTCTATGGGCCTTACTAGGAAGAGAGGAAGGGTCGGGAGGGGCTGCCCCCCCCCCTTGGGTCTGAATAGGACTAGGGAAAGGGGGCGGTGCCCCCCTTTCCTTCCATTCCCCCCTCTCCTTCCTTTCCCCCTCCTAGTAGGACTAGGAAAGGGGAGTCCTACTCCTACTAGGAGGAGGAGGACTCCTCTCCTTGCGCGCCACAAGGGTCGGCCAGCCTCCCCCTTCCTCCTTTATATACGGGGGCAGGGGGCACCCTAGAACACACAAGTAAACATCATTTTTAGCCGTGTGTGGTGCCCCCCTCCACATATACACACCTCAGTCATATCGTTGTAGTGCTTAGGCGAAGCCCTGCGCCGGTAACTTCATCATCACCATCACCATGCCGTCGTGCTGACGAAACTCTCCCGTGACGCTCAACTGGATCAAGAGCTTGTGGGACGTCATCGAGCTGAACGTGTGCTGAACGCGGAGGTGTCGTACGTTCGGTGCTTGGATCTGTTGGATCGCGAAGACGTTCGACTACATCAACCGAGTCACTAGACGCTTCCGCTTTCGGTCTACGAGGTTACATAGACACACTCTCCCCACTCATTGCTTTGCTTCTCCTAGATAGATCTTGCGTGATCGTAGGAAAATTTTGAAATACTACGTTCCCCAACAATAAACATGTCAATTTTTGTTGATTGGAATGACTTTGTGAAGACTTGCCTTATAGGGACGATAGATTTTGTAAGAAGCATAAGCATGGTAGAACCAATTTTTTGCTCAAAGTGATAGAAAAGTTTGCTACAAAATTATGTTCTCTTTATCCTATTACTTGTGAACTTTGCAATAAAGTTGGTCACCTTAATTTCCAATGCATGCTTTTTAATGATTGAATCGTGTCCAAATATTGCAATAACTTGATCACCCTTGAACTTTATAATGAACTTTATTTTTTGGGGGGGTGTGAAGAATTGTCACATAAAAATGGTTTGTTTAAAGCAGTCATATTCATAGACCATGCTGAAACTAATTTGAAAGAAATCCATATGTTTTGCATGGTAAATTGCAATGAAAATGCTTATATTGCCAACTATAGAAAGACAGGAAAACCAATAGAATATAAAAGGAATACTAATGAAGGGGTAAATATTTCTACTTTCCCTCCTATTGTCTCTCGTGATGAAATAGGTCACGAGAAGGAGCTCCCTATTCAACCAATCTCATCAATAAGAAATTCGGAAAAAATAATTAAACCCACACATGATATGGTGAAGAAGAAGAAAAGAAGAAAGAGTATATGTAAAAAGGTATGCCTCCCAAATGATGTTGCTCCTATTATTGTTGTGCCTCATGAGAATGAATGAAAAATAATTGTGGAAGACGATACACTTGATGATGATTTTTCTATGCCTATTGCTTGTTGTGATGACTATGATTGGGCAGATAATGATACTTCTTATAATCTTGAAAATACTTTTTGGCACGAACTTGGGAAATTATGATGATAGTAATTGTTATACTATTGGTGCTATTTTTACTATTAATGATGAGAGTGATTATGCTTATGATATGCCAAGCCACGAGCTTGGGGATGCTATGTTCGATGAGAATGACATGTTTGAGAATTTATTTGCTGCAATTAATGTTTCTCCCAAGCTTCGGTATGCTATGCTTAATGAAGATGATCTATTTATTCCCCCTACTTTGAATGATCAAATTTTTTATGATGAGTGCATGCCTCCTATTTATGATGATTGCAATATTTATGAAAGTGGGTTTGGAAGAGTGTCGACTTTACATAATATTTATACCACTATTTTGCAGGGTGTTTAATTGTATTATATTGGTAAAAGTGGATTTGGAGAGGTCATGACTTTACTTAGTAATGATTCCACTATTTCGGAAGAGGTTTCAATTGACTATGATGAGAACAAAGTTGCTACTTATGATGATTATTATCATGATATTGTTATAAAAAGCAGTGATAATTATTGTCATAATTTTGAATATCCTTTTACTGAACTGTCGGTGTACTAGAGTAGGGGTACCCTAGTATCCCGAACTTGTGCACGGGCAGTCGCAGCATCCCGCGGCAAGGCTTGCCGGGTGACCGCCAAGGTCCTCCGTGGTTCCTTTGGAGCCATTCAAGAATAAAGTATTCAAGCCAAGGAGACAAGACCCCGGCAAGAGGAGCTTGCCAGGAAGGCCAACCAAGGCATCTCAAGGAACTTGCCGCGACGCACCATGCGTCCCGGCAAGGCCCGGTGAGCGACAAGCTCCCGGACGTGACAAGACAACGACCGCGGCAAGCTACCACTCTATACCCGCGCTCCAGCACATCCACCAATGTGTCGCTCTAGGACCCTTCCAGGCATACGTGACGGGAGGCTGTGCAGCCAGCGGTGCGCGGTGGCAAGCAGTGCTGACAAGATTGCCATCGTGGCGAGCGGTGGCGTCCCTGACGGTCCCTTTTGCACTATTTGGGCGATGCAGATGGGCATTTAATGCCCTTGTCCCCTGCCGTCAGAGTTAGGTATGATACACTATAGCAGGTAGTTGTACCAACCGTAACACCTTTCCGTTTTTACCCTTGTCTACGTTGCCACCTGTCGGTGACCCCTTGAGCATATAAAAGGAGGCCCATGCGCAACGTAGAGGGGGAGAAGAACACTCACGCACGGTCTCGTTAGCTGCTGGTGTGTACTGTAGCACTCCGCGCTCCCGAGCAAGAACTCAATATAGACCACAAAGCAGGAGTAGGGTTTTACGCATCCGTGCGGCCCGAACCTGGGTAAACTGCTCGTGTGTTTCGCCTCGATCTGCTCTTCGTGCGATCTTCGCCCCCCGCCGAACCGAAAGGGGCTCGGTCCGCCGGTCCCATAGGTGCTCGTGGATTCGTTCCCCGACATCTTTGGCGCGCCGGGTAGGGGGCGTCGAGGTTGTGTGAACCTGATCCGGCGTTCACACGAGCTAGATCTTCATCATCTTCATCGACATGCCGCCGAAGAAGAAGGCTTCGGAGGCGGCTGCTCCATCCGCGTCGAACCCACCACCGCCGGAGCAAACGGCTGGTGGGGTAGACGCCGGCGGAAAAATGGGCGTTGACGAGGGAGCTTACGGTGCTGCCAGATCCAAGGACAAGGCTGCGCTGCCCATCGGCGGCGTAGTCGGCTCCCACAACGACCGGGCGCACTCCAAGACCTCGGCGTCCGTACATGCACCGCGCCCATCTCAGGAGGCGCGAGACCGGCAGCATCATGGTACTCACGGTAACATACGTTTGCTGGACCAAGATCGAGCTGGTGGATCTCGGAGTGCTCAAGACCAGCATGCACGCCAACATGCTAGCACGAGCGAGGCACGGTCGCCTGGACGGGATACTGCTCCTTCTAACATAGTTAGAAGTCCGAGCATATCCCGCTCCTCACACCGTTCGCCACCGCCACCCACCACTTCAGCAGAAGCTTTGGCACGAGCTCAACTGCTACTGGACTACCCTCCAACGGCGGACAAGATCGATGAATGGAGGGCCACCATTCAGAGTCTCATCGGC
This sequence comes from Secale cereale, assembly GCA_902687465.1. NCBI lineage: Eukaryota > Viridiplantae > Streptophyta > Magnoliopsida > Poales > Poaceae > Secale > Secale cereale. The sequence goes on from LR738714.1 coordinate 579,887,055, forward strand.
TTCGGCAACGGCGACACTCCACGGCAACTGAGTACATCGCAGCCGCGGCAAGTCAGTCAGGCACAAGCCGGTGGCGACAAGACCGGTGGGGGTGCAACCACCGTGCACTCTCCGCCCCGAAGACCAAGATCGCCGACTCGCCGGATCCACCTCGACAGCAACTCCACCGCGTCATCAGATCCACGAGCTCGTCGCGATCAGCGCCAAGTTCTTCACGAACGACAGCAAGAAGACGCTCGTACTCGCATCGAGCGCCGAAGAGAAGCGCGGCGTCAATAGGACCAGCGCGCTGGGCCCTCTGTCGACATGCATGCGCCAGGGGAACCAGGCGACTTGCCGTACGCGGTAGGTTGCCCTGCGTTTACTCGTGAGCTGTGGCAAGTCCTGTGGCCCAGCACGAAGAATTTCAAGCCAGACGTACCAGAGAAGTACGACGGCAAGTCGCATCCATCGGAGTTCCTCAGCATCTACACCATCGCGGTGCAAGCTGCCGGGGGACGGGACGACAAGATCCTTGCCAACTACTTCCCACTGGTGCTCAAGCCCAACGTCAGGTCCTGGCTCATGCACTTGCCGGACAACTCCATATCCTCCTGGGCAGACCTATGCCATCAGTTTGTTGGCGCCTTTACAGGCGGCCACAAACCTCATGGCCAAGTGAGTGACCTTCATCTGCTCGCCCAGAAGGAAGGAGAGCCCCTGCGCAAGTACATTCAGAGATTCAACCGTGTACAGCACAACATCCCAGATGTCCACCCTGCCGTGGTCATCAGCGCGTTCCATCAGAACGTGCGTAACCGCATGATGCGGGAGGAGATGGCGATGTGCAAGATCAGAGACGTCAGTGAGCTGTATGCCCTGGCCGACAAGTGTGCACGTGCTGAGGAAGGGAGGAAACTCCCCAGAGAGAATACAGGAGCAGGAGGATCTGACAGCGAGGATGCTGCCCTGGCCAAGAAAAACCGGCGGCGGAACAACAGGAAGAAGAAAGGCAAAGATGTGCTAGTCATTGAGTAGTCCGGCAACGAAGGTGGCGCCAAGAAAGCCAAAGCTGGTAGCTCCGGCAAGGAGATTGCCGCATGCACCAACTGCCAAGCTGTGGCGGTCGCCGACAAGCAGGACGGCACCGACAAGCAGTACTGCAAGATCCACCGCACCAAGGGCCATGACCTCCAGAGCTGCAAGAAGGTCGAGCAGCTTGTCGAGCAGCAAAAGGCTGAATACGAGCGACGCGACAAGGAGAAGGCCCAAGGAGGTGCTGGAGCATCCGGCAAGAAGCGCGCCGGCCGGGGAGGACGCTGCGGCAAGGCCAAGCAGCGGCAAGGAGACAGACCC
>LR738714.1:579888448-579901866 GCA_902687465.1 Secale cereale
TGACAAGGATGAAGATGATTATGACGATGAAGACATGGATGATGTCGAGACCAGTGAGCAGGAGTTCCAGAAAGCCACAGAGGTCTTGTGCGTTGACGGTGGTGCTTCTCTGCATACTTCACACCGCCAACTCAAGCAGTGGGTGCGGGAAGTCAATGCGGTAGAACCACCTGTCGAGTCACGCAAGCTTCTGAAATGGTCCAGCACGCCTATCATCTTTGATATTGAGGACCACCCCGATCGCACAACTGCGGTCGGGTGCTTGTCGATGTTGGTCACCAACTATCCGCAACCTCAAAATCACTAAGATGCTAGTTGACGGCAGGGCCGGCTTGAACCTGATCTCCTCCACTGTACTCCAGAAACTCCAGATCCCCGACAGCGAGCTTGAAGAGACCGGCACATTCCAAGGAATCAACCCGGGAAGGAGCAAGCCGAAGGGGAAGATCACGTTGCCGGTGACATTTGGCAGTGAGTTGAACTTCAGGACTGAGAGGGTCACTTTTGACGTTGCCGATTTTCCATTGCCTTACAATGGGATACTCGGTCGTCCAGCACTCGCCAAGTTCATGGCAGCCTCTCACTACGCATACAACATGCTGAAGATGCCAGGCCCGATAAGTGTCATCTCTGTCCCTGGCGACAAGAAGGATGCTCTTATCTGCGCCGACAAGATCTACCGGGAAGCGGCAGCCGCAATAGATCGCAAGTCACCTGCCGTTGAAGCTCCCGGGGGGAAGAAGAAGACCAAGTCCGGCAAGAGTTCTGATGCCCACTCCGGCAAACGCACCTCTTCGGAGTGCTGCGCTACCGTCGAGGACGCACCACCGAGCTCCACCGGCAAGTGTAAGAAGGCAATGGCAGCTCCACCAGAGACCAAGAAGGTGTCCGCCAAGGAGGGCGGCGCTGGTGGTACCTTCACCATCAGTGCCACTCTTGACCCTAAATAGGAAAGCGCACTCATTGCTTTCCTGCGGGCGAACGTCGACGTGTTTGCGTGGCAATCGTCTGACATCCCCGGTGTTCCCAGGAAAGTAATTGAGCACCATCTTGCCGTATGTCCTCATGCGCGGCCCGTCAAGCAGAAGGTCAGGAAACAAGTAGTGGAGCGCCAAGAATTCATCGCAGAAGAGATCAAGAAGTTGGAAGCAGCAGGCCTTGTCAGAGGAGTGCTCCATCCTACGTGGTTGGCCAATCCTGTAGTCGTGCGCAAGGCAAACGGGAAATGGAGGCTTTGTATCGACTTTACCGATGTCAATAAAGCTTGTCCCAAAGACCCATTTCCCTTGCCGCGCATTGACCAGATTGTTGACTCCATGGCCGGATGTGACTTGCTTTCATTTCTTGACGCGTACTCAGGATACCATCAGATCTTCATGGCAGAAGAGGATGAGGAGAAGACCGCATTCATCACTCCATGTGGCACGTACTGTTTCATACGGATGCCTTTCGGTTTAAAGAATGCTGGTTCAACATTTGCAAGGGTAGTCCATGTCGCTTTTGAGCCACAAATACACAGAAATGTGGAAGCCTACATGGATGACATAGTGGTCAAGAGCAAGGACAAGGCAACTCTAATTCAAGATTTAGACGAGACCTTTGCAAATCTGCGCAAGATCAGCCTCAAGCTCAACCCCGAGAAGTGTGTGTTTGGAGTCCCTTCCGGCAAGCTTCTCGGGTTCTTCGTGTCTCAGCGGGGAATTGAAGCCAATCCCGACAAGATCAAGGCCATTGAGCAGATTGAAGCACCAAAGCGCGTCAAGGATGTACGAAGACTTGCCGGTTGCGTGGCTGCTCTCAGCAGGTTTATCTCTAAGTCTGCTGAACGCGCGCCCTGCCGTTTTTCAAAATATTGAAAAAGGTAGGTCCAATGAAATGGACTCCGGTAGCGGAGGCTGCGCTGCAAGACTTGAAGAGATACCTGTTCTCCACTCCAATACTTGTCGCACCTAAGCCACAAGAGAAGTTGCTGCTGTATATAGCGGCAACCAATCAAGTGGTTAGTGCTGCGTTAGTAGCGGAGAGGGAGGCAGATGATGAGCCAGCAACCACGGCAGGCGCATCCAGCGACAAGCAGGGGGCTTCCCCGACAAGCTCTGGTCCCGACAAAGATGGATCTGCGCAGGCGCGCGAGGAGATACAGAAGAAAATGGTGCAGCGCCCAGTTTACTTTGTCAGTTCCCTTCTACAGGGGGCTAGGTCAAGGTACTCTGGTGTGCAGAAATTTCTTTTCGGCCTTCTCATGGCCTCGAGAAAGCTGCGCCATTACTTCCAAGCACATGAGATCAGAGTTGTCACTCGCTTTCCGCTGAAGAGGATACTGCAGAATCCAGAAGCAACAGGCAGGATTGTTGAGTGGGCACTGGAACTGTCAAGCTTTGGCCTCAAGTTTGAGAGCACTTCAACTATCGAAAGCAGAGCATTGGCAGAATTCATAGCAGAGTGGACGCCAACACCAGATGAAGAAATTCCAGAAACGAGCATCCCCGTCAAGGAAGCAAGCAAAGAGTGGCTGATGTACTTTGATGGTGCCTTCTCTCTGCAAGGCGCCGGTGCTGGCGTGCTGCTTGTCGCACCCACCGGAGAGCACCTCAAGTACGTAGTCCAGATGCACTTTCCCAAGGAGCAAGCAACAAACAATACCGCAGAGTATGAAGGTTTGCTTGCCGGTCTCAGGATCGCGGCTGACCTTGGGATCAAGAAGCTCATTGTCAGGGGTGACTCGCAGCTTGTCGTCCGCCAAGTGAACAAGAGTTATCAGAGTCCGTTGATGGAAGCCTACGTTGATGAAGTGAGAAAGCTAGAAGAGCACTTTGACGGCCTACAGATGGAGCATGTTCCGAGAGCTCAGAACGACATTGCTGATGGCCTGTCGAAGTGCGCCGCACTTAAGTTACCTGTGAAACCAGGGATCTTTGTGCTCAAGCTGACTCAACCGTCCGTAACGCCATCAACTGGACAGAGCAAGAAGAGGAAGTTGATTTCTGGTGACTATTTTCCGGCAGAGCTTCCCGAAGCCGCCGCCAAGAAGTTCCCCAAGATCAACACCAAGAGTGCTGAGGAGCAGTCTGCTCCGGCAAGCCCTAGGGCTTGTTCCGTTGAAGCAGAGGCTCCCGACAAGTTTTGCTCCGGCAAGCTTGCCGGGGAACGTCAAGCTCCGGTTGAGCCGCAGGTTCTCGCCGTAGAAGCGGATGTTCCCGCAGCAGCAGATGTGCCTTTAGTCCTTGTTGTCGAGCCACAAGCTCCAGCATGGGCACATCAGATTGTCCGTTTCCTTCAGACAGGAGAACTTCCCGAAGAGCAAGAAGAAGCGGAAAGAGTAGCCCGGCAGTCAAGTATGTAACAGTTTGTCGACGACACACTGTACACAAGAAGACTCAACGGTGTGAAATTGAAGTGTATTCACCGGGAAGGCGGACAAAAGCTGTTGGCAGAGATACATGGAGGGATATGTGGTCACCACATTGGCTCAAGAGCACTTGCCGGCAAAGCTTTCAGGCAAGGTTTCTTTTGGCCGACAACCCTCCAGGATGCAACTGCACAAGTAACCAAGTGTGAAGCGTGCCAGTTCCACTCCAAGCAGATACACCAGCCAGCTCAAGCTCTCCAGACGATCCCTTTATCCTGGCCATTTTTGGTCTGGCGGCTTGACATCCTCGGCCCCTTTCCCCGAGCAGTCGGGGGCTTTGAGTACTTGTACGTTGCGATCGACAAGTTCACAAAGTGGCCGGAAGTGGAAGCAGTGAGGAAGGTGACAGCACAGTCAGCAGTCAAGTTCTTCAGGTCGATTGTTTGCCGCTTCGGGATCCCTAACAGGATCATCACCGACAACGGTACGCAATTCACGAGCCGCACCTTCATGCAGTATGCCCAAGATCTTGGCGCCAAGGTCTGCTTCGCTTCTGTTGCTCACCCGAGAAGCAACGGTCAAGCGGAGAGGGCAAATGCTGAAGTGCTGCGTGGGCTCAAGACCAGGACTTTCGACAGGCTGCGCAAGTGCGGAAGAAACTGGATTGAGGAGCTGCCTGTGGTTCTTTGGTCGATCAGGACGACGCCAAATCGAGCCACTGGCTAGACACCTTTCGCTCTAGTCTATGGAGCAGAGGCAATTCTCCCCACGGAACTCGTATACGGGTCACCTCGAGTGCTCGCTTATGATGAGCTTGAGCAAGAGCAACTGCGACAAGATGACGCGCTGCTCCTTGAGGAAGACCGTCTTCAGGCTGCTGTACGAGTTGCTTGATACCAGCAAGCTTTGCGCCGCTACCATAGCCGCAAAGTTAACGCCAGAAGTCTCGAGGAAGGCGACCTTGTTCTTCGGCGCGTTCAGTCCGCCAAGAATTCCAACAAGTTGATGCCGAAGTGGGAAGGCCCTTACCGGGTGAAACGAGTCACTAGGCCTGGCGCTGTCCGCCTTGAGACCGAAGATGGCATTCCCGTGAGCAACTCCTGGAACATTGAACATCTTCGTAAGTTTTACCCGTAAGGCGCGGTTGCCGGAACCTATTCCGGCAACCACCTTTTGTACAAGTCTTGCCGCTGTTGCATGTAATCCTTGATACAAAGCCAGGCGTAGACCCTGTGCATAAACAAAGCTCATGTGCTCCGCACATCTTGACAATCTCATGCTTTCTATTTTTTGCATGTGTTATCTGACACTTTGTGCAGCACCTAACCCCAGTAAGAAATAACGAGCCGTAAGGCTCCATATCTTTATTTTCTCTTCTTTCTTTTTCTCAAGGAAAGGAAGGTTCCCTCGCCCACAAGTTTGCCGGGGGGAAAGGAGAAGATAATGGTATGGACCAGGCGTCGTTCAAGAAAGTTTCGCCTTACCGGGAAGCAAACAACAGAAAAGCTAAGTTGCCAAAGTTTGAGCAATCAGATTTTTTAATTTTTAAGTTATCTTCCTTGAACGACCGTGCTTTGTATGGAAAACCTGTGCGCGGAGGAACCAACTCGTAGCTAGTTGCGCCCTTACTTTGTTTCGAGTCCGCTCAACAACTTAAGCGTGCTGCGACTAGTTGCGACAAGGTTTCTTGTCGGTAATGGCACCGCCAGTAGGCTGCTCACGTCCCGCACTCAGCGCTCGCGGCTAAGGTGCCTGCGCCGGCAAGTTCCCTAAAAGCGTAGGGCAAAAACATACAAAGGAAGGAATCAAGTAAAGGAAATAACATTGCGATCATTACCCAAAATAGAATTATATTACAAGATAGCTTGTCGCGGCTCTAACAGATTGTTCTCATGACATGACCAGCAGCGACAAGAAAAGAAGAAAATGGGCGGCCTAGTCTACGCGATCGACATCAATCCTCTTGATCCCGCTCACCTTGTCCACAATGGGTGCGACAAGGGTCTTGAGCGCTTCCAGATCAGCGTCCGGCGGCAGGGTCTTGAGGACGTTGGTGAGGTTGAGGCCCGGGTTGCGGAAGGCCACCTTCACCAACACCTTTTGAAGAGCTCCCGTGCAGATCTTGCGCGACTCGTCGGCCAGCTGCTTTGGAATCTTCTCCCGGAGTCGCTGGAGGGCCGTCGCCACGCCTTTGAAGAACAAGGTGAGCTTGGCGCTGGGCTGGAGGTTCTCATCGGAGGGATACCCGAGATCCTCCATCCCCAGCTGCGCCAGCTCCCTGTCAATGTCTACGGCAGCATCCACGAGACCCTCCGTCCAGTGCTCCACATTCTCCCTAAGAGCGTTCTGGGCGGCAGCAGCACTCGCCAGCAGCGCCTCATCGTCCTTGATCTTCTTCTTCAAGGCCACCTCCTGCTCCCTGACGCCGTCCAGCGTCTTGGTCAAAGTAGTTAGCTTCAACTCAAGATCTGCGTTGGAGTCCTTGGCGGCACCAAGTTCCTTGCCCTTCTCGGAAAGACGAACCTGCAGCTCCGAAAAGATGTAGGTGTCCTTCTCCCGCTCACGCTTGAGCGCGGCAAGCTCTTCACCGCTCGCCTTGAGATCGGCCTCCAGCCGCGCCACCTTCGTCTCCAACTCCTTCTTGGCGGCCTCGGCAGCTGCGGCAGCATCCTCGGCTTGCTTGAGGGCTCCGCGGAATGTTTGCTCGCGCGCAGTGAGCTCCTCCTCGTGGCTGTCAAGGTTGACCTTCCGCTGCGCCAGCTCGCCCTCCTGCGCAGATAGCTTCTCAGCGGCAAGCCGCTGTTGTTCTTCGACTTCATCCTTCTCGAGGAGGAAGGCCTTCTGCTCCTCGGCAAGCTGCGCCCGCTCCTCTGCCAGGGACTGGAGAGCTTCCCGGTTAAGACCCCGGAGCTCCTCCGCGCGCTTCTCGATGTCTGCTCCCGCCCTCGCGACAAGCGCCTCTCGGGATTCCAGCTTGGCCTACCGAGCGCGATAGAGCGACACCAGCTTCCGCAGCAGCCGCTCCTCCTCAGGCTCGCCGCTGCTGCTGCTCGGCGCATCAACCAGCGTCACCCCAGCAGAGGCGAGCACCTCTCCATCGAAGCTTTCTCCTTCGACCGGCGCCCTGGAGCTTGACGCCCAGGGGAGGTTGATGAAGACGCCGTCGCCGGCCTTCAAGTAGACACCTGGCTGGGGCTCTTCGGAGCCTGACGCTGCGGCAGCGGCGGAGGGATCAGCGGTCGGCGTAGCGCCTAGCGCTCCTGCGGCCTCAGGGCCGTCAGTGCGATCGCCAGACCCCTCGCCAGCTTCTGCGGCGGCAGCTTTGGCGGCCTCGTCGCCGGCGGGATCATCAGCGCCAGCTGCTTCTTCGGTGGCAGCGGCGGCGTCGGCAGCAACCTCGGTCTCCATCGGCTCCGCAGCAGATGGGTCTGACGGCCGGAAAAGGGAGAAAAGTCAAGCAAATATCCAAAAAGAAAATCAAAAGAAGAAGAACCCAAGGGAAGCTTTGAAGCAAGAGGATTACCTGTACCAGGTTCTGCAGTCGTAGTCTCCGCCGCCGGGGGGCCGCTGGTGTTGTCCCTTGCCGGAGAACTCCCCCTTGCCGGAGAACTCTCCCATGCCGGAGAACTCTCCCTTTGCGGCGTAGTCGAAGCAGATGGCATGTCGGGGGCGGCCTCCGGGCGCTCCTGGTGGGGCTGCTCAGCTCCTACACAAACCAACAATCAGATGTCAGCAAAGAAAGAGCATCCATGCGCGCGTAACAGCGGAAAGCAAACCATATACTTACGTTGGGGGCTGCTCTGGAGAATAGTTGCCGGGTCCGGCAAGGTGGTCTCGGACGCATCCTCTGTTGTCGCGATGGGTTCGTCCTCGACGATAATCACCACCTTCGGACGCGCCGGGACCTTGGCTCTCTTCGCCGCTCTCTGGGCCAGAGTCCTAAAAAGGAATAAGTTCAGCAAAGAATCTTACTCTTCTTCTTCCTCGTCGGAGCTGAACATGGAGAAGTCGAAGTCCAGCTCACCTCCGGCCCGAGGAGGCGGAGGAGTAGGTTCCCTTGGCCGCTTGGCGGGAACAATGGCGGTGGTCCGAGACGACCCCGCTCGGACTGCCGCCGCGGCGTGAGAAGCGCCAGGAGCAAAAGCGGTGGTCCGGGTGGACCCCGCTCCAGTTGCCGCAGCAGCGTGAGGTGCTCCCGCGGCAACATTGCTTGCCGCAGTGGAGCGTGTCACGCGGCGCAGCGGCTGTCGACTCGCCTGCCGCTCCGCTACGTCCCCGGCCTTGCGGAGACGCCTTCTTGGTGGAGCTGGGAGCTCTGCTTGCGGCGAGCTGTCTGAAAATGAGGAGGAAGAGGAGTTGATCTCCAACGAGCCGCTCGTATCCTCGGCGGGCTCGCTCGACTCGACGTCATGCCCGGCAAGCTCTTCCTCGCCGGCAAGCTCCTCTCGCTCAGCACGGCTTGCCGCCTCTACTGCCTCTGCCTCCTCCATGGTGAATCCAAACTAGCCCGCAGCTGCGGCTGCCGCCGCCTCTTCCAGCCTAGTGGCGATGCGTTTCATCTCCGCATCGGTGGTGGTGCGGGTGAGGCTCTTCTTTTCGCCGGAGCGGTCCGGCACTTCTACCAAGCCGTCAAAGAACTCCTGCACGACGACGTCTTCAGGCTCTTGCCAAGTTGGGACAATTACATGCGAGTCGCACAGCGGCATCATTGCATGGATGCGGTTGAGTGAGGAGTTGTTGCACAGCGGAACGACATCCTTCGGCAACCTGAACACTTCGGGATGTTGAGGGTCGTACTTGAACAGCTCCCGGAGCATTGCGTCAAGTTCCATAACAGTGAAGTTGAAGTTGAGGCCCGGACGCAGCCTCATGATGTTCGCCGCATTCTGGAAGTCCCAGGCGGGTCTCCTCCTCTCCTGCAGGGGGGCGATGCGGCGGCGAAGAAAATCTGTGCCAACTGCGCCTACAGTGAGCCCGGCAAGCCTAAGGCGCTGGATCCGGGTGACGGCAATCTTCAGCCTATCGTCTTCCGGGGCCACGTTGCTCCAATCGCTGCCGCGCGCTACTAGGGTTTGGCGCCGGGCGGTAAACAGCTGCGGGTTCTCCTCGACAATCCAGCACCAGTCTGCTCTCCATTCCTCCCACTTGCCGTGGAACTCTCCCTCCAGATAAGCGTCCTTCTTGCCGGCTCTCGAGATCCAGGCGATTCCGCCGGATAAAGGCTCTCCTCTCTCAACTCGGGGCATAAAGAAGTGGCGAAAAAGGGCTACATTTGGGTGGACTCCGACAAAGTTTTTGCAGAGATGTGCGAAAACGGCCATGGTCAGAACAACCTTGGGGGTGAAGTCAAGGAGGCGGAACCCGTAGGTGTTCATAAGATCGCAGAAAAACTCAGAGAAAGGCGGGCAGAGCCCGCAGTAGAAGAACAAGGCGAAGAAGGGATATCCATTCGGAGCCATTTCCGAAGCGACGGCTGGAAGTACCTTCGTGCGTGGATGCGCCCGCGTCTCCGTCGACCAGAAGAGGTAGTAATACTCCCTCAGCTCCCTCGCAGCGAGCTTGGGGGGGGGGAGATTGCCCGCTCCTTTCGCAGCGCCACGAGCCGCTGCGCCTCGGTCGACTTCACAACCTTCCCCTTGTCGGCTTTCGGAGCCATGGCGGAAGTGGTGGGAGAGGCCGACGGCGTTGGTGGTGCTGGTGGCGATGGGGGGCAGGGCGCTGCTCTCTTTCAGCTTTGGGAAGAAGGGGGAGCGGCGGAGGTTTCCGAGATTGGAATAGCAACTGGCGAGTGGGCAAACTGCCCCTATTTCCCCTGCTTATCAGGAGGGAGGGGGCGGACGTTCCGCTTTTCCGAATAAAGAAACCACCCACGATCTCTCCCACGACACTGCATTCAACGCGTGTCGTTCGGGGAGGGCGCGGTGTATACCGAGAGAGATATGGCGTAACCCAGGCCGCGCGTGCCCGTGCCCTGTTTTGGGACTGGCCCAACAGCGCTCGGCACCGTGTATGGCCCAGGCCCGGGGGCTCCTGTCGGTGTACTAGAGTAGGGGTACCCTAGTATCCTGAACTTGTGCACGGGCAGTCGCAGCATCCCGCGGCAAGGCTTGCCGGGTGACCGCCAAGGTCCTCCGTGGTTCCTTTGGAACCATTCAAGAACAAAGTATTCAAGCCAAGGAGAGAAGACCCCGGCAAGAGGAGCTTGCCGGGAAGGCCAACCAAGGCATCTCAAGGAACTTGCCGCGACGCGCCACGCATCCCGGCAAGGCCCGGTGAGCGACAAGCTCCCGGACGCGACAAGACAATGACCACGTCAAGGCGCTTGCCGCGGCAAGCTACCACTCTGTACCCGCGCTCTAGCACATCCACCAACGTGTCGCTCTAGGACCCTTCCAGGCGTACGTGGCGGGAGGCTGTGCAGCCAACGGTGTGCGGTGGCAAGCGGTGCTGACAAGATTGCCATCGTGGCGAGCGGTGGCGTCCCTGACGGTCCCTTTTGCACTATTTGGGCGACGCAGATGGGCATTTAATGCCATTGTCCCCTGCCGTCAGAGTTAGGTATGATACACTGGAGCAGGTAGTTGTACCAACCGTAACACCTTTCCGTTTTTACCCTTGTCTATGTTGCCACCTGTCGGTGACCCCTTGAGCATATAAAAGGAGGCCCATGCGCAACTTAGAGGGGGAGAAGAACACTCACGCTCGGTCTCGTTAGCTGCTGGTGTGTACTGTAGCACTCCGCGCTCCCGAGCAAGAACTCAATATAGACCACAAAGCAGGAGTAGGGTTTTAAGCATCCGTGCGGCCCGAACCTGGGTAAACTGCTCGTGTGTTTCGCCTCGATCTGCTCTTCGTGCGTTCTTCGCCCCCATCGAACCGAAAGGGGCTCGGTCCGCCGGTCCCATAGGTGCTCGTGGATTCGTTCCCCGACATGAACACTACTCTTTTAATTTGGGAACAATTTATAGTTTTCGAGTTTTATATGATACTCTCACCTTTATGAATGAGAAGAAATCTGCTTATGTGGAGAGAAATAAAAATTATATGCTAGTGGATCACTAAAGGAATGCTTTGTGTGATGGTTAAGTTGATGAATTCATTCATGATGCTACTGAAAATTATTATGAGAGAGGAACTTATGATTCATGATGCTCTACTTTCGGTTCAATTCTTTACTTTTATGTAAGCAGCATTGGAATCATCATGCCTAGCTAAAAAGGCATTAAAGAAAAGTGCTTGATGGGAGACAACCCAACACTTATACCTACTGATTTGGTGTGTTAACATGTTTAATCTACTGTAGTAATCATGTTTTATAGATTTTGTTTCAATAAAGTGCCAAGTAAAGCCTTTGGGATAATGTGGATGATAGTTGACTTGATTCAAGTTTTGCATCGAGTGCAGAAAATGCTATAAATTACTGTAGCATGATAATTTTCTGAAAGTTTTACACATGATTTATATATAACTTTTTCTACATTTTCCAAAAATTTCAGAATTTTTAGAGTTGCAAAAGAATGGACATTGTCCAGATCATTACAGACTGTTATGTTTTTGACAGATTCTTTTTCAATGCCTAGTTTGCTTGTTTTCTACTCCCTCCGTTCCTTAATATAAGGTGTATTATTTTTTCAAAAAGTCAAACTTCTCTATGTTTGACCAAGTTTATAGGCAAAAATATTAATATCTAGAATACCAAATCAGTATCACTAGATTCATCATGAAATATATTTTTACATTTTATATAATTAGTATTACAAATCTTTATATATTTTGTTGCATAGTTGGTCAAACATAGACAACAGTTGACTTTTTGAAAAAATAATACACCTTACATTTATGAACGGAGGGAGTAGTTTCTATGACTTATATTGATAATATAAATTGTAGAAATGATATGCTATAGTAGGCATTGTGTGGAATCAATTATGAATCTTGTCTTCAACATTACTTAAAGTGGTGATTTGATTTATCATACTAATGAATCTCATGCAGGTTTTGTTAAGTTATGTGTGATTGAAGTTTTCAAGTTTTGGGTAAGATACCAACATGAGGAGAATAAGGAGTGACAAGACCCTCGGCTTGGTAATTCCCAAGGCACCCCAAGGTAATATTCAAGGAATACCCAAGCAACTAAGCTTGGGGAAGCCCCGAAAGGCATCCCCTCTTTCGTCTTCAACACTATCAGTAACCTCACATGGAGCTATATTTGTATTCGCCACATGATATGTGTTTTGCTTGGAGAGTTATGTAATTTTAGTTTGATTTGCTTGCTAGTATTTAGAATAATGTTTTATGTCTTTTATTTCAATAAAAAAAAGTCAAGTATAGCCTTTACCATACTTATTTTGCAAGACTATATGTTGCTGTTTGAAAACAAAAAAAGTATCACTGTTGTAAAAATTCCCCAGAAAAGTCAGAATGTGATAAAATGTTGGATTTTTTTGCACAATAATCCATGATAAATTTTCTACGGTGTGGTAAATTTACAGATTTTTTTAGTTAGAGAAGTATCAATCTTTTTGAATTCTTTATAGACTGTTCTGTTTAGACACATTGTTGTTATGTTTGCATTGTTTACATGTGTTTGCTTGTTTAATGATTCTATTTGAGGATAATACTATTAAATATGCAGATGCATTTAGTATACAATGTTAAATAATAATTTCCGTCATTTTCTATAGTAGAGAATGATAAGGTTTTTGCCTTGATTTATACTAACTTATCTCACGAGTTTTTGTTGAGTTTTGTGTGGATGAAGTTTTTAAGATTTAGGGAAACCGTGATATAAAAGGAATTAAGGAGACACAAAATCTCAAGCTTGGGGATGCCCAAGGCACCCCAAGATAATATTTCAAGAAGTCTCAAGCATCTAAGCTTGGGGATGCCTCGGTAGGAATCCAACCTTTCTTCATCAAGAATTATCGGTTAGCCTCGTTTGATCCTAAGTTTTTGATTCTTCACATCAGATGTGCTATTCTTGGGATGTCATTTTATTTTGTTTTTCTTTCTGTTAAAATAAAATCCTTAGATCTTAAAGTTTTAAATAAGAGTGAGTTCTCAAATAGCTACCCATTTACTTAACTACTCACTTGATCTTCACTTATATCTTCTTGGAGTAGTTCGTCATTTACTCTTGTGCTTCACTTATATCAAATGAGTAAATTGTTGAATGGATTGAATATCATGAAGTTGGAAATATACGTTCATATCATGCTTAGTAGTAGCTTCACATTGGGTTTAGAAAGTGAAATCTATTGAAGCTTGACAATCACAATATTGGTCATACACGCAATTCATGTATGATTATTATATAGAAGATAACTTTCACATACAAAAATATTATCTTGGACATCTTATATGATTGTGAATACCCATTAAATATTTTCAAACTTCAGAAAATAGTTTAAGTTGGACAAGGAAGACAACGTAATGAGTTACGGTTGTGTATATTTGCATAGAAGTTATATTGTTATGGATCCTCCAACATGTGGTGTTTGCTTAGGATCTTTTGCTAGCCAGAAATTCATACTAAGTAGAGACACTACTTGTGCTTCTGAAAACGCTTAAACCCAGTTTCCTGCCATGAGTGCCTTCCATATCTACCTATGGATTGAATAAGATCCTTCAAGTAAGTTGTCATCGGTGCATAAAGCAATAAAAAATTGCTCCTAAATATGTTTGATCTTTTATTGTAAGGGAAAATAAGTGTTGTACAAACTTGTGATGGCAAAGTAATAAAAGTGACAGACTACATAATAAAGGTTGCTATTATAAGGGGCAATATAACGTGATGTTCCTTTGCATTAAGATCTTGGGCATCCAAAAATAAAAAGCGCATGACAACCTCTGCCTCCCTTTACGAAGGGCCTATCTTTTACTTTTCAGTATTTACTTTTATGCAAGAGTCAATAGTATGCATTCTAAATTCAACCTCAATTATTCTCTAGTTGGCAAGCATCATGTGGTGGGGAAATATCTAGGCACATATGACCAGTCAAATATATTTGATCATGAATTATTATTGCTGACAATTATCTCTATGATAAATGAGTTGGGGGGGGGGGGG